>JAECWN010000356.1:1200000-1812500 GCA_018150725.1 Drosophila quadrilineata
GCGATTATAACATGACACCGGATAGGCATTTGGGCGCCGCCTGGATAGATAAATGCCGTCCAGATCTGCTCATCTCGGAGAGCACCTACGCCACCACAATACGAGATTCGAAGCGATGTCGTGAACGTGATTTCCTGAAGAAGGTCCACGAGTGTGTTGCCAAAGGGGGCAAGGTATTGATTCCCGTCTTCGCACTCGGACGCGCCCAGGAACTTTGCATCCTACTGGAGACCTATTGGGAGCGAATGAACCTCAAGTATCCCATATACTTCGCACTTGGTCTCACCGAAAAGGCAAACACATATTATAAGATGTTCATCACCTGGACAAATCAGAAGATTCGCAAAACATTCGTGCATCGCAATATGTTCGATTTCAAGCACATAAAACCTTTCGATAAGGCGTATATCGATAACCCCGGTGCCATGGTCGTTTTCGCCACGCCCGGCATGCTGCACGCCGGTCTATCACTGCAGATCTTTAAGAAATGGGCTCCCAACGAGAACAACATGGTCATCATGCCCGGCTACTGTGTGCAGGGTACGGTGGGCAACAAGATCCTTGGTGGGGCCAAGAAAGTCGAATTCGAGAACCGTCAAGTGGTGGAGGTCAAAATGGCCGTGGAGTATATGAGTTTCTCGGCTCATG
This sequence comes from Drosophila quadrilineata, assembly GCA_018150725.1. Lineage (NCBI taxonomy): Eukaryota > Metazoa > Arthropoda > Insecta > Diptera > Drosophilidae > Drosophila > Drosophila quadrilineata. Next base: position 1,200,649 of record JAECWN010000356.1, read on the forward strand.
CCGATGCCAAGGGTAATTCCAGCAGCATACATTTCTAGATAAATTAAGCTGATCCTTCTCTTTATATTTGGCAGGTATAATGCAGCTCATCCAGAACTGTGAACCCAAAAACGTAATGCTCGTCCATGGCGAAGCGGATAAAATGAAGTTCCTGCGCACAAAGATTCGCGAGGAGTTCAACTTGGAGACCTATATGCCGGCCAATGGCGAGACATGCGTCATCTCCACACCTGTGAAAATACCCGTGGATGCGTCCGTTTCACTGCTCAAAGCAGAGGCACGCTCCTACAATGCCCAACCGCCGGATCCGAAGCGACGGCGTCTTATACACGGCATTCTTGTGATGAAGGACAATCGAATTATGTTACAAAATTTAACAGATGCTCTCAAGGAGATCGGCATTAATCGGCATGTCATGCGTTTCACGTCCAAGGTGAAAATGGATGATCCTGGACCAAAAGCTCGCACTCTAGAGAAACTGAAGTCGTTGCTTGATGAGAAGCTAACTGGCTGGACTGTCAACATGCAGGACAATGGATCCCTTGCTGTCGAGAGCGTCGAGATTAACGTCGAAGAGGACGAAAAGGATCCCACACAAAAGACGGTGCTGATCACCTGGACCAATCAAGACGAGGACATTGGTGCCTACATCCTCAATGTCTTGCAGAATATGTGCTAAAACCACAATTTTAGTTATCTGCCTTGCATAATTCCATAATTCTTAAGTGATATAAAGTTGAATTCAAAAATGGTTAATAAAATTTCATTAAAAATACTTGAATAAAGCAAATCGAAATCGAAATTATCAGAAGAACTGTCAAAAAGGAGAGAAAACAAGAATCAGAAAGTTTGCTTATCTCTCCAGTGTTGCCAACAGCTGTTCAATCGCTAAAGTTAGCTAGAAAACTGCTAAAACAATTATAATCGACAGATCTATCTTGAAAGTAGCTAAATTTGCAGCACTATATTCTCTGATTTATCCGTTATATTATAACTGAAAATTGTCTTCGCTTAGTTCGTTCCACGCTATTTATTCTGTGTATATCTCAGATAATTATATTTTAAATCAATTAATACGCAGCTTTTGCGTTTTCGAATCGTAATTGTAATTAGATTTGATAACATCGTTTTGTTTAGTTAGGTGTTGTTGGTGTTGGGAGCTGCGTCTCTCAGACTGGAGTGTGTGAGGATGAGTCCACTTATGTGAGGGCAGCAGCGCCAGAGATGATTTCAATCAGCTCACGTGTGATGACAGCCTGTCGGGTGCGGTTGAATGTGAGGGTAAGCTTCTCAATCATTTCACCGGCGTTCTTCGAGGCGTTGTCCATGGCAGTCATGCGGGACGATTGCTCGGATGCAGCGCCCTCCTTCATGGTGTAGAAGATGAGCGAAGCCAGCGAGAACTCCAAGTAGCTCTTGATGACATCGCTGTCGATCGAATCGTAGACAGCCAGCTTCTCGGACTTCTCCACAGAGGGTCCACTGTAGATGGGCAATGAAGTGCACTGGTACGACACCACCGATCTGAATTTGTTGTAGACGATCTTGCCCTCGGTGTAATCGTAACCGGTGGACAGCACCTCATGAGCGATCTTGGAGGCATCCACGAATGTGGGTGGCAGGCGACCTACCTCATTGGCCACCATCAGGATGTTCTTACCATAGAGACGGGCCAAAATGGAGCGCGACTTATCGCCGACGCAGAACACTTTGGTGTTGACATCATCCTGCTGCAGCTCACTGCGGATCTGGCGAGCAACACCGGTGTGGACAGCACCGCAGAGACCACGGTCGGATGTGACGGCAATCAGCAGCTTCTTGGGCTCTGCAGCCTTCTCATCCGCCTTCAGGTCGGTCACTTCGAAGAATTTCTGGGCACCTTCGCCATAAGGACGCGCTGCCTTCAAGTCACGCTCGGCACGGGAATACTTTGCCGCGGACACCATCTTCATTGATTGCGTAATTTTCTGAATGTTCTTCACGGATTTGAGGCGAATGGAGATTGCCTTCAATGTGGCCATGCCACGTTGCTGTTGGGCAGCAACGGTGGCTTCAAAAGCCAATGGCAGCAAAAGCGCAGTACGTTGCATCATCATCCTGTGAGCCGTTCAAGTTCCTATACGATAAAATTAGCACAAAATTCGACGAACAGCCAGCGAAAATTTACCTGCGTGAAGTTGGCAGCGAGACGAATGTTATAACACAGAGAAGGCGTTGCCACTCTACGAAAGTGTCAATTATATACACCAAGTGTCTTCATTTAATGTGATTGGTCATTATACCAATTTATTAGAAATGTATCATTGATTTAATTATTTACAACTCAGTTTGCTATTTTTATTAGTTAAATAAATAAATTTACTTAAGTTTATGGCATTGCAATTACTATTCGATAACAGTATCTAAGTCAGCTGCTCATATACTCGATTGTACACCCCTTTTAAGGTGCCATCACTAAAGCGACCAATAGTAAGAAGAAGCAAAAGCTGACGTACTCGGGGAAAAGTTTAGGAATAATAACGAAATTATTTAACTATTATTAGACACTACGGCGATAGTTATAATGTAACAGTGTGCATTACGAAATGTGTTAGTCTTTAATTTTGTATTAAGCCTTAAAACCTTCGATTAATCGCCCCAAAACTATGTTGCAAAATTGTTGCTCGTGTGCATAGAAACAAAACGAACGTGCGAAAAAGAAGTGCATATGATAAATTCCTATACGTAAATAAATCTTAAGTGTGCAATAAGACACGTTAGCAGCTGTCAACTGCAAGGAAGATACAAACATAAAGTACATAAAGTATGAGATGAGAGTGTAATTGTGTACACGCATTAACAATTATGTTTCTTTCTTTCTCTCTCCCACTTGCTCTCTCTCTCTCTCTCTCTATCTCTCTGTCTCTCTGCCCACAGCGCCCTATCTTCTTCTGCCTTAAACAATAGTCAACAGAGCAATATCAATATAGACAGCAACAGCTGTGTGTGTGCGTGCGTGCGTGTGTGTGTGTGGTAGCTGCGCAGTGTGTGTGTGTGTGTGTGTGAGAGAGAGTGTGTTGTCGCATTTTGGGTGTTTATCGGACGTAACAAAATATTGAGCCGTCGAGCAAAACACATGATGTGGTCGTTCTTCTCGCGCGACTCCTCCAAAGACTTCCCATATGACATTGGCGAACCCGTCGCTGGCTTTGACAACTATTCCATATGGACACTGCACAAGGCCAAACGGAAGGGCACCCAAGAGGAGGTCTCCGTCTTTGTCTATGACATTCGCAGTGGATCCGATACGAAATGTGAGCTGGCCAAGGCGGCTCTCAAGCGTCTCAAGACGTTGCGTCACCCCAGCATACTGCAGTATCTGGACTCGCTGGAAACGGATAAAATGCTTTATGTGGCCACCGAAGCGATAGAACCTCTGGGCACATACTTCACCAAGTTGGCCACAGACAATGTACAAAAGGGTCTCTACTTGGCCTGGGGCATCTTTCAAATCACGGTAAGCAAAACACAAATAATAGAAAAGAATTTTTTTTATTAATTATGATTTTTTTTTTATATTTTTAGCGTGCACTTTCGTTTCTTAATAACGATGGAAACTTGAGGCATAACAACGTATCCGCCTGGTCCGTCTTTGTGAATGCATCCGGCGAATGGAAATTGGGCAGCCTGGAATATGTGGCTGCCGCCGATGGGAATCCCATGCCTCCAGTGAAGATTCCAGTCACCCTGGAAGTATACGATGCGCCAGAAAAAAGTGATCAGAGCAAGCTTAAGGCAGCCACCAAATGGTAAGTATCTCCTCCTAGCAGCTGTGATCCTGGCTAATCCGAGTTTATCTATTAGCTCCGTGGATATGTGGGGATTAGGCTGTCTGGTGTGGGAATCCTTCAATGGCGTGCTGAAGCAACGTTCGAATCTCAAGGATATTGAACATATACCCAAATCACTGCAGTCTCTTTATTGCGAGCTGGTGGGCGCATCCCCTTCCAATCGACCAAATCCGGCGGATATCATCACACGTTGTCGGAAGCCAGGTGGCTTCTTCAAGAATGATTTGGTGGACACGCTGCTTTTCCTGGAGGAAATCCAAATCAAGGACAAGGCGGAAAAGAATCGCTTCTTCAGTGGCCTCACCACACACCTGGAGAACTTCCCGGACAATGTTTGCAAACACAAAATACTTCCACAGTTGATAACCGCCTACGAGTACGGAGATGCAGGATCTGCGGTGCTGGCACCCATGTTTAAGGTGAGTCAAATTTTCCAAAAATATAAAAATATAAAATAATTGTTAAAATATTCAAAAATTCAATTAAATATGATATATATATTTTTAATAGCTTGGCAAACTGCTGGACGAAGTGGAGTACCAGAAGCGCATTGTTCCTTGCGTCGTGAAGCTCTTTGCATCCACAGATCGTGTGACCCGCTCACGTCTGTTGCAACAATTGGATCTGTTCATTGCGCATCTGCAGCCGCCGGTGGTGAATGAGCAGATATTTCCACAAGTGGCACATGGATTTCTGGACACGAATGCCACCATCCGGGAGCAGACAGTGAAATCGATTATACATTTGGCGCCCAAGCTGAACTATAATAATCTGAATGTGGAGGTACTGCGTCATTTTGCGCGCCTGCAGGCACGCGATGATCAGGGCGGCATTCGAACCAATACGACAGTATGTCTGGGCAAGATTGCCCCCCATTTGCATCCGCAGGTACGCCAGCGTGTGCTTGTCTCTGCCTTTATACGTGCCATGCGTGATCCCTTCCCGCCGGCACGAGTGGCTGGCGTCCTGGCGCTGGCCGCCACACAGCAATATTTTCTGCTAAACGAAGTGGCCAATCGTGTCTTACCATCGTTGTGTTCGCTAACTGTTGACCCGGAGAAGACAGTGCGCGATCCGGCCTTCAAAACAATACGCGGTTTTCTGGGCAAACTCGAAAAGGTCTCCGAGGATCCAAGTCTGCGCGAGACAATGGGTAAGTCAAGCAACATATGGAGTACAACGAATATCCAAATTAAATTGAATACAATTGCAGAAGCGGATGTGCATACGGCGACACCTTCGATAGGCAACGCCGCCGCCACATGGGCGGGTTGGGCGGTGACGGCGGTAACTGCCAAGTTCTATCGCAGCCAAAGCGATTCATCCAGACCAAGGCCGCCATTGACAGGACGTAATCTGTCCAAGCCGGCATCACTGGGTAAGCTAACCATAGGTTTACTTATAGATATAAATAATGTAATTTATTTCCAAATATTGTTTATAGAACAACCTTCGAGCAGCAGCTTATCGACCACCACGAGCAGTGTGACATCCATGACATCCTTGGAGCACGAAAGCAACGACACATCCGCCTCGGCCTCAGACTACGGCAACAACGATTGGGATAACGAAAACTGGGGAGAAATGGACGTGAGTTTATGACATACTTCAAATATAGAAGAAATATTAATATAACATATACATATATACTTTTAATAGACATCTCAAGATCCAAGCAGTCCACTGGCAGCCAGCACCAATAATGGTCAGGTGGTAGCCAGCAATGCGCTGAACGAAGTACGCGATGGTTGGGACAATGAGGAATGGGGTAGCCTCGAAGAGGATCCTGTAAGTTTACACTTTCTTCAAACTTTTGTCTCATTTCTAAATCGACGCTCTTTGTTTAGTGTGAGGAAGAGGAGCAGGCGGAGCAGGAACAGCACCAGCAGCAGCTGGCCAGACAATCGATATCCTCAACGACATCATCGAGTCAGCAACAACAGCAGCGTCCACTGCTCCCGCATCAACATCAACAGCAGCTGCTGCAGCATGAGCTCAATGACCTCATCGAACCGCTGGCCAAGCTCAACTCGCATGTGACCACATCCCCATCGAGACAGCAGCAGCAGCATCAGCAGTCGCTGAGGCCCAAGGAGCTGGCCAATCTATCAAGCAGTGCCACCACATCACCCACAACTCCGAGCGCCTTGACAAATTGCAATAACATAAGTCCGCCGACAGCGCATCTGAATAACTCCATGCATAATGCCAACTGGAATAGTGATTCGTGGGCCGACGGAGAATTCGAGCCATTCGATGAGCCAGGCTTAGGTACAATCCCTATGGCTGAGTCCTTGAACACCTTCTCTAATTGAAATTCCATTGCAGGCAACAGCAAACTGGATGAGGCACGTCGCAAGCGGGAGGAGAAGAAGCTGCAGCGGCAACGCGAACTGGAGGCACGTCGAGCGCAGCGCGCCACTGGCCCATTGAAATTGGGCGCTAAAAAGCTTTAAAAGGATTTTCCAGAACCCAGCTTGCAATTTTTTAGCATTGTATATTTATTAGCTCTTATTCCAAAAATGAAAAAAAACAACAACCAGAAAAAAAAATTGTGAGCCTAAAAAATGTATGCGTGTCATTTGTATATCTTGTATGTCTGCCTGTGTCTCATTCTATTGTGTATGTGTGTGTGCGAGTGTGTGTGTGTGTGTGTGTGAATTAATAGTAAAAATCTTTGCATTGAATGCAATCTCGTCGCTTAAGTCTCCATTTCGATTTTTTGCCCATAGGCGCAATGAAAATGCATACTTATACTAATATAAATATATATATAGTAACTGGATACGAGATGATATTATTTAAGCCATTTAGATATTGTCAATATCCTAATAAGCTTAATATACATTATACATACATGCAAACCTACTAACTAATACTGTAAGCACACTCTATTAACTAACACTGGACAACACACACACACGCAACCAACTTAGTTAACCAACACTAGCTAGCTAATCATTTCAAATTGATAACTAAAGGATTCTCTTCCTTTTTGTGTGTCTATATGGGTGTGTCTGTGTGTGATCAATTTAATCAAATTCCATTTTGTCGGCGGCATATCCTGTGTGTCTGTATTTTGATAGTAAAGAAAAGGATCCCTCAAGTACATTATTGCTCATCCATTTTTCAGAATTTAAACGAATTAGTATTTCTCCAGATTTCACTTTATAGGAACGCAGTAAATAAATTTCAAATAAATAAATATATATATAAATTCAACTGTAAATGCGTGAAAATACAAAACAGAATTAAAAACAAATGTGAATTTTAATAAATAAATATAATTATACATACATATATTGTATTTTTATATAGTACCTAAAACCACAGCAACAACCAGAACAACAGCATGCAAATGCAATTAACAAACGAAATAATTTATAAGCTTTTTCATAAACACAATTTGTACGTAGTGAAAACTTGCACCTGTTAAATCCTCGGTTGCGCCAAATAGGATCAAGATATCATAATTACAACAATTACAAAAAAACAACAACATGAAATGCAATTTTTGAATGTGAATTATTCCCACTAACAGCACCAACTATTATTAATAATTATTCATTTATAACATTTTCTTTATGCATATTATGCATGTCAACCTTAAATAGCAACTAACTTAGCATAAAAAAACTTAAAAATAATAATAATGCCTGTACATATATAATAGTTATATATACTGTATATATGCATATTCGATATATACATATAACATATACGCCGATTTTTTCCAATACCTCAATATCAGTGTACAATTTTTCCATATAACATATATATTTTTAAATACCCAAAATCCAAAACGAAAGACCCGAAAACCATTTTTGCAAGAAATGTTGAATTTTGAAATAAAAAAAATCTGATTGTTGTCGCCGCGTCAGTTGTTTATGAACATTGGTACATATTGCAAATTTATCTAGAAATGAAATATAATATAATGAAAATAAATAAATAAAATATGAAATAATAATATAATAATATAGTCGTAGACACGAGATATTCAAGTATTTGTGGCATTCATTTTTAATTAACATTTATAGAGAACACAATTTTCAGAGCAAATCTAAATGAAAATTATATATATATATATCTATATATATGTATAAATGACGTAAAAATTAGCGAATGAAATTTATTAAAACTAAAACATGAATATTCATTGTTTAGACAAATTTTTAAGACTGCAAAGAATTCATTGAAAGTGGTATTGATAAACAAAAAATTACCAAAGAAAAAAACTAATATTAAATTGAAGAAAAGAATACAGAAGAGAATTCGAAAACAAAATTATAATTATTTAGTACTAATAATCAGTAAAAATACATTTTGAAAAATTTAACATATAGAATAAATGAATTTTGGCGTTTTTTTTTATTTTTTTTTTGTTATTCAGCTAAAATGGAATTTTCATTTTATAATTAGTTTTGTATTTCCTATTATAATTTTAACAAAATTCAGTGGATTGTCATTTTCATGCTATAATATCGGAGTTATAGATTTTTAAATAGATTTACAAAAAAAATATATATATCTTTTTTTAGTTTAGTTCGTTCTGGAAAATTAATTCCGCAGCTGTTTCTACAATAGCAAATTGCAGCTTTTAAAATGTTGACAGAGTTAAGAGCTTCTTCTCGACTTTAGATATATATCTATAATATATTTTGACAGCTGTTTCTTGAAGTTGACTCGAAGGACAATTCATAGTTGGAGAGTTGTCTGATGTAGTACTACCAAATTGCACCTATTTCACTAAAATTATCAAGTGATATTCACGCGCTAACCCAAATTTTGATTTATTGAATAATATCAATTTCTGAAAAAAATATTTTGCTCTTGATTTGTAAAACTTGGTGTAATATGCAGGTTGAGGTTTTGAGTTTCTGGGGAACCCTTATAAGTAACATATTTCTAAAAACGTTAGCCAGTCCATAGGGGCAAACGGAGATTGGGAGTGGGATATTATTTAATAATAATTTGGTGATCATGCCACAGCATATCGGAGCTGCTCTAGTTGCACTACCCTATCCTACACTTATGCTATTTATAGGTAACAGTTTCAAATCAAGCCACAAACTGCGCTAATTTGATGATTGGGTTGCTTTTCTCACGCGCTCGTTTCGCGCATTGCACTTGAATATGCCATGGAGCTATTTAAATGGGAATGCATGTATATGTATAAGTGTGTGTGTGTGTGTGTGTGTGTGTATGCCCTTGCCATGAGTCAATTACTCATTTACAAGTACTCTACTCCAATGCGACTTTACGACTATTTGAGCAGGTCCAAAATAGTTTCGTTTTATTTGTTTCTTTTTTTTTTGTGATTTTTGTAATTTTTGTAGTATTTCGTTTTGTTTCGCATAAACAGCTGAAATGTCTTTGGGAGTGTATTTTTAGTTGCTGAAGTCATTGCTAAGAACAGCCATACAATCTCTATATAAACACACACATACACATACACACCCGATACACAAAACAAATGGCAACAATTGCAACGATAATCACAGCATTAACAAACGCTCTGCACTTGCATTACTCATACGTCCCGCCACCCCCCCGCCCTAACCGCGTCTGCCTCGCCACTCATCGCTGATCGCGTGTCTAATTGAGGCGAACTTCGGCTCAACCAACGGCGGCTGCTGTCGTTTGTCGTTGTCGTGAATTCGCCGTATAATTAAAGTAGTGAATCGTGATAAAGCCGTGTGCAAATATTGAGATCATTATGTTAATAAGAGTATCAAGTTGTGCCCCTCAGCATCTTGGCCAAATCAAATAGGCCCACCCACTGTTCACACACATACACATACACACACACACACACTGCATGTTGAGTTATTAGTTCGGTTATTATGACTGTTATTAATATTCAATATGTCTGCTTGTCACTTTGTCACCGATGCCATCAATTGGACATGCAGGTGTGCTTCAAATTCGAGTATCTCAGCAATTTAACAATACAGCATTTTCAATTCCAACGATTCTAACGCAAATATTCACATCATTTTCGCGCTTTAAGCGTGCTCAAAATGCATTAAATTATACATTTGTTTTATGGCCAATGCTACGAATACCCTGTAAAATATGCGAGTGCAGAGGGAGTAATTTTAGTTTATACGTTATAGTTATTTATATATTTTTGTTATTTATTTTTTGTCTGGCTTTAAATTGTATAAATGAAATTTATAAAATTTACAGCATATCTGCAAGTTGTGCATTTATTTTGCTTTTACTAGTTGCCGTTCTGGCACATAGATGGCGCCACTAGTATTAAATCCTGTTGATTTTTAGTTAGCCGGATCATTAGTTTGCAAATTATGATATGATGAGTGACATTTGTTTTATTGCCAATGCTACGAATACCCTGTAATATATGCGAGCGCAGAAGGAGTATCAATAGCTGAGGTGTGCCAGCAAAAATATTTCATCTCAAATATTCACTAATAATATATTAATATGTTTAGCTTTAATTTGTCAATTTATATTTACAGCATATCTAATAGTTGTGCATTTATTTGGTTGTCTCCCAAAGTTATTTAGCGGTATTTCGAGTTCAACTTTAAGCGACAACGTCTCGCATTCAATTCAATCAAAGCGCAACGTGCCGCTGCCTTTGGCTTCGCATTTTGTTTTCGGCATCGTTTGTTGCTGTTATTATTATTGCTGTTATTGCTGATTTGTTTGTTTGTTTCAAAGTTGTTGCAAAAATTGTTTAAAATTTCAAATTAGCTGCAGTTTTCTGCATGTCTTATTGTATTTCTAGGAGCGGTCTCAAGTACACTCCACAGTTGTTTTTTTTCCTTCTATTTCATTGATTTAACTATTTATGATTTATGTATTTTATATTCCCTACGTCAAATGCAATAGTTTTGCAAATCTCTTTTCAGAAACATACCGAATTTCAGTTTATTTGGCAAATAAATATAGGACGTCCAAGTAGGTATAAAATACTATACCGAAGTTGATTTGAAACAATATTTTAAGAAATATTGCTGGAAGATTGGAAAAAATTCATAAACTATAGTAATTTTCCTTAAAACGGGTATATTTGAAATTTTGAATAGACATATCTTTTGCCAATAATCAACCGATTTTCAAAATTGTTGCTGTTTTTTCAATGGTTCTGAATATAGTTTGAACCTGCATCAAAAATTTCTTCATGGAGGCACTTTCAAAATTTTCGACTACTTTTCGCCATTTTTGCATAAAAAAATCGAATCTTTGGAAATCCAAATTTTTTGTGCTTAATCGATTTCTGGCATCAAAATAGATGTAATATTTTTGATTTGACTGAATTTGGAGCAATATTTTAAAAAATATTGGCTAAAAAAGTGAAAAAATTGACATTTTCCATATAACGGGTTCCTTCCCAGTTTCTAGCAGCCATATCATTGTCAAAAATAATCAGAATATCACAGTTTTTCTGCAAATATATTTCTGACGTCAGAATAGATATAAAAAACTTTACCGAATGTGATTTAAAGCAATATTTTTAAAAATATGCCTAAAACATTGGAAAACATTCATAAAGTAAAGTAATTTTCCATATAACGGGTATATTTCAATTTTTGAATAGTCATATCTTTGTCAAAAATCAACAGATTTTCAAAATTTTTGCTGTTTTGTCAATGGTGCTGAATATAGTTTGAACCTGCATCAAAAATTTCTTCATGGAGGCACTTTCAAAATTTTCGACAATTTTTCGTCATTTTTTCATACTACCCCCTTCATAAAATTAAAAAAATCGAATCTTTTGAAATCGGAATTTTTTGTGGTTAATCGATTTCTGGCATCAAAATAGATGTTAAATTTTTTATTTGACTGAATTTGGAGCAATATTTTAAAAAATATTGGCAAAAAGCTATCAAATTGACTATAAATATATAATATAAAGTATAAAATTATTATGATTTTGTTTCCACATATTTCTTATGTATAGTTTATATAGATAATAATATGCTGTGTCCAACTGGCAAAATAATTCATAATATGTTTTATAAGAATGTATATACAAACTAAAAATGTACTTCAAGTATGCCTCATCGCTCTAGGGTTTTCCCCAATGGCTTTCGGAGCATGTTCCGAGCATACATATGATCGTTTCTTATATCTACGAATGTGCTAAGTTTCCGCTTCGCTTATGTCGGACTTATATATAAACATACATATGTATATTCACACATATGTATATACAATTTTTATTGTCGCTAAATGGACAAACCCCCAAAACAAATAGAAGAAATGCTCGAAAATTGTAGATACATATATAGTATGTATTATCACTGACCATATAATATATAGATGGGTAAAATTATATTTCTAGCTCGACAAAAGCTTCCAAAGTCTAAAAATATTTAACAAAAAATCTGGGGTGCATCATAAAATAGGTGAAATTATAATTTAGGCACAATTCACTTAAATTAACAAAAAAGAATTTAATTAAATATTTTTAAAAATTAGATGAACTAAATATAAAATTAAGTTACGTTTATTTATTTGAAAATGGTAGTAATTAAAACCAATAATTGAAAAGTATAGATTATAAATATAGAGGTAATCATAAATGATTATCAAATAAATAAAATTAATTAAATAAACAGAACTGAATACAAATGAAATATCTATAGACATAGTATGTAGAAAAAAAAATATTAAATTATATATTATATAAATGGGTAAAATTTTAATGTATTAAATGTATAATTAAGTATAATTAAATAAATTGCAAAAGAATTTAAATTAAATATATATTAAAATTATAAATTAACAAAACTTAAATGTATTTAACTTAAAATAATTATGAAATTTTTGTATTTAAAAGAAATATATTAAAAATATAAATTATAAATCCGAGGTGAATCAAAATAGGGGTAAAAAAATCAGATAAGTTGAATTAATAAAAGAATATAAAATTATATCTTAAAAAATGGGTAAAATTACAATATACAAATACAAATTAAATATCTTTAAACATTGTATTTAGGAAATAAATAAAATTAAGTTATATAAATTAAATTTTAGTATTTAATAAAAAAAATGATAAAAATTATTAATTATACAAATGAGTAAAATTACAATATAAGTATAATTAATTAAATTTAAAACGAATAAATTTTAAATATGTATGATAATTAGAAAAAAGTACCACTTAAATTAAGTAAAAATCCATTTAATTTCGAAATTACTGTATTAAAAAGAAAGGGTATTAAAAATATTAATTATAAATCTGAGGTGAATCAAAAATGGGGTAAATTTTCAGTTTCTTGATAATTTTCTCAGTATTGTGGCTATACTTTCTAAAATATTGGTCCAAATCAAGTGCGGTAAAGTTTTTTATACTAATTTTAGTACCAGAAATCGATTAGCCACAAAAAATTTGGATTTTAAAATTTTCACTTTTTTCACATTTTTGTACGAAGCGTCAGCCCTACTCTAATGCCCCTAGACGCCGTACCCTGACGCTTCTAACTCAATATTAGTGATGCCAAAAACATCGATGTATCGAGCATCGATGTTTTTTTTAGCGATGTTTACCGATGTTTTTTTGATACCGATGCTAAATGATGCATCGATGTTCTACTTTTAAAACATCGACGGTCTATGTTCGCACATCGTTAGATCGAACTTGTCGGAAGCTGTTCGTGTGAACCGATCGGGGTATGTCGCATCGAACTGGGGTGGGGAATCTCGCTAAGACATTTCGTGGCCGTTTTCGTTGTATGAAATGTCCCATCTATATGCTATATGGTCGGTGGTAGTATGTAAGTAATATTTGTATATATGTATGTGTGTATACATATGTACATATGTAAATATACATAGGTATCGATTGTAATACCGCATATAATGGGCTAACCCTTTGGGGGCCCCCCCCCCCATCCTTCTTCACAACTTCTCAGCTGACTGCCTCTCCGGCCCAGTCACGTCTCACTTTGGGCTGACTTGTAGTAAAGTTGTATATTCCCCCCCCTCCCCCCTCCTCGTTCCATTGCGGTGTTAAGCTTAAATAGAAAAACCACGCAAAACCGCAAAAACGATAAGCAGTTGAAATGGCGGCGGACTGCAAAATGCGTGTTGCGTATGATAATGAGGGAGATCTGCGGCCAGAAGAGACCACAACAGTGCCTCCAACTGAGGCGATGACTCATGCGACAACGCGTGGACATTGAGATACTCTGGTACTCGACGTACAACCAAGTGTGGCACGAGTGGCACGAGCTGTGAAACAAATACTAAAAAAACAAGAACAAAACAAAAGCTGTTTACAACCGTTTGCTGGTTGTCTTGGCCGGCTGTTGCATGCAACAGTTTGTCGATGAATGAAAACGTGCAGACAACAAGCAACAACTACACTCATATGTACACATTGAGTGTGGAGCATGGACAGGAGGAGGAGGAGGAGGAGTGGGTGATTCGAGGATAGGTGAATACAGCGCAATTAGAGCGCCTGCAAACTGGTTTCGAACGGGGCTTGGCGCACACGTGTTTGAGCCGAGTTTTGAGTTAGCGGCAAGTTTTGCAGTTGGCATTGCCACCAGACGAACTGCACAAAGTTCATGCCTCGTGTTGCCGTCCGGCCAAGCCACCCGCATCCTCGCCAGCTCTTAACTGGGTCAATTACAGGCTGCCATTGTCGCGCGACTTAAAAGGCGACACACATAAATTGTAACTGTATGTGTGTGTGTGTTTGTGTCTGCCGAATTGCGAAATAATAAATACAATTTCACAAAAACAAAAAGAAATACATTTGTATATCTGTACATAACTAAAAGAAACTAAACGAACTCAGCAGCCATAACCGCAGTCGAGGCAATAAAACTAACAGCAACAATAACAACAACGTGCAGAATAAAAAAAAAAGCACAAAATAAACAACAGTTAAAACGCGTTGAAAATGGATTGTGAAATTCTAGGAACTGTCGCCAGCGTCGCTGCTCGCTGCCAGCTGCGCAGTAGCTGCACAAGCGCCTTGGTAGTCAAAATTTTACGCCACATTTGCGCAGGCAAAAGCAGAACAACAGCAACAACAACAACAACGACAACACGAACCATACACAGCTGTGCGCCAGGCTGCGTTGATCTTCGCTCCTCTAATGCCCCACCTCCGCACCTAGTAAATCTCTCTCTTTCGCGCACGTTCTCTCCCGCTCTTTGTCTTCCTACTGTTTTGGCAGCCCCCTTTTCGATACCTGCCACTGCCAGTGTTTGCCTGCAGCGACACGTTCGTTGGCGACGGCGAAAACACAACGATGATGACGACGGGGGGAAGGGGACGATGAAGCTTGAAATTTATTGTTGTATGATGCTCTTACTGGGAGCTTATCAGCTATGTAGAGCAATAAAACTGCAAGAAGTAAATAATAAAAAAAATGTAGGAATTGCGATAAGTACATATTTAGCGGCTCAGAACTAAGTAATTCATCTTGCATAACAATTTATTATTGTTTGTTGCGGAGAGAGTAAATACATTGCGCATTGCTGAATTTATCTTTATGATTTCGTATAGTTACTGCCGACATGTTCGCCACATTTAAGGTGTGTTTTTGGTTTTTCGTTTTCGCATGTTTTATCTGCAATCTTCGTCCATTCTAGCTTTTACTCTGTCTGTCTTTCATTCTTCCTCCTAGAGATAATCTTATCGGTAGATAGAAAAGTTGCACATCGATACAATCGACTCCCAAATGTATGCTATGCGCAATGTTTGCGTAGTGAAAAGGAACGCGGAATGAAACAGATGCATATGCTGGGCAAGGAGCAAGCAATGAAATCAAAGCTCAGTGTTATAAGCAGAAATCATCATGACAATTGCTTTTAACTTGCCAAACAATATTATTCGGGTCTTTCTTTTCGCAGTCTGCTCAGACAGAGGGGTCTGTCTCTCGTTTTTTCTCTCTGTATGTTTCGTATGCGCTGTGCTGCTCTCGCCTTATGTGCCTGGCCTGGGTACTGGTGCTGGCAGTGTCGATTAATTACTCTGAGTCGCTTGCTGATTTCAGATTTAGCTTTACGAGCCTTTTTAGCTTGACAAGTTGGAATTGAAATATGCGTCGGAGTCGTACACTTTCGCGCAGAGGGCATTAAAAAAATACCAGAGTCAGAGCTTCGTTGATTTTTATAGTTCTTTTTTTTGGATTTGTTTTCTTTTCTTTTTTATTTTATTTTATTTTGGGCAAGAGGCATTTAATCTGTTGCTTTGTTTGCCTGCTTGATTGGACTTTTTATGAGTTTGCTCAGAGAATCTCGAATCAGACAAGTTATGCGAATAGCGGACAGATTTTTCGGCGTTCTGTCAAAGTGATTTGAAATATTTACACACAAGCACACATACAGTCGTACAAATATACACATGTAAAGTACATACACACTACCTTCACAATCTCATGCTCTCTTTTGTAGACCTAGGTCCGGCAGCACGCATCAATCACAGTGAGCGTACGAATGAGAGAGACACAGAGCTATTGAGTAGAAGAGAGCGCATGGTAAACGAAGGTAAATTGAGTTACGCATACGAACGAAATTGACATCGAATTCGGCTACTACATCGCCGTTGACAGCAGCACCGGCGTCGAAGTCAACGTCGACGTTAGCGCTCTGCTTAATGTAGGTTAGAAATCGAAACGATCAGAGAGCAGTGCGGGTGCTCTCCAATGAGTCATCAGACTGGCTGGGCTATCACTCCAGTGACCAGTTTAAAGAAACTACCCATACACTTGCGTACGTCACACAGCATTTGTTGTTGTAGTTGTTGTTGTTGCTTTAGTTTGACGATAAGGATGTCGAACACGTCATTCCCATGACGGACTCCGTTTCAGGTCTATGGAAGTGGTCGAGCTGAGAGTTCAATGTTCGAGTATGTGGGGGCCACACCTGTTGCCGAAACGCAATGAGAAAACTACAATAAAAGCTGCGACGCAGTAAAATGACAACAACAAAGCCAGCAGCGAACACCGCAGAAATCACGCTACGATCATAAAAGCAAAACGTGCTAATAAAAACAAAAACAAAAGAGACAGTAAAGCACTGAGAAAACGGCACACTCTGAAAAGCTCTAAGCCTGCACTTACTAAGAAAAGCTTCGCAAACGTCAACTATGTATGTATCACATGTATGAATGTTTCAGGAATGTCAATCATCTTCTCAAGCATTTCACTTGACCACTCCGACAAGAACTTCCTCCTCCTTCTTCTCATCCAACAAGTGTTGAGCGCAACGACGAAATGAGGCCAAGGCAAACGACGACACGAAGACACGACCTCTTTGCCATGTTCTTCTTCGTGTGCGCGCTGCTCTGCTCGCCGAAAGTAGTCGCGCAGCTTAAGAATGCGGCAGCGATGCCGACGTCGACGTCGGCTACTTCTGTTCTTTTGCCGCCAAATTGCGTATTTCTGGTTTTGTTTTGGTTCTACACATTCGCCAATTATGTACAAAACGTGTGCGCATCTGATTGTGTATGTATAGAATGCAATAAAAAAGGAAAAAAAAGTTGTTGCTTTCCTTTTGTGTGTCGGGTTGATTGGCAGTGGCAGTGGCAGTGATCGCGTCACTGCTACAAACACTTCAAGCGGACCAACAAAATTTGTTACATGCGATATTAATCGGACGCGCTTGCGTCGAGTTCACTGTACTCGTTACCTTTAGCAGCGGGCGAGAACAGTGGATATGCATATATTATTAATTAAAATTCATATATGTATGTAAATACGTATGTACATACATATACATATATGTGTACGTATATAATTATGTAAGTAAACATAGCAAGAACAACAACAACATACACAAGTCGTACATCAAAATGTGCTTAAATCTCCCAACGTCAATGGAAATTAATGCATTACGTACAAATACAAATACATATGCAAGCGAACAAACACACATGCATACTTTGTGAACCGCAACCGCTCCCTTTGCCAAAAGCCAGAGTGAGAGCGAGAGAAGAACAGTAAAAGCGTTTTGCTCATTTTGTTGTTGTTGGCGAAATCCTCGCCGCTCCCTTCGCACTGCTCCATTAATATTGCGAAATGCTGCATCCGCCTTCATTGTTGTTGTTGCTGTTGTTCATTTGTGTATTTTTTTGTTTTTTTTTTTGTTTTTTTTTGTTGTTGTTGTTTTTGTTTTTATTCGTACGCATTATAAAAATGTCATTAACATGTCAACGGGCTGCAAAGTTCGAGATGTGCTTTTGGGGGAGCGACTTCTCAGCGCGATAAATTATGTGAATGCACTTTGATAAGTTCATCGCAGAACTTTAATTCATTTCTCCTATAGCCAATAGAGTAATTATTCCAATACCAGTGCATATAAATATTATTTAACTAGAATTTGGGAATTTGCCGCATAAACAAATATCCAGCAACAGAAGCGGGCAGAAAATTAAAGGCCAACCAAAATATTTGAAACAATAACAAAATGTGCACAGCGGAGGCGGAGACGGCGACGGCGGCAGCGACGCAGCAGCGCCGCAGCAGCGCCGCAGCAAAAGTCAATGATCGGTCGCCGTCGCAGTTGTTGTTGTTGTTGCTGTTGCTTTTGCTGTCATAATTAAACGCGACAAATACAAATACAAATACAATTTGAAGAAAAGAAAAAAGAGCCGCCGACGTCGACGTCGTCGCCAGGGCAGCGCCAGCCATAAACCCAACAACAATGAGACAACAATAAATTCTTCAATTAACATTTGTCCAGGTAAAAAGCGTCGAGAGCAGGCGGCATAGCAAATTTCAATATGTGCGAGTCTCTCTCACTCTCAGTGTATCCCTCTCTTCGTGTTGTGTGCCAGAGTTGTCGTGTGACTGAGAGGGTAAAAGTGAGCAGAGAGCGTGACAGTGACAGTGACTGTTATTGTAGTTGTAATTGTGTGTGCTTGCATGTGTATTAGTGAGAGTGCGCAAGGATCATTTGCATTTGAGGCGACGCAAGGTGTCGCAGAAACTGATTAAAATGCATTTACACACACGCACACACATGCACTGTGAGCAAAGTTGCTCTTGTTGTTGCTCAAAAAGTGGGCACGTCGTACATATTTTTGCATATAATTGTTGTTGTTGCTGTTGCATAGATTCTGAATCGGCAAAAAACAAAACTGAAAATTCAACTCTTGGCAGGGCACTCGCACTTGTTGTTGTTGTTGTTGCCGTTGCTGTTCTACATATTGTTATTGTAGTTGGAGCTACAGCCGCGTGCCTGGTTGCGTTAGTCATAGGAACGCCGATGTCGATGCCGACGTCGACGCCAGCGTAAGCGTAAGCGTCATCGGCGAGCGTCAGGCAAAGCAGCCAAGAAGACGACAACGGCCCGTGAGTGATCTATGAGCGAGCGACGCGAACGGAACAAAATACGGAACGCTGCAGAGAAGGGCCTTTTGCCGCCCCAATAAATCTATAATAATACAATTGGCGACTTTGGCGCCACTAAAGGTGTTTGAAATATTTTTCTGGACATTGACGCGAGCGACCACCAAACGCGATTAGTCACAACAATAACAATAACAACCACAACCATATCCATAAGAACGAAAAGAGAAATAAAACGCGACTTATATGTGCTTAAAGTTTTCTGCGACTGTGTTGGTGTGTGTGTGAGTTTTTTTCGAGTTGTGCATTTTTTGACAATTTTTCGCTCGCGTTTTTAGCCTTCCAGCGCAGTTTGAGCCCAGAACCCGGCCAGAGCGCAGGCCAGCAACCCAGACACACAGCCACACAGCCCAGCGGAGCCCAAAAGGCAGACCGAAAATAAAGCGATACGAAGTGAATTGAAACGATCGTGTGCGTCGGAGGCGAGGCGAGCCGAACCGAACCGAGCCAAAAAAAAAAAACGAAAACCGAAGCGAAGTGTATATTGTTGTTGTTTGTCGTCGTCGCCGTCGCCGTTTTGCTGTCTGTGTCCGTGTCTCGTTCATGCGCTCATATAATATGTATGTGTGTATGTGTGTACGTGTGAAGTGCGTGTAGATGTGTGTGCGCTGCTTTTGCTTTTTGAGCGCAGGTTTATCAAAATTCGATTTTCATTTTGTGCTTTAATACAATTTGTGCCTTGCAGCCGTGTGGAAGTCGCAGGAGACGGAAAACGAATCTAAGTCCGATACGAAAATATAAATATGTAATGATCGCGATACAATAAATACAAACATATTGCATATTGAGCAAGCAAAACAGAAAGTGAAATAAATAAATAATAATAATAAACAAACGGTGTCTGTGTCTCCGTCTGAGTTTCTGTTTCGGTTTCTGTTCTTCGCTGATCTCCTCTTGTCGCGCATATGTGAACGTGTGTGAGTGTGTGTGTGTGCGTTTATTGCAAAGAATCACGTAATTTAATCCGTGGAGGAGTCGTTAAAATATCGTAGCTGCAACTGTGACTCCCCCTTCGCTTACCGTCTCCACCCACCAACCGCCCTCATTTGTTAGAAGTTGCAGTTGTTTCTGCCCAACGTTGCCCGTTATTCGTTTCGTGTTTGTTTACGCGCCGTTTACCGTCATTCGCTTATGTTACACGTGTCCGCGTCCCAAGTACCAACAACGGGAGGCAGGAGGTGGTGGCAGTTGCCGCAGCCCGCCCCCCACCCTTTGCCCGCATTTGCAAAAAAAACAAAACAAAGTTTTCAATTTGTATAAAAAGTATGAAATGAAAATAAAGCAAATATAATATATTTATATAAATTTATTACTTATGCCAGCAGCAACTAAATAACTCACAACATTGATATGCATATGTATGTATGTGTGTGTGTGTGTGTGTGTGTGGAGTGTATAGTATTATTAACAAGTGAAAAGTTGAGTCATCCACACAAGAGTTGTGTGTGTTTCCCCCCCATAATCTGCCAATATGCAAATAAATAAAAAAAAACTAAAAAAAACTGCCACTGGAAACTAAAGTTGAAAAACGATTTTTAAAAATTTAGATATATTTTGAAATTAAATTCACATACAACTCAAAGGCCATAAGAAAAATACAAAAGCACATTTTGAAAATTCCCCGACAATAATAAATAAAATTGAAATAAAAAAAATATTTACCAAATATCGCATAATATAGCTATAGGAATTATTGGATAACACAGCACTCCACCCCCCCCTCCCCCCTCTGGCAATGCGATAAAAGAAATACCAAAAATATACTATAAGAAAAGAGAGAGAAAATCATATATTAAAAAATACAAATAACAACAAAAGGAAACGCGCAAAAACAACAACAACAAAAAGAGAGACAAAAAAAGCCTTGTGATAAATACTGATAATTTGTTTGTTTTGTTGATGATTGCCTTAAAATCCATTAAAATGCAACACAACAGCAATCTGCAACAGCAGCAGCAGCAACAACAGCAACAACAGCAACAGTTGCAAATGCTGCAACAGCAACACAATTTAAACGATAATTATGTTGTTTGGGCCAATAACAACAACAGTGGCAACAACAACAGTAGCAACAACAACAGTGGCAACAACAGCAACAACAACACGTTGCAACTGCAACAGCAGCAACAACGTTTGGCTGAATGGGCAGTGGCAACTAACAAGCAGCAGCAACAATGCCACAATATCAACAATAACAACAACAACAACAGCAACAACAACAATATGAATATAAATTACAATCAGCATTTGCTGCAACAACAACAGCAACAACAGCCGCAACAATACTTGCAACAAGCGTACAACAACTACACGCACTTGCAACCAACGCCAGTAACAACATCACCCGTTAGCAGCTGCTACTATGCCAACTTGCAACAACAGCAACATCAGCAACAACAACAACAACAACAACAACAACAACAGCAGCAGCAGCTTCAACAGCAGCAGCAACAATTTGTGGCACCAACGCATCGACACTTGCCACAAATGCCGCACAGAACAACACGAACAGATGAGCAACAATTTCACGTAAGTACATATAGCATATTTCATATTATCTCTATATTATAGGTGTAAATATGTATGTGTGAATATGTGTATGTGTGTGTGTGAGTTTGTTGTAATCTTCCATGCATGCCATCTCGCTCTGACGATTCCCCATGCGCTTTCGCGATTTGTTGTTTTGCTTTGTCGCCTTTCATTTTGCGGTTTTGTGGGCGGCGTCAAATGAAAACAAAAAAACACACAGCGAAGGTGGAGTTAATTTACTTGACAGTGTGTGTGTGTGTGTGTGTGTGTGTGTGTGTGTGTGCATCTTCTCATAAGCATTGCATTGATGTTGTTGTTGTTGTTATTGTTGCAATTGTTATTATTATAATTTGTTGTTTTTTCGATTAGTTGTGTGGATTTGAAAATGTCGGCGACGATGCTTTTTTGCGAACACGGTGCGTATGCGCAATGCGGCATATTACGTATACGTCGCCGCCAATTGGGGGAAAAGTGCAATAAAATGTTTCAAAAATGAGCACAAATACATATTTAAACATATATTTAAGAAAAAAAACACTTCAGAATTGTTTCGCTTTTTTTTATGTATGGCAAATATTTGTTGTTGAAGCGGCGTGGGAATGCCACACCCCACGGCACGGCACAGCACACAACATTTTAAAGTAATTTAATTTGTTTCAACTGGAAAACAGTTTTTTTTTTATATGTATATATTTTGTTAAGGGGAGAACTTAACAAAGCTGCCAGCATTTATTTGTTTAAATTAATGCAACAGACAGCCATAAATCGAGCAAAAGTTTAATGCACTTTTAAGCATAAAAAAAAATTAAAAAATTAAAAAAAAAAACTGTTTAGATCATAAGTAAATATTCAGATGGGATCACCAAGTTTCTTATCATAGTAGAGGTGTAGAGCAGTGAATGACTATGACTATGTCATGGCTGAGCTTGTCCAGAGATAACATGTTTCCCGCTAAAGTCACGAAGTGTATGAAAACCCTAAAGACCTGGCCAGGAAGTCGGCAGCTGTTAAAATTCGCTCGAAACGCTCGAACGTAACGGAAATGCCAAAAAGCGTACAGTCCGAGACATGCCCATGTTTGACCAATATATGTACATATCTATGTATGTATGTATGTAAAGAGCTCTTATCTGCTAACACAATTTCGACTCTTCCAATGTTAATTAACAGAGCACAACTAACATAGCATGTCAGTTAACATTTTGATTGGGAAATGCGAGAAGATTCTAGAGAAATACTTTTTTATAGCAATCGTATTTTGTATGTGACAGAGTCGGGCATAGAAAGAGAAAGATATTGAGAGAGAGAGGGAGTGAAAGAGAGAGCATAATTAACATAGCTGGACAGTTAACATTCTGCTGTTAAATAATAGTGCATAGGAAATTCGACAAGATTTCACAGAAATACTCTTTTATAGCAATAAAATTGTGTATGTGAGAGAGATAGATGCAATAAGAGAGTGAGAAAGAGAGAGAGAGAGAGAGAGAGGGAGAGAGAGAAAGAGTAAGCGATTTCACTCGAAAGAAAGAGCATACTTAACATAACATCGAATGTAACATGTAGCTGTTAAATAACAGTGCTTAGAATATGCGAACAGATTCTAGAGAAATACTTTTTTCTATATACATTTATATGTGACAGAGACAGATATAGAAACAGAGAGATAGACAGCGGGATTAGAAGAAAGAGAGGAAAATATAAAGTATCTTAGAGAGTGATAAAATCCCAGCAAACTTATTTACTTTGATTCATCTATTTGCGCCGACATTTGAATATATTTTCGTTGTTGTTTCACTGTATATTCCCAAGAAAAGAAAGTTATACGGAATTGTATAAAATATATGTATATGAACATCGAAATTTACTTACAAATTCTAAATAATAATGTATTAGGAACCTGTTAAATAAACCATAAAATCAAATAAACAAACCCCGCAAGAAACAGGAACCGAATCTCAGATTAATGATCAATTCAACTTGTCATTGTGATTGCCAAACATTAATATTGTTTTCAGCTGTTAACTGTTAACGGTTAACTGTTGTTTTTAGCCATGAAGATAGCTGGCCTTTGATTAACTGTCAATAATTCGAACGAATATTGTGTAAGCCAGAAATTGATAGACAAACAAGTGCAGCAGCAACTGATCAACTAACAGATACCATAGAGACAAGGCCGAGAAAAATTACAAAAAAAAAAAAACCGAGAAGAGAATTTGCTAGAAAATAATTAGTAAATAAATACAGCTAGAGAATTTTTAATATTTCAAAAAAAAAAAACGAAAAATAGAAATAATTATTTTAATATTTGTAAAGTAGTTTCATTTAAAGTAGTTTCCCTTAGAAACTAAATAAATTATTTAAATTAATGAAATAATACAATAAAATTCAATTGAGAAAATAAGAAATATAAATTTTCTGGGCGAATCTGTAGTTTTTCAGAATCATCAAGGATTAAATAGGTTTAGTAGAATTTTTTAAAAGTAAACCTTCTTAAAACTAGTTTAAACTACTTCATTTAACGTCATTAAACAATATAGAATGGAATTCGAAAAGAAATCGTTAAAAATAGAGCCAAACATTTCCTAGATAATCTTCAATATTTCAAAATCATCGAGACCATGTTTTCGAAAATTTATTCCAATTTTTACAGGTAGCCCCCATTGGGATGTACACAATGTATTTAGATTAATTTATGCATCTGTTTAACAACTTAAAAAGTTACTTGCTTAATTGTCCCATAAATCAGTCTAGTTACACTTGAGCTGCGACTTATCTGTAGCATCTGCTCGCTATATACGATCGTAGCTATATGCGGGGATGTTAATGTTATGTTTACAGTTCCGCCTTGCATGCTAATTTAACCGATTTGAGAATTGTGAATTTGAGAATTGTGAATTGAGAATTGAGAGTTCGCCTGTCCCTGGTCCTTGAACTTTGTTTGTGTTTGTGGCTCTTGTTGTTAATTATTACAGCAACAATTAAGTGCTCGAAAATGAACAACTTTAAATTGCAGTCGTTTAACTGTTGTTGCCATTATTATTATATCATTATTATATTTGTTATAATTATATTGTATGCTTAATTTTAATGAGCGTCACATTCAAAAGATTTGTTTTCTTGGTTCTACAACAAACTCATTAAATCCGTTAATCATTTATTGCGACGCAAAGTGTTGCAGCCACGCCTCTCAACGCCCCGAAAATCAAAGAGCTGCAAATCAGCTGTTTTTGTATCTCAAGGTTTTCTGAAGCCTCAACTAAATTCAATTTTAATTTCGTTCGACGAAAGTCGAAAAACAATCACTGCCCCTGAAACAGATTTGCCTCTCCATACATTTTTTTGTTGTTACTAACTAGTGAACAGTTGTTAAAAGCTTAATTCCAGCACTTAAAAAGTGCATTCAACACCAAAGTTTTCTTACGCCCCTCGCAACAGCTGATTCATCGTTTGCCGAAGGCAGCGGAAATACTCGAGAGTATAGAATATACATATTTAAAAATCATATTTACATCTAATTTGATTTAAAGGGATTTTTTTTTGTATTATTTTTTGCTTAATCTATTTTGAAGAACGAGAAAGTTTACTGTTTAACCATATAACCCGTAATCCATTGTCCGGAAATGCCGTTGGTCATGATGAGAAATTTCGAGTTCCGAGAATTTGTATTGAAATTCGTAGAAACTGTTGAGGCAATTGAGAGTATTATAAAGTCATGACAAATAACACTAAACGATCGTGACAATCAATAAGCAAATAGTTAAACAACCTGGATGATGAAGAAGAAGAAGCATGCAAGTCAACAACAATATTCTAAGATATCTAGTACATCTATATATATATACATGTATTCGAAACTTTTCAGTTTGATGTTATAGTATATTTGATTTGTCGTAGTAAATAATAGATTATGAATGAAAAGTTGAAAGTGATAAATATTTCTATTCTGCGAAAAGTTTTGAAGAATATTTGTGGAATTTCAAGAAACTGGAATTTTTTAGTACTACATAACTTTGTTAAAACTTTATTTTAATCGAAATATCTTCTGGAATTCTGAAATTTCAACAAACTGGATTTTTTTAGTACTACATAACTTTATTTTATTCGAAATATCTTATTCATATGGAATTTTTATCTAGATACCATATGTAAAAGTTTCAATATATTAAGGTATCTTTACCATAACTTTGCCAAAAGTAAATTTATTTTATTTAATTTTAAAAATATTATTTTCTTAATTGTTACATTTTTAGAGTTATTTGAAAAAACAGAAAATTTTGTATTTCTTATCATATTAGAATTATAATATCCAAAATAATATTTCTCGATCAAAATATTTCTAAGAATTTCTCAACTACCTCTATTTAGGTCAGTTTCCTTAGGAAGCGGAAAGTGAAATTATTGCTTAACGGCGTAGTTCCTACGCTGCTCAAATCAGAAGAGGGTAGTAAAGTAAATGTGTAGATAGGTCAATTTCCGTTCAAGTGTGCGGCACTGAGGCACTCCACAACCTTCAATCATATACATACATACAATATGCAACCTAATGGACAATCCTCGGTCAATGCAGTAGCCCTCGTAAACTGAGAATGGGCAAGTAAGTAACCCTCGACTGGCGGCCTTGACACTCGTCTTTCCACTATATCCACACACACACACACATACCTATTTAGGTACATATACATAAGAGGGTTATCTAATTGAGTGCGTTAAGGTCCAGACAATTGGAAGTGCCAGTGACGCCAGTATTTGCACTCAGACTGAGACTGAGACTGAGACCGAGATCGAGACGGAGACTGAGGTTCAGATTGAGATTGAGTTTCAGAAGACTCTGGGGCTTATCTCTCTACCTCCCGGTGAGTTCAGTGCGGCTGCTTAATGGTGGCTAAGATTTAGAAGGCACTTGGCTACCTGTATGAGCCTGGCCAGGATGGTCTGGCCTAATGGCTGCATGGCTGGCAGTGCCTAATAGGCGCATTTAGCACGCGCCAGAGTATCTCACAGATACACGTACCTAACAAATGGCTGCCAATTGGCAATGCAGTGAACCTGTGTCGGTGCCACCAATTCAAACCAGCGGAGGGGTGAGGTGGGGGATAAACCAGCTCATGTCCGTGTGAAAGTGTATGTGTGTGTGTGTGTGTGTGTTGTAGAAACCCCGATGAGTCATCGGCATCAGCAGCGCCATCCCAACGAAACAAGGTGCGTGGGCCACACTTTGGCATGCATAACTCAGGGCACAACATGTGCACAGCAATAGAGAGCCAAAGAGTGAGAGAGAGAGTGCGTGAGAGTGAGATGGCAGAGCAAAACAATGCGCTGCCAGCAGAGGCAGCAGCCGCCGTCACGTAGAAAATGTCAACAAACGAGCAGCCCGCCAAATTCACAACTTTGAGTTCAAACAAAACGAAGAGAGCAAGAGAGCGAGGGAGCGAGTGGAATACCGAGCTAACATTCAAATGAATGAGCGTTAGAGATACTGAGCGAAAGAGCGAACTTTATTGACAGGTCAGCTCAAATATATCGCATGCGAGAAGTCAGCGTCAGCATGTGCTGAGAGCGTGGTAGTTTCTGCACTTGTGTGTGCGTTTATATGTTATTTGCTCTCTCGCGCTGCCTTCGTATGTGTGGTTGTGTGATGTGCTCGCTCTTTTCTCAGTTTGTCTTTTGTTCATTACATTCTGACAGTCATTGTGCTCTGCTTGTGCGCAGTCATTCGTCAGGGTAGACAAGTAAATGTGAGCGGAACAAACCAAAGAAGTTCACAATTGGCAATTGGATAACAAAAAATGCAAACTGCAATAAAATAGTTGATGAGCTGTGATATTAAGTAGAATAATATTGTATTAGACAATTTTGTATGATAAATTTTATAATTACATTTACAAATAAAATAGAATATATGTATGTGTAACACATTGTTCTGCGATATCTTCTTAACATTTTTGTTATTTATTTAATTTAGTTTAATTGATAATCTTAAAATTTTTTTTAATATTTTTAAATACTTTTCCAACCAAGTCTCGAATTATTTATTAGTTTTATTATGTAAACTCAAACACCTTTAGTTGACACACTAGTTCCATTTTGGTTGCTCTGCAGCCCTGGTCAACAAAAGTCAGCAATTTCCAGCATGTGAGCCCCATGCACTTGTGTTGGTGCGTATCTGTGTGTGAATCGGTCTGCGTGAATGTGTGCGTACGCTGCCTGACAATGGCCAAAACGTCACGAGAGCGTACGGATGACGATGGCGGGCTGGTTGGGAGCTGCTAGCTCAGTTATTTTTCGCTTTTTGTTAAGGCAACGCGACTGCTGCAACGGCAACGGAAAGCCAACAAAGCCACGCGGCTGCGTTCCCATTCTCTGTCTCTGTCTATCCGTGTAGTTATTCCCCCCTTCTCGTTCTATCTCGCTTTCGCTCGCTCACTCACTCACTCTGGCATAGTTATAAGATTATCACGCACACATATTGCCTGCCGCCATCATCAGCCCACAAAAAAAAAGCGGAGAAACAGACATACATACATACATACATATTTGTTTGTGTATGTGTTGTTGTTGTTGTTGTTATACTTATATATACATATATTTGTTGTTGTTGTTGCTGTCAATCTTGTTAGGGTATTCACAAGTGCCACAGAAATACAGAAAAATATCAATCTGCAGTTGCATGGTGAAGTTCTTTTTCATATCAAATACCTACATACATACATAAGTAAAAGTCATTCTGATTGTGCTTGTGTGGGTGTGTTTTAGTGTATTAGTGAATGTTATCGCCAGCAGCAGCAGCAGCAGCAACAACTGTTGGTGAGAACGTCAAAGAACGTCACATAGTCGTAGTCGTCGGTGTTGAATTGCGACATACTGTTCAACAACAGCCAGTTGCTGTTGCTTTTGCTGTTGCGGCAGGCATAGCGAACGTTAAAAGAGTTAAAACGTAAAACGTTAACGTTTTGAAACTTTCAATTTGCTGTACGAAGTTCAAAAGCGAAGCGAAACAAGCAAAGAAGAGGAGACATCGTTTGCGGTTACGGCACCGAATACGGGTTGTGTTAAGTTAAGGTGTGTGGAACGGTAGCGGGGGTGTGGGTGCGGGGCGTTGCCAGTTAATCTAGAAAATTCTGTGTATGTGAATGTGTGTGTGTGTGTGTTTGCGCGCTTAACAATTTTAACTCAAACATACATACAAACAGACAGACAGACAGCAATAATAACAACAACAACACTAATAAATATAATAATAATAACAACAGCAACAATTTGACAGCTGGAAAAGTGAACTGCAAGCAAGAAACAACAACATACAATACAATACAAATAAAGACAGAAGAGCGTAAGACGGTAGAAAGAGAGTGCATACAACAACACTGACTGACAGCGAGAGCGCCCCTCTCTCACTTTCTCAATTACATCTCTCTCTCTCTCTCTCCTTCAATTACATTCGCATACGTCAACAGCGAAGAGAGCGAAACTGCGGCAACTGTGGCACATGTAAATTTGTGCATTGTGTACGAAATACTAAACGAAAGAAACGAAACGAAACGACAAGAAACGAAATTAGTGCAAAGTGTTTACAATGAAAGTTAAAGTTGAACGCACAACAAAAACGCTGCCCACATCGTCAGCAACGGCAGCAACAACAACAACAACAGCAGCAACATTAACAAAGGCGGCAACAACAATTGTTGCTGCTGCTAATTTTCCAACGCCTGATGAGGATGATGAGGTGACGACGACGACGACGACGACGACGACGCAAGCAGAATCAACAGCGATAACAACAACGACAACGGCGCAAGAATTGGACTTTTTGCCCGATATGTCGACAACGATATCGACAACGACAACAGCAACAGCAACATCAGCAGCTGCAGCAGCAGCAGCAGCGGCGACAGCGGCGCGCAATCTTATCGTAAGTGTTGTGACTCTCAATTTTTTATGATCGCCGTACGTACTTATGTACTGATGAACATGTACATACATACATACATACGTACTATGGGTGTATGTAGATACTACTACTACTATGTCAGTGTGTACGTGCTGCGTTTGGCGGATTTAAGTTGTAGTTGCAGTTATAGGGGTGAATGGCGTGCATAGAGAGAGTGAGAGAGAGAGAGAACGCAATAAATGCTCGTACCATGCACAACAATAATAACAAAGGCCAGCTAAATTAATTACAAAAAAACAACAACAACAACAACACCATCAAATGCAACAACAACAATAGCGAGACAATAGCAACATTTTTGTGTATATAATTTTGTATTTTAATAGCAACAAAGTCAAAAAACTTGTTTAACAAAAATCTATACGTATGTATTATTCGCCTTGTTATTATTATTGTGATATTTTTTGTTGTTGTCTTTTTTTTTTCGTTTTCGGCGAATTGTATTGTGCGCAATTTTATTGTATCTTTCCACAGTTAGTGCTGTTGTTGCTTCAGTCTCTTGGTTTTTTGTTTTTGGGGTTTTTTTTCCATATTCATTTTCGTATTCGTATTCGCTTTCGTATTTATTTTGTCGACATCTTTGGAATTTCAATTCACACTTTTGTTGTTGTTTTCCATTTGCGCGCTCTCTCTCTCTCTGTCTCTCTCTCAGCGTTTCTCGTTCTCTTGCTCTCTTACAAATACAAGTGTATCACATGACACACAGATACGCGCATGCTCTCGCACACGTACGCTTGTTTGTTGGCGCGCATTTATCGCATGCGATAAGTATGCCACTCAAAGGCGCTCTCTGCCGTCTCTTCATGCTAGCAGCTGCACTTACACTCAAATTGCGGCTATTTCACAATGCGGCAGCAAGCAACCAAGGTTGCCACAAAATTTGATTGTGTTTGCCATTTCAGCATATTTCATTATTATTATTTTATTTTTGTGAATGCATTTTCTTGAATTTCCTATGCGGCGGTGCGTGGGCGTCGCTGCTGTCTGCTTGCCTGCCCCGTCTGACTAGCGCTTGTTGCACGTGAGTTTGTTGCAGTTTCTTTTCACTTGGCTTTTGTTTGGCGACACATTAAGTTGGTCCAGAGTAAGGTCAAGGCTGCACACACATACACAACTACATATGTACATATATTGACCCAGTCTGCTTAGTCATTGTTGGTTGCACATAAAAATAATAACAAAAATAACAATAATAACAATATTAAAAATAAAATAAATTACGCTAAATTCTTTTTAATGCATAATTAGCAAATGGTTTTTTTTTATTTTTTTTTTTTTTTTTGAATTTTTAGTTTGCAGTGTTTGTCAGTTAGCCAAGTCGCCTTTTAGCCAACTTTAATTCTTGCCTATTATTAAATATTTATGTGAACACTTATGTTGTCAGGCACAACATTTCACAACGATACTAAATACAATGCCAAGGTCAAATGGCATTTAAAAAACACACAGCTGCTTTTCTCTATACATACTATGCTAGACTGTAACTGCAGCTGCTGCATGGCCAACACCGCACCCCTCCCCCCCACCCCACCCCCTTCTCTACTGCCAAAAAGGCGCTGCCAATTGGAATGTCAAGCGACTCACGCGCTTCACGTCGTTGGGGCTTCAATTTGCTATTGTATGATGAGAATTTATTTTCGTATTTTTTTTAAATTTTTTTTAGATTTTTTATAAATTTTTTTTTAGATTTTTATATATTTTTTTACTTGCTTTTTGTTGTGTTTTTGCCAATGGCCCATAAATGGCGAGTTGCACTTGAAACACAAACAAAATACGCACACACACATACACACACACACACACATATGTATATGTATACACATACACACATACATATACAATATATCCATTTAGAGTGTGGAAGTGTTGTTGGAGTTGCATATAAAATATATGTGGCAACTTGTCTACATAAATAATCAAGGATTTTAAATGCGAATCCGAAGGCATTAAAAAATTACAAAAAAAAAAAAAAAAAAAAAGAAGAGAAGAGAAGAGAATAATGCTGTTCGTGTCCCGGCGGTGATAAACCCTTTTTACGACTCGTATCGTCTGCATTTTTTTAAAAATATTACTGGCAACTAAAAATATAAATAAATTTGTTAAAGTGCAACTCGCTTGCCCCAAAAGATACAGATACATTTCGCAATCTACAACTTGTGGCATTTTATTTGTTGTTGCCAGGCCAACATTTAATGCGCGCAGCAACTAAAAATAAATAAAATTTACAAAAAAAAAAAAAAAAAAAAAAAAAAAATAGAAAAAAAATATAAAAAATATAAAAAATATTTAAAAAATTTAGCCATGCTGCGACGTTTAGTAAACAACAATAAATATATACAATTAAGTTTTAATTGTTGTTGTTTTTTGTTCTTTTCTTTTTAGTTTTTATTATCGTCTTAAACTTGGGCGTGATAAGTTTACGACAGTTTCATTTCATTTTCTACTATATAATCGCGATTAAATAGTAGTATATATATGTATGTAGATATGTATGTGCAACATTTAGTGACTTTTATCGGGAATTGTGTTGAACGTCGATGATTATAGCTGTTAATTTCATAGACTCTCGTAAGTCGCCGAACAGCAATTAAACATAAACAAATGATGGCAAAAACAACATGCAGTTTGAACTTTATGTATTTCTTGAGAGGACAGAGCTTTAAGCTGCTTAAATTAAGGTGTGTACACACTTTTTATTTATGTTATAGCCAAAAGCCCATAAAAGCTCATAAAAAATCATTAAAAAAAAGGCTAAATGAAATTGGGCATAAAAAATTGAAAATGCTGATAAACATCACATCGCATCACATATGAATGTAGTACGGGGGGGAATCCCTTTATGTGTACTTATTGCACTCATTGCACTTTCGTTTGTAGCGTGTGTTCACTGTACCCCCCCCCCCCACCTCTTTCCGTGTGACGTCAATGGCGGCTGTCATCGTAGACGCAACTCAATTCGTAGCTGCGTTTTGTTCGCTTTTAAGCCGGTTTTATTTGAAAGCACCGTTGCCACGATCGTAGCTGTATATGTGTAAAAGTGTGTGTGTGTGTGTGTGTGTGGCCAAATTTGGTAGTAAATAATGCTGGCTGACGTCACAGCAGCCACTTGGACGAAGAAGAAGCAGCAGCAGCAACCAAAAAAATATTGCGTATACGCAACGTTCGCCCAGCCTTTGATGGGTTAACGCTGCTGGGGGGGGAGGTGTGAGAATGAGATAGAGATAGATTGTAAGTGAGTGAGTGAGAGAGGGAGAGTAGTGAGAATTTGAATTATGTCATGATATATTTTCATTTCTTCTAACGGCAGCAACAGAATGTCAAATGTTGCGTGTTTTCACTTTCGATATTTAACAAGAAAAAATTTTGGCAGGCGTTGCCATTGCTGCCCCCTTCCCCCCTCCCCCTTCCTTTCGTTTGGGCCAAGGTTTTGGGCCATGAAAATTCCACGAAATCCCATCAATATATTGTTCTTTTGTTGCTCCCGTGCGTTTGTTGAACTCGTACTACGAAAGTGGAAGGAGGGAAGCAGTGGCAGTTTTTTTTTTCTGAGGTTGCCACTAAATGGCAGTTGTTGACGTGCAACGTAATTGAGTTATGTACATATGTATATGCCGCTACTTTGGCTCTCTTTTGGCTAATTTAATGCGCATTTAGTTAACGGAAACCGCAAGTGTTTGCCCCAATTGGAGGCACAAGTGAGTGCAACATCTGTTTGGGATCTGATGGAGATTGAGTGTATGCAAGTGAAAGATTTACACGCCTGCTTGCCAAATGATGGCGGCCCGTGCCACGGATTATATTGTGACGCGTCATGGCGCCGAATTCCAAGAAGCAAGGGTGCAGCATTCCGTGTTGCAAGAGCAGCAGCAGCAGCGGCAACAACAACGGCAGCCACTTGGATGAGTGCGAGAAATGCCAATGCGAAGATAATGCGAAAATGTGTTGCACTTGCTGCTTGCCTGCCTGCCACCAAATGTGGCATGACGTGGCTGCTCCTTGGACTTACCAATTGTTGTTGTTGCTGTTGCTGCTGCTGCTGCTGGGGGCATAAAAAATATGCTGGGGATTTCCGACACTTGCCTGCCTTGCCTTGCCCCTCCCCCCCCACCCCCGCTCACGTCTCTTTCGTTACGCTCTTCATTTTTGCGCTCTCAGCAAATTTTGCTGTCAATTCTGCGTCTCTCTCGCATCTGCTTTCGCGCTCTCTCGCTTTGCCTCGCTCTCGCTCTCGCCACTTTGAGTGCTTTTTTTTTGCGAAACTTGTTTTGAGTTGAAATTTGTATAGTGAGAGCACTTTTTGCGCTGCCTCACGTAGGTGCTGCGCTCTCGCTCTCTCTCTCTCTCTCCCCTCCCGCATGCTTACACACTACTCGATTAACCGCAGCTAACTTGGCTTAAATAAGCGCATGAATTTCTTGGTAAATCGCGTATGAGTCATCATCGAACGTACGATTCGCGAGTGTCGTAGTTCATTCGTTTCATTCGATTTTCATTCATTTCACGCCACATGAATGAAATGGTTTTTTTTTTTCTTCTACTATATATATATATTTTTTCTGTTTTCAACGTTGTTATCGCTCACCTACCTTAAGTTAGTGTTGTTTTTTTTCTCTTTGCTATGGTTATTGTTAATATTGTTGTTGTTGTTGTTTTGTTGTCACTGCTGCTGATAGAGTTGCAAATATTTACATTGGCAACAGGCAGTGGGGGGGGGCAGGAAGTGGCCAACACCTCAGATGACAGTCACCAAACAGTGTAGATCACAATTTCAAATATTCAATTTATATTTCACAAGTTTTTATTTCAATAAAAATGTTATATTTTTGCTGGTAAAAAGAGGGCTGACTTAAGTTTATTTTTATTTTCTGATAGTTATTAAGGATTTTCTTTCATTTACCATATTTAAGAATTTACCATATGTTTTAGTTCAATTTTTTATTTGTTTCATTGAAATGATATTGAGAAATCTTGAGAGCTATTTCATCATCTCCTTTGAATTCCTTTTTACATATTCAATTTATATTTCAATATTTTAATGTTCAAATAAAAATCGAATTTTTCTGGAAAAAGGAGGTTGACTTTAGCAGCATTTTCAAATAATTTCTTTGGTTTTGAAATCAGTTTCGATTTGTTTTACTTAAGAAAATGTTTAAGTTCATTTTTTTATTACTATTATTGAAATGAAATTGAAAAAACTTAAGAGCTACTTCATCATCTTTTTTTTTTAATTTTTTCGCCTATTAAAATATTGTGTAAAGTTTTTTACAAATCCTGCTAAATTGACTTTAAAAACAGTCTTTAAATTTTTCGAAAAAAAGTGCAATTAAAAAAAAATGAAATTTTTTTTATAAATATATTGAGTGAAGAATACTTTTTTTTTTTTGAGAAATTAAAATTTATAAAGTTATTAATTGACATGCATTTTATTAACTGAATCCTATGAATTATCGCATGAAATCTTCAAATACTTTATGGATGTATAAATGTTCTTTAAGTTTTCTTAAGTTTAACAAGATTTTAAAACAATTTTTTTTTTATCATTTTTGAAGTGCACATTATATAAAAACTAAAGATAGTTATTCTAGTTCGCAGATAGCTACAAAATATTAAGTTTTTTCGTCTTTGTTGGAATAGTAACTATCATTTCTTATAGTCATTATTTACCTTGGATATAGACGAGTATATATCCTATAGTCTAGGTCTGTGTGCACTCTATTTGTATGCAATTGGTCATCATTCCCGATAACATTATCATCAGGTGTTATCAAGTAAATATCAACAATTAGTCGTTTAATCGTCAGTTCCTTTCATATTTGATTTTCCTGTCACATTTATTTCTCTATTTTTTTTTTTTAATTTCATTTGAAAAACGCAAGCAAAAAAATGAAAAGAAATTGAATTGAGGCACGATTGGCGATTGTGAGAATATATGTATATATATATGAATGTATGTCTATATTCTTGGTAAATAATTCACTGTTTGGCATTGTGTTAATAATCTTATCTGGGGAACTAGAGTGGGTTATGGAGAGGGAACTGTTCAGTGGGACTACGACACATTTGGCCAGAAACTGTATAAATCATCACCGGAAGTAACCCGGGCAAATACTGTTAATACAATGGATCCGTTTGCTTATCAGCTAGCGACTATCTTGCAGATACATCCATATAGCACATAAACAAATGCATGTTGAGTTTATTTTTATAAAACTGATGTAAACTGGACAATAAATCAGGCGTGGCCTTATCAGACGACACAGGTGTGGCCCCCTTAGATTCCCCAGAAATTGGACACCCGATTATTCATTATTATTATATTGGCCATCGATATGACGATGTGGAATGGAACCCTTGAGCCAAATTTCCTATATAGAATATTCCACAACTTACTTACGTCAATACTAACCAGATATCACGAGCTATATACTATATGATGTATGTATATTTGCTTTATAATGTTTTTACTTCCGATAATGCGACTTGAAGACTTCCGAGTCTTATCGGTATCGCTGTCGATGACGATAGTCGCTTGTTTTAACTAGAGGACCCCAGATGCGGTTAGTAGTCGTAATTGGATTCTAGCCACAGTCCCGGGGTAATACTCTCAATGTGGGTGAACTCCTGTTGCCACCGAAGTGGTCCCGCATTTGCACAACTGTTGCAACTTGGGGACCCGTGTCTATTTTCGTTGATGCTGTGATGCGGGCGGTTATACCAGTATTTCCGATAAGCCATAGAAACCAAAATCAAATTATTATATAGATGTATATGTATGTAAGTCCAGAAATATATGGAATTTGTGCAATTTTATCGCGGTTACATATTTATAAAACAAAATACAATACAGATCGATAAACCCAAATGTAAAACTGGCACTCGGTAGAGTAATTTTTTACCCTAGTTATAAGTAAATAAATATATCACTATTATTATAATTATTATTGACAAGCAAATTCGGTTCTGTTTATCTTTGCAGGTAAGTAAATCCAAGGGTTATGCCAAATCAATTACGTTTGCCACACACACACACAACACAACACAACTGTTCAGTGTCACATGGCCCAGTTCCAGTTTTGGCCTCTCCAATTACGACTACGGTCTATGGTAAAAACCCATCCCATCCCATTCCATTCCATCCCGTTCCATTCCATTTACGATCCCAACAACCACCCAGAAATTGGGCTTTTATGCCGGCACATGTGGAGGTGAGTGCCCAAAGACTGTCTCGTTTAAACAAGGTCAGTGCGGCCTTTTGATGCCCTGTAATTGGAGTCGCTGCAGGGTATGCAGTGCTCAGTTACACCCCATTAGATAAAGGGTATCTAATTTGACTTCGATTCGCATTAAGTTACGTACAGTTTGCAGGGCCTCATCAATATATACATTTGTATGTATACATATCATAGATAAAGTAACGGTAAACAAACACCTGTCTGTCTGCCTGCCTGCCGCACACCTGCGTCCGCTGGGGTAGATACCGCACATACCCCATACGATACTTTTGATCGACCTATTTTGGAATCCCAACTAATGATAAGGAGGCCCCCGAAAAGTCGCGACCACTCTAAAGCTTTTCTCACTTCTATCACCGCACACAAAGTCAACTTATTGTAATTATGTATGTAGTACATGTCCCTCTCTCTCTCTCTCTCTCTCTATAGGTGTATGTATGTGTGTTGAGATAGCTTTGCGGGGCCTGTGTTGGGTACTTTACCTAGCTCTTTAAATTTAGTTGCTTATGTCATAAGTATATTGTCTGCCGATAAGATAAAGAAAACCAAAAAAAAACGAAATCGGACAAGAAGCTGCTCGTCGTCGTCGTCGTCGACGCCAAGAAAATTGAACACTAGTTCGTTCTTCTTCCCTCTACGCTCTTCCTCCGCCCTCTAACTGGGGCGTGGGCACGTGAGCTGCGCTGCCAAATGCAAGGCAAAAAAGAGATAGAAAAAGACAACGGGGCTAAACCCAAAACACACCAACACTAATACACACGCAAACACACACAGAAGCTCACTTCAAAGTTTTGTAGTAGTTTAGCTGGCTCTCCCTTTCTCGCTCATTCTCTACTTGAGCTGCTGTGCTCAGGAAATGCCATTCGCTGCAAAACTTACGACTCACTCAATTTTGTATGACGTTACCTCTCTCTCTCCCTCACTCTCACTCTCTCAATTTGCATTGCGCTCCATTCGTGTGCTTCGGCTCGCGCTCTCTCATCAAACGAGCTCATTGGCGGCTCTCGGCTGTGCTGTGGCGCTGTGGAATGTGCGATAAGCACTCAAAAGTCGTCGGCGCTGTCAACTGGCGTATAAAAGTCGTCGGCGCAAACGATGACGCATTTAGTTGAAATCCGCTGGCCGTGGATGCCGTTTCGGCGACTGCAAGAACTACTACAGAGAGAGTTTGAAAAATTCGCAAATAACTAAAAAGCCTAAAAACGCGAAACGTGCTGTGTGTGTACAGCCGAGTTGAAACTTGTATGAAAAATTGTTGAGCATTTGGCAAACAATTCTCAGCGTGTGCATAACGTATCCGTCGTGGAGCGTAAATTGAAAACTGTGTGAGCGAGAGAGCGCTACAAATTCTCGGAAAAGCAAAAAAAAAAGAAATAAAAAACGAGCAAATAAACTGACAACAAAATAAATTCGCACCATATAAAAGCAGGCGATAATAATAATAATAAAAAACAGAGACAGCAACTACAAATACAAAAAATACAACAACAGATACAAATACATCTATAAGATACATTATTTAAGTGCGCGCTAAATAAAATAACAGAAGGCGAATTTCGCAAGAAATTTGCATTCGTCATTCGCACAGACGACGCCGCCTTCCCCCCCTGCCGCCACCGCACGCCTGTTGCGCGTCTTTAATATAAGATTTTAGTATTATAAACATAATATAGTTAACAACAAAACAACACAAGATGACGCTGGACAACTACAATATCTTTGGCGATGAATATTCGCTATTCAATTTGCCGCTATCGCCATTGCCCAAAGTGGTAAGCAAAAAAACATAATATTTTCAAAAAAAAAAAACATAAATTTATATATGTATACATATATAAATTTAAAAAAAACGATCTTTAGTCTCGTCTCAGTTAAAAATACTATATAAACACAGTTGTAGGCTTATCAGTGGGAGGAGTGTGGGAGCGAGAGGCAGCTACCGAAATCTTCGAGAACAGTTGTCGATTTGCAGTTTTCGAAAATAAGTAAATATTATATATATATATATATATATATTCTGTTGGTTTCTATCGCAATTCTTGTTCTGAATGCATTTCATATGCTTATCGCGAGTCGAGAAATAAATGTGTATGAAATTCTTGGAAACGTTTACGATACTTACAAACTAAACCCCTTTGGCTTCAGTTTCGTATGCGAGATATCAGAGCTACATACATATATATGGATGTATGTATGTATATGGAGGACGGGGCGGGACCCCCATACCGATTCTGTACATATTATGTATAGTATATAGATATATCGAGCCTGTGGGCGCTATAATGTGATTTGGTGTTTTGCAATTGAATTTGTTTGTTTAATGATTGTGTGTCGCCGCTTATCGCTTATCAGCGTTCCGATTTATATTCGTTTCTATTTTTTTTTTTTTTTTTTTTTTTTTTGTTAATTCTATTTTGTACTATTTTTACTAGAGTGTATGTGTGTGTGTGTGTGCGATAATTATAATTATTGACTATGGCAAGTGCACAAATATGTATTTATCTCCATGTCGCATTTTCCCTTCGTATTTTGTGGGCCGATAAATATAAATATTTCAAATATTTGAGCTATTTTGAACGCAAGGCGACCTTCTCCAAGTAAACAACATAACATACAAATTATGCTTAACAATCAAAGATTACGTTATCAGCAACTTTATATTTGTAGTGCGACATGCATGATAATTAGTATTCGATTTCGAAAGAGTTTCAACTATATATAGTAAACTTGTAGAGTTTCAATTTGTAGAAAAATATAGAAGTAGAAGTAGAATGTAGAAGAAGCTTGAATTGATAGACAAAGATTAAAGTATAGTTAAAGTTCAGAGATTCCTCAAAGTATATAAAAAAAATTGAAATTTATAGAAACATTTTATAGTTGGTAAATTATCGGTAAATATAGAAATTTCTAATGTACCGGAATATTATAATAAAATATTGAAATTAAGGTATCTGTCATAGTAAACTGTAAAGTTGTCAGTTGAGATTTTTTTCTTCTAAAAAAGTATTTTTTAAATATTTTTCTATAAGTCTTAGGTATCTTCAACTATATGGCTATATTTTGCCAAATTCGTATTAGAAATTTATTAAATAGTATAGAAAAAGTTTTTTTCAATATTTTTACTTAATTTAAATTGCAACTTTTCTAAAGTTAAAGGGGTTTTTTTTATTTGGAATAGGGCAACTTTAAGTTTGTCTTTCATCCCCATTTGAGACCACAACAAGGGAAAATCACGTTGCAAACTCATGGTAAAAAAAAACAGTAAAAACATGTTGCCCCCGCTGTACTTTATTTAATTTGTTACTGTTGTTGTCGTTGTTGTTGTTGGTGGATTTGCTGTTGGGTTTTTGCATATTACGTCCATTGCATTTCACAGTCCAGTGATCGCGGCGTCTGGAACCGGCGCCATTTCCATATATCGGACACGTGCGATTTTCGTGGTAATTTATCAAGTTTTATGAGCAACATTTTGTTTTCTTCTTCTTCTTATTGCGGCCTGACAACTGTTTGTATGTGTGAGTTTAGCTGTCACCTTACGTTTTTTTTATGTTTTGTATTATTTTTTTTAGTAGTTTTGGGTTGAGTTGAGTTTAGGAGGGTTCAATGTTCAACCGAGCTGGGCAATTGTGGCTTTTAATACGTGGTAGAAAGTGAATTGAAAATTGTCCAAGACCCTTTCAAGCACTGAGCTGGCTTAAAAGCCATTCGCATTCGCGTGACACTCGAAACTGTCCATAGATACTTCATTTCATAATGTCCACATACATACATACATATATAAAAACATATCATATAGCTACATTAGCATGATTATGTGCATATTGCCACAATTGGGGCGGGTTCAAAGTAACATGCTTCCAGTCAAACACTTGCGACCTTTGACGTCAGCTCAAATTGTTTAATTAAAGTCGCTTAAGTACAAATGCACTTTCAAAAAATTACAAAAAAAAAACACAAAAAAAAAACATAAACATCCTCTGCATAGTTTCCATTTAGTATAATTAAATTTCATAATTTGCTGTTGAAAGCAAACATTTACTTGAAGTAGCAGTTTCTTAACTTTCAAAGTTGTTTCTCTCAGTGTAGTTTGCGCGGGAGTTGCAAGGGCATTTCATTAACAGCAATCTACTTACAACAGCAACAACTCTCTCAATAATATATTGTTTAGCTTAAGTTGTGGGCGCCCCCACAAAACAACAGACAGAAAGACAATTTCAACTTTCTTTGGCACATTATTTCAAAATGCGAAAAACACAAAAAAAAAAATCCGAAAAAATTGAAACACTTTTAATTAACTGAATATGGACAATGTAAAGAGTGTGTGTGCGTGTGTGGGGGCAGTTTTGGGTACAATTGTTTGTCTTATGAATTTTCAGATTTATTGCTTTGATTTTTTTCAACAAT
The DNA here is from genome assembly GCA_018150725.1 of Drosophila quadrilineata. Lineage (NCBI taxonomy): Eukaryota > Metazoa > Arthropoda > Insecta > Diptera > Drosophilidae > Drosophila > Drosophila quadrilineata. The sequence continues at coordinate 1,241,939 of JAECWN010000356.1, forward strand.
TTTTTTCGGTTAGTTTTTTAAGTATGTTAGTTGTCAGTGGGCGAACTACTCGACATCTCAAGTGAGAAATAAGAAAGCAATTGACGTTTACGTGACAGTCTAGGCCACAAGAAAAAACAAAAAAAAGAAAAGTAAAAAAAAGAGGTGGCCATATTGTTAATAAGTAGTCCAAAAACTGCTAGCCAAGTCTTTATCTATTAACGGGTCTAATTAAAGCGCAATCTCAGTTAATTGCAGCGTGAAGTTTCAACTCAACTTCTGTTGCAATTCAATGAGGCAACTCTTCTCTCCTTCTATGGATACAGATGTCTGTCTATCATTGTCTGTCTATCTGTCTGTCTGTCTGTCGGACTGTCAATTAAATGCTGTGTTGATAATTTGATCAGGCAGACTAATAGTTGTGGCAACTCTGGCCAAATGCATAGTAGTCCACATAGACGTAGACGTGTCCTTTGCCGACTGTCTTGTTTAACTTGGAATTGCAGGTCCTTGCCGTAATTGGTAGCTGCACACAAAGCAGAGGCAATTGACCATCCAGCAACAACAACCACAACAACAACAAGGACTCGTAAATACCGCAAAATGCACATTTTGCTTTTGGGATTTTCCTTTTGATTGCCGGCGTCGCATTGTCCTTTGTCCTTCGTTGGAATTGGCCAAGCCCCAAACAGCTGCCAGGACATCGAAGAGAGCGGCAGCAGTGAAAAGTGAAAACAACTTTTACTACTTGTCTGTCTGTGTCCTTCTCTCTCTCACTCTCTCTCTCTGTCTCTCTACTGTTTAGTGTCCTTTTTTTGGCTTTTGCAATGTCGCTTGCATTTTTCGCATTCGTCCTTTCGTCCTCGACGGCGCCGGGCAGACGCGCCGTTTCTTTGCCATTTCCTCGCACTAAAAACTTTGCCATAAATTCGTAAACTCCCCCCTTAAATAGTTGTTATTGTTTTAATACTATTGTGACGATTCTTATTGTTGTTGTTGTTGCAGTTGGTGTTGTTGTTGTTGTTGTTGTTGCTGTCATGTCGCGACAAAATGCATTTAAATAAATTATTCGTAGACCAATGTCGCGTCATTTTATTAGCCGGTATTTCCCCATTTTCCTGTACATGCATTGAATTTATTTGCTGTGCACTGAGTGGGTGTGTGTCTGTGTGTGTGTTAAATTCAGTTAACAATTTTAATCACTAAACTAATGACTGTTGAACCCAAGTGCAATACTAAATAGTAGTTCACTAATTGTAAAGGGAGCTCTTATCAGTTGCAATCTGGGGGGGATTACGAATTTCTTTGGAATTGCAACGAAGTAGAGTAGGTCTCGATAAGGTTATAGACTGACTTTTTATAGGAGATATCATTTCTATAGTATTTTGAATGGGACCATTGATCAGTTTTTGCCTAAGTTATACGGCTATCTTTTGGCCTTATTTATGGACACGTCAGTTAGACTGAGGTCTCTTATCTCAGGTATTCTCAAGTCACACCTTTGCCAAATATCAGTATAAGTATTTCTCATTTTTCGGGATAGGTGTGTTTACTAGAGGTACATATGTATGTATGTAGGTTGTTTGTATTTGAATACAATACGAGTATATTCATTAGACGGTCGAGGTTCAATGCACTGCTTATGGCAAAACAACGTATTTTGTTGTTGAACATCACATGTAAATTTGTCAAATTGTTGTTGTTTTTGTCTTGGGTTTCTTTTTTTTCTGTTTTGTATGTCCCGTTCACCCTAATGGGGTACAAGCCCCGAACAAAGTCTGATTAATTTGACACTGAACTTTTAAGAGCCTGGCACGAAAGGAATCGAAATTGCCGCGGAACGCAGGCAATCCGAAACCCAAAATCGCCAACTGAAAACTGAAAACCGCGAACCGAAACCGAATACCGCAAGCCAACCCCTCTTAAAAAATATATATATATATATAAATTGTATATATACAAATTGAGCTGAAATTTATATACGACTTGCATTGACATTTTTCTGGGTGTTTGCTGCACTTTATTTTTGTCTTTTTTTTTGGCAAATTTTTGAATTATGCCTGGCAAAATGTTTAATTCAATTGGCAAGGCTGTCGAGGATGTGCGGAGGGGGGGTTACGTGGGGTTGGAGGGAAGCAGCAGCAGCAGCAGCAGCAGCAGCAGCAGCAGCAGCATTCATCAGACAGATCGCGTGGGCGTTCCGAAAATGGACAAAACACCAAGTGATTTTAATGGCGTCGGCAATACATATGCATTGCCACATACTTTGTATATATATACTTTTGTGTATATATATATATATTGTACATACATGAACATATGGTATATGGTCAAGCGGCGTTTGCGTGCCCAAAAAAAGGCCGGCAAAACTTCGATGCTTTGCCGGGCGTTGACTTTGCTCGTACTTTTTTTTTGTTTAAAAAAAAAAAATAATAAGAAAATACGAAACTCTCTTCTGTCTGTGGTTTTGGGCGCGGAAACGCGACCGGGTGGCAGACAGACAGACGGCGGGCGGGACTTGAGCTTTATCAAGCACTCAGCCAGCAACCAACCAACCAAGCAGACAGTCAGCCAAGTGGACAGACGGACGGACGGACAGTCAGTCAGTCAGTCAACTCTACTCAACCCACTCCTCCATCCTCCATCTTCCATACACGTTGTACAATTTCACTCCGGCATTGCGGTCACGTTCTCCTTCTCCCGCCGCAAAAATATCAACAGCAACAACAACAACAAAAATACTTAAAAAAAAAAAATAAGTCAAAATGCGACAGCGCAAAAATTATTCTTTTCTTTTTGCTTCTCCTTTTTCATTAATTGTTTTATTCGCAGAATTTGCTTATGCAAAGTAAAAGAAAATAATACAAAAAAATATATATATATGACAAAATATTTTTAAATGATGTGCATGTGTTTTGCTTTGTATGTGTGTGTGTGTGAGAGAGAGAGGCTGTATGCGTGTGCTTATCGCTAAGGGAAGTGCAAACTGTACACACACTTATGCAGTCATACTGAATTCATATGCCGCCTGTGTGTGTCTGTGTGTGGATGGCAACTCTGTTGGCATGGCTTGGCCTACTAAATAAAAGCGCCAATGTGCGCGCACTTGAACTTGTCAACTCTGCCTGCTGCTGGCATTGCCACAACATTGATGACAGTCACGACAGCAACAACTACAACTACAACTACATCTATAGCTACATCAACAACAATGGCAGCTAAAATAGCAATACAATAGTACAATAAATTGTGCCTATGTATGTAACTCTTTGCCAATTAGAAATCAAAAATGCATTTTATTTGAAAATAATGCGCATTTCTAATAAGCCGACAGTGAGCATTAATTTCAACCTTGCAGTCACTATCTAAATGTAGCTTTACACTAATTTATGCAACTTACACACACACACATACACAAATGCATGCATACAAATAAATAAATAAAAGGCATTAAAATACAACACATAAATTGTTAAAATAAGCGTTGAATTAATATCAATGTTACTCACGTGGTGCAATGACGATAGTATACCCTTTAAATATCGTATAATTATTCGTGTAGTGCATTTCATCATCGCCTATCGATAAATGCAGCACATTTGGCTGCCTAACATTGCTATGCTAATTTACAGTGGCAGCACTAGGCATCTTTACAGTCGCCTTACAGCAGTTTAGCAGCTAATCTGACTATTAACATATAGCAGCTTAACAACTTTTTGGGCTTTGCCGTGTTTGCAATTTTTGATATAAACAATAAAATTGTCATCGTTTTCTGTGGCTGGTGCTTGTGCCTTTGTGGCTGCCAAGTTATTTGTATTTTCGTTTGTATTCGCTTCATTACGTCATTGTCTCGCTAAAATTGGCTTAAAAATAACTCAACACGTCAGCTACACACACAAGCATATAGAAATACACACACTCGCAAACAGCAACTACAATAAGTCGTCGTCGTCGTTGACGTTGTTGTTGCTCTGTTGCTGTTGCTGTTATTGTTGCTGTCTTTTGCTTTCAACTTATCGCCCCGCTGCCTGCGCTCATCGTACGCTTCCCTCCGCCGCCCTGTCAAGTGTTTGACAAATAAATACAGAAAAGAAAACAGTGCGAATTCGCTGAAGTGGACTAATTAAATTCAAGGCCAACACAACTTTCGCTTGCCCAAAGATGTGTCTAATCAAATTACATGCTATTTAACTATTTTATAACAGTAATAATATATTACTTAATTATAGATATGTATGTATATACAAATTAGCATAATTTGTTTGTTATGTTATTCTTAGCTTATCAGCTGTTTTGTTCTGTGTAGTCTTTTAACCCTTGCTGCACTTGAAGAAACAAAGTCAAGGTATTATCATCATCCGTTGTCAGTTCAGGGCAGATATTTAGTCATCCACTCAGCGTAGGGTATACAAATAGTGCGCTATTCAAATGACCATATCTTTGTCTCTCTCTCCCTCTCTCTCTCTCTCAATCTCTGAATGAGCTTGGGCTCGCCTCAGCTCAATTGACCCCCCCAACTGAACTTTTGTTGTGTCTCTGATAACACACACACACACACACATACACACACTGACTGTGAGCTCGTTTCAATTTAGACAATTATAGACAGCACTACCATACTACAATACGATTATTATTATTATTATCATATATTTTTTTAAATTCAACTAAATTGACTGATTCATCGGAAACAAATGGCATGGCATAAGAAATGAGTGCGGTTCTGCGAAAAATCATTTGTATTTATTTTTCTTAATTTCGACATATTCAACAGACATCTCTCGGAAAGTGGGTTAAAACGAAAGTCACAGGCGCCGATATGAATAAATATGTACATATATTTGAGAAGTATATGAGTAAATAAAATTGTGCGGTTTTCTTCAAAAGGGGCATGTTAACAAATGTTGAAAGAATCAATTTGATTGTTTGCCATAATATTACAAAATAAGTAAAGCAAATACAGCTTAAAGTTAACAGATAACTCAAGGATCCCCACACCGCAGGCCATAAAAATAAAATAAATCTCGCACACCACAAAAAAAAAAAAACAAATTTCACCTTTTCAAAAATAAAATGGCAAAACAATTTGTTTTCTTGAACAGCAACAACAACAAAAACACAGTTGAGAAATTATCGCATTTGCTAATTTGTAAGAGCCCAAAAATAAATAAATATGTACGTACGTATATTTATGTACAGACCTAGGTAATATAACAACAACATGGTATCCAATTGTGCAAAATACAATAATTGTTATTGTTGTTATTGTGATTTACGTAAATTTTGATTGTTACTGTTGCCGTTGACAAGACAAGACACCTGCTGTCAGTCCATCCCTGGCGGGGACAACAACACGCATCGGATTTGCAGTGCGCCTTTCTTTGCGCTTCTCATCTGCTATAAATACACACATACACCAACAAGGAGCACACACATACCTACATACACTTTGTGTTGGCATAACTCTTGTTAAATGTTCGGGAGTGACAGACAGAAATAGGCTTATTGAGTTATTGGCTGATAATTTATGACAGCTCAAAGGAAACGTTTAAGAAAATGCCACAGAGAAAGTGGGGTGTTAACGACTAAAAGATACTCTGTACAACTATAACTAAATGATATATTTGGTCAGCATAACTTTTAGCTAGTTTATGCAGGGTATGCAATAAAAAATTAGCTAGAAATTTGCCACTTGCTATACACGAGTTTTATGGCAAAAACTTATGGCAGCAACTGTTGCTGTTGCCGTTGCTGCGGCGTGGGATGTTGCTGCTGTTGCGGTTGCTCTTCCCTGTGTGGGCTGCTGGCTCAATTAAGAGCAGGCACGGGGCACAGTTTTTAAATTTATTCGATTTGTTTAGCTGTTAAATGTTATTGTTGCTATTTATCGTGCTTGTCTAATTTACTCAGCGATACTCACTCAGGAGAGCAACAACTGAGACTCTCTCCCTCTCCTAATATACATACATATGTATATAGTTCTCTGGGGTATTTTCATTTTACGTACATATATTGCAATATATCCACGTCGGATATAGTGTGCGGTGAGCGAGCATCTCAAAAGTCGTTGCCAATTTGAATTTCTTTCGCTCAGTCGCAAACGAACAACGAACCATCGAAGTTTAGAATTTTGAGCAAACGCAAAAGGAAAAGCTTCTGTGCGATCGCGCGCGCTGCTCGAAATAATATCGAAAATAAAATCCAAAAAAAAAAATATATATATATATTTATATATATTTTTAACGAAAATACATTTTTGAGAAAGCAAATCACGAAACGAAATTGCAAAGCAAAAAGCAAAAAAAAAATAAAATAAAATAGTGTTTTATATAGTATATTTATTTGTAGCGCGTGCATTGCCAAAACGAATTTGAAACAACGAAACTCAAGCAAAGAAATTAAAGGAAAAGCAAAGCAAAAATCAACAAGAAGAAGCAGAATTAATCAAAAGCATAGCTGCATATCACATGCATACTTGCTGAAGAAGGAATGGAAGGAATGAAGCAAAGAAAGCAAAACGACGCATAAAGTATTTTATTGTATTTGCTTTTTGTTATTTTGAAGTTGCATGCCGCGTGGATTTAAAGGCAGCAGCAACGGCAACAGCAAAAGATATAAATACGTTGATTTTATTGTATATGCATGTACATATATCTAAGTACAGATATTTATTTAAAGGCAAAGAGAGATCGCCAGAAGAGGAGAGAGCAAAAGGCGTTGCCGCTGCTAAACAGCAATAACAATAATAATAATAAAGCGCTAGCAGAAATAAAAAATAAAAACAAAATACAACGAAGTTAAATCGTAAAAATTAATTAAACATAAATTAGGCACAAGTGTAATTATTTGCTGGGCCAGCAAAACTAGCGCAAGGCAGCCAACGAAATATCTATGCACATATTTATGTTTGTACATATTCATACATAATTATATAATCTGAGCAACTTTTCGCAATTAAAATAGTTTTTAGCATTTGCCATATATGCAAAAATTATACCAAGTAATACTCAGATACTTAGCAGAATAATAATAATTGTTGTTACGATATTCACTCTCGTTTTTGATTCGTTGTAATATCGTAAAATCTGTAATTGAAAGCATTGTCGAAGCATTGGCAGCTAAAAAGCATAATTATATACACATATATGTATTTGAGAATTGCCTCTATTCGATTATCAAACTGATTATGTTCGCATTGACAAGGATTAAGTTGCAATCACAACAACAACAACAACATTTCGAATCCTTGCGAAATTGGCAGACGCTGCTCGTGAAGCGTTTAAAGCCGCCGGAAGGTGCATAAGTCGGATCGGATCGGATCGAAACGAAACGAACAACATAACAAAGCAAACGAAGAACAGCAAACGAAACAAACCAATAATAACGAATAGAAAGCACAAAACGAACGAAAAAAGCTAAGCAAAAGCAAAAGCAAATCGAATGCGAAACGAACGAAATATTTGGCGCCTCAACAACAACAAGACAAGCAACAACAACAACTAGAATCTCAAGAACAACTATAATATTTGTTTCGCCGTGTAGTAGTAAATATTTTTGGCGAAATTTGCATCTTTTCCAAGAAAAGTGTGCTGTAAACATTTACTTCCTGTTGTTCAATTCAATTCAACAAAAGTTTTTCATTTTCTAATTAACATATAATTACAAATAAATATATAGAGTTTAATTTATTTAATTGTTGTCCACTTGCATTGTTGTTTTTAAACAAACTAAATATATAGTTGTAAGTGTAATTGTTAAATAATTTAACGAATTTAACGCGCTTACAAAACACCTAGTCATTGTACGTCCTGGCGTATACGTAATATCACGTGAGTGCGTATACTTGATATTTTCTAAGTTGAGCCTATAGTTGTTAAGTGAAACGCGAGTTATGATGAAAAATCTCAATGGTAGAACGCATAACGCGTGCTACCATCCCTACTATCAGCAACAGCTGCAACACCAACAGCAACAGCAACAACAGCAGCAGCAGCTTCAACGGCAACAACAGCTGCAACATCAGCAGCAGTTGCAACTGCAACATCAACAGTTGCCTTATGCGGCACAATATAACCAGTTGCAACAACAGCAGCAACTGCAGTACAGCAATCAGCAGTACTACAATCAACAGCTGCAACAGCAACAACAGCAGCAAGAGCAATTATTACGTCAGCAGCAACAGCCCACGCTGTCAGCCTACCAGCAACAGCAACAACAACAGCAACAGCATGTAAAGCAATCATATGGCAATAACAATAACAACAACAATAACAGCGCCGCCAACGTAGCCGTGTCTGTACGCAGCAACATGCACGCAACAGTTGCTGCCGCGACCACCAACAACATCAGCCATATCAACAACAATGGACATAGCAGCAATGGCAACGCCAACGTGAATACAGCAGCAGCAGCAATGGCCGCCATGTGCCAAATGCAAAGCTTTTTAAGTCAACAGCAGCAGCAGCAGCAACAGCAGCAACAATACAATAATAATTGTGCGCATGTTAATTATAATGAACAGCAGCAACTACAACAACAACAACAAGAGCAACAGTCAGTACAACAGCAAATCTCAACAACAACAGCAGGAGCAACAAATGGCGACAAATTAGCATTGGACGCCAATGAAATTGCAAACTTTTTGGCCAGTGAGCTATTTATGCAGCAGGTATAATTAGTGACAAAGAGGGCGTTATAATCTGATAAGCCATCAAAGTGACCGTATTTACATTATTGAGCACTGTACTAACAGTAGGTTAACAGTAACTGTTATTCCCTTTGCGATGAGGCATATGTAATGATTTTGATTTCAATGTTAAGCTAACAACTTCCTGCTCAATATACAATTAGGTTATGTTGAATAACAGTTAACAGTGCATTAACATAAATGTTATTGCCGTAGCTTGGGTAATGCGATGATTTTAATACCGATCAAATATCGATATGTGAAGTTAACTGCTCTATTAGCATTTTTGTAAATATTTATGAATAGGTTGAATATGTTGAATGTCAACTGTTATTGAAGTGACTTAGACATCATCGTACATCGCACATATGTACATACATTTGTTAATATTTGTGTAACGCAATGAATTACCAACTTTATCTTCTTAAAATCAACACATCTATTTACAATATAAACTAATTAGTTCATATTTTTGTTGTTTTGCAGCTCGTTACATTTGACGGCATACAGAGTGCACCGACGCTAACAACGCCAACACTGACGCCCACAACGCTGCGCTCCATTGAGGACACCATTTACGAGCTGACATCGGAGCCACAGAACGTGCCCTTCCAGGCGGGCTTCAAGCCGCCACCACTGACATCACTGAACAACGCTGTTAACAGCGGCAGTGCGAGCAACACCGTCACCACCACAACGGCAGGCAACGCCATGCTGCCCGTGGTCAATGGGCTGGTGCCGATCCCCAGCCAGCCCTCCTTCGATCTGATCAACATGAACTGCGGCAGTATGCCCGGCAGCGATACGGAGGAATCAAATGGTTCCTGGAACGATGCCCAGTTGAATGATGACCAAAGCACAACAGATACTTGTAAGTATAATCTCTGCCTCTCCCGCTCCCTCAACTTGATCTGTTACTAATTTGGGATTCTCTGGTTTTTGTGTGATAACAGCAAGTGCTGCCACGGACAGCACCTCGTATCAGAACGGTGGCCAAATGATGGGGAATGGCTCCAATGGCATTGCCAACAATTTTTCGGCCGCTCTGGCGGCTGTTAACAGCGCCGGCCGCAACTCCACTCAGTCCGGCGGCAACAGCAACACAAATACCTCAAATAGTGCCACACCAGCCCGTCGTGGCGGCGGTCGTCGTCCCAACAAGGCCACCAACATGTCACCCGAGGAGGAGGAGAAGCGTCGCATACGCCGCGAGCGCAACAAATTGGCAGCGGCACGTTGCCGCAAGCGACGCGTGGATCAGACCAACGAGCTGACGGAGGAGGTGGATGCACTGCAGAAGAAGGGAGAGACGCTTAAGAAGGAGATCGAGATGTTGAATGCCACCAAAAATCATTTGGAGTATGTGCTTCAGTCACACCGTCCCACATGCCAGAAGGTGCGCGAGGATCTGCTCAGCGTGGGCACCTGCAATGGTCTGATTGTGCCAACAGCTATGCTCAGTGCCGGCAGCTGCAGCGGCAGCGTCAGCAGCCATCACAACAACAACAGCAACAGCAATGACAGCAGCAACGGCACCATCACCGGCTTCGATGCTCCGCTCAATTCCACCGGTCGCAGCAATTCCCCGCTCGATCTCAAGCCGGTGCTAACCAACGACCAGCTGCTCCAACACATCAAGCACGAGCCGCAGGATGGCGGACTCGACTCCAGCTCATCGCTGGACCAGGATGGTCCGACGCCGGCGAAACGATTCGCGCTGCCCAACATGGCTACGCTCAGTGCATCGCTGACCACACCCACTGGACCCGTCTCGTCCCTGAACACGCCCATCACGAGCACGGCGCCGGTTAGTTTCGGTGCCTTCGCCAGCAACATTGGCAGCATGAGCAGCCCCACGCTGAATGCCCTCAACAAGGTGCCCAAGGCACGTCCCAACACGTTGAATGTGCATCGGCCGTTTGGTGGCCATGTCCAGCCAGGCGCTGTTGGCGCTGGGGATGGCAAGGCGCCCACACAGATACAGGGTGTGCCCATACAGACACCATCGACGGGCACCTTCAACTTTGATTCGCTGATGGATGGCGGCACCGGTTTGACGCCGGTGTCTGGACCGCTGGTGCCTAACTGCTCGTCGCAAACGAAGCATCCGCTGGAGCTGCCCACGCCCACAAGTGAGCCGTCCAAGCTGGTCAGCTTATAACCAGTGTAGGGGGCGTGGAGGAGGAGGCGCAGGCGCAGGCGGAGGAGGCAGGCGCATGCGCGCAGCGCCAACAAAGTCAACATTACATTTAGTTTCATATATATACATAAATAAACATACATACATACTTATGGTTAAACAAACAAACAAACAACAAACAAAGCAAACGCTAATTAATTAATTGCTTAGATTTTATACAACTGTTTTGCTCTTTTTTATTTTTATGTAACATTTTTGTGTAATTTTAAACATATGCCACCCGGTTGCAACTTGTCTTGTCTTCCCCCATGAGAAACTGTTCCCATCCCGGAGTCTCCTCAGTCGTGCGACGGTCTGGGCTGCCCGGGCTGGGCAATGGATATATGTGGCAGGTGGCAAGTGGCAAGTGCTGTGAGTTGCAATCGGGGAGTATCAAGTTTTAATATTGTTTAATATTTGATTTATCTTTGTATCTGTAAAGCTCTTTTGTATTATTATCTCTATTACGTTTAATTTATGATTTTCTACATAATTTTTCGATTCATGATCAGACGATATATACCTATATATCCATGCGGATCGATATCTACTATGATTACAAATTATTTGTATTTTTTGTGCAATTTTTAAACCAATTCATTTGATGCGTATGTTATATACATATATATATTTAGATATAAATATATTTTCAAAAAATATATTGTAAATCTAAAGTCTAGAAATATTTATGCCTAAAACATTTTGGGAGAAATGTGAACGTGAATGTAAATGAAAGGAAGCAAGATGAAGAAGGATGCGTTGTGATATTTATTATTAACAAGTTAAATAAACAAACAATATTAAAAATAAAACAAAACTGAATAATGAGAAAGAAAAAAAAACAATTTATTAACAGAGCGTATAATGAAATGAACTAAGCCGGTTTTAAAATTGTACATTTAAACAAAAGCGAAAATGATTAAGTGTAAACGAAATAACTGCGTGTAGTATATATTTCGAAATATATATTAAATGCAAATTTCAAAAACTAATTATGATGCCTTGAAAAGAAATATATTTTGATATAGGGACAACACAATTATAAATAATTATAAATATATACTTATATCGATATATGTGAGAGAGAATGTTAAATACTTTACTTATACTACAATTAATATTTAAGCCGCAGTAGAAAAACCCAAATATATTTTTACTAAACGCAAAATGCGCTATTTTCAAATACAATTTTTAAGAAATGACAAATCGCAAAGCAATTATTTAATATGTAATTACGTGTATTATGCAATATAAACAACAACAACAATAACAAACCCCATTTACTATATGAATCAACAATAATATATTAAGCAAAAATCAGGCAACAAATTCTATGATTTGGGCGAAAACTACAATCCCCTTATTTTGCTTAATTTGCAATACAAAAACAGTTTGTAAATCAATAAACAATTATTTAAAAATCAACTACAAAAATCTTGTAAAGTCAAAAATAGATGCACTTTCTACGTATGGTCAAAAGAACACCAAAATTGTGAAATGGAATATTAAAAACCAGAAATAAATATAATACAGAACAACCTAAATATCAAATTTTTTATTCTACCCCTGAACTGCATTATCTTCATCTCAAAATCGACATTTTTCATAAAACAAGCATTTTCCAAACTATAATGGCATCAAAATAGATGAAGAATTTTTGATTCGACTGAATTTGAAGCAATTATTAAGAAAATATGGCCAAACGTGAAAAAATTTTAAATTTTCCATATAACGGGATCTATCCAAGTTTCTAGCACCCATAACATTGTCAAAAATGAACCGATTATCACTATTTTTGGCAAATATACTTCTGACGTCAGAATAGATATAAAAAACTTTATCGAATATGATTTAAAGCAAAATTTTATAAAATATGACCAAAACATTGGAAAAACATTCATAAAGTAAAGTAATTTTCCATTTAACGGGTATATTTAAAATTTTAAATAGGCATATCTTTGTCAAAAATCATCCGATTTTAAAAATTTCTGCTGTTTTGTCAATGGTTCTGAATATAGTTTGAACCTGCATCAAAAATTTCTTCATGAAGGCACTTTGAAAATTTTCGACTATTTTTCGCCATTTTTGCATACTCACCCCTTGTAAAAATTCCAAAAAATTGAATCTTTTGAAATCGGAATTTTTTGTGCATAATCGATTTCTGGCATCAAAATAAATAGAAAATTTTTGATTTGACTGAATTTGGATCAATATTTTAGAAAATATGGCCAAAAAAGTGAAAAAATTGATATTTTCCATATAACGGATTCTTTCCATATTTCTAGCAGCCATATCATTGTCAAAAATAAACCGATTAGCACTATTTTTGGCAAATATACTTCTGACGTCAGAATAGATATAAAAAACTTTATCGAATATGATTTATAGCAAAATTTTAAAAAATTTGCCCAAAACATTGGAAAAACATTCATAAAGTAAAGTAATTTTCTATAAAGTGGGTATTTTTGAAATTTTGAATAGTCATATCTTTGCCAAAAATCAACCGATTTTCATAATTTTTGCGGCTTTGTCAATGGTTCTGAATATAGTTTGAACCTGCATCAAAAATTTCTTCATAGAGGCACTTTGAAAATATTCGACTATTTTTCGCCATTTTTGCATACTCACCCCTTGTAAAAATTCCAAAAAACTGAATCTTTTGAAATCGGAATTTTTGGTGCTTAATCGATTTCTGGCGTCAAAATAGATGTAAATTTTTTTATTTGACTGAATTTGGATCAATATTTTAGAAAATATGGCCAAAAAAGTGAAAAAATTTACATTTTCTATATAACGGGTTCTTTCCAAGTTTCTAGCAGCTATATCATTGTCAAAAATAATCGGATTATCACTATTTTTGGCAAATATACTTCTGACGTCAGAATAGATATAAAAAACTTTATCGAATATGATTTAAAGCAAAATTTTAAAAAATATGCCCAAAACATTGGAAAAACATTCATAAAGTAAAGTAATTTTCTATAAAGTGGGTATTTTTGAAATTTTGAATAGTCATATCTTTGTCAAAAATCATCCGATTTTAAAAATTGTTGCGGTTTTGTCAATGGTTCTGAATATAGTTTGAACCTGCATCAAAAATTACTTCATGGAGGCCCCTTTAAAATTTTCGACTATTTTTCGCCATTTTTGCATACTCACCCCTTGTAAAAATTTCAAAAAATCGAATCTTTTAAAATCGGAATTATTTGTGCTAAATCGATTTCCGGCAACAACATAGATGTAAAATTTTTGATTTGACTGAATTTGGATCAATATTTTAGAAAATATGGCCAAAAAAGTGAAAAAATTGATATTTTCCATATAACGGATTCTTTCCATGTTTATAGCAGCCATATCAATGTCAAAAATAAAACAATTATCACTATTTTTGGCAAATCTATTTCTGACGTCAGAATAGATATAAAAAACTTTATCGAATATGACTAAAAGCAAAATTTTAAAAAATATGCCCAAAACATTGGAAAAACATTCATAAAGTAAAGTAATTTTCCATTTAACAGGTATATTTAAAATTTTGAATAGGCATATCTTTGTCAAAAATCATCCGAACTTAAAAATTTCTGCTATTTTGTCAATGGTTCTGAATATAGTTTGAACCTGCATCAAAAATTTCTTCATGGAGGCACTTTGAAAATTTTCGACTATTTTTCGCCATTTTTGCATACTCACCCCTTGTAAAAATTTCAAAAAATCGAATCTTTTAAAATCGGAATTTTTTGTGCTAAATCGATTTCCGGCATCAACATAGATGTAAAATTTTTGATTTGACTGAATTTGGATCAATATTTTAGAAAATATGGCCAAAAAAGTGAAAAATTGATATTTTCCATATAACGGGTTCTTTCCATGTTTATAGCAGCCATATCAATGTCAAAAATAATCGGATTATCACTATTTTTGCCAAATATTTGTATTTCTACCGTCAGAATAGATATAAAAAACTTTATCGAATATGATTTAAAGCAAAATTTTAAAAAATATGCCCAAATAATTGGAAACACATTCATTAAATTAGGTAATTTTCTATAAAGTGGGTATTTTTGAAATTTTGAATAGACATATCTTTGCCAATAATCAACCGATTTTCAAAATAGTTGCGGCTTTGTCAATGGTTCTGAATATAGTTTGAGCCTGCATCAAAAATTTCTTCATGGAGGCACTTTGAAAATTTTCGACTATTTTTCGCCATTTTTGCATACTCACCCCTTGTAAAAATTTCAAAAAATCGAATCTTTTAAAATCTGAATTTTTTGTGCTAAATCGATTTCCGGCATCAACATAGATGTAAAATTTTTGATTTGACTGAATTTGGATCAATATTTTAGAAAATATGGCCAAAAAAGTGAAAAAATTGATATTTTCCATATAACGGGTTCTTTCCATGTTTATAGCAGCCATATCAATGTCAAAAATAAACCGATTATTACTATTTTTGGCAAATCTATTTCTGACGTCAGAATAGATATAAAAAACTTTGTCGAATATGACTAAAAGCAAAATTTTAAAAAATATGCCCAAAACATTCGAAAAACATTCATAAAGTAAAGCAATTTTCCATTTAACAAGTATATTGAAAATTTTGAATAGGCATATCTTTGTCAAAAATCATCCGAACTTAAAAATTTCTGCTATTTTGTCAATGGTTCTGAATATAGTTTGAACCTGCATCAAAAATTTCTTCATGGAGGCACTTTGAAAATTTTCGACTATTTTTCGCCATTTTTGCATACTCACCCCTTGTAAAAATTTCAAAAAATCGAATCTTTTAAAATCGGAATTTTTTGTGCTAAATCGATTTCCGGCATCAACATAGATGTAAAATTTTTGATTTGACTGAATTTGGATCAATATTTTAGAAAATATGGCCAAAAAAGTGAAAATTTTATATTTTCCATATAACGGGTTCTTTCCAAGTTTCTAGCAGCCATAACATTGTCAAAAATAATCGGATTATCACTATTTTTGGCAAATATTTGTATTTCTACCGTCAGAATAGATATAAAAAACTTTATCGAAGTTGATTTGAAGCAGTATTTTAAAAAATATGCCCAAATAATTGGAAACACATTCATTAAATTAGGTAATTTTCTATAAAGTGGGTATTTTTGAAATTTTGAATAGACATATCTTTGCCAATAATCAACCGATTTTCAAAATTGTTGCGGTTTTGTCAATGGTTCTGAATATAGTTTGAACCTGCATCAAAAATTTCTTCATGGAGGCATTTTGAAAATTTTCGACTATTTTTCGCCATTTTTGCATACTCACCCCTTTTAAAAATTTCAAAAAATCGAATCTTTTGAAATCGAAATTTTTTGTGCATAATCGATTTCTGGCGTCAACATAGATGTAAAATTTTTGATTTGACTGAATTTGGATCAATATTTTAGAAAATATGGCCAAAAAAGTGAAAAAATTGATATTTTCCATATAACGGGTTCTTTCCAAGTTTCTAGCAGCCATAACATTGTCAAAAATAATCGTATTATCACTATTTTTGCCAAATATTTGTATTTCTACCGTCAGAATAGATATAAAAAACTTTATCGAATATGATTTAAAGCAAAATTTTAAAAAATATGCCCAAAACATTGGAAAAACATTCATAAAGAAAAGTAATTTTCTATAAAGTGGGTATTTTTGAAATTTTGAATAGTCAAATAGTCAAATAGTCTTTGTCAAAGTCAAGCGATTTTCAAAATTTTTGCTGTTTTGTCAATGGTTCTGAATATAGTTTGAATTTGCATCAAAAATTTCTAAATAGACGTTTTTCTATAGGGTGGACTGCAGCTACTTTATTGCACAAGTGTCATTATTAAGGCAAGACATGAGAAATAGGCAGTATTTGTACATCAGCAGTAAAAGAAAGATTGGTTTCTACTTACTCTACTGCCTACTACCGGTTGTCATAGCATGAAGTACTAGTTAGGGTACATCGGAGCTGATCACACTCTGCTGTATACTTGGTTCCGTCAATTTACTGCGTCAGCAGACACATACATACATACACAAGAACATACACGCATACATACACTCATACATGCAGACAGCAGTCTAATCTGCAGGTAAGACTCAAAAGGTGCGAGCGAAAAACAACACAAAAAGAGACAGCAGGAAAGATCATTCATATGTATGTATGCATGTACATACATATATATAGAGTGTTGATAATGCCCATACATGTGTATCTCTTATGTATATATGCACATACATATGCATGGCTTATAATAAAATTTCGGGTTCGTTTTGCATTTCTTTTGTTGGTTCGCTCAGTTTATCTGGAACCGCCGAGATGGGTAGTTGCTCTCAACTGCTACGCGCCCTAAAGCGCACCCTGGGCTGGGGTGGGCGGCAGCTAAGTTACGGAGAGAGGCAGGTGGTGGTCGTCACAGGCTGTGATTCGGGATTGGGGTGAGAATAATAATAATATTTATTTATATATTATCTAGATATATTTTGATATTTTAGTCACTCTTTGGCTGTGTATTGTCACAATGATCTGAAGATGACGGTGATCTCTTGTTGCCACAATCTGGAATCGCAGGGCGCCAAGTTGCTGCAGCAAATGGACTCTTCAAACGCTGGTGAAGGTGGTCATAGAATGATCACCTGGCAGCTGGATCTATTGCAGCCAGCTTCCATAGAGCAAGTGGAGGCAAAGCTGCAAAAGTTGCTGACTAATGATGATTATCAATTGTTGGCCCTGGTCAATAATGCTGGGGTCATGTGCTTTGGGGAATTCGAATGGCAGCTGCCGGCACAGATTGAGATGCAGTTGAATTGCAATCTCTTGGGCACGATGCGTCTGACCCGCCAACTGTTGCCACTGTTGCGGCAACATCGTGGACGCATCATAAACATAACCAGTCACTGTGGACTGCAGGCACTGCCCGCCCTGGCTCCATATGCCGCCTCCAAGGCAGGTCTTCGAGGCTGGAATGATGCACTTCGCATTGAGCTGCAGCAATATGGCATGGAGGTGGTCAACTTCATACCGGGCTCCTTTGTCATGGACAGCAACATTGCCGCCAGGCAGCAAATGCATGCGGAGCAGATGCTGGAGGCATTCAGCGAGGAGCAGTTGCATCATTATGGCACCTACTTTCGGCAATTCAACGAGTATTTGCGCATACTATCCGGATTCAAGGCACCAAACAAGCTGCGAGATGACGCCCTGCTGACCAAGTTCAAGGATGCCATCAGCAATACGCACCCAGCAGCACTCTACATTCATGAGCCGTGGCGCTACAAGATCTATCGATGGCTATTCGGATTGTGTCCGACTCCCATAAGCGATTGGCTGGCCATACGTTTCTGCGCCATGCCCACCTTTCGGTCAACTCGGGGCGGCGATAAACTTATGTAACATAATATTACTCTAATTTAAGAGCAAAACTTTTTAACTACCCATAACTTTGTTAATCTTGGTTCGTTGGTTATGAAATGTTCAAATAATATTATTTAGAATTTGTGCTTTCAGATAAAATATATATACATTCAAAAGTTTAAGAAAAATTAAAGAGCTATAGATATATGGAAAGACTATCAGATTCCAGAGATGTTCAATTTTTATTCTTTTTTTATTTAATTGTAATTTTTCCCATTTTTATAATTTATAGTTTTACAATCTTTTCTATTAAACACTAAAATGTAATTAACTTAACTTAATTTTGTCTTGTTTCCTATATACACTGTTCAAAAGATAGTTAATTTGTATTCAGTTTTGTTCGAATATTTTACACATTTATTTTGATTCACCTCAGATTTAGAATTTATATTTTAAATATCTCTTCTTTTAAATACTACATTTTCAAAATTAATTTAATTTAACTTAATTCAAGTTTTACTTTTTTATAATTTTAATATATATATATTTAATTTTTATTCTTTTTTAATTTAGATATATATATAATATCGGTATAAAAGTCGATACAGAGACAAACTTCTGGGGCATCAAAGCCGATTTAAAGTATGATCAAAACTTTATCTAGAAATGAAAAAATATGGAAAATCGGCAAAGGTGTGAGAAATGTTATGGTTCCTCAAAGATGAGGAAGATTTCATTTTTTATTAAACTGTTTTTTGACCGTTTTTATCAGTACTTTTGCCATATTTTCTAAAATATTAGTTCAAATCAAGTGCGGTAATATTTTTCATACTCATTTTGATGGCAGAAATCATTTGGGCACAAAAAATAACGATTTTAAAATTTTCACTTTTTTGACATTTTTCCAAGGGGAAAGTTGTTATGCAAAATAGGCGAAAAATGGATCAAAACTGAAAACGAACAGAACTGAAAAATTTTTGATGTAGACTAAAAATATGATCAAAACCAATGACAGAAATGCAAAAATTTTGAAACTCGGTTGATTCCGCCACGTGGCGGAAAATCAAATTAGTTGACAATAGGAATTCAATTCGAATTCCCTTAATAAATTTATAGTTGTTCTTATAATTAGTTTAGAGTTTATTATTGGGATGTGGCTGATCACATTGATGATATACACTGGACCCACAGGTTCGCCAGCTACAGAAGTTTGGCACACACATACATAAATTAGACATAATATTCTAGTGAAAATCAAAACTTATAATAATCAAGTATATATACAAGCATACAATTGGCAGGATGGGCATATTTTCAAAATCAGGAAGTCAGATTCGATTAATAACCGGTGCTGCGGCATCTCTCGTAGACAGCATCGTTTAGCAGTTGGAACCACTCGCGGGCATATGTGGAGTCCTCGGCAGCGCGGAACAACAGCAGCTTGTCCTGAGACGAGAGCGAGGAACACAGATAATAGCTGATGGCTGTCTCGGTTAGTTCGGCATGATAGTTCTTCAGTGACCATTCGAGCAGGCGGAGGCAGTTTGGTGCATCCAAAAAGTGGATGAGCTTTTGGTACACGATATTCTCCATTTCGGGAATGATGTAAACCCGGGACATCTCGAATGCTTGCAGCAGGGCGGGATAGTTTGGCATGGTCAGATGACGACCATGGCAGCTAATCAAATGCAGAAAGTAACGCAATCCGCTGGACGTATAATCCCCCAGCTGAATTTCTCCCTTGTGTCCTTCGCGGAAATCACTGTTGAGCATCTTGTTGAAGACTTCACTGGTATCACAGAGCAGCTGCTTGTTAAAGCCAATACTGAGCGGGGCATCTGCGACATTATCATCATCATTATTATCGTCGCTTTGTACAAGGAAACGCATATCGCAATTCGAATGAAGTGGCGTCAAGGGCACATTCAATGGCGTGGAACAGACTGTGATATCCTCGTCTTGTGGTTCAATGTCAGCGGTCAGGGTGATCCCGAGTGTGAAGCGGGACATGGCAGTGATTGCATCTGCGGCCTCATCCGCATACAGATTGTCGCTCTTCTTGCGTAAGAGCAAGTCAAAAAGAAGAGTCAACGCGTTTCCGTCATAAAGGAACTGATAGAGCAACCGATGACTCTTGATGATGTAGGCCACGGAGATGGCAGCACGTTGTTGGGCATTGATGTCCGCATCGGAGCGCAGAAGACGTACAAGTTCTTCCTTGCCGTAGTTAGACTCTCCCACATTGGTAAGTGTCTCCAGGAAAGCAAATCCCTCCTTTCGCGTCTGGAATAAATTTAATACATTTTTAATTCCATGTACCGAAGTTAGAAAGGAGTTTCGGTTTACCTCTTCCACCTTTGTAAGCTGATAGAGCTGATGAACAACGCCATGCTTGATTATCTGAGCAAAGAATTGGCTCTCCCTAAAAATGACTTTAATTATTTGGGAAATCCGTAGGATATGAGGGATCAACTTACAGCAAAATGTTGGTCAAGGCGCTGGCAAAGTTATTGTAGGCACCAAATAAGTTGATGGCTCTGATCAGTGCATCTAATGTCTCTGGTTTGCCCAGTTCCTGTCTCTTGTTGATCATCAGTGTAGTGCGATAGATCAGATTCTCGATCACATCGATAGTATCATTGGCGTGATGACGCACCTGCGTCACCTTAGGAGGCACATCTGAGCTCACCTCATCCAGATCCTCCTTGTCCGACAATGAATCCTCAATAGTTTCGGTGCTCTCATCAATCAGTTTCATGATGTCCATTACGTTAGCGGGCTGAGCACGATTATTAGCTATGCGATGATCGGTGCCTGCAGTATCGTCATCATCGTCATCGTCGCTACAGGCCGGAGAATAGTTCTCATCATCATCGTTGGGAATGAGATTCGAGCAGATCGGTGACATGCTTCTTGAGCTGCATGGACTGGTTGTGCGATATGACCTGGGTGAGCTGCTAGGTGTATCATCCGAGCTCATAGATTCCTGCGTTTTCGAAAACTAAAAAGAAGACCCACTTTAGACTGTCAAAGATAATGTAGTAATTTCAATCCTTACTTTGCTCACAGATTCAGGTGAGGTGGGATCTGTCAATTTACGCTTCTTGCCACCCTGAATACGTTCCTCACGCCGACGCCTGTGATGCTCCTCATCGCTGGTCAGATAATCATTCAGTTCCCGGACCAGCATGGGCACCAGACCCTCACAGAGCAGCAGTTCCATGCTCAGATTATCATATTGAAAATGATTCAGAATGTGAAATAACTATGGGATAAAAGCGAAGATATTTAGCTTATGTAGATAAAATTTATCTATTATCTTTACCGATGAACGTTCGCTCTGAGAATGTGATTCTCGAATCATGGCCACCAGTTTGCGTAACGCGCCGCTGCGACGTATCTTGGACCGACTACATGCATCCGCCGACAGCGTGAATATGATATTGACACAGTGACGACATTCGCTCTCCGAGAGCGGTTTGGTCATGTTAACAGCCATGAGCAGCTCACAGGCAACTATAATGGCATCCGCTGTGCTAAGCATATAAAATGCGCCAGAGTCCTTGCTGAAATTCGAGAGGATCTTCAGAGCCGTGCCACGGTGTTCGCCGTCTTCTTTTACAAAATATACAATTGGAGCAAATGATGAATTCCTTGATATATTCTAAAATGGACAAGATCTGATAATTAGTTTCAGGAAAGACCAATTTATCGTGTTCAACGCACCTCCCATTCTCTCCTCCCAATGTGCTGGGCTGACAGTAATATGAGACATTTAAGGATCTCCGTAGCCAGCTCAATAGCCTCATTCTCCTTGGGCATTATGTACTCACAATTCCTGGTGGAATTCTTCAGCATTTGATAGTCAAAGATGTCGCTGCGCACACCCTCCAAATTGCGAGCCACCTCCTCAAAGTATTTCTCGCGATGTTGGTTACGCTTGAGGCCAATTAAAGCGGAAACATCAATGTCCTGTGGTGATTCCTTGGGCATATCAGTGTTCTTCATAACGGCCATAAAGATGCGCATGAGTTGCACGAATCCGTTCGACATCAGGAATTGTTTATGGAACTGGCTGTTGACCAGGAGAAAGCGACAGACGCGAAATGCCATGATCCGTGTTTGCACAGCAGTTGTGGATTCGATGATGTGACAAATGGCCGAGGCAATGGCTCCACTGTGGGCACTCAATATGGTGGATGCCTTCTTGCTCTTGGCCAGATTGCCCAGCATACGGCAGGCACGTGCTTGTATCAAAGGATTCGGAATCGTTTTCAGTATCGTTATCAAGGGGGCAATGACATTACCCTCAACAGCCTGTAATAATATTAATTATTATGAGTGAAAGAACTAACCTTTAAATGATCATCTTACCTCAACGCACGCCTGATCATCCGTACAACAGTTGGCCAATATGCTGAGCACGACTTCCATTATCTTTTCATTGATTTTACTAACCAGGCGAACCATTACCGGAACACCCCCAGCAGTACGAAACAACACAATGCCATCTTTATCTTTTACAATATCGGTGCGCAGCTTTACGAGGCATTTGTATATGACTGTTCTGTCGGTAGATGTTTTGAGGACACCTAGCATGCCCTCAACTTGCTCCAAGGACCAAAACATCTATAATTCTAATTGATCTATGTGTTTTTTACACAATTTTTGAATGTGTTTGCAAACACAATTTCAAAAACACAACATACAAAGGTGGAGTAGTCAGCTGATTGCGCGATAATACCAAAAGCCGTCTAAAATACCAAAACGTAGCAAATGACACTAACAATAATATTAAATATTATACAAATAAATAATTTATAATAGAATTATAATTTGTAACTTACGATATGACTCGCTCGTACTTTAGTTGTCGGCAAAAGTGAAGATTTTTTATGAAAAATGCTGGCTAAACAGCGGTCAAGGATCCAGAACTATCGATAAATATTCGAATGACTACTTCTATTTGAAATACATCTAAAATACAAATGAAAAATGTAAAATGGATCCAACAATAAAAAAAATTAAAATTTATATTAATATTTTGCTTATAACTTGTATTCGGTCACGTAAATACTTGCTATGGCCTGGCAACCGTTTTAATTAGAGATGGGAGAACTTCGATAGCACACACCACTACTGCCCATCACATGACAGTCAGAGCGTAGTAGGTTTTTCTCTGTGCAGTTTGTTCGTCATATGATTGGAAGCCTGGCAGAAAGTTGAAAATGTTACAAAACGTCGTAATTTTCTCGCTATTCATAGCAGCAAGTAAGTAAATACATTGAAAATCAAAAGAATTACATATTGTAAAGAAAATTCTGCAAAACGTTCTGTGTATTGATTTGCATCGATTCACTTGCTCAAGGGTGGATGGGGGTGGTGGTGAAGATTTTCTTATTTTTGATGGTGCTGGCAGCACGCGCAGAATCTGAAGACATTTATCTCCGAATTGTGCGTATTACTATTTATATATTTTACATATTTTACAGTTCATGCCGCTGGTGAGTTCACCGTGCTGAACAGCCCCAAGTCGATTAACTTCAAGGGCAATGATCCCCTGAACAGCAACTATGTCGGTGATGTTCTCTATGCCGCCATGGGCAATGCTGTCGTTGGCGATGCCGACTGGTCCGGACTCACCATCAACGATCCCTTCAACCTGGCCAAAGGTGTTATCGCCGTGCACATTGAAGGTCTCAGCCATGTGACAACAGCGGGCAAGAACAAGGCCTATGAGCTGGTTGGATCCAACACTGGTCACTCCCTCAATGCTCTGGCTGCCGAGCTGGAGGCTGCCAACGAGCCAGTGTGTGACATCAACTTCAGCCAATACGACGAGGGCGTAAGTGGTCCATCTGAACACATGTAGCGACATTTATTTTCAATGTATATATTATCGATAAGGTGCAAGCATTCAAGGCCTGCTTTGGTGCCTTTGAGGCTCCTGCTGCCAAGCCCACGAAGCACTTGAACCCCACGTTGCACAATGCCGACAAGCAATTCCTCCAGGAAATTGGCTACCTGAATGCTGCATCCGAGAACTTGGCTGAGATGCTCAAGCCATCGAATGTGCTGATCATTCGTCTGTCCGTCGATGGTATTGCCAAGGCCCATGGTGAGAAATCAATTGCCGTGGATGAGGCCAACAAGCTGCTCTCCGCTGCCATTGGTCGTCTCTTGGCTGCCGCACAGAAGTCCAGCGATTCGGTTCTGTTTGTGCAGTCCACCGACAAGGATGTGTCCGTTGCCCGCTCCAAACGTGATGTGCTCAATGCCGACCCCACCAACGAATTCAACTTGGCCACGTACTACGACGAGGATTATCCAGTCATCTTCAACATTATTCTGTGGTTCATGGTCATCTTTGGTCTGTCATTGCTCGCCATCTGCTACGCCATTGCTGCCATGGATCCCGGCCGAGATTCCATCATCTACCGCATGACATCCACCAGGATGAAGAAGGATAACTAAGGTGGCTTGGATTGGATAGAGAAGCCCGCACAAAGCCTCGTGCTTTTCAACACCCACAAATCCAATAGTCCAACAACTTTGTTATCTCTCGCCACATTGAAGTAGCGAAAAAAGTCAACGTAACTATCAAATCATCCGAACTGTTATATACACTGTTCTACAAACTGTTCTATGCAATTGGCGGAAAAATTGTGTGTGTGTGTGGTGCGTGTGTTAATGAGGAACAGTCAGTGTGTATGTGTGTGTGCGTGTAGTTGACTTTATCAATAAGTATTAAAAACTTATTAATTTTTAAATGCAGTTCAGTAATTCCATTATCAACTATAATAATTTGTTATATTCTGTGTTTTTGTTGTACTTTTTAGGTTTATCTATGTATCAGTTTTTTTTTAATTCTTCATCGAAAACTATGTAAATTATCACAAGTAAAATGTTAACTTACCGTTAAATAAATATAACCTAAAAAGACAAATTATAATTCACAATTTCTTCATTTATGAGCATAAATATTTAATTATTCAAAGAGATTGTTGGTTTCAAAAAGAAAAACATATTCCCTTTTAGATATTTTGAAATACTTAAAATTTCAATATAGTTCAGCTCCATCTGAGTTCTTTGGCAATGGGTCGACTAACACTGGATGAATGGACTGGTCAGCTACGTATTCCAATGCTCTTTGGGATTGGTATCGTAGCCGGGGGAACTGCTGCTGCCACCGCTCCAGTTGCAACCATTTTGTGAAGATGCAGCGGCTGAGGCTCCGTTCTCATAGCTGTAGTCGACAATGTGGCTATGATGATGTCGTCCTTGACTGTCGTAGCTGGAGGAGCTGCATTTGAACGAAGCCATTTCCGTCTCGGGCATGGGGTGATTATCACGCAGCATGGCCTGCAGATGGTTTATGTAGTTGATGGCGATGCTATGGAAGAATACACCCTTATATACATATATTGAGACCCATAATGATATCCATGTCGGTTAAGCTTACCGCAGACTTTCAATCTTGGAGTACTTTTTGCCGTTGGGTTTGGAAATGGGCAGCTTGGAGCGCAGCAGATCGAATGCCTTGTTCATGTCCCGCATGCGAGTCCGTTCCCGATCACAGGCCGTGCGTCGGTAGTCCTTCTCCATTTGGAGCGCCTTCTCACGCCAGGCGGGATTGTGTTCCTTGGCGATGTCCACTTCGATGGCACCACCGCCGCCGCTGTAGCTCATGTATGTGGGCGGTGGCACAGACACAAGTTCATGGCGTTTGGTATCAAGGGGAGATCCAACTGCTCCTGCTCCTGCTCCATGCCACATGGATACAGTCTGAGGAATACTTATGCTATACGCGGAGCTGCAAATGGTTGTGGCTGCCATGCCATGTGGAGGATTCGTTGGTTCCTTAACGTAACCACCAGACATCAGGCTGGATGAGTAGGGAATGTGAGGATGCTGTGGCGGAGGCGCATAAGTGAGCAAACCACCGCCATCTGGACACAGCGTGTAATTGAGACTGGCTGCTGGCGGTGCCACGCCAAGCTCAAGCAGAACTGGCTGCTCCGCGGGTTCACTATCCACATAGGCACCACTGACTGCCATCGGTGTGGGCAGCAGAGCTGGCGGTTCGTCGGAGGCGGCACTCAGGAGCTGATCACTCATCGCTTAAGCGGATTTCTTTAACGACTTGCTGCTGGCCAATGATCTCCGTGACTGTTCAACACGGACTCGATATCAGAGAGAGAGAGAGAGAGAGAGCGAGAGAGAGTCAAAGCAGAGAGAGGCCTTCAGTTTCTGATAGGGATGCTCTCTTATTTGGATAGAGTATACCTGATTTGATAGAGCATTAGAGGATTGTTTATTTCGAACAGAAAATGGATGAATTATCGGATCATTAATGATCTCATTATTCTCCGATCTATGCATCCATCATGCGGAGCAAGTGCTGATGGCGTCTTCAATGTGACAAGTGCACTTTGTACGTGTGTCAACAATGGCAACAATGAGTGAGGAAGAGGGTGTCTTGTCGAG
This sequence comes from Drosophila quadrilineata, assembly GCA_018150725.1. NCBI lineage: Eukaryota > Metazoa > Arthropoda > Insecta > Diptera > Drosophilidae > Drosophila > Drosophila quadrilineata. The sequence goes on from JAECWN010000356.1 coordinate 1,268,618, forward strand.
GATGGTGTCGGCTTTTCCTTTTGTCTACCTGCACAACAACAACCTGAAGACGACGTCGATGATAACAAAAGAAGATGTTGCGGCTTAATTCCCTTGTATTGTGAGAGCGGCTTGGAGATGCAACTGAAGCCTGATGCTGATGCTGAGGCTGAGGCTGAGACTGAGGAGAGCGCGTGTGGCACGTTGGAGTCGCGTTTGGATTGTGGATCGATTCACTGGCGACGATGTTGTCGCCTCGATCGCTGAAACTTCACTTTTGAGTTTTTCTTTGGAGCAGCAGCATTCCTCACACATCGCATGTGTAGATGGAGGTGTATATAGTAGGAGTCTATAGCCATAGTCGGTATATAACGCGTGTAAACACAAGTGTTTTGGCTTAATTAAAAAAAAGGTATATACACCAACATACAGACATATATATATACATATATGTGTATATAATGTGTATACACATATCGATTCAATGGAGTTTGGGGTATATATAGTGGGCATATGACGATACCTAGTTGAGGCTAGTTTATGAATCTAAAGAATTACCAGATAAAGTCAGTTACTCTAGATTCCCAGTTGATATTATGTTTCATTCGAATATTTACTAGTTTTTTTTTTTTTAAATTTCCGTTACATTACATTTTTTGATTTGAAAATATTGCTTTTTAAAAGAAAATTTATGAAGTGGAAAAAATAATTAAAATTTGTGAACATATTAGAAATTTAATTTAAATAACAAACAAACTATAAAAATACGAATTTATAAAAAATCATATTTATAACGCGAAAATTTGTCAATAAGGGTAACAAAAAGCAAATTTATAAGTTATTTTTCTAAAAAAAACAAATATATATTTTTTTAAATCAGTATAAATTCTAAAAAAAAAACTTAGCCAACAGCGGATATAGCTCCCGAAAATATATACATACATAGTATCGTCTATGAAAATCAAAATATATGTACTTATATATATTTAACTGGATCTCATATTACACGGAAATTTGTAGTGAACCTCTGAATACCTATGAATATTTGTTGACTTAGCTGTGTTTCCAGCTGCATACCCTAGTTGTGGAGGAGAGGAAGTGCATGCATCCAAACGATAAATAATATTAAGTTCAGTTTCTCGTTAAAACTTTTATGAAAATCCATTTCACATTTTCGACGACGGCCCAAAACGAACGGTTTTCCATTTAGATGGCTTTAACTGCATTGTTTTTTTAAATATATATTTTTTTCATTTACAACTATTGAAGTGGGTCAGACATAGTTTTGTGTAAATCCGAGACGTTTGTTGTTTTACATTTTGCTAGCATTTTGTGTGATGTTTATAAAAATAATCAAACCATACTTTGTTTAGCTCAATAAATAAATGTGGACGAGTGGAGTGAAGAGAAGCGAGGCTTTCGACGTGCAACAAATATTCCGATGTGTCAAATACAAAATGTATAAATATATTTATATTTATTTACTTGTGTACATAATATACCTTATGTACGTCTAGCTGCCGAACTTCAGCGCCCTCAGCTCAAAGTATTTGTCCAGCACTTCATCCGTCACCAATTTACGAGCTGCCTGATGCTCTTCCACAATGGGAGTGACAGTCTAAAGAGATACAAAATAAGTTCAAGAATTAATAAAATAAATGTAATAACAATAAATAAATAAATTATGGATTACCTCAATTGCTAGTTTCTTGATTTCGCCAGTCAGCATTTCACCCTTGCTGTAGGCGACGCGCACCTCCTCCAACTTGGCGTCATCCTCGAGAAAGAACTTCAACAGCTGATAGGCAACATCAATGTCAGGTATGCCACCTAGCTGACGATGCTCCTCGACGGTGGTGCGTCCGCCAGAAAATGCATATTTATTGATCTTATTCTTCACCTGTTTGGGAGTATCTGTGAGGAATACAGCGGAGTTCTGTTCACTTGCCGACATCTTCGTCTTGGCACCCTGCAGCGCCGGGAAGAAGCTGGAGTGGATGAGAGCACACTTGGGGAAACCCAGGCGGGGAGCCACATCACGTGTCATGCGGAAATACGGATCCTGATCAATGGCGCAGGGTATCAGGCAATGCACCTTCTTGTTGCCAAAGATGAAGGGGAAGGTGCTTGACAGCGCCGGCGCTGCCTGAGCGGCCGGAAAGCCAATCTTTCCAATTATATCCGAGTCACCAAAGCCGAAGATGCCCTTCACCTGATTGAAGGTGACGCACTTCTGAATACGGATTACATTCTGGTAAAAAGCTGGACACTTGCTGTAATCATAAATGATATTAGATCCACATAATGCGGTCATAGATCGTATCATTTACCCCATGAACTCCAGGTTGTTGAATATGAAGGTCTTATTCAGATCGAATCCCATTGCGACAATATCCTTAGCGTTCTCACGGGCCAGTTTAATGGCGTCTTCGATCTTCAGATCCTTCCATAGTGTTTTCTCATCGTCCGTCAGCTGAATGATCAGGGGAACATCGAAGGTCTCTTGCAGCCACTTGGTCATAATGAACGGCACCAAGTGACCTATATGCAAGGACCCAGAACTGGGTCCACGACCCGTATACAAATAAAATGGTTTACCCTGTTCCCGTAGCGTGAGAATTGTGTGGAGATCGCGGTGCGAGAAAAATATGCCACGCCTGATAAGATGGTGGGCGGGCTTCCCCGTGATTTTCTCAAATCGTGCGATAAGTTCCTCATCGATTTTACTCGAGCCGAAACGTTCTGCAACGTGTCAATTAGAAATATTAATAATAAATGTGCAATTTCAATGTTTTCTGATTTGTTGCATACTTATTAGCTTGTCGTAGTCGACGCCTGCATCGCTGGTGCTCGCCACATTCCATGGATCCACAACATCATCTGGATTTGTTGACTTGCCTTCCACTGCCTCTTGTGCCTCAGCAGCTGCAGTCTCTACAGGCTCTGCATCTTGTTTACCATTTAATGTTAGGGCATCGACGCCCTCAATAACTGTTTGTTTAACGTCAGCCATTGGTCAGGAATTTTCTAAATTTTACGTCTAAACAAGTGAGTTAGCTGATGAATAATACTGGCTGTTGAAACTGGCCTTTCACATGTGCAAGAATTGGCAAGCACGATTAATTTGGATCCCATACACGTCACGACAATCGCATACGTATGCAAAAACTATCGCTAAAATTACATCGTGTAGGGGCTGCTTAAGACAAGGTTAGAGATGATAATTATACAAAAATAAACAATAGTAATTCATTTAATTTACTAAAAATATATATTGAACGATATAATAAAGTACTTAATATTATTTTTTTCTATATGTGGTTATCGATGTATTTATCGATAAATCGTGACTATCTGATCAGCATCTGTTTGCGGTCACTAGCGAAAATAATTGAAACAAAACAAAGATGCACTGCGGCTTAATATTTATTTCATCTTAGGAGTTTACGCAAATTAAAATCAATTCAAAATGCCTATTATGTATAATACTGGAGAATGGTTCAAGGTGCGTCCGGACTATTACAGGTGGGTACAGGACAACTATCTTCGTATCATGCCAAGTGACTCAAAATGTTTGCATTTGGTTGCGGTTTTACGCCCACAGAAAAGTGGAACTGGCAACACCCGACTGGCCCATCGATATCGACTTGGAGTATATGCAAGTTGTAGTTGCCCCTTATGGAGGCCCTTTGGCTGCCGTGCGTGACACCACGAAATTTGTGCCAGTTAAGGGTATCGCGAAGCCCATGATAAGGATCTTCAACACCACCGGCACTGAGATCGGACACATCTTGGTTAGCAAGTGACATTAATGAAATAAGTATGTTGTAGTATTTATAAATTTGATTATTTAAAGTGGAACCATGGCAAACTCATTTCCATGGGCTGGTCTGATACTGAAGAGCTCATTTGTGTGCTGGAGAATGCCAAGGTCTTTGTGTACGACATGTTTGGCAACGAAAAGGAATCCTACAGCATTGGCGGCGAGGCGAGCGTCATTAAGATTGTGGAGGCAAAAGTATTCCAATCCGCAGCCGGCACTGGTGTGGCTGTAATGACCACTTCCGGCCGTATATTCCTGAAGCAGAACAGCAGCAGAACAGAACGAAAGCTACCGGATATACCAAGTGAGATTGATGTCCCACAATGGAGTATATGTAATAATGAAATGTATTTCAGATAGCAGTGCCAGCTGCTCCTGCTGGGAGATAGTGACCGAGGGTCGCAACAGTTATTGCCTGTTGGGACGTGAACGTGAGGTTATCAAACTGATGCATGGCGAGACAGTGGGCACAGTGACGGCCAATCTGTTTGAGAAGCCTTACGAACGAATCATCAAGATATCCCTCTCCTACAATCATCAGCATCTGGCATTATATACCAACACGGGATTGCTCTGGCTGGGTAGCATTGATATGCGCCAGAAGTATTGCGAGTTCGATACGGGACGCAAGGATATTCCACTGCAGATTGAATGGATTATGAATACCCATAACAATGATGCTGATGCCGTTGTCATCTCCTATCCCTCGCATCTGCTCATTGTCAATCGTAATGCGGATCGAAGCGAGTTTCCGTATGATCCAATAATGTTTTTGGTTGCCGAAATGGATGGCGTCCGTATCATCACTCAGAGCTCCCATGAGATGATTCAACGATTGCCCAAATGTGTGGAGAACATTTTTGCTGTTAATAGCCAAGAGCCGGCTAGCTACTTATTTGAGGCGCAGAAGAAATTCGAGGAGAAATCCTATAAATCGGATGAGTATCTCAGCATGTGTCGCTCCAACATCGAATTGGCTGTTAATCAATGCATTGAGGCAGCCGCTTATGAGTTCTGTCCGGACACACAGAAGAGCTTAATGCGGGTAACACTGAGATCATAATTTCATATCCTTGTACATATCCTTCATGACAATGGTATTGTTGCAGACAGCATGCTTTGGCAAGGGCTTCATTGCTACCTACAATCCCGAGGAGTACATGCGTATCCTAAGAATATTACGAGTATTGAACAACTTGCGAGATGAGAGACTTGCCATGCCCCTCACCTACAAACAGTAAATGAACAGCATGATATATTTTAAACCTTTTAATTATTGTATTTAATTTATTTTTAGATTCATTCATTTGAAGCCTGAAGTAGTGCTGAGCCGCTTGGTCTTTCGTAAGCACTATACGGTTGCCATACAAGTGGCCAAGCATCTGAAATTACCGGAATCCTGGATATTGGAACATTGGGCCTGCCACAAAGTAATGAATGATCCAAGTAGGTTTACCTTTAGTTTATCACTGCTTTTATTAAACTCCACACTATCGTATACAGATGATAATGAGGTTGTACGCAAGATTACGGAGAAGTTCAAGAATCCATCCATCGAGGGTATTTCGTTTTGTAATATTGCCGAGAAGGCGCATCAGTGTGGTCGTGATGAGTTGGCCCTAAAATTGTTGCAATGGGAACCTAGAGCGGCGCTGCAGGTTCCACTTCTGCTGAAGATGGGCAAATTTGATCGTGCTGTGGCCAGTGCCACACAATCTGGGGATACAGAGCTGGTCACGTCTGTGCTGTTGGAAATTAAAAAGAAAATGATGTTATCTAATTTCCACGTAAGTGTGCTCAATACAAATTTCTTTGTTGCGGCAATTGTTAATTATTTATAATGCAGATGATAATTCGCGAGTATCCTTTGGCTCTGAACATGTATAAGAATATAATGTCGCAGTCAAGTCGCACTGCACTCTACGATATCTACAACACGGAGGACGATCACAAGTCCATTGCAGAGTATCATTTCCTGAATGCCATTGAGAGCGAGGGACTCGAATCGAATTTATCGATTATTGGCAACAGCTACGCCCAGGGCAGATGCACCGTGGAGGCGGAGCTCTGCGCCGATACGGCACGCCTCATCAAGTTGCAGAAAACGCTTACGGCCAAGCATAGTGGAGCACCGAGCTTCCATGGTTTGTCTGTGCATAATACCATGTTGCAGTTGCTGCGCATGAACGAACTGAAGGAGGCAGACAAAATGAAGAATGATTACAAGGTGCCCGATCGAAGGTACTGGTGGCTCCGTATACAAACGTTGTCCGAGAAGCTCAACTGGGTTGATCTCGAGAAATTTGCAAAGGCCAAAAAGAGTCCCATTGGCTATGAACCCTTTGTGGAAGTATGCTTGCAACATGACAATAAGGAAGAGGCACGCAAATACATTGCACGTTGTCCGGACAGACGCAAGGTGTATTGGTTTATGAGGGCCAAGTAAGTGGAATAATATATTATCATTAAATATTATATATATTCTTTGATATTTTAGTTTGTATGAAGAAGCCATTGACTGCGCCTACGAACAACGAGATTTACAGGGTCTCTACGAGCTGCAAACCAAATTTCATCAGCTAAGGGATCAGCATCTTCTGGAGAAGATCTGCAATCCAATTGCGATGCTTGAATCGAGGCGATAAATTTAACATTCCTTGAACAACTTATAAATCTACAAAAGAAATTAAATGCTATTATGTAGATGTTATTTAAAAGTTGTTTATAACTCAGCCACATCGTTGTTCATCCAGCCTTTTTTTGTTTTTCGCATCCAAATACGTAGAGTTGTTATCTTGAGCTGTTTCTCCGCCAATAAAATTAGGGCTCTAGTTTTCCAAGGACATTTTTTTTTATTGTACATATATATAGTATATGACATACATATGCATACATAACATACTCAATGTATATGTATAATAGATCACATAAAGCAAAAAAGAGAACATTTTACTACTTTGTTTTGTTTAGGTTCTGTGGATGATGACAATGACAATGATATAATAATAATAATGTGGTATTTGTATGCATGTATGTGTGTGTATAGGTAGGTTAATTGATATTAAAACCCGTTATAGTTCAAGTCTCTACAACTTTAGCCCTTGTTAAATGTATACATAAGTTGAATTGATTACATACGGATGCATGCTCAATCATTTCTCTACATATACATAGCTTATGAATTTTAATTAATTACAGTACATTATATTTAAATATATATAGTATATAGTAGAGTATGAATACGTGAACTATTCATTCATATATATGTGTATATATATATATAGCATATATTAAATCATTAATATTTCTTCATTTTTTTAATTATGTTTTATTTTTATGTTAATTATAGTATATATTAAATATATTTACGAACATAACAGCAGTCTTATATAAGATGAAATACATTTAAATATATAGTAGAAATAGGTATATATTCAATTTATTGTTTCCATTAGAGGGGCTGAGTTGATTTCCAAAATATGTGTGTGTGTGTGTAATGTTGGCGTAGATTCCTGCAGATTCGCTATATATACGACATATCTAATGAACTGTTATCTGCAGGATTGGAAGTTTCGGCAGGCCGAAGGACTTCTATCTTCCCATTTTCTATTTATATGTATATTTGTATGGTAATTACAAAAGTTGTTAGCTAAACTATGGCGGCCAGTTGCAGCCACATTAAGCGTGAGTTCTTACGAGTTATTTAATTAATTTTTTCTCTTTTCATTTATTTCATGTAAAGGGCGCATAGTTATATATATTCATGAATTATTGTAGTCTAATTTTAGACGCTGGGCGTCTGCAAATGCGCTTCAAAATTTGTTTGGCGGTTGACGGCTATAGATCAACAAATTGTTATTAATATTTATCAAGTATGCATGTATGTATGTATATGCTTGTATATATGTATGTATATATATATATGTATATTGTGGTAGGTATGTATGTATGTATTTTAATTTTCTATTGTAAGTATATTAAAAATTTCAATTATTTTGTTCTGTTTCGTTTTGAAATCATTTCTATGTTATGCATTATTCGTACATAAGGAACCCAATTAAGATTAATATATATGTATATATATATATATATCTTTTTTTTTTTTGATTTGGGGACATGGTAGGGGCAGTGGTCGCTAGAACGCTTCCACTATTCCCTTTTAATATTTGCAATAATTTCTAATAGTTAATGTTAATTTTGTATGCATGCATAAAATACTTTGAATATGACTCATCCCATATAGAAATCGAACTTACATACTTATAAAAACGTTAAGAATAATGTTTATATGTATATATTACAATTAAGGACGATCCAAAACTTTCAATTACAATAAGCAAGAAAACACACACACACACACAGATATATACTACATATATAAATTAAGAACATATTTTCTAATTATGTTGCAAATATAAATTAAATGTACACATATCTATATTTAAATATATTTATATATATATATACTATACCATATAATACTATAACTACTACAGAGTTATTGTGGGTGCTAAACGGAAAAAATGGAAGCTGTTAAACTTATTCTAACAGCTCTTAACTAATCCTCTTTTTTTTGTTATATTTAATTTCATGTTTGTTGTTGTTGTTTGTTATTTGTAGCTTGCATATTCGATTTTTTTTCTGTTTTTGTTAGTTTTTGTTTTTTTAATAGTAATATAAATGTTATTGGCCATAACGATTTATGTTTACCGAAAAATTTAGCTAATGTGTAGAACACGGGCAATTTTGTTTGTATATGTGTGTTTTGTTTTGTTTGCCAATTTTTGAATTTTGAATAATCATGATGTATCAACTGTAGTTGCTTTTGTCAAAATCAAAAAATTTCATTTAACTACAATAATGACTAGTTGAAGAAAGACCTTCAAAATTTATTTACTAATTTGTGTTTTTTTGTTAAGTTTATTTTTGTTATTAATTACTTTTGTATCTTTTTTTCCAATGAGTTTTCTCAAATTTACAGAGAACCTTGTAATTTTCTTCTTTATCTTATTTTTTTCAGGATGTATTTTTTCCACTCGCTTTTTATGTCGATATGCTTTACGAAATGTGTGTGTGTGTGTGTAATTTTACATAGATGATGACAAACTCTCACATAATGTTCATCTTCCTCCTTTGCCCATTTCTCACTCTCAGCCTTATTTCCCAACTGCCGTATTGAGAAAAATCCTCTTGCTCCTCAGCGCTTATGTCCTTCAGTCATAAACACACTTCATCACAGACTCAGTCATCTCAACTCTCAATTTCTATCTCAATATCTGGGGATACACTGAGCATGCGATCTAATCTCACGCTGATCGTTTGATTGATGAACGATATGTTGTCCCAATCACATCATCAATTGATTGTTTTCTTATAGAGATTTTGATGTATGTGCTCGTTCTGCAGCGCGCACATTTGGCCCACAGCAACAGCCCGTAACATGTTGCCGCCAGTGTTGGTATTGGTGTTGGTGTTGGCGTCGCCGGCAGCAACTGTTGCCGACAGATTGAGGTTGTCGGCAATATTGGCCGTTGATGCTGTTGCTGCCTGTTGTCTGGCGCGCAGATTCGAGAAGAACTTCTCCTTGATGGCCAATGCCGAATACTTGTGCTCAATGAATGTGGGCGAGATTTGCATGGGCGTGGTCGCTGCTGTTGGCTTGATTGTTGATGACGGCACAGTTGTTGTTGCTGCTGCTGCTGTGGGCCTGTTGTACTTGGCCGCTGTTGCAATGTGCTTGCCGCTTTCGCTGCTGCTGCTGTTGCTGCCCGCGTTGTGGCAATTGCTGTTGGTGATGTGTGATGAGCAGGAGTAAGAGGTTTCTGCAATAGGTAGAGAGAAAAAGGAAAAGAAGTAACGAAATCATAAAAGAAAAAACCAAAATGCTAACGAACCAAAAAATGTTAAAATCAAATCTATTAATAATTTTGAATTCCAAAAAAAAAAAACGAAAATAAAATTAGAAAAAATTATTGCACAGAATTGGAAAGAACTGAAATGCGACTAATGGAGAGTTACATCCGAGTTGAGTTTAGACTAAATCTTATAGATAATGAGACTGGTCTGTAACACTATAGTAGTTATTTTTATATATAAATGTTTGTATGTATTTGAAATTCATAAATTTTTCACTAAAGCTTAAATCATAAATAATACTTTTTTGTTTGAAATTTCTGTTTTGCCTCTCTGACAATACATGTTGCTTCATGAAATTGAAAATTTGGTTAAATTATAGTATATATGGTTGTGTTTATTACAATTGTTATTATTATTTTGTTTAAATTCTTTTTGTCTGTAGATGTTTCACTAGAACTATATCTAAATTAAGGAGGAGATCAATCGCTAACTAAATAAAGTTGTTTTTTGTTGTATACAAAATGATATTGCACAATCTTTACGATTCGTGTTGCCATTAAAAAAATACATATAGTAATACAATGGTGTGTGTTAGAAAGAACTTATAGTAAATATAATCTGATCTGATCTATATAAGCAAAAAGCAGTCTACATAAGGTTTTCCAATGGGTTTTGGTGAGTGACTCGACTCGGCGAGGGCTTCTCTTAAAATTACAAATTCCTAAAAACAATCAAAATGAGTTAACTAAAGAATAGTAGTAAGAGAACTAACAAGTTCTCGGTTACATAGAATGTATCGGTATTTTTTTGTTGTTATTGTTGTTTCTTTTTTCTTTTCTTTTCATTTCATTTCATTCTTTTTTTATGTTTTGTTCGTATACGAGAATCGGCTTGGAACGTTTCTAGAGCGCTCGACGCATTAGTAGCTTCTTAAGTATAGGCTACGTTTCGGTGTTGACAACGCCAGCGCCGACAACTTCAATAGCCGCCACTGTGATGGTGCCCGAGGTGACTGCCGCTGCAATGGATGAGGGCATATCCTTGGTATCAAGTGTGGCAGCACCGATCGTATCAGAGATCACATCGCTGGCCATAAGCGGCGACTCATCCGTCTCCATTGGCTCCACATTTGTTGCAGTTGCTGTTGCTGCTGCTGCTGTCATTGCTATGCTGTTGGCCATGACATGCTTCTGTTTGAGGGCAACTGTTGCTGCAGAGCTCTTGACCAGTTGCTGCTGCTGGTGCTGCTGAGAGGGTGTCGGTGAGCTACTTTTGCTGCTGCCAATGCTGCTTGTTGGACTGATGGGCAATACATGATGTTGCTGCTGCTGCTGTTGTTGCTGCGGTGGCGACTGTATGAGATGTGTCGTGACTGTGTTTGGTTCTTGCAACAGCAATATATTGGTTTTGGTCACATTGGGCAACTTCTGTTGCTGCAACATATTGCTAGTAAGCGAGGCCACAAGTGCCTGCTGTTGTTGATGCTGCTGCTGCTGCTGGTGATGTTGCTGCTGTTGCTGGTGTTGTAGATTGCCGGCCGTCGTGGTGAAAGTCAATGTTTGGGTATTCTTGGTGGGCGAAGTGGCAGGCGTCAATATGCCGAGGTTAACCAAATTGGGCAGCGTGATTTTAGTGGGCGTATTGTTGTTGCCAACGGTCGTCGCTGTTGCAATGGTTGCGGGTGCAACCTTGGGCATGGTGTCAACACCGTTGGCCACATTGGTGGCCAGCTTGAGTATTTTGTTGGCCGTTGCATTGGCAGCTATTAGATTGCTAACGGACTTGGTTGCATTGTTGCCGCCGCCAGCAACAGTGGCAACATTATTACTGCTGTTGTTGTTGTTGTGGATGTTGTTGTGGTTGTTGTTGGCTTTAATGGATACTAAACCGAGTGTGCTGCGCATTAAACTGTTGTTGCTGTTACCTGTTGTTGTTGTTGCCGATGATGGTGGTGGTGGTGGTGGTGCTGCTGCTGCCGTTGCTGCTACTGCCACATTTTGCGACTGTTGCTGTTGCTGCTGCTGCTGTTGCGGCAGATTTGCCATCGTGACAATGTTGCCGTTGCTGAGCTGCTGCAACATGTTGTTGGCATTGCCCGCTAAGCTGTTGCTGCCCAAGCTGCTGCCGCCAACACCATGACCACTTGTGCTGGTACTGCTCGACATGTTGCTGCTGGAGGGGCTGAGCGATCCCAACGACTGCGAGGGTGAATTACTGCGCTGAATGATGATGCCGGCATTGCTCGGAGCTGTGTTGCTGGCGGCAGGTTTGCAACGTGTCGTCACTGGTGCATCACTGCTGTCGGCAGAGGAAACTGCCAAATTGGCCAGCTGCTGTGTGGTGAGAACACTCTCCGGCTGTGAGTTGTGGGTGAGCAGTGCATGATTCTTGAGGCCCTGTGCCGTTTTGTAGCTCTTGCCGCAGTGGCACTTGTATCCCTTACGCACTCTGGATCAGGGAATGATGAACAATGAGTTATGTTTGTTAAGTATTCAGGGGGGATATGGTAGTTACCTGCCGTCCTTTTTGTGTCCGTTTTTCGAATGGTATTTGATACCATTCACGTTCTTGTAGCGCTTCTTGCAGCCGGGCACGGGGCATGCAAAAGGTTTCTCATTTCCTGGCGTGCCATTGCTGCCGCCACCGGAATGCCTGCAGACATCACGGAATACATTAATGAGTTACGCAACAGAGTTAACCGGAGTAACTCACCTGCTACCATAACGCATAATAAACTCCGAGCTAAACTCCTCGGTGGTCCAAGAGTCATTGCTGTCCTCCGATTCGGTGACAACCATCTCATCCTCATCCATTTCGCTGCCTGCAACACATAATCAATCAATTATTGGCATACATACATATGTGAAATGGAAGATATTCCGATTCCCACTCACCTGTCGGCGTATTGCTGCGATTGGATGAAGACATGCTGTAGCTATGATGCTTAATGGCCAACTTGCGTTTGAGCTCCGTGTTGCCCGCATTGCCGCCATTACCACCGGTATTGTTGGCGACATTGTTGTTGTTGTTGTTGTTGTTGCTCGACGCGTTGGACAGAAATGGGGAACTCTCCTTGTGCGCATCATCAGGTATGAAGCGCAGCACATAGCTCAGCGGCAATGATGCGGGCTGCGCCAGCTCCTTCTGCTCGACCACCTTAGGATCATAGTCTGCACAGCGAACAGAAAATAAGATAATAATAACAACTATTAATTAAAGTCTGTATACAATCATTCCGATTCAAAATTATATTAGAAGACCTTTCTCACACGCCAAATACGGGCACACTTAAATCAAACCTGCAACAAAATATCTTTTCAAAGCGTCATAAATCACGAAACGAGTTTAGGAGCACAGACTGGATTAGAGGCTAACGAAATATATTCCACTTAATAAAGATCAAGTGTCTAGATATTGTAAATATATTTGTATATTTTTGAGGACAGTCAAGTGAAAGGGTAGTTGAGCAGGGTATATGTGGTAGTCGAGCAACAATCATGGGATCTCTGGAGCAAGTATTTTGGCCGCAACACTCTGTACACACAGCCGGAGGGCAATACACAGTCGGCAGTCGGTAATATTTATTATTGAAATGTTAAAATAAAATAAATAAATAAATGTGTGTGAGAAGAGAGTATGTAAAATGTTGTGCGACTGGCCTACAGTGTTAATAATGCGGTTGCTGCTGACGCATTATTGTATAGGGGTCTTATGAATGTACATACATATGCATGTACATATGTACGTATGTATATGTATGTATGTATAGGGGTGTGTGCGCAGGGATGGGGAATATTATTCGACAGACAAGTGAGCACATGTACTGTGCTGGGACTGAACTGGGCGGGCCGGGGCTGGGCTGGGCTGGGCTATCTTATCGTGTGACAAACGACAAGCATAAGCTTGAAGCTTGCTTAATCAGGCAGCCAGTGCATAATAAAGGCACACAGGTGATTGTTTGCGACGAGATGTTTGAATAGTTGTGCATGTATATGTACATATGTATGTACGTAACCTAACCTCGTTGGCTGCACATGGAAAGGGATATAATCACACAACATGACTAGTTATGTAAAACGCATTTATTGCACTCATGACACCCTGTTATGCAATCGATAGCTGAGCAGCAACAGGTAATCGATACTGATTTCCCATCTTTACAACTATCCTGCTAACAGTCAACACCGCCCACACATTGTTCACTACTCGATAACACACAAATGACACGATAACACTGCCAGTGTGTGGTTGTTTGTGGTTGTGTGTGCGTGTGAGATGACTTTGCTGTGATTGCAAATAAACGAAGCCTGCAAATATGAAACATATGCTGTAAATTAGAAATAATATCAAAACATATGTCTGTCTCTCCCCGGAATCCAATACTTATGTATATGTATATGTATATGAACTCATGCATGTGGGGGTATGACCGTATGGCCATGCAGTGTGTTTCCCAAAATCTCTCTCTCTCTCTCTGGGCGCGCGTGTTATCAGCTGCTATTGTTGAAACGAAACAACGCACTATGCAACGATTCAAAGGGGATTGGGGGGGAGGGATTGATGACACATTCAGCGAGCAAGCAGCAACTAAATTATTTCACGTACCATCGAGCAATGGCTGGCCAGTAGTTTTGAGTGTTATTTAATAATTGATTGCTAACACATTTAGCGATATTTGGCTGTTGAAATCTATATACAAATATATCACGTTATCAGCACACCCACTTGCCCCCGTCCCGGTCTCATATGCGACGTCATTTGTTATGGTGAAAATCAGTTTTGCAATTAAAATATATATTTTTATAACTTATTGCCACATTGATTATGCTTGCTTGGTGCGGCTGCTGCGTCTATAGTTGATAACCTCCGGCAACTCGGAGAGTCTCCGTCTCTCTAGGTGACAACTGTTTGGGTTGCAGGTAACTTGTTTATCAAATTATTGAGAATTGAACATTGTGCATTTGGCTTTAAACAAATTTGTTGTCTACACATGCACAGTATATGTATATGCGATATATGTATATATGGATTTTAAGTATGCATATTGCTCGCCATATGTATAATACATTCACATTTCAAAAACAAAATAAACAGAAACGTTGACGCTGCGCGTTGATATTCCTGTTATATTCTTATTGCTTTTGCGTTGTCATCTGAGTCATTCACTTGTTGCAGAACATTTTAACAGATAATAATTATACACAAACACACATACATACATGTGTACATACATACGTACTTAAACATATAGAGCTCCATAAACAAAACGAAGAATGTAAATATTTGTATACTTATATTCTTGATATTCGATCGAAATATTTCCAATTGCCAAAATTCGCACATATCGAAATTTGATAAAAGGGCCAAAATGTCATTGGACTGAGAGTACAAGAGAACTCTGAATATTGATACAGTAGAAATTGCATTCATTTCATTTAGTAGCGTCTTGTGTCATGGTTCTTCACCTCTCTCATAATCAAATTACAAATAACGACATATTGCCGTACGAAAATGTGCACATGTTATCGATAAAATGCCACCGTTAATTGTCTGTATGAGTGTGAGTTAGTGAGGTGTGTGTGTGTGTGTGTGTGTGTGTGTGTGTGTGTGATACAACAACAGGTGCCTGGCAACTGTGCAAAGGACAAACTTGAAGGTCTCGCTTCACTGTTGCCATGGCAAAAGCAAAAGCCAAAAAGGAAGAGAATAAACAACAAAATGAAAGACATGAAAGGAACAACTCTCGGCTTTGGTTAAAGCGATAATCATGAGATAACCGGGCTACTGGGACATGTCAAGAAATTCCATTCACATATTCCATACTATGATTATATGCCATATATTATGTACATATGTATATACATGTAATACATATAGCATATGTATATAACACAAGTAAATGCGCACGCAGCAAACAAAAAATCCTGCAAGATGATGATATGTTGGGCAAAGCTGCTAAATTCATTTGTATTTGGAAATAAATGTGTGTGTGTGTGTGTGCGTACGTGGTTACATCTGTTGTTGCTATGGGCGCTGGGGTAGGCGTGGAAGCCATTAGCAATGCCAGCTTTATGTAATGTCAACCCCACAACGACGCCATTTACTGTTGACCGTTATCACATCAGCAGCAGCAGCAGCAGCCGCAGTCGCAACAGCAGCACCACCAACAACAACAACGCCAAAACAGCTGCTAACGCACCAACCCCCCACCACCAGCAACCAACAACCAGCACCACCACCACTACCACTAACAACAAATTCACCACCCCTGCGTGCATACATAACGCGCGCATATAAACACACACACATATATATATACTGTATGTACGTGAATGTGTATATAAAGCAGACCCAAGCCATCGTTACAGCATAGAAGCTAAGTGGCAACACTGAGCTTAATATTATTGATTTTCCACCCCCTGGAACCGACAGACACACATACACGCTTACACTGACAACGATGCTGGTCTGGTCTGGTGCTTCTCAAGTACCTGGGCAAAGCAACGATGCTAAAATTAGAAATTATTTCTGTTAGGAAGCCCAAAATGTGTGTGGTTAGTGTGGGGTGGAGGGTTCCAGTTCCAGTTCAAGTTCCGGTTCCACTCGTACCTTCCCTGCCAGCCGGCAGCGAGTATCACAATCAATCCATGTAACTTGATTAATTGTGAGCCCAGTGAAATGTAGGTAATCGGACACGTGTATTAGACATTGCATCGACAGGAATTGATTACAGTACTACAAATAATGCGTGGGTTCCAGTGAAACGCATTTAATATGCCTGATCTGGTTTAGCACAAGCACAAGCACAAGCAGAGGCAGCAGCTGCACCTGTGAGAGACGCGCTCATAACCCAAACCCAAGCCCGAGTAAGGTCACAAAACACAAAAAGGGCGCTCACTTGCCGATGCCGGCTGTTTGGTACAGATGCTGCTACGCTGGCGGCTTACCCATACATGCACAAACACAAAAACACATTCAAACATACACACACACACACATGTACACTTGAGCCAACATATATGTATACATGGCTGGTGTTGCTGTTGTTGTTTAATGGATCACCGGCTTTTTACTTGGTTTTCTTTTTGTTTTTGCTTGCCACGCAATTGCCTTCTCACTCGCACTCACATTATTCGCCAATCTAAGGTAACCGCACACACACTTGCACACGTACATATATCTGTATTGCTTGTATGTTGGGTAGAATGAATGCTGTACATGCTGCGAATGGGCCTCTGTTGTGCATGTGTGCGTTAGTGAACGCGTTTGTACTTATGTATGCGAGTGTGTATGAGTGAGCACAGGTAATTCAGCTTGGCTTGTCGCCTATTGTGAATGCGTTCGCTTGTTTCAATTGAAGGCGACGACGCGTATACATTAAAACTAAAACGTGCGTGCGTATTTAAGGCCTGGCCATATTGATTTTCCATGGCACAGTTTAATATATTACAGTCCAGTTAGTTGCACCACTAATAAATTGTATATCTTAAGTAGTTTAAATTGATTCCAGGGCTGGCACATCACTAACAATTAAAAACAACTTTTTTATCTACCTTTCCACTGACACTAAACACGAATATTCGAACGATGCGTCGGGCGTGCACTCATATTTACACAGATTTACCTATTATTCATTAGCGCACCACACATACACATATGCATGTATATATAGAATTGTATATGTGCCAGCGTATAAATAAATAAAATAAACAAAACACAGCGTACTGATGACAACGGCACCGACGATGCCGCCCGACATCACGCGACTAATTAATGTTGTTTGTCATTGATATTTCGAGCACTTTAACACTTGATTATGCATTAATTTAGTGTATTTCCAGTACTTACCTATGTGTGTGTCCTCAATGTGTGATATTAAGTCGCTTAGACTTGGAAATGTTTTAAAACAGCCATTAAATTTGCAGATGTTGATCAGAAACACGGCCATATCATTCAACGCACACGACTGACTGACTACTGCGAGTTTATGTAATGTGTCACTGTTAGTTGTTATGTTATTGATATTGACATACAACTTAACAGCTTACTGAACTGTTATTAGCAGCAGACACTTTAATATTACAGCCGCAATCGCACTATCTTTTATCTATCGAAATAATTTAGTACATATTTTTTGTCGCAGTAAAATATTTTAAATATTCTCTTCTAGTCGTTGCAACCGGCTTCATATGTTTCCAAATAAGTTACTGTTTGATATTTAACTTTACAGCAGCTGTTAGTTGGTTCCAAATCACGGTCTCTAACAACTTATAACAGAGTTATGTAAAACAGCTTAAGCGAATACTGTTAACTATCGATATATCGATGCTCCCAAGCAATTTAGCGGCGTCGCCGGAACAAAATATACTTATTTTGTATTGAATTCCAACGAAAATGCAATGAGGGTGCAGCGTTTATCGAATTTGTTATATATTATTATTTGAAGAGTCAGTCCAGAAGTGATTCGATCTGTCGATTAGTATGTATTTATGTGATTCCTCCCTGGTTTGTCAACACTCACACACACACTAATGCAAATATGTTGTTATGCAATTGAGGGCTGCAATGAAACATAAAACCAAGATAAAGCTAAAAATTAGTACTTATCGACATTTAGAAGCATATTTTAATGAATTATATAAGTGGAAGGATTACATACCATCATCCTGTTTCGTCTATGCTGGGTTTAAATTTCTGTTCAAAGTCCCAGTCGATGTGACGACACGACGACGCGTGGCTGTTTTAGAACCAGGGCTGAAATATTATTCGATACATAATCGATATATATAAAAGTAAATGTTAAATTAAATAAACATTTTTGATTAAATTTATATAGCTTATTAATAGAAATATTTACATGCTTATATTTTTTAGAATTGTTTGAACAGTATAATTAACTTTTGATTTGAAAAATTGTTAGACAAGAAATTTGAAATTGCGCGCCAATTATATTCATTTTGGCATGCATAAAAATCGCACTTTTCACTTTCTTAAATTACGTGCCCATTTTAGATTCAAATATATATGATAAACTACAAAAAAGCATACAAAAATGTTATTATTTCATTTATTTATATTATAACTTAAATTTCTGGGTTCGTTTGCCGGCTTCCAAGGCAATTTCCAGTTCACCACAGTACAGAGTTGCAGAAAGAGTCGATAGTTGCGTCGCGAAAAACAATGAGATTGTATTGAACGCCTAATAAATATATCATGTTATTGTTAAAATTAAAATGTGATTTAATGGAATATTTGCGAATAAATAATGCTTTGATTGGTGAAGCAGAATTTAATGATAAGTAAATGAAATAAAAATAAATTTTGGGCATATATCGATAAGTATTTATGCGCGCGCAGTCAATCCAGATGTGTTCCAATTCACCACGATTTCTGGTCTTTAATGGCGACTGCAGGGTAAAGTAAAATTTCGCGTTCAATACGGTTCCACTGTTGTTAAGGGTTTGTTCGAAGTGAGTTCTGCTGCGGTATTCCGCTTGGATGTAAAATGTGGAGTACCCCCTCGCCCAGCCTGCTGTTGCCGTTGGTTAAATAATCAGTGCCCAATGAAAATTTATAAATATTTTCAAAATGTGACATTGTAGTAATAATAATTATGAAGTGGAAAATGCTTTAAACTGGCTAACGGAGTGATAAATCGAATTTTCTGCCAAACGTGTTCATTGTCGCCATCTTGCGGCACATGCACACATACGCACATATGTTCACTGCATGTAGATGTCACACGCCCGTATCAAGAGAACTGTCAGTGTGTGTGTGTGAGCAGATTCGTTGCGTCACTGAGAAAAGTTGAACAATTGAAAAATCGGTAAACATTCTCAACAAATTTTGTGAAAAGTAATTGCAATTTGCATAAATCGATAAAGGCGTGCGTCTGATTGAATTGTACGCTGAGAAAAACGAGCTGGGCAGAAGAGATTAACGTTACGTAACCAACAGCAACTTTGTAGGCGGGCGGTAGCGGCATTAACTATTTCAATTACAATAATAGTAAATATAATTAAATTATTAATAACGATATATATATCTATTTTGCAGAGATCCGTGCGCTTGCTTCAATTTTGTGCGAAACGCCGATTAAAAATCAATTAAAAATGTTCGTGTCCACAGTCTCTCGCATTGCCCCCGTTGCCAGGACCGCGGTAAGTAAATTATTTACTTGTAATTTTATATTCAAGTGAGATCAAATGATATTACATAACTTAGCATAGTCTATCCTACTATCGCATTGATTTTCGTGAATTATTCTCTTTGCCACTGTGGTGAATTCCAATGGAAAACACATACAGTTACATAAGTTGATGGCGCATGTTGAGGTTATGTGCTCGTCTATTGGTAGTATTATCAAAGTATTTTGCACACACTTTTCATACACATTTAAGTGAATTTTCAAATATTTGCCAGCTGTGTTATTAATTTTTTGGAAGCCATTTCTTATTGTATAATCAATTGTAGTAAAATTCTGCTATCTCCATTGAGGTTAAAACCGGTGAAAGCTTTGCTAGCAAATTATTTTCTATCTCGCTCTCTCTGTATACATATTAAAATAAATGAAATATTAATTGACATAATTGAATTTACAAAATGAAAAACTGAAATGTGATTTTTGGCGTCCATCGAAGACAAGAACAATAACAACAACATGAACCAACAATTTTAGTTGCTCAACGCATTGCATAACTGGGCCAAAAAATTATCAAATGGCCAACAACTTGTAAACTTTTTTTTATCTCATTTGAAACTTGGAAGAAACGTGATGTGTATCTTATATAATATATACGGTTTGTTTATTCTCTATTTGCAGATCCTCGCCAACTCCAAGCAATACTTGCGACCATTGAGCAGCGCCGTCATCAGCCAGAGCCAGACCTTGGCTGCTCAGAACACAACCCCCGTCGCATTACTGCCACAGATCAGGTCATTCCAGACCTCGCCAGTCACTCGTGACATTGATTCGGCTGCCAAATTCATTGGTGCTGGTGCTGCAACAGTCGGTGTCGCTGGTTCCGGTTCGTATTGCTTCTGCTGTGTCTCATGTCCGCTTCTGTCTGCCTTGAAAATTGTATGGGATGGAGAGAAATACGGTCTCATTTTACCGGCGCTTCATCGACTTCATCTTCAGTCAGTTACAATCTAGCATCTGGGGCACACATAACGAGTATCTGATTACTCTTCAATGAACGCCTCGGGAAGGTCTGAGAGTTGGTCAAAGCTCCCATTTGTTGTGTTGTGGAGCTTCAATTCCTAGCAGGAATCTTGTGTAATCACAGGGCGAAAGTATCAGAAATCCTGCAATGTCGTAGTTGCCGTCGCGCTTGCGCTGACCGCCTCCTCATTGCATTGAAACCTTTCGTTGCCAGCGATTTTAGTGCGATGTGCTTGCTGCAATCCTCCAGAGGAGCGCAGAACTCGATTCAGACTAATCTGTGACTGACTGGCCCATAGAACAGATGAATGAATGACCTGGCCAACAATGAGACTGAACTTCACTCTCCTCCCACGCTCCCATAACTCTGTTGCATGCAGCTTACTTTGTTGTGAGTTGCTGCATGCATGGTGGGATTCGGCAAATAGCCGAAGTTCTTTTATTAACTTGTGTTCATCTTCTTTGAATTTTGATTAATCTTGAACTTTTGTAAATTCTTCTTCCTTGACAATGACCAACGACCAACGATCAATACAACAACAGGTGCTGGTATCGGATCAGTATTCGGCTCCCTCATCATCGGTTATGCCAGAAACCCATCGTTGAAACAGCAGCTGTTCTCCTATGCCATCTTGGGCTTTGCCCTGTCTGAGGCTATGGGTCTGTTCTGTCTTATGATGGCCTTCCTGCTGCTCTTCGCCTTCTAAGCGTAGCTCCTCGTCCTTTTTTCGTGCAATTGTGCACGGTGCTTGTTCGCAATCAGACGGACATACTGCCGTAGCAGTGGCAACGAGAAAGCAGTTAAATAGATGAAACAACAAACAAGCAACATCAACGTTCGTTTTTCGATTATTAATGATAAATAATGATTGATAGAAACAACATCCTGTGTACTATCTAATTATAAAATAACAAATAACACATCAAATAATATATGTAATTTTGTTTTTAAAAAACATTCGAAACTGTAGTAATCGCCTATCAACAAAAAGAACATAACAAAAAAAAAAACAAGGAAAAAAGAAGAAAACATTCAATTCGCGAACAATAAGCACTTTAATCTAAGTTTAAAAAGAATACGAAGCGAACATAATTCATTGGGAAAACACTCGGCTAAAGTGAATGCAGTTAATCTGATGATTGATTGAATTGTAAACAAAGTTGATTTGAACTTGAAGCTAGCTATAGGTTCACGCAGCATCAGCGGTAGCAGAGCAACTATCCTAGGAATCAACATTCACTGCCATACACGATCCTGGAACGCTGTAAGAAAGATTGCCGTTCTATCCAATCTCTCTCTCTCTCCCACTAAGTCTGCTCCAACAAGACGATCAGTTGAAGTGGCAAGGGTAACACGTGCAACTTTCTTACACAAACAACATCCTGGTGTCGTGTTAGGTGTGCTTTCAACTATGTATTTATGCTAGTTTTGAGTTAATGTGGCGTGAACTGATACCTTTTCTTTGTTATTTTAAACTTGTTTTAGTTTTGATTAATATTTAGTGCCACTTTATATTGATTTTCGCATTGTTGAATAAAGTTGAGTGTTTTCTTGGCTAGGGCAACTGGAAAGAAACGAAACATTGGAAAGATTGTGAAATAAAGAGAAATATGAATGCGTCAAAGTATAAATATCGTTTTTTTTTATTAGTTTTGAGCAAATTAGTTTATTCAATATGAAATCTGGACACCATTTTGTTAGTTTTAAATTCGGGCGCTCGAATAGCAACCCTGCGTTTTATCGTGAAACAGCTGTTGAAGCACATGGTAAATTTTTTTTATCGATAAATAACAGAAATCGAAGCAGCGTGTAAACAAATATATTGAATGAGTGAGTTCGATGGATTTCGCCAAGAAAATATTATCTAAATATGGCTGGAAGGAAGGTGACGGATTGGGGAAGAACAGCACTGGCATTGCGGCTCCATTGAAAGCCTGCTTAAAATTCGATAATGCCGGCCTTGGCGTAGATAGAGCTACAGAATTTAATGATCACTGGTGGGAACGTTGCTTCAACGAGGCTGCCTCAAATGTCACAGTGGAAGTGGAGGCTACTGGCAAAGTCAGCACAGCACGAAAAGCAGGCAGGGAGGCTGTTGAGATCTCAACGAAGAGCTACTCCGCCAGCAAATTAAAGAAGGCCAGAGATGAGCAAGATGGAGGTGGAGCCGTTTACGATAACTTCCTGAAGTCAGCATTACTCACACAGAGCGGTGGCGAGGTGGCCAATGAAGATCGCATCAAGACTGAAGATATTGCGGTCACCAAGGTGCACGTATTGACGGATGAAGAACTGTTCAAGGCTTGCGGTGGACGAACAGCTCACAAGGGAGCACGACATGGTCTCAAACTGAGCGGGAAAATTGCTCGTTTGGAACGGCAGGAAAAGGAGTTGCTGGCAAAGATGCAACAGAAACCAAAGGAAGATGAAACAAGAGAAACAGTCGCAGAGAAGAAAAGTACGAAGCAGAAGGATGAACAAATTCCAGTGGAAAGTGAAGAATTCGAGCTGAAAGAAAATGCAACTCTGGGAGAAGAACAAACCACAACAAAGGCAAAGAAGAAGAAACACAAGAAAGAAAAAGAGCGCACAGAAGATGAAATCTTAAGTCAGATAAATGTAGATGAATCCCAGGCGGAGGAGTCGTCAATAAAGTCGAAAAAGAAGAAGCACAAGAAGTATAAACCCGATGCAGAGGATCTAAGCAATGAAGTCACCGATGAATTCCCTTCGTCAACTAAAAAACGCAAAAGCCCGCCGATGAATGAGAATGAAGAGGATGACACCACGACTCCAGTCAAGCTAAAGAAGAAGAAAAAGAAGAGCAAGGAGACGACGGAGTAGCAGATAATCTTAGTTCTGATGTACAAACAATCTGTATTTAGTTATAATAAACCTAATGGGAAACTTAAGCATAGTCCGTGTTTTGTGTTGAGGTTATCATTACTTTCTGCCCTTGGCCTTCATCCGCCTGGATTTGCCCATCCGCTTGTTGACCGAGGCTCCGGCTTTGGCGCCACGTTGGCGACGAGTCAATTTCTCGGATTCAAGTCCAGCGGCAGATGCCTTTGTATTGCGTTTCAGACCCTTCTTCTTGCCGCCAAATCCGAACTTCTTGTTACGCATCTTTCGTTTATCGGCGGACTGTTTTTGTTGGGCCTCGAGGGCCTTGGCGTCCTCGAGGAAGTCCAGGTTCTTCAGTTTACCCTTGCGGAACTTCTTCAGCTTATCAAGCATGTCCTTCTTCTCCGCCTCACGCTGCACCTTGGTCTGTTTGGCCAGCATTTTGCCCATTTTGCGCTGCTCACGGATTTGTCTGATGCGCTCGGATTTGGCCTGTCCCTGCTGTTTGGCCATCAGATTGGCACGCACCTTCTGCATGTGCTCATCGGACTTGGCCATTTCGGCGAAGTAGTCATCTGGCCGTCGTGTCTTGATGCCCAGTTCGTGGAGTCGCTTAATACCCTCGAGGACAGCGCTCTGTGCCTGACGATGGAAGAGCATCTCCCGCTTGAAGTCATTCAAGACCGGATCTTCTTCTGGCTGCACATACGGTATTTTGGCATTTCCTTTAAACTGATTTGCACGTTTCTGTTCATGTTTCTCCAACTGCACCGCCAACTCGGGTGCCAATGGTGCCAGGCTGTTAATCATGTCCAGGCGTTCCACCCACGGCAGCTGCAGGCGAATCTCCTGTGTTTTGGCCAGCAGTTTGCTCTTAACAAAAATAAAGAAATTCAAGTAACTCTGGACATCTGATGCGCCATTTATTATCTGCTCACCACATCATTTACGCATTCGCTTCGTCCTTTGAATTCCACATTGAGACCAGGTTTCAAATCTCCACGCTCGAAAGCCGCTTGCAGCTGTAAATTTTAAAAATTATAATAAATCACGTTTACTGAGTTGCAATTGTTATAACTTCACGTACTTCAGCGTCAGAATTATCATCGGACTCGAATCCTGAGCCATTTTCCTCCATTTCAAAGTCAGACATTATTTAAAACTAAAAATTAAAACGATTTTCATAAAAAGAAAACAAACTCAACACGTGCGGTTTGTACAAAAATTAATCGATAAATATCTAAAATGTTATTGACAGGGTGAATCGCGCAGCGATATCAAAGCAAACAGCTTTTGAGTGCATGAAACCATGATGACAATGTTAGTACTAAATTTTTTTTTTTTTTAATATTTTTCTGTCAAATGCGAAAGCATTAAATTATTATTGCATTAATGTATATTAAGCGTCATATTCTTATTATGTTTAAAAATATAGGATAACGCTAAGAATTATATGCGTTTACAATTACTTAGTTAATTTTTGAATTCAACGTTTGCTAACACTGTTAAGAGCTAACATAGTGTTAAGTTTTAAAAGCGAAGAAGAAGAAAAGTTTCCGCACTTTTCAATTTATATTTATACAAACATTATTTTCGCATTAAACTCATTTTAATTTGTATAATTTGTAAAATGTCAAATCTCGCAAATATTTACGCTGCTCTACTGCAGAAATATGGTGATAACTATACGATCACATACAGTTTGCCTCCAAGCTACCTGGTCCGATTAATTGGCGCGCGAGATGCGACCCAAAAAATAATTTATTTTTATAATGAGAACCGCAAAGGATCTGTTGACACCACGCCCAAGAAATTCGTAATGCGATCAGAGCCGCTTCGATCGAACTCGGAGTTGGACCTGACTGGCAGTCCCCTCAAGGATGATTGCATTGCGGATGCCATTGCCGACATATCTCTGGATCTGCAGCTGGCCAATCGGAATCCTTGGAAACCGGATGAGGAGTATCATCGAGGTCTGCTGGTTGACAAAGCGCGTGTCATAATGTGCACCGAACACTTCCAGAAAGGCGATGGCCAAGGATCTGTGTGGTTTCTATGCGATGGCAGCGATAATCTCCAAACGTTGCTCCTGCAGTACGAGTTCAATCCCACCCACTTCTCGCGAGGAATCGTCACGTATTGTGGTGTTGTGCCAGCGTATATGGTGACGTCGCAGTCCCTGGTGCGACAGCATGGCATGTCCACACATACTCCGATGGAGACCTACATTGAGAACTGCTACCAGGTTAATCCGCGGATGACCCTCCGCTTCAACTGGTCCACGACGGCACCGCTGCCGCTGCTCATTGACCTGAGCTCCTGCAATGTGGTGCTTAATCAAACCTTCCGAGTGGGTGATTGTGGTTCATTGACGGAGGATTTCATGAATCAACTGAGGATATTGGTGTATATGAGGGAGGATATTCTCAGCTATCACCAGGATGAGAAGGCTGGTGTCAATCGTGATCCTATCTACCGTTGTGGCAGCGGCATTGATATGGACGAGCTGCGCGAATCCATAAATAAGACCATGACCGAGGTGTCGGGCTTCACGGATGTCTTTGCCGATGGTCACACCGAGTACGACATTGAGGAGGTGGTGCATCAGGCCAAGATGCGACGGGTCACCGACTTGACCGACAAACTCTGGGAGTTGTTGAAGTGTAGGTTATAGTTTAAAGATGCCTGAATTCAAATCATTTTGGTATTTTTAAAAACTCCCACAGGTTGTTCGTCCTACAAGGATCTTAAGATAGCCTTCAATATGCTCTTCCAGTGCGCGGTTCGTTGCAACATAGTGGTAAGGTGGAAGTTTTGGAACTCAAAATAAATATCAAAACTGGGAAACAGAGGAATCACTACATAAGTATTTCTATTTTAGAACATGCCCACCAATAAGAATCGCCTGGCGGAGATCATTTCGAATCTGGCCAACAGTCGTCTGGCCATGCCTTGTCTCAGCGGTGCTGAGCCCTTGGAATTACTGCTGGAGATTGGTCTGGAGAAGGTCTACAAGGACTATGAGTTCATTTTCACCGAGAGCAAGGTGTGCAGCACAAGCTTTTTGAAAGGTGTTGGTACTACTGTGGAACCCGATGCCAGCACTGAGCTGCCCAAGCTACGCAAATCCCTGCACAATGCTGTACGTGGCGATAATGCTGGTGCAGGACTGAGGAAGACTCTGTTGCATCACACCAATGACCAAAAGCAGAACGGCACCAAGTACGAGAATGGCGATGTGCCCGGGCTGAAGAACAGCAGCTTCGATAAACAGGAGAGCATGCAGAGCATCTCCAAGTTATTCCAGATACATTGTACGCTGGAACACTTACTGATGATCCACACCAACCTAAATTTGCCCAATGGTGAGGAGAGGATATCTGACTTTGTTCTCCATTTATTAAAAAATTTGTTCTATTTGTAGTTTATGATGATGTCTGCTCCCAGTTGTTGAGCAAGCCACCTCGTCTGCTGGAGGGCATAGATGATCAGTTGAGCGATGTGGTGGACATACATCTGTCGGCTCACTATGTTCGCGAGCATTTGGATGGCAAGGAGCCACACTCGCGTCACATCACCATGAAATCGAGCAACTCCTTCAGAGAACTTTCCACAACTTTCTATTTCAATGCCGAAAACATGTGCCCGCCAGAGTTGTCCCAATGCTTCCAGTCTGATGGTGAGTGGATACATCATTTCTCTAACAATCCTCAATTCACATACGTCTCTTAACAGATAAGGAAATGGTCAAGGAGCGCACCTATCATGCATGGCTCTATCGCAAAATACGCACACTTAAATAATGTTAAATTTGAAAATTGAAATTAAAGCAGTTGGGAATTACAAGAAATTGGAAATGTGTTAACAAGCTACTTTTCACACGGCCCCAAAATCATGTCCAGCATGAATTCGTACAAGTTTTACTTTATTTTTTCGTTTCTTGGCATTTAAGCCGTGCTCATGTGCATGGTTATTTCCTTGGCTATTGTGGAATAGTGGAAGGAAGACTTGGGCTGGCATCTTTTTTGGCATTTAGTTTAGTAAGTCTGTAACCTGTAACGATGTTGGCCATGTGTTTTGCTTACATTATTCTAAACAAGCTAGGAAATGAGCAGCCAATCAGGCGTTAAGTAATTTTTGTAAATCGGCCCCCGGCCAATGGATATACATATGTGAGTGTATGTGTGTGAGTGTGTCCAAGAATGGGGGAATCTGTTGGTCGATGGCATACCTAGCGTATATCCCAAAATGTTACAATCCAATTAGTTGGTTGCCACTTGCAGCACAATTGTGGCCGTTGAATGCTTAACCCGATTGATTTTCAAGTCACAGACGTGCGTGGAACGCGCTGCGGTTTGGACGTGTTTTGCGTTGCATTTTGGCCAATACTCTGGGAACTGGCATATCCATATACACCGCAACAAAGGAATAGCTTGAGAAGCCTTGCAAGTGTCCCACATCCTGCCAGAGTGCTTTTCTTTTCTCTGTGCGCCGCAATCGTAGTCGCAGTTAAGCAGTCTTTTAAAACTACAACTTGATTTCGAATTCGCATTCGCTTTCGATTTCGAATTCGAATCTCAATTAAATTTGGTTTCTAAATGCCAATTATCGTGTGTGGATAATCCAATTAACAAAATGGTGTGTTTTCAGTTCAAATTCAATTAAAAAATAGTGTAAATTAAGATATTCAATTCCAAGAAGGACATTCGATGCCTTAAATAGGCTTAAAGGATTCTAAATTCGGCTGAAGCCGTATCATTTCGAAAGGATATTAAGTTTAGTGTCAATGCTTATGTCTTGTGGCTTTTCAGGGTCTTGAGTTTTTCTTCAAATTTGGCTATGCCTTCCTCACGATCACCCTCATCATCATGATTTGGATGTCCTTGGCGCGTGCCTCGCTATTCAGTAGGGAGATGGAGGAGACTCGTTATCCGCCTTGCACCTACAATGTGATGTGCACGTGTTCGAAATCCGCCACAGATCTTGGAATTGTCCACTGCAAGAATGTGCCATTTCCCGCTCTGCCACGCATGGTCAACCAGTCCAAGGTAAGTCCAACGAATCCTCCACATCTCCTCAGTGGACTCAGCTGCTCCGCTTAGGTTTTCATGCTGCACATGGAGAACACGGGATTACGCGAGATCGAACCCTACTTCCTGCAGTCGACGGGCATGTATCGCCTCAAGATTTCGGGTAACCACTTGACTGAAATTCCAGAGGATGCCTTTGCTGGCCTTGAGCGCTCCCTGTGGGAGCTGATATTGCCACAAAATGACCTGGTTGAGATTCCCTCCAAGTCCTTCCGTCATCTGCAAAAGCTGCGTATACTTGATCTCTCGGACAATCACATAACGACCATACACCATGATTCGTTCCGAGGGTTGTATGATTCGCTGCAGAGTTTAATTCTCGGAGAGAACTGCATCTCCATGCTGCCTCCGCACAGCTTCTCGAGTCTGCTCAACCTGGAGACATTGGATCTGAGTGGCAACAGTTTGTTTGAGATTGATCCCAATGTGTTTGTTGATGGAATGCCTAGGTTAACCCGTCTGCTGCTTACGGACAACATTCTCTCGGAGATACCCTACGATGCACTGGGTCCACTTAAGGGTTTGCGCACCCTGGACATATCCCACAATGTGATCTGGTCGATGAGTGGCAATGAAACTTACGATATCAAAGCTAGCACAAAGCTGAACTTGGACAATCTGCATCTGGAGTACAACCACATTGAAGTGCTGCCTCCCAATTCGTTCAAGTACTTTGATACCGTGAATCGAACCTTCCTCGACGGTAACCCCATACACACTCTGAAGGTGAGGTTAAACCTATTGTGTGGTATTTGGTAAAACAACTAACGATACATTCATTGCAGGATGACGCCTTCAAGCCGGCAAGAATACGTGAGATCTATATGAGGTATTGTGGGCTGACCAACATCTCACCCGTGGCCTTCGATAGTCTGATGAACAGTCTACAGATCCTGGACCTGTCGGGCAACAATCTAACCAAGTTGCATCACAAGCTCTTCAACAATTTCGATGTCTTGAGGTGAGTCTAATCGGATTGTTTGTTGGCCAACTGTGTGGGGCTTCCCCGTAAGTGTGTGACCCGCTTTTCCGCAAACGAAAGGGAAATGAGCGAAAATGAAAACCCCAATCCACAACCCTCAAAAGCCGCCAACCCATACCCAATTGCCACCCCTAAGGTTTATTTCCGTTTCTGTCATTACAGGGTCATCAGCATGCGGGACAATAAGATCAAGATACCGAAGCCTACGGAAACCTTTAATGCCATGCACTACACGTTGCTTAAGCTGGATCTCAGCGGTGATCGGAATGACCCAACGAATCTGCAGACACTGCGCAAGTAAGTCAGCCCGGCACTGTTATCCTGCTCCTGCACAATCCCCTTACCCCAAGCAAACCTTTTGTATTTATTTTCAAAAAGTATGACCAGAATGCGCAACATGCGATCCCTGTCAATATCGCGTATGGGTTCCTCATCCGTCGGACCCGAGGACTTCAAGGACTTTGGTGTCGAACTGGAGGACCTACAGATTACAAGGGCTAGTCTCTCCGGCATTCAATCGCATGCCTTCAAGCATGTCCGTGGCCTGAAACGTTTGGATTTCAGCGAGAATGGCATTTCCAACATCGAGAATGATGCCTTCCACGAAGTCGGTTTAATATCCTCAAATTTGGAGTCACTAGTTCAACTCGGACTATATTTTTCAGATTGGTCACTCCTTGATTTCGCTGAAGATCTCGCACGGCTACTCTGGCAGCGCTCTGCCAGCAGAGCCCCTGAGGCACCTCACCTCGCTGCAGGAGCTGGACTTTAGTAATAACCATATCACCAGCATGAGTGACACCAGCTTCCATTTCCTGAAGAATCTGCGGCTGCTGGAGCTGCACGACAATCGCATTGAGCAGGTGCTCAAGGGCACTTTCCAGGGCGACATCCATTCCAAGCTGGAGGAGATCTCCTTCCGGTTCAACTACCTCACATCCATCTCTCAGCACACGTTCTTCGATCTGGAAGCTCTTCGCAAACTGCAGCTGGATGACAATAAGATCGACAAGGTGGAGCGACGTGCCTTCATGAATCTGGATGAGCTGGAGTATCTGAGTCTGCGTGGCAACAAGCTTAACAATCTGGCCGAGGAATCCTTCCAGAATCTGCCCAAGCTCGAGATCTTGGACATGGCCTTCAATCAGCTCCCCAACTTCAACTTTGATTACTTCGATCAGGTGGGCACTTTGTCCAATTTGAATGTGAACGTCAGTCACAACCAGATACGTCAGCTGATGTACAACTCCTCCTGGAGTGGACGCAATGAGCATGGTAGGCTGTCGGTTTATTTTCCCTTGTTGATAGGATAAGCAAATTATATGTCTCTGCAGGCGGCATGTATCACTCGAATATTAAGATCTTGGATCTTTCCCACAACAACATCTCCATCATTTATCCCGGCTACTTCAGGCCCGCTGAGATCTCGCTGACTCATCTCCACTTGGGCTACAATTCGCTAATGGTAGGTCCTCAACTTGTTGACCTATCTGGGTTCACCATGTGGTATCCTTGCAGAATACCACTCGGGATGTTTTTGGCAACATGCCGCATCTGCAATGGCTGGACCTCAGCTACAACTGGATACATGAGCTGGACTTTGATGCCTTCAAGAATACCAAGCAGCTCCAGCTGGTCTACTTCGATCACAACTACCTGACGGATATACCTCAGGACATCTTTAAACCTGTGCATAGTCTGCGTATTGTAGACTTCTCGCACAACAAACTACGTGGACTTCCCGACAATCTCTTCTACAATGGCGGCATGGAAAAGTTAGCAGACCACTGCCTGATAACTATATCTCTTACTATCTCTCTATACTTCACAGATTGGATGTCTCGCACAATATGCTATTGAAGATACCTTCCTCATCGCTGTCCAGCCTGGCTGCACTGACCCTCTGCGAGCTGCATCTCTCTAATAATTTCATATCCACCATACACAGCATGGATCTCTCCAATAAGTTTAGGGTAAGTTTGTCAACAGTTGAAATAAAAGTGAAAATTGATAAAATGATCCAAAATGTACAAATTTTCGATTTCGATTTTTTCACTGCAATCGATTCTAGCATTCTGCTTTTTAATTGAAGTGATTCTGATGAGTACTTCACGAGATATGGCCAAAACCTAAAAAAGTAACCCAAGATGACCCAATTCTCGAGACCTCATCCTCCTTTTAATTTTGAGTTCCCATAACTTGGCCAAAAATGATTCGATTTTCATGAAATTTGGCATTTTGCGAATGGTTTTGATATTAGTTTAATTCTGCATTAACAGTTTTGTAAAAATCGAAAGTTTAAAATTTTCGACTTTTTTTGACCAGTTTTGCATACTAACCACTTGATTAAATCATCAAAAATCAAAAAATTTTCGATTACGATTTTTTGACTCCAATCGATTCTAGGACTCGAAACTAGCATCCTGCTTTTTATTTGAGGTGATTCCGACGAGAATTTCGCGAGATATGCAAAAAAATGTGTAAAAAAGTGGTCAAAGATTGGAATTTTCTCAATATGAGCTTAATTCTCATTTTGAACTGTCGTAGCTTTCATGAGAAACATCATATTTTCTTGCATTTTACAGCTCCGATTAAGGTGATTTTCTTCATTCAAATGCACTTTATTTGAAGTGATTCTCATGAATACTTCACGAGATATGGCCAAAAATGTAACAAAAGTGACCCAAGACAACCCATTTTTTGAGACATCATCCTCCTTTTAACTTTGAACTGCCATAACTTGGCCAAAAATGATCCGATTTTCGTGAAATTTGGCATTTTGTAAATGGTTTTGGTATTAGTTTAATTCTGCATTAACAGTTTTGTAAAAATCGAAAGTTTAAAATTTTCGACTTTTTTTGTCCAGTTTTGCATACTAACACCTTGATAGAATCATCAAAAATCAAAAAATTTTCGATTACGATTTTTTGACTCTAATTGATTCTAGGACTCGAAACTAGCATCCTGCTTTTTATTTGAGGAGATTTCAACGAGAATTTCGCGAGATATGCCAAAAAATGTGTAAAAAAGTGGTCAAAAATTGGAAATTTCTCAATATGAGCTTAGTCTATATTTTGAGCTGTCGTAGCTTTCATAAGAAACACCATACTTTCTTGCATTTTACAGCTCCAATTAAGGTGATTTTCTTCATTCAAATGCACTTTATTTGAAGTGATTCTCATGAATACTTCACGAGATATGGCCAAAAATGTAACAAAAGTGACCCAAGACAACCCATTTTTTGAGACATCATCCTCCTTTTAACTTTGAACTGCCATAACTTGGCCAAAAATGATCCAATTTTCGTGAAATTTGGCATTTTGTAAATGGTTTTGGTATTAGTTTAATTGTGCATTAACAGTTTTGCAAAAATCGAAAGTTTAAAATTTTCGACTTTTTTTGTCCAGTTTTGCATACTAACATACTAACACCTTGATAGAATCATCAAAAATCAAAAAATTTTCTATTACGATTTTTTGACTCCAATCGATTCTAGGACTCGAAACTAGCATCCTGCTTTTTATTTGAGGTGATTCCGACGAGAATTTCGCGAGATATGCCAAAAAATGTGTAAAAAAGTGGTCAAAAATTGGAAATTTCTCAATATGAGCTTAGTCTATATTTTGAGCTGTCGTAGCTTTCATAAGAAACACCATACTTTCTTGCATTTTACAGCTCCAATTAAGGTGATTTTCTTCATTCAAATGCACTTTATTTGAAGTGATTCTCATGAATACTTCACGAGATATGGCCAAAAATATAAAAAAAGTGACCCAAGACAACCCATTTTTTGAGACATCATCCTCCTTTTAACTTTGAACTGCCATAACTTGGCCAAAAATGATCCAATTTTCGTGAAATTTGGCATTTTGTAAATGGTTTTGGTATTAGTTTAATTGTGCATTAACAGTTTTGCAAAAATCGAAAGTTTAAAATTTTCGACTTTTTTTGTCCAGTTTTGCATACTAACACCTTGATAGAATCATCAAAAATCAAAAAATTTTCTATTACGATTTTTTGACTCCAATCGATTCTAGGACTCGAAACTAGCATCCTGCTTTTTATTTGAGGTGATTCCGACGAGAATTTCGCGAGATATGCCAAAAAATGTGTAAAAATATGGTCAAAAATTGGAATTTTCTCAATTTGAGCTTAGTCCTCATTTTGAACTGTCGTAGCTTTCATAAGAAACACCATATTTTCTTGCAATTTACAGCTCCGATCAAGGTGATTATCTTCATTGAAATGCACTTTATTTGAAGTGATTCTCATGAATACTTCACGAGATATGGCCAAAAATGTAAAAAGTGACCCAAGACAACCCATTTTTTGAGACATCATCCTCCTTTTAACTTTGAACTGCCATAACTTGGCCAAAAATGATCCAATTTTCGTGAAATTTGGCATTTTGTAAATGGTT
Source organism: Drosophila quadrilineata (assembly GCA_018150725.1). NCBI lineage: Eukaryota > Metazoa > Arthropoda > Insecta > Diptera > Drosophilidae > Drosophila > Drosophila quadrilineata. The sequence goes on from JAECWN010000356.1 coordinate 1,302,777, forward strand.
TTGGTATTAGTTTAATTCTGCATTAACAGTTTTGCAAAAATCGAAAGTTTAAAATTTTCGACTTTTTTTGTCCAGTTTTGCATACTAACACCTTGATAGAATCATCAAAAATCAAAAAATTTTCTATTACGATTTTTTGACTCCAATCGATTCTAGGACTCGAAACTAGCATCCTGCTTTTTATTTCAGGTGATTCCGACGAGAATTTCGCGAGATATGCAAAAAAATGTGTAAAAAAGTGGTCAAAAATTGGAAATTTCTCAATATGAGCTTAGTCTATATTTTGAGCTGTCGTAGCTTTCATAAGAAACACCATATTTTCTTGAAATTTACAAATCAGATTAAGATGCTTTTCTGCATTCAAATGCACTTTATTTGAAGTGATTGGGATGAGTCAATCGCAAAGTACTCCAAAAAATGTCTAAGAACGTGGATGAAAACTGCAAAATTCCTGAACTTAGTCCGAATTTTGAACTGCCATAACTTTGCCAAAAATCGTCCGATTTCCAAAAAGTTTTGATATTTGTTTATGGCATTGATCCTAGATTAAATATTCTAACATTCTCATTTTCATTCGATGAATATTTCACATGTACAAATTTCTAAAAATCTTCTCCCTGCAAATTTATTTTATTCAGCATATCATTTCTTTTACGTTGTCATATTTAGTCTCTTCGCTATTTGGACATTTCCTACAATTACTTGCTGCGCATCGATGACGCTGTGTTTGCCACCATGCCCAAGTTGGCTGTGCTTGATCTGTCCCATAATCGGGATCTGAAGGTCATGGATAAATCGTTTATGGGACTGGAGAATTCTTTGATTAAGCTCGGCCTAGAGAATGTCTCGCTGAGCACAGTGCCTGAGATCCGCTTGAAGTATCTGCGTGAGTTCCGCTTGGGCTACAATGAGCTGCCCTCTATACCACATGAGCTGGCCAGTAATATGAGCAATCTTCGCATGCTGGATCTCTCCAACAATGATCTGACTAGTGTGCCCCTAATGACGCAAAGTCTGCCACATCTGCGGTTAGTTGGAGCAGAGAAGGGGAAGCTTTCCTTTTGCTAAAAATATCCCCATATTATTTTAGGCGTCTTATGCTCTCTGGCAATCCAATAACGTCGTTGAACAACAACAGTTTTGATGGGGTCAATGAGGATCTCGAGATGCTGGACATATCTAATTTCCGCTTGCATTACTTTGAGTATGGCTGCCTCGATTCCTTGCCCCATCTGCGATCGCTTAAGTTGACTGCCTACTCCCATCTGGAGCACTTCAATATTCCCCATCTGCTGCGCCATCATCATAACATCAGGGAACTGTGGATTGAGGCACCGCAGCCATTCACACGGATCGTAAAGAAGGGCTCTGGTCCCACGCAGGAGATGCAAACGGTGCAACTGGGCATGCCTACGGATCTGCAGCGAGAGATGGAAGGTCATCTGCCCTCCAAGTTGACCAACATTACTTTCAGCGGGCCGCAGTTCACAAATCTCAACGAGCGCATATTACGGGTAAGTTGGAAGTGATGTCCGCAAGTCGAGCAGACTTTATATATATAATTTATTTTTACAGGGTATGCGGTCGCCTTACCTCTACATGCAATTGTTTAATACCTCGCTGCAAGCCCTGCCGCCAAACTTCTTTAAGCACATGGGGCGGGTACGTAACATTTCCCTGGACATACGCTATCACAACCGTAACTTGAAGAAGATACCGAATCCGAATACGGGCGCCGTGCCTTATCTGCCAAACAGTGTGTTCCTCACGGATCTCAAAATGTCCCATACGGATCTTAACTGCGATTGTGACCTGGGGTTAGTTTCATTTCATGTCAAGTGAGAGATCAATGCTAACTTTCGTATTCTCTTAGCTGGGTGGAGTTCTGGCAACGCAAGCGACGACAATACATCTGCTCATCCCAGACCTGGACCGATACTGTTTTCCGTACCTTCATGAACTCACCCTGCCAGGTGTACGGACGCCACAATTGCGATGATCACGATGACGATCTTCGCGAGGCGCGTTGTGATAATAAAGGCGGACAGCAGTTATTGGAGGTAAGGAATTCTTACTAAGCTGAGATGGGTTTAAAAAAAAGTAATTCTATTTTTATTGTAGGCTCTGAAATTCGATCTGGAATGCGGCTGGGATAGCGGCACTTGTAAGGAAACAGCCCTGATCATAATTGCCGTGTGCTTGGGTTTCGTGTTCTGGATGTGACTTCTGTACTTTGCATATAAGACGTCCACCGACTTTTATAAGATTCTAGAACAAGTCTATGGCAGGCAGGTCGTATAAGTTTGTTAGCCCGCTTAGTGTATGGTTTCAGCCTGGCCAACTCTAGAAGTTAAGCGTGATGAGACTTTTTCTTACCTTCTTCCTTGTATCTTTCTCCTTCTCTCTCAAAACTTTAGGTCCTTGGTAACGCCTTATATGTAGTTAACCTCATCCTCATGCGATATATTATACCATCCATCTACTACATATATACCATCTATGTTAGTTCTTAAACTAGTATACCATTATATGAATTAGTTCTTTTTTTATAACTATCTTATCTATATAATCCTTATACTGTAACCTCAGCCTTACTTTGTCTATCTATATGTAAACACATACACACACACACACACACACACATATAAATACAGTTAAGTTAGGTCACTTCGCTGCTTAAACAATTCCAACGGAAAGTCTGTTAAAATGTTTCATAAACACAATAAATATTTACTGTAGGTTAAATGGGATTTTCATTCACCTTCGGCTTTAAAATTCTGGCATTTCTTCTATCCTTTTAGTAGGGGGTCTGCCACTGGCCACAACATCAACAAACAATTAAAAACTTTGCCGTAAACTTTTGACTACGGATTTGTAAATCTCCCTATATTTTTTTAACCCATATGATAAATTATTACGTAATGCCACATTGAACTTTTTCTTGTGCCTTTCAGCAGCTCTCCCACCACTCGCTCCCTTCCTGTTACCTCGTACTTAAGGGGCTTGCTGTAGTATTAGTTTTATGTAGAAGCAAAATTTTTTTTTAGTTTAGCTTGTCTCTTATACATTTTCCGTAAAGTACTCGGTATATTCACGTCGCCCACTCTCTATTGCCTTGTTTCAATTTATATTCATTTTTTTTTTTTTTTTTGGCAGTTTTATTGAGCTAAAGTACTTTGTGTTATATACATACATACATACATATATATATGTATATAGTGGTGGGCGGGGTTCGGGTTGTGGGGCAGCTCAGTTTACTAAATTTCAAACGGGGCAGTAACAACCTCCTCGGCCTCCCGCCTGTGGACCTTGCCTATACCCGTGGCCGGAGTGGGTGCCTCGCAACGACCGCAATACTGGAGCTGTGAGGAGGGTACATGGAATGGTAAGGTTACTGGTGACCATGAGAGTTGAAAGTGTTGGCCTACCTGTTGGCCAATTAAATTTTCAAAGCGTGGCCGCACAAATGACCAGGCTCCCATGTTGCGATGCTCCTCCTGGCTCCAGACAAAGGCTACAAAACATCAACGGATGATACGAGATTTTAGGGTTTCGGGCAATGCATTAACAACTTTATGATGGCCACTTACATTGCACGTTGCCGTACTGGGCCAGTTGGGCTTGCAGCTCCTGCACGGGGAAGGGACTGAGTGATTCCAGGCGAACTATAGCAGTGTCGTTAGCCTGACGCTTGGTGCGCTCCTCCACCAGGTTGTAGTAGTGTTTGCCGCTGCAGAGTATGACCTTGCGGACCTGTTCCGGCTGCACCGTGGTATCACCTGCAGGGATTGGGGAGTGGTTAAACTCAAAAATGTATAAACATTATAGGGGAGGTGGTTACCCAACACATTGTGGAACATTGTGCCTGGCTGGAAGTCCTCATGGGTGGAGGTGGCTGCGGAGAGACGAAGCAGTGTCTTGGGTGCCACCACCACGAGGGGTTTGCGGAAGTCTCTGGCTAACTGACGCCTCAGCACATGGTAGTACTGGGCTGGTGTGGTGGGGTTCACCACATGCACGTTGACTGCATCGCCATCGGGTGCCGACTCCTTGGAGTCGCTTAGCTGCAGGAAGCGTTCGATGCGGCACGAGCTGTGCTCGGAGGCAACTCCATCGTAGCCATGTGGCAGCAGCATGACCAGTGCATTTGAGTCCATCCACTTGGCTAAAGGATTGAGCAGAGTTTGAGCAAGTCATTGCCAGTTCATTAGGCTGCAGCTGGGGATACTCACTTTCGCCGGAGACGATGAAGGCGTCGATGATGATCTGGGCACCATTGGCAAAGTCACCGAATTGCGCCTCCCAGATAATCAAATTCTGTGGATTATCAATGGCCATGCCGTACTCAAAGGCCAGCACCGCCTCCTCGGATAATATGCTGTGGGCCAGCTCCAGTTTGCCACCGTTGCCGCCCTCCATGTGGTTGAGTGGGATGTACATTTCGTTTGTCTGCTGATCCACCAGCATGGCATGGCGATGGGAGAAGGTGCCTCGACCCACATCCTCGCCGCTGATGCGCACATTGTGGCCCTGATACATAAGGCTGCCGATGGCCATTGCCTCGGCCGTGGCCCAGTCAATCTTGGCACCTGCCTCCAGCTTCTTCAGACGCCCTTGCACATGGGTCTTCAGCAGATGCGGATGAATGTTCTGAGGCAAAGGAACTGAGTTGTAGAGCATTAGTTATTTATGGGTTCATTGAACTCACAAAGTCCTCGGGGTAGGCCACACTCTGCTGGCCAATCCAGTGCAGCAGGCCGTAGTCCAGGCCCGTATCCCAGTAGGTGAGGTCCTTGGCTGGCGCCGACTTCAGGCCCGCCCACTGCTGCTCAAAGTAGGAGGGAGGCGGTGTGTAGTTGGGGGCCAGTGCCAGTTCCTCACCGAGATGAGCCATGTACTTCTCCCGCATATGATTCGCCTGCTCTGGGCTGACCACACCCTGGCTGGCCAACTGGGCAGCATAGAGATCGGGCACCGATTGACGGGAATGGATGATCTTATAGATCAGTGGATTGGTGAAGGTGGGATCATCCACCTCATTGTGACCCCAGCGACGGAAGCAATTCATATCCACGAAGATGTCCTTGTGGAACTCCTGCTGATAGCGGAAGGCCAAGTGGGTAACTCGAGCCACTGCCTCCGGATCATCGCCATTCACGTGGAAGACCGGCGCCTGTATCGACTTGGCCAGATCCGAGGAATACGCCGTGGAGCGTCCTCGCTCCGCAGGTGTCGTGAATCCCACCTGATTGTTGACAATCAGATGCAGACTACCTCCCACCTCAAAGTGCGGCACATAGGCCATGTTGAGGCACTCCTGATTGATGCCCTGTCCCGCAAAGGCCGCATCGCCATGGACAATCACGTTCAACACCTGCTGGCCAAAAGGCTGAGCCGTGGCTGAGTTGGTGGTGAAGGCGCCTTCGGCACGAGCCTGCTGCTTGGAGCGTGCCTTGCCCATGGCCACGGGATTGGCTGCCTGGCATAGAAGATGATGATGAAATCTAATCCCCAGGCTAATTGTTTGGCCAAAGTTCAGCCAGTGACTTACCTCCAAATGCGACGGATTGCGAATCAGACTAAAGTTGATACTCCTGCCCAGCACTTGCAGCTGCTCCGAGACATCTGTATATATGAGTTTGATTAAATTACGCATACGCCATGTGTGTGCCGGGGAGTAAAAAGTTAAGGTTTCACTTACGGAAATGACTTATGACGTCCGACATGGCCTCGACGTCGTCGGCGAACTCCGATGCGCCGCTCAGTTTGCGGAAAACTTTTGCCGGTCGCATGTTCAGCATCGCCGCCTGCATTGAGGTCCTGCCGCGGTGGGGCATGGCCATCACCACGTGCTCAATGTTGCCTGTAAACACAAGTGTTGTTGTTATTGGAGTTGTAGTTGTTATTGGAGTTGTTTTTGTTGTCGCCATAGGTGGGCATTTCCAAGGAAATGAAACTTTCCAAAGAAAATCATTTAAGAACAATAACTTTCTGAGCTCCGACTTAAGCAGAGTAAATAAAGCAAATCAAATCTGACTTTAATTCAGTGCTATCATTTGATGGGGAAACTATTATTAAAAGTGCTTAACTATAAAATTCTCTAAAATGTTTAATAACTTTGAATAACTTTATCGATTTGTAAGTGAATTGTTTTCCTAAAGGAACTATAAGATTTATTTATGGAAATTCGGAAAACATAAAATTAAACTCGACTAATAAATATCATATTAATGTTGTTTTAGTGCAACTCGAAACTTTTTTCTAAAAAAAACTTTACTTTTCGAAAACTTAAGCAATTTGCAGTTCTCAGATAAAGGTAAATTTTAAGACTTATTTCAAAGTTTTTAAACATTGAGAAAAACTTTACAGATTTAAATGTGAATATATTTACTAATTTTTTATTAGGTTTAAGATTTATTGCAGAACAATTGAAAAACTAAGACAATAATTCGAATACTAAATAAACCAACATAACTTTGGAAAAACTAAACCGATTTCAAAGATTTTTGATTTGTAGGGTTATCTTAAAGGTAAGTTTTTAGACTTCTTTCAGGAATATGGAATATTCTAAAGATGGCATATCTATTTACATAATATCGTCTGACATATTTTCAAAAATCGTTTCTTACTTATAAGAAGATATTTAATTTTATTAATATTAATTTTTTTATTCAACATCTGCTTGATAATCTAAGAATGCCCCCCCTAGGAGGAACTCACCTTGTGCACTGTCACGTAGGAGTTGCCAGAAGAAGGCCAACATGGATTCGGCACCTTCGCCGCTGTAGCGCTTGACCGTGGGAAACTTGGAGGCCATGAAATTATCCCAAGCCTGCGACTTAATTAGCAGCTCAGCGATTTCGCAGCGTTCCGCCGACTGCAGTTGGTGCTGCTGGAGTGCCTCGAAATTGTGGGCCAGCCACTCGCGCTCCTCGATATCCTGTGTGGCAGGGGCAGGAATGGGGGTTAGGGTGGTTGGCGAAGCTATTTATGTACTTATTATATGGCAGCTTACCTCGACATAGGCAAACTCCGCACTGGTGGTGGTGCCACAGTAAGTGTCGCGTAGCAGCTGCTCCAGCTGTGCAACATTTTGGGCATGGGCATCCGCATTGGGGACACTTAAGAGGTTGGCGGTGCGCACCGTTTGCTGCGTCTGCAGTCCATAAAATGCGGGGTTTAATTCCTGCAGCTCGCTGTCCGGTCGGTAAAATGCCCGAAATGGACAGAGGGTACATGTCCAAGCGCAGTTGACAATACAAAGGAAAGGAATGGAGTGTATATAAATTATATGTGTGTTCATGACGGGTGTGGGTGTGGAGGTGCCTTCGTTATTTACCTTTCGGTGTTGGGGTCTTTGATGCTGATGGGATTTACGGTGGCCAATTTGTGACCGTGCTGGCGGAAGGCCTCGACCCAGCGATAGACATTGCCCTGTGAATTCCTCGCCAGCTTCACCTCCTCGGCAACTGTGAAACACATGCGTAAACAATATAAATTTCCTTTCGCTCAGTTATAAATTATTAAAAAAAATAAAACACGAATCCATTCTCGTATTCGACTACTTCTTGTGCGGCCTTTTGAATTTATTGGCATTTTACTTTTACGGCGTTTACTTTTGCCGAGGGTCAACTGTGTTGACCTTTACTTTTGCGGGCACTTCTACTTTGTCAGGCCCAACATAAATAAGAGTACATCATGTCGCATACAATTTAGTTATGTGTTATTAAGATATAAAAATCGTTGAAAAGTTTCCTATAGAGTATTCAAGTTTCGTCAATCGCAAGGAAATTTATGTGATTTTTAGCTACATTTTGGTGTAAGTTATGGCTCGGGACGTTTTATTGAGTTTTTTATGGCATTTTATTTTTGGGCAAAACCGTTGATAGCTGCTTTCCGCTTAGGTGTTTATGCGCCAAAGTATTATCCCGCTTAAAGGATGTGCGTGTGCAAACAGCTCTCGATTACGTGTGTGCCTAGTATGTGAAGTACAAGGATCATTGACAGTGGTTTGACAGCTTACTTGAAAATGCATTAAATACTGTTCAAACGACCCATACTGCACTGGTTTTGTATAAACAATAAATTATTGAAGTTGTTATGTCGATAAGAAGTCCAAGGCTTTAAATGTTATTTTAAAAATAACTGCCTAAGTTATTGTATCATAGCAGACAAGTTTTGTCAGCTATAAGCTGCAGTCGAATATGTTATCATATAACATACATATGTTATTTGGTCAGTGATGTTATTAAGCTGCTGTTAACTTTTCAGCAGCATATCAGATATCTTGTTCGAACCGTCTCCTGCAGTCAAACATGTTATATACAGATCGTCATATCAGTTAACTTGTGTCAACTAACAGCTACAGTCGAGCATGTTCAATGATCGACACTGAGTACAAAAAATGTTTGCAACCCATGCAATCGGCATGAAGAAACCTTAAGAGAAAATTTGCTTCAAAATTCATGCAATTTTATTGGAATGATAAATCAATTTAGTATTGTAAACAGAAATCGGGCAGAGGGGGAGGTACGCGCGCTATATGATGAATTATATTTGTGGCGAAATAAATCGTGTAAATATTATTGAACCGGCGTCGCAATAGCCAGCGCATAATGCTGACTTGACAGTTATGTATGAGCGAGAGGAAGGACAACAGCACAACAGCGGAGCGCTCACCGAAGAGAACAGGATAAGCTCAGTGTACAGAAAGGATGCGAATGAAATCAAAAGAGCGCCAGTAGCCAGTAGCCATAGCCACTGCCACTGCCACTACCACTGCCAATGTCTGTTTGATTGGTATGTCAAGTGAATTAAACGGAACAGAGACACACACAGCAACACAGACAGGACCTGCAGGACACACAGAGGGCTCAGAGCGAAGCTCACGGCTGATGTCATACAATACACTGAATCAAGTCAACAACAACAACAACTACAACAACAATGGCAAGAAATCAAGTGGGAATGAGAGTGGGAGTGAGAGTTGGATAAGTCAGCTCGAAGGGATTCGCAAACAAGTGTGTGTCATCTAGTGCATCCAAAGTCACTCCAAAGGCGGCTACTCCGCATACCGAAATTCCATTTCCTTTCGCCTCCCTACCAATTCAAGTCCTTTGCTGCCTCTTGCATGTTAATGGAACCCTGGCATGCTTCCTGCCGATAAGGCCTGCTCCCCGCTGCCCCGCTAACCCCGCTAACCCCACTGCCCCGCTCCAAATCAGAGCATGTGCGGCTGCCTGGCCAGGCTGTTGCAAATTGTGTGGTTGACTAAGCCATGAATCCAATTCGATTTTTAGGTCCTTTGTTTGTTTTTGCCACAGTATTTGGCACACACACACCCCCCCCCACACTCTGTACAAACACTAGGCTTAGTCGGATAGTTTTTTCTAACGATCAGAGAGGGGCCTAGAGGCAGACTGAATATTTGCCAAAAATTTAATTAAAACACAGTACAGTATAAAGCAATGGTCAATTGGAAAACCATTATTGAAATGCACCGATATAACTACACAATTTAAATAATACCAAATTAAGAGAGTGCCTCTCACGCACTTCCAACTCCAACGTGTTCGATTCCAACACGTTGTAGTTAGTTTGTTGCACTCGAGCATGTTGCAGACGCACTGCAACTTATCTTGTTACTGTTTTGTTCTCAACTTGTCTGCCGCAACTTCATTTGCATTGTTTTTGTTGTCATGTTCGTGGGTGAAGGGATTGCGGTTGCACTTCAAGTACGCATTGATAAACTTCACGTCAAACGAGGAGGAGGGAATTTGTAGCTCGATTTACAACTTTGCTGGTGGCAGCAAAGAAAAGAAAAACGAATGTTTCCACTGTTTGTTTTGCCTCTTGAATCGACTTATCAAAGCAGTTTTGCTATAAAAATGATTGTTATCGCGACGACAGGAAATTTTATAATATTAGATTAAAAGGCAAAGTAATCTTCTCACATTGGCACAGATTAAACGAGGCATGTTTTTTATTCACTAAACACTTGATATTTTATTTATTTTTACCTTCGAAGACGCGCTTGGCGACCGGTCGATATCCCCACACGCCTTCCTTGCTGTGATAATTGCGTTGTGGGCGTGTCTGCGTGCCCATTAGGCCGACCCATTGCCTCTTTGAATTGACAAAGTGTCGTAGCATTTGTGTGTTTATATTATATTCTGTACTTTAATTGTTGATTCTTATACGTTGGAGCAGCTGCTCTTCCTCTTTGATGCGCGTCTCGCCCGTTGCCAACCACAGCTGTTCGCGTTCGACACAGAACTGAAAACTCACTGAGACCCCCCTGGACTACTTGGCAAATGCTGATAAGCGACAAGTGATCTGCTGACCGTCTGCAAGCGATCAAACAAACTCTCTTAAGTCAAGCGCTCTCTTAGTGTTTGACTCATATAGAGCAAGGTCATGTGGCGCTCTTGCAAAGTAAATGCAATGTAGCATACTTTCAGGCGGCTGCAATAAAACGAAAGCTGTTAAGTTGCGATTTAACATAAAAGTTGAAGTAATTTAACATAAGAGCTGCAAGGATAAAGGGATTTAACAGAGTTTTCGAGCAATTAACTTGGCATACATTTTAGGGACATTCCGGCTAGTATTGGCTTAGCCTCTAAGCCAAAACAAATGAATTTATATTGCTCAACCCATAAATAATTGTTTGTTTAAGTTTCGAAATTTATGAAACGACATTCCGTAAATTTAGGGAATTTTCATAGTTTGTTGAAATACAGAACGTAAAATGGCGCTGCTGCTGTTCCAGCTGCTGTTTTCATTCATAAAACGAGTGGCCAAAATGCGGAAATGCCGTCTTATTGGTCGTTATGGCTCATTGTCTATAATTATAAATGGGCTCTGAAATGGAAAAGGCAACGCGGGATCGGAATTGATGACAAGCAAGAGGAAGAGCGGTGATTAACTGTAATGGAAATGAATCACAAATCGTAATGTACTCAAAGTCAACAAAAGCTGCCAACACAGATAACAGCAGAAGATATTGAGAGAAAATAACTGAGAGAAATACACTGAGAGAGAGAGAGAGAGAGAGGGAGAGCACTTTAAGTAAACAATAGAGTTTTGAAACTCGGCAAACTTGCACAATCGCCGCAAATGGATTTGAATTGGTTGAGACTACTTACTACCTCGAGACTTGGCCAACAATATAATGTTGGATGGAATGCGTTATCAGTGTGCGTGGTGTTAGTGATAAGATAACGCTTTGCTATAGCATAAACCAGATAACGGTACTCTCTCACTCTCTCTCAAATTTCACAATCGAAAAGAGTGACAGGTGGAAACCGTCGTCTAGTTTTTGGCAACGCCCCGACTTCAGTCCTAACTGAGCGTGCCGCTGAATCGAACGTCTTTTTGTCTTGGCTTAAAGGTTGGTTAATTGAATTGATAAAAACAGAAGAAGAAGGAGAGTGCTGATAAAAATACTGAAAGAATTGATAGCTGAATGTGAATTGATGATGTCATCAAGTGAAGAACCAAAAAATTGTTCAATTCGCAAGTGAAAAGAATTTTATCCAAAAACAAAAAAAAATGATTAAAACACAATGAAATTTAAATTTTTAGTGTCCATTGCATAATTCTATGCTCTCCATCTTATTTAAAATTTTTTTGTGCCATTTTGCAGTGAGCCACGTACAAAAAGCGAAACGAAATCGCAATCGAAATCGAAAATAAACGAAACTTAATATTAAAATATATATATACACATATCATATATGAACATAAAGTGCTGAAACATGCGCTTTAAACTGTTTGTGGTCTGTGCGCTGGCCTGCGGCTTCATGGCCTATGTGCTGGCCAACGAGAATATCTCAGCGGAAGTGGAAGATCAAATTATAAACACGGCGTCCGCGAATAAAGCGCCAGCGCCCAAAATCGCAGCGGCCACCGAATTCGTCGAGATGCCCGAGGAGTTACAAAAGCAGCCGCCCGCTGTTAAAAAGACCGAGAAATCAACACCAGCCGCCGCCGTGCCAGCAAAACCCGCTGCCGCATCAGTTCCAGTGGCAGCCGCATCCCAGCCTGCCACACCCGTTGCGGCGGCTAAGCAGGGTCCACAGGGTAAAGCTCCAGCGGTGACGCCTCGCAAAGTGCTGCCCGTTGCCAATCTGATGCCAGTCGCATCCAGTCGCGGCACGGATGATGTCCTTACGGTGGCGGGGCTGAAGCCACAGCAGAAATCAGGTGCCCTGGTTATGCCATACGACTACGTTGCCGATCTCTACGATGTGGATAACAGTGGCTACAACTGGGGTAAGTTGCTCGCCGCCCAAGGCGCTGATTCAGTTCACATTACTCATACGCAACGTTGGCCGTCGAGGCAACATTTGTGATATCTAATCTGGAGTCTGACTCTGCTTACCAATATTTGCTCGATAACCTGTTCGACTTTTGGCGACACCAAACCCCAACAGGTGTGTGCGAGCGTATGACAGAGAGAGAAACATAGAGAGAGAGATAGAGAGAGAGAGGGGGGAGATAACGAAAGAGTGAGAGAGGAACACACTGTTATTGATAAGATAAGCTCACATTTAGTACGCCTGCATATGCTGTGGCATTAAAAGCCAACGATTGTTTTGTTTTGTATATAGAGTCGTTGGTATATAACTCGCCGATTCTTGCTATATACCTTTAGTTAGTCAGGCTTTTTATTGTATCTATATATGCCGCTGCATTGCCTGTATGAATCAGTTTACAACAATTCTGATAACTTTTGTCGAATGTAATCAACTCCAGGGATACTTCATGGGTGAAGGAATGTGTGTGTGTGAGCGTGTGTTTGTGTATGTGTGTGTGTGTATTTGTGTATATGTGTGTGCATTTGTGTGTAGAGGTTGGCCAGGTATTCATAAATTCATTAGTCAGTGCGCTGATTACACACAATGACTAAATTCACTTATGTACACAAAAATATGAAATGATTTTAAGCTGGCTAAAAGGGCTTGGTTGGAGTATTGTTAAATTAAATAGTTGTTGCTTGCGCTACATAACATAAAATTAATGTATAAATAAATTTTATTTATCAGCAAGAGCTTTTACCATGATAAAGCTCATGATTGTTGGTCAAGAAACTGGAACTGTTTGAAGGTTTTTTAGGAATGGGAAAAGGGTAACTAAAGTCCAGTGAATACCCTAAGAGTTACTTCCATTGTTTCCATTTTGTTATATAAAATGTATTCAAATATTTCTTATCCAATTCAAAATTTTAAGTACTCATTTTTCGGGTGATATACTGGTCGATTCCCCATTTTTGGTTTACTGAAAATCTATAATGTTTATCACATTCTCTATAGTTTTTCACTTTCCCCTCATTCCACTCCAATTATTGCATTCCAGAATTTTTCTACAATTTTCAATTCCCCGTCAATTCCTAGAATCAAAATCACAAAATTCTCTTAATTTCATTTGAATTCAAAATCTTTATTTTTAATATAAAATTTACATCTATGTTATTTTCAATACGAACATGCTTTGCCATAAGTCATAAGGAAGCCTTAATTAGAGAGTATCCTTGGGAGCCTGCACTAAAAATGTTACCTTAAAAGGAGCCTCGGTAGTAGGTAGGAGGATGGGGAGTGTGGGGAAGCGGGATTAGGGGCAGGCGGAGTCCGTCATCGATTTGTGGAATTTGTCGACTAATTGCATTCCTATGCACTCATTGAGATGCGCTGCTCGTATTCGGCAATCCGCAGCCTTACGGGCACAACCAGGCTGAGATCCTCCATCATGGCGTGACGTTGTGGCCTTAATGATGCATTGCAGGACGAGTTCTGTCGGGAGATGGTGGCACGCGATTTCTCCATGGACGGCTTGCGGCGTAGCGAACACTTGCGTTGCACTGTGGGCGCTTTGGCGATGGGCATGGCAAACTGATGTTGCAGCTGCTGCTGTTGTTGTTGCAGCGTCTGTTGTTGCAACGGGTCGGTGGCACCCAGTCGCTTGGGCTTTGGTGGCGGAATTTGGCCGTTGGCTGAAACGGTGGCCAAATTTATAGGGCGACTGGAGCGCAGCAGCGAGATGAAGCGATTGTTGTTGCAAGTGGGAGTAGGAGTGGGTGTGGGATTGAGATTGGGGTTGCTGCCACGAGCAGATTCATAGGTGTTGGTTAGCTTGTTGAAGAAGTTGATTTTATCGCTGACACTTCGTACGTCTGCCTCTGCCTCGGCATCGGAGCTGGAGGCGGTTTCTATTCCATTGGAGGTACAGAATGTGGCATTGGCATCCTGCACTGATGGTGTCACTTGCTGCATGCCCTCGGCTGCATTGCTGCGCTTGGACATCTCCAGCACCTTCTCGCGCAGCTCCATGGACCAGCGCTTCTGCGACTTGTGCAATTGTGGACGTAATGCCTGCAGAGGCTGCTCCTCCTTCTTCTCCTCCTCCTCCAGTTGCGGCTTCGGCTTTGACAGCGGCTGACAGGTTCCATGTGGTGAGGTAATTGCCAGTGCCAGTTCGCTGGTGAATCGTGGAGTTGGTGTCTGTTTGCCTTGTGGCAACGGTGTCGATGTAATGCTGGGCGGCGGTGTAGCCATCATCTCCTCGTCCTCTTCGTCGATGTCCATTTCGAGTTCGCTGAAGCTGGACACGGTCATTACCGGGACGTCGGACGGCAACTTGTAGTTGTAGAACTGAAAGTTGAAAGTGCTGATGCTCATCTTGAGATGTTCACGTTGCGGTTGTTACGAAACGAATGTGTTGCAAGTGGCCAGGGTTCTGCTTTATATAGCCAAAAGGACCACAGGATGCGGGCTACCTGACCCGCTTAGAGCGGCAGCCACAGCCACAGCAGCTGTGGCAGCGGCAGCTGTTCCACTTTCTACCTGCCACCATTATCAGGTAGTTGTCAATGACGATGCGGTTGTCAAAGTTGGCCTAAAAAGTTGCCCAGATTAATGCGACACACGAATCCTTGCCAATATTCCTCTTTCCAAGAAACTGCAGCCTGACACAGATAACACGAAAATGAACACAAAAAAGAAGAAGAAGATGAAGAAGAAGAAGGAAAGTGAAAAATATTTCCACAGAATTGCAACCCGAGCACGCGAATTTTACGTATTTTCCGCGCACCAATTTATCCACCCGGCGAGGATGCAGGGGCAGGCATCATAAATCAAGGCAAATGACAGCAGTTGGCTGCCACTAATCCTCCGTATCCCGCACCTCCTGCCGTAATATGCAAAAAGGATTTACATTTTATGGTCTAACAACTCGACGCTGATTCATAAATAGATTAAATATTCTAGAATAACGACAGCTGCTCTCCAAACACAAAAAAACCATATGACAAAACTGCGAATGCAATTGCCACGATCAGAGAGGGGAATATAGTATATATCATTAACTACAGTTTGAATGCAATTGAGCTCTATTAATTAGCCTGATTAACTGTCAACTACCAACTGCATATGACAGTTATGAGGTATTACGCAGACATGGCCAAAAGCACTTCATAATTGACAGGCCAGCGGGAATTGAGTTGAGTTTTTATTGATGCATTAAAAATGAGACTTCATTACGAATTGATGCATTAATTGCAGCCTCCAAAAACTGCCGACAGAAGGCGCTGCATAAATACTGGGCATATTATAAGGGAATAATGCGCAAAAAATAAGCTCGTTAATGAAATATTAAGCAGGCTATTAAAACGGGATAATTCATTCTGTGGCAGCTACAATGCAGTTAAGCGATTTCTCATTATGACCATGCATCTCTATAAAATTAAGTCAGATTTTTAGAATTATGCAAATTAATGAGAGAAATACGTATGCTAAATAAAATGATAATAAATGATAGCTGGGAAAGCAGTTGTGTGAAGTTCATTAATTCAGTTTTAACGTGAGAAAAATTAAGTTAATTAATTTTTTTAAATAGAAAATATGCGAAACGTTATAGAATTTTTGAAATCTGTACTTTTAAAACGTATAAGAAAACTATTAAAATTATATTTAAACATACGAAGCTGGAAATCTAAACTATTTTTCTTTATATAATAAAAAATGAATATTTTAGATTTTTTCCGATTTTTTTAATTAATTCCTCTAAATAGTGTTGTCTTTAAAATATTCTGCCACAAATGAGGCATAATTGCAGAATAGTTGTTTTAAATACCAAACTCGTAGTTTGTCTGGCAACAAACCGAGGCTGGCAGAGAAGCAAGTAGCACTTAGTCAGCTTAAATTGCTTTAAAAGGCAACACCGCAAGTCGACAGCCAAAAGAAATTAACAAGAATAATGTCTGCTCACAGAGAAAGAGACGCCGAGCACGGATGAGAAGCAAAAGCAGAGATGGAGAAAGTATAGAGAAGGGGAATGGGGAATGGGAGGAAACACACGGAAAATTGTAGTCGGCAAGTTGGCCAAACTGAAATGAATATTAACTGTGACCTTTAATAGCCAAGTGTATGGGGAGCGGGGTGGCAAGATAGTTGTTGGTCGGGGGGAGGGTAACCGGAGGAGTAGGTTGTGGTAGGTGGCTGGTGGCTAGTGGGGCGTGTTGCGATTGCACGAGGCAGCAATTTTGCAAGTGAGTCAGCAGGAAGCTGCAAGCAATGAAGCTAGGCATGCAGCAAGTGGCAAGTGGCAAGTAAGGCGTAACTTGCAAGCCAACTGCAAAGTTGCAAGTTTATGTGGCTGCCCCAGTTCGCAGCGCAACGGAACGGGCCTAAATTGAAATGGTTGCAAGCACGAAAATGTTAGAGCCCACTTTTCCTTACTTTACTCTCCACTTGTTTTCTTTTCTTTTTTTTCACTATGCGGAATTGAATACGTAATCTCTGGGGATTAAGTGTTGAAATTTGAAATTATTATGATTGCGCTGTGGCTTCGGCTTCGGCTATGGAACTCAAAACTCAAAACTGGAGACTTTAATGCTTAGAACTCTGTGTGTGTCTCTTCCAGATCCCAACAATAATGTGGCGCCACTGGATTCGCCTTCAACCGCAGCCGGCGGTTACACAATTACCGCCGCCCGTCTCGCCGAGTTGCGCAGCAATTTCATGTACTGGTTCTTCGACAAGGACAGCAATGGCGGTCGTGGTGACTATCAGTTTGACATTCATGCCTCGATGACGCAGCTCCACAAGAATCTGAACTTCCAAATGCCCTTCTATGGCTTCCGTTTCAACTACACGCGCGTAAGTATCTCCCGTTCTCCGTTGTCCCTCCAGCTGTTTTGTTTGCTGACATTCATGGAAATTATTGTGGTGATTGTGTAGCTATCGCTAAATGGTTATCTGGAGTTCTCGGATCCGCCAGAGTATCTCACCTATCCGCTGGTGTTCCCCATCAAGGACTGGCCCCACAAACGTGATCCCTCCTTCATGGGCATCTTCTTCAGCAAGTGCCGTGTGGGACGTATCTATCCCTCTGATCTGGACCAGCGCACACCTGGTGTCTACTTCCGGTAAGTCATGTACTTCCGTCTCTCATAATGTACATGTATGTTTGTGTTTTACAATTATTGCTGGTTTCTATATATCTTTCTCCCTCTCTCTCTCCTCGTTGCATTTGCATATCTAAAATCACTTCGCATATGCAGATGTGCGCCTCTTGTTATGCAATACTTTTTTTTTGTTGTTTCCCACATTGTTTGCCTTGGTTGGAGTTCCATTTCCGTTTGCCACAATTGCACCCACTGTTTGGTATTGTTGTTGTTGTTGATGTTGGTGCTCCTCCTGCTGAACAGTAACTGTCATTTATTGCCACAACATTTTTGCATTGTCCGCGATATACACTATATGTATACTTCGCACACCTGTCCAGCTGCCCGACTGCTTGGTTGGTTACGTTATGCTATCTGCCGCAGACATTTGTTACCCACTGTGCACAGTCCGTGCCACTGATTTCACGGCACGACAGTCATTTATGCGTGCATTCATTTTCAAAATGGCGCCGATAGGGGACACATTCAATGCCAGCGGGCAGCCAATAGTGTTGATTCAGCTGAAACACCCCCTTGCTCCACCAAAAAAAAAAAAAGCTAAAATAATGACCATAAAACTAGCCAAGAAATGAACATAGAAAGCAGGTTTATGATAGAACAAAATTTTGAGATATTTTTTACTTAGCTGAAGTAATATTTTTGGCTGAATAAAAAAATTAAATTTATATATTCTGAAAGATACAAATTTAAAATTTAACTTTAATTAACTTTAACTTTAATTTAGAAAATCAAAAAAATTTAGTCAAGTCATGCTAATAGCATTATAATTAAATTCTTAGTAATTTTTTTTTTATAACATTTTAAAATATTTATCTTTTGAATTTAATTTTATGGAAATTCATAAAATTAAAGTTTCAACAACTCAATTGAGAACTGACATTAAACAAACTCTGGTCTGACTTGCCAAAAAAAAAAGAAAAATAAATCTAGCTAAATTTAGATTGTAGCTGTTGAAATATTTGTGTTCGGCATGAGGTCGTTGTAACTGCAACTCATAGTAAACTGATATTGATGCCCGCTTTTAGCCAGGTTTTTGGGCAGCATTCGAGCCAATTTCATTATGTTGTCACCGGGCATGTCCTTTAGCTGTTTTTGTTGTTGTTGTTTTTGTTGGAGGGACGATGCAGTTTTTGCAATTTTGATGACAATGAAACCAGAGAGCGTGTCACATTGACAGTTCCTCGAAATGGATGAGCAAATTGGATACCCGATATGTTGGCAGCAGTCAAGGATATTGAGAGTATGAGAATTTTGCATAAGACCCTGGGTATTTGTTTTTTTATTTTATAACTAATTTGAGCATAATTAAATTCACTACTGACTGCACATTTTTGGCTAAACTTTTCATGGCACATGCACAGAGAATTATGCGGAAACTTTTGTTGTCCTGACCGTGTCCCTGTTTATGTAAATTGTTTTTGTGTAATACGACTGTGGCTGCTGGTTCCCGCAATATACATACATATATTCCTTTTGGCCATTTTTGCCTTTACAGCTTTGTATTGTAATGAGATTCGCAGGAGTGGAAGAGTCTGAATGAGATTGAGAGATATTGCATTAATTAGTTGCCCCATTGTCAACAGCGAGAATCCACTTTGCCCCCGCATAATAAAAATATAATGTGGTTGGCATTCATTTCCTTCTTTTTCTGACTCAAAGAAATATGCTGGAAAATGTTGTGAAAAAGAATTAAATTAATAATATTAAATTGGAGACAGCATGGAATGTGTTGAGCTGTGTCAGCTCTGTTGGGGAAGTCTCACTCTCAATCAGTTTGAGAAGTGAACGACAAATTGGTGCGACAAAGCAATTAACGGGCTGTGAAGCGCATTTGTTTTGGCAGTGACTGTGATGATGGGGAGGAGAAGGGAGAGGGGGAGGTTGGCATGCAATCAGTTGAAAAACAGTGCCACAATGTGACAATAGCTGCGGCACGTGCAATGCATATTCCATTCTCCATTTCCCATCTCTATTTTTAGTGCCCATAGTTATGCCGTTATATGCATACGAACAATACTTCAAACTATTAAACGAGCAGAAAATATTTGAAGGACAGCGAGTAGGGATTGGACTTGGAAATCAGGAGTATAACAGGGTTGAGAAAGGGCTGGAAATAGATCCTTGCTGTAAAGGGCAGCCGTTGGTGACATTTAATTGTCTTGACAAAAAATATGTTGAACGAAACTTTGATGAGTCTAGATATGTATATATGTATATATATATATATATATATATATATGTATATGTATGTATATGTATATGTGTTTGTGTGTTTGTCTGTAAGTGTGCATTGTGTGGAATTTAAATTAAATATCTTTGCATGGCACAAAAGCATAGCGCCCAACAAAGAGTGAAGGATGTGATGCCAACGCAAAACATTCCATTAAATCAGCTCCTTAAATGCACATACATACATGCATATGTACTACATATGTACATATGTATGTACATACCTACATCAGTTCAATTACAAGCCCTCAGTTACAGCTGTGCACTGAGATTAGCTAAGGCGTGGCTGTGGGCGGGCCTGTAACAATTGGTTAGCTGCATTACGTATACGCCATGTAAGTCGCTTACAGTTGTCGACTTTGACCATTAAGTGCGTAATGTACGCACGATTAATTGCACACGCACAGTGCCAGGCAAATAAACAAGCAATTAAAGCAGCAGCTATACGAACTAAGTATACTCTTACTTTGTAAATTGTTAAAAAATACATTTTTAAATTTATTTTAAACATTAGTTGAATTTTTGTTGGCATATTTGATGTACATCTCTCATAAATGATCTGTTAGTAAAGTGTATCTGTTAGTGTAGTGTATATCAATTCGTTGGCTTTTTGTTAGGGAAACTTTCTCAAAAGTGTTTGTTAAGCGTTCAAGTGTGTAAATCAGCGGCGTTGAGCTTTTAATTGTTGTTTGCCAAGGGCACAAAATAAACGGAATTTCCAGTGGGCGTGCCACAATTAAAACATTATGTTGTTGGCCAATGTTTTGCCATAATTTTCTGATTCTCATTCTCACCCTCTCATTTAACTATTTTCAAGTGGCTTTAAGGCAGGCTGAAACCAAATTTGATCAGCAAATGTGCAGTTATTGCCCGACTTCGTTCTATTTTGTTGAACAATTTTCAGTTTTATGAACGCGATTCGTATTGTTGCTTTGCTCGCTTTTGAGAAATTCCTGCAATGTACATATATGCAATTTTCGCCATTTTCTTTAAGTATGGCCATTGTTTCACTTTCATTTTCATGCATACACACACACACACACATACACATACAGAGTAAGCAAGAGATGAAATTGGGCCAAAAGTAAAAGAAAAGTTAGACAGAGATGGGCAGATGATGTGGGCAATGGGAGCGAAAAGGACGAATGTGAACGAATGTGTTCAGCTCTTGACTATTTCATGCAAAACTGTGAAAAAGGCATTTTAACCCAAAATGCAGACAAAACTGCGGCGGCGACAGCGACGTCGACTTTCTCGTTGATGGTGAAGGCAGTGGCAATGGCAGCGGCGCCCGAATGTATGCAATAAAGTACATAATGGCGCAGTTCAAGAACTGGCACGCCAAAGAGCGAGGGGAGTGCAGAGAGTGCAGAGAGTGGAGAGCGGCAACTGAAGAGTGTGAGCTGAGAGAGAAGCTGACGACTGGCGAAACGAGCAGCCCGTCGTCGTTGTTATATATGAGACTGGCGAATTTCTATTACTTTTGTTACTCTGTCTCTCTTCGCGAGCATAACTATGAGTAGTATGTGTGTCTGTCTGTCTGTCTGTGTGTATGCATATATGTATACGTGTATGTGTGTCGGAGTATATATTTAGCTTTTGGCTTAGTTACACGTGCAACTCGTTGGCCATTTTCACTGTTTGGCTGCTGCGCGCGCATTTTTTTGTTATTTTTTTTTTTGGTTTTTTGGGCCGTGTGACAAAATTTCTAGCCGTTTCTCTTCTATTTCTAGCCTGGCTTTTTTTTCGTTGGTCTATTTGGGCTTGAATGTCAATTGCAGACATTTGAAGTTTCATGGCAAAAGCCAGCTGAGCAGCGGTAACGCCAAGAGTGTGAGTTAAGCTGGGTAACTTGGGCAAACAGATGATAAACTATGCAAGTGCATGTGTTGACTAACTATATGTATGTGTGTGGAAGTGTATGTGTGTGTATGTGTACTGGTGTGTTGTCAGTTTTGTGGCTTGAGGTTTTTTCGCTGTGCGGCTTCTGCTTGCTCAGAGCATACCCCGCAGCAAGTTGAGCAAATAAAGCGTATAAGGCAAATAAAATATATTCAACGTAGTTGCAAAATCAATCTGTTTTAATCTGTTTTATAATAGAAATTTTATTTACTATTATTAAAGCAACAAGCATTTATTTAAAATTCTAATTGCAATTTAATTTAATTTTATTTCATTGAATTGAATAAACGGTTTTTTATTGCTGGTAAATGTTATTATATCTGTTTTGCAATCCTGATTTGACACTTGATAGTTTTTAAAACATATTTTTTTAGTTTAAAAATTTATATATTTTTCCGTACTTGGTATGTCTGCGTTGAGCACTCTCTTCTGATTTTTTTTAATATTTATTTTATTAGGTTTGCCCTCATTTTGAACATCAGTTTTTTTTTAGCAGCTATGTTGTAATATATTTGGCTATTTCTGCTGGCAGCGCTCAAAATATGGCCAGCATGTGTTTTTAGAGTGTTTGAGGCTAAAATGCAATTTATTTTCGATTGCCAGCTGCTGTCAGTTATAATTTATGAAAGCCATAATTGCATCAAATGCAACGATTCCCCATGTATCCGTGTCTATATTTGTTAGTTGGGGCATGATTAGGCTCGACTTCTACTTGTTATACAGAATAATCATATGATGGCTATTTATATAATATCTGCAATAATTGCAGTTTACGGGTTGTTGTATGCAACGCGTCGAAATGTGAATAAATAAATATTGCACATACGCCACATGTGCCACGCAACTACAGTGTTCTCCCACTATAGATGTTTCTGCGGCGATGGATGCCTATAAGCCACTGTATTGATGGTTATGTCACTTGTTCAATTCATATTGGTTTTCGTTTGGACAGTTTTGGTAACGGTTGTTGCCTGGTTCGTTGTTGATATTCCATGAATATATTGCTGCTCCTCTATAATCTGATTGGGGGAATATGTATGACGAACAGGTTTTCCATTGTGAATATTTTTTAAAAATTAAGATGGCACCTCCTTTTTCAAAAATCTATTTTGGCACTATTTTCTAAAATATTGCTTTAAATTACACCCTGTAAATTTTCTATATCTCTTTTAATGGCAGAAATTGCTGAGGCACAAAAATTACGGTTCAATTCTTTTTTCTTTGTTGTTTTTTTTTTTAACTTTTCAAGGTTAATTGCAAGAATATTTAAAAAAAGGTACAAAATTTCCAACTGTTAAAAGGTATTAATCTTGAATGCAGAATCAATATATGATAAAAACCATTAACAGATTTAAAAATTTTTTCAAAATCTTTGGAGATTTTTTAAAATGAGAACTCTTAATAGATGATAGTCTTTAAAAAATATAATATAGAATACTCGATTGGGTGTTACGTGGTGTTTGAGGGTATAGCCATATCGTGTTCACAGTTTCAATATACATACATGTGCATTTTTTGTTTTGTGGCAACACGAAATCAATAAATTGTTGCATGCATGCATAAATGCAAATATCACACACGCATTTATCAATGTTGCAAGAATCGACAGATGAGAAAATATTTCGTTATTTTTTTTTTCGAATTTTTGCATTCATTCGCGTCGTTTGCCATTTAATTGCAATCCTTTTGTTTGTTGCAAATTTGTGCTTTAGCTATGCGAAACTATTGTTGAATTCCTAGCAAAAATATTTCTCATATTGATGGCCATTGATAAATGATTCAATCGCAATAAATATAAAACATATTATGGAAATGAAATTAAAGCCTTAAATCACATAACTAAAATAGAGGAGTATTAAATATACACAACTTACATATATTAACTCAGATAAGAAGAAAGTAATAGAAAGTGGCAGAGATACTGTAAGTCAGGCAAGGGGAAGAATCAGAAGACGCGGCTGAAGAGAGTGAGAGTTTGAAGTTCAGTGCCAACAAATGAATAATTAATGCATATAAATCATACGCCACGTTGGCGCTGTCTCACTTGAAAGTGCGTGAACACATAAAGAAAAAAAAAACTGTAATAAAAAAGAATCTACATGAAAATGAGGAAAACATATATGCTTAAAAATCAGCTTCAGTTTGAGATTCAGTTGCAGACTCCGGCATCGTCTGATGGTCGACTGATTTATATGCCAAACATCAAATCCATTTATCTTCATATAAGCGAAACTCTCACATAGAATTCAGACGCCAACGCAGACCTTATGCCATTGATTTGAATATACAAATATATATATGTATATGTATATATGTAAGATTCATATTCATACTTGTATTCATCGTTATACTTATCTATTTGGCTGCAGTGTGGTACGTGATCTGATGGGACGCACAGACCGCTTTGGGGTGGAGGTGCGTGAGAGGACCATGTGGGATATCCGCACGGGAGTTGTGGGCGCCGATACCTTTGTGCCCAAGCATGTGGTGATCGCCACCTGGAAGAACGTGTCCTTTGCCGGCGGCATTGATAACTCCCTCTTTACGGTAAGTATCAATATTTCAAATTAATGGAAAAATTTATATATATTTATACTTTTTTCCAGACCAACACCTTCCAAATGGTGCTGGCCACCGATGAGGTCTACACCTATGCCATCTGGAATTATGCTGTGCTCAATTGGCTCTCCCACACTGAGGCTGGCGGTGATACCACCAAGGGCGAGGGCGGTGTTCCCGCATACGTATGTTGATGCCACATTTCTGGCAATTTTCACAGTTGCCATTTACCCACATTTTGTTACTCTCTTAATTAAATGCTCTTCATACACCCTCTCATTATTTGTTGCCTGGCAACGGAAAAGTTTTCATTGCGTTGCAGTTGCCACAATTTTCATTACATTTGATTAGTTGCATGTTAGACCATTATGTGTGTAATTTGTAGATTGGAATCCCCTTGAAAAACAGAGGGTATGTGGCAGTCGTGTTCATTGCGCACTTGTGTGTATTAATTAAGTACACATAAAGTTGGCAACTTTGGCCTCAGGTTGCCACAATTGTTTGCGGAATGCAATTTGCCACTTGGTCAAAAGTTGAAAGTTGCACATGTCGCAAACAAGTTAATAAATTAATTAGGCCACACAGCAACTTATAACTATATATGTATAATTAGCAGTCTGAATATATCTTGGTGAACTTATTCCTTTAGGTTGGCTTCAATGCCGGCAATGGAACTCAGGCCTATGAATATACGCCGTATAGCCAGAACATGGTTATCCGTGATTTGGCGAATCGTGGTTGGGGTAATGGTTTCCCAGGACGACACATTTTCCGCATCGACGAACAGATACTAATTGGCTCCTGTAACAAGGATATCGGTGCGTATACTTAATGGATTTTTATGCCTGCACTCGACACCTCACTTACCTCTCAATCTCCATCGGCATCTCTATCTGTCTAGATGCCGCTCTGCTGCCACTGACATTCGCACCCGAGTCGGGCAACATGTTGGGTGGCCAGGTGGTGAACATAACTGGTCCCTGCTTCGATCCCAGTGTGCGTGTCAACTGTCATTTTGATACGGAAACAGTGCAGGGCACTTATGTGGATAGGAATCGTGTGATGTGTGTGCAGCCGTTCCTCAAGGCCGAGGGCTACATTCGCTTCCAGATCTCGCTCGGCACTCAGCGCTTCAAGTGGCGCGGCAAGTACTTTGTGGAGACTCCGGCCGCTGCCACCGAGAAGATCTTCTTTGCCACCGATGATGTGCACAAGAAGAATCCCAGCGAGATTCGCATCACCTGGAACGCCTACAATTTGACCACAAATCTGAACGCCAACATACGCATCTCCGTTTGGGGTTACCGCGAAACGAAGATCGAACCGCAGCTGGAGTATATCGATGACATCGTCGCCAGTGCCTCCAACACCGGCGAATACACCATAGTGCCCTCCAATTATCTAACCCGCCACAATGTCAACAATGACCTGCAGTTTGGCTTCCTCCAGATCAATCTCACTCAGCCCGACACATTCGCCGGCCTCTCCATCAGTCCGTGAGTAGAGAATGTCCTTTTTAGCACTCTTTGTTCCGCTCTGCGTCACGTTGTCTGTTTATTATGTTTTAATTGACTTTCAGTTGTGTCAGCTGCACTCACTATCATATATACTCAGAGGTTGAGGGGTAGTCAATTCTCTCTCATTCTCTCATATTTTTATTCAATTTGCCACAGCAATTTTCAGAGGCAGCTCAGTACAGTGCTGGGCAAGGTGGTTGGCGGTGGGGGGCAGCACTTCTGTCTGGCGTGGCCAAAGTCCTTCAGCAGGCTTCTGCTGGCCTCGGGGACCAATCAGTTTCCAATAACTCCCTCCCTCCTCTCTCTCTCTCCCCACTGCCTTAGATGACAGTTTGTAATTACGAGCAATAGCTAATCAATAGCTTAGCGAAATGTGTTTTCTATTACCACAGCCAGAGAAAGAGAGGGGTATATATACCTAAAGAGAGAGAGAGAGAGAGAGAGAGAGAGAGATGGCATCTCAAAATTGTTACTTTGTCTTTGAGTTAGCTTCATTTGCATAAATTGACTTAAGTCAGAACTTCCCTTTATATTTTCTATATCATTTCCATCTTATGTCACTTTTATTGCCAGCAGTTTATTTATCGATTACAGGGTATGTCCTAGTCGAGCATTCGCCAGTCACTTGTGTTCTTTTATTACGTTTTTGCAATTATTTTGCACTTAAAGTTTAAGTATGAAGCAACATAATAAAAATTAAAAGCAGCTTTTCTTCCCAATGAAAATGAAAATTCTCAGTTTGGAAAATGGACAAATTTGTTCTGAACTGTAGTATAAATAATCGGCATATTTTAAATAGCTTAGCAGCTACTTAGACACTTTAGGGTTAAGCACTTAAAAGGGTTAAGATACCACGTAAGACAAACAGAGAGAGAGAGAGAGAAATTGATAACTGAAATTTATAAATTCTGTAAAATTGTGCAAAATTTGTAAGAATAATTTCCCTCTATCCGTGAACTTTCATTTTTCGGCCAGTTTGTATTTCTGGCACATTTAAAATCCTTCAGAGAAAAGCCGAAATTTTTGTGCGAAAATTGGCTCAATTGGCAGCTGCTTCAGCTGAAAGTCTTATGTTTGGGATTTGGGTTTATTATACCTCTGGGTGTCGTTATACGTTCACTTGTGTTGGGCGCACGTGGCGTATGCTCAATATATTATATGATTTTTGTTTTAATTTGCATTTGATGAGCAGTCTCTAAATTAGAAATGAAATATATACAAAGCAAAGAGTGGCAATTATTTCGACTTTCAATGCAGTCACTGAAATAGATATATCAACATATATCCGATAACTATGGTGGGCCCATTGGTGTGGGCAACATGACGTATGATTAATGTGGCAATAACATTGTTCAATCTCCATTTTGTTTGTATTAATTAAATAGCGTGCTGTGGTCTCGTCCCATCCCATTGGCCTGGTACATGGCACCGCAGTGGGAACAGAAGCATGGCAAGCGCTGGTCCCGCGCCCTCTGCGATAATTGGATACGCGCCGACCGCTTCCTCAGGTGAGTGTCGAGTGGAGGCTCCAAGTGGAGGCTCAGTCACTACATTTAATTAGAGGCCAAAGCCGAAATGTCAAGGGGAGCGTCGGCCTAATTGGACTCAACTGGGAGCAGTTGGTGTTGTTACATTGCCATCTAATCCAAATAATGCCAATTTACAAATTTTGGTTTGCAGAAACTTTGCTGCCGACCTGCCCCTGTGTCCTTGCACCCTGGAACAGGCTGTGCTCGACAAGGGACGCTTCCGTCCGGATCGTGAATGTGACAAGGATTCCAATCCCAGCTGCCTGCGTCATCGTGGTGCCATCCACTGTGTGGTCAGCGGAACTCCAGTGTAAGTTGACAACTCCCCCACTAAAGAATCCTTTATGAGATTCACTCTCTTTCATCGCAGTGCCCAAGGAGCTGAGCAGCAATGTTGCTACGATCGGTATGGCTTCCTAATGTTGACCTATGACCAGATGTGGGGCTCACGTCCGCGTCGTATTCACAACCTGGGTAAGATGCCCTGGAACGAGGCCAGCAAAGTACCTTCCCTGTCCATGTGGTTCCACGACATGCGTCCCTTCTACTCCTGTTGCTACTGGCAGGAGGAGCAGGCTGTCGGCTGTGAAACCTACCGCTTTGAACGTCGTCCCTCGCAGGATTGTGTTGCCTATCAGGCACCTGGCATCGCTGGTGTCTTCGGCGATCCCCACTTGATTACCTTCGACGGCACCGCCTATACCTTCAACGGATTGGGCGAGTTCGTCTTAGCGCGCAGCACAGATCAGAGCGAACGCTTCGAGGTCCAAGGACGATTCCAGCAGCTGCCGCCCAACTACTATGGCCAGGTGATGGCCACCCAGTTGACAGCTATTGCCATGCGCGGCAATACCACCACCACCATTGAGGTTCGCCTGCGTCCGCTGCATGCCCGCTGGCGCTATCGCCTGGATGTCCTGGCCGATGGACGCAAGGTGTACTTTGATCGCGAGAGCTTGAAGTTCCAGCACTTTGATGGTGTGACCGTGTACACGCCCACTTATCTGCTGAATCAGTCCCAGGTGGTGGTGCAGTTCGATGCGGGCATTGGTGTTGAGGTGGTCGAGAACGAGGGCTACATGACGGGACGCGTGTTCCTGCCTTGGAAGTTTATAGTGAGTGCATAAGAGTGTAGATCACTGAGGTTCAGTTAAGGATACTCTTCTGATTTCCGTAGAATAAAACGGCAGGACTGTTTGGCAATTGGAGTTTCAATCCCATGGATGACTTCACGCTGCCCAATGGACAAGTGGCGTCCATTAATCTCAATGATATGCGCAGTCTGTACAACAACTTTGGCCTCAAGTGGATGCTCACGGATCGGGATGTGCCCAATGTGGGTGGAGCTCTCTTCACGCGCGAATTTGGACGCATGGCCAGCTACTACTCCAATGCCACCTTCCAGCCCAACTTTGTGATGAATCCCGTTGACTTTGTACCCTCGAACCGCAGCTATGTCCTGGAGCGTGCCGAAGAGCTGTGTGGCGAGTGCACACAGTGTCAATATGATTATGCCATGACGATGGATCGAGACCTGGCCCACTTCACCAAGAACTACTACGACAGTTTGGTCAACATGCAGGCGGAGAATGCCCAGTAAGTGACCAACTAATCATCTAAATCGATTCGATGCTTATCCTTGACTGCTTCTAGGCGTGTGGTGTCCTGCGGCGTGTTGCAGACACCTCGCTTCGGTCGCAAGCTGAGCTTCGACTTCATGCCTGGCGCGAAGGTGTCCTTCGAGTGCAACGAGGGTTTCATCCTGGTGGGAGATCAGCGTCGCGAGTGCCTCGCGAATGGACTGTGGAACCTGCCCGAGTATGGATACACGGAGTGTCTGCGTAAGTGTCAAGATAGACTGAATCCTTCTATGAATTGTATCGATGCCATGCTTATCCTGTCATATATATATTGTTGTTTTTGTTGCTGTTGTTTGTTGTCGTTGTTGTTGGTCCTTGACCTCGAACAGGTGAAGTTTATTACACGCGTCGGGTCGCTTTCATTGCAATTGGCATTATCTTACTGGTCATATGCCCACTGATGCTGTGCATCGTTTGCGGCGTCTATCGCTATCGTCAAAAGCAGCTGAAGGAGGATCCGCACTGGCAGATGCCGGTGCTGCCACGATCGCGTGCCGGTTCCACGCGCAACCTGCGCACCCTCAACTATGATCCCGAGGACGATAGCGATACCGATGCGAGCACGCTGAAAAAAAGTAGGTCCTACGATAAAGTATATCGCACGAACGAACCATTACCGGGCAAACCGCAAATTGATTTTCCAGCTAAGAAATGGGATCTGGATGAGCACGACGAGGATGTGACATCATCGGAAGGTAGTGATAATAGAACTAGCACAAAACTTGCCACGGACATTTCCTACATTAATAAAACTAACGTTGCCCATGCCCCTGCAACAGGTGAGAAACCCAAGCAGACCGGTCGTCGCTCCCTGCGCTCCTCCCGCACCGAGCTGGACCAGCATGGCACGCCCATCGACGATGCCCACGGCCAGCACGACGACGAGGACGATGATTTCGATGAGGGCGATGTTCACACCGGCCAGCTCCATCCCGCCGGCTACCATCACCCGCTCTCGCCCGAGGAGGCCGACCACCTACACCAGCAGCAATACAGTCCCACCTTCAGCGGCGTCGATAGTCGCACCAGCGCCGCCAGCTCCATCAACTATACGCCTCAGGCAGCGGCCCAGAATCGCTTCGGAGGCGTGCCCGTGTTGCCCAGCAACACTCAGTACTACAACAGGCCGCCGTCGAGTGTGCCGTCAACGGCCACCGCCACCGCCACAGCCACGCCCATGCGTATTGCGCCCACGCAGCTGACGCAAGATAGCGGGCTGCCATCGCCGCCACCGCCACTGGCCACATCACCAACGCCATCGGTGCAAAAGTCCACAGAGGTTTAAACACCTGACATTCGATACATGTGCACACTCACCAAAGCAGACACCTCCCCCCCCCCACAACGCCCCTCTATATACACACACTCAGACACATACAGTTGAGTGTGTTTGTATGCGCCTAATATGCACAGGCTATAAAGTTCAAATTTGTATAACTAATTTCATCAACATACATACATACATATATCTATTATAATAATTATGCTATTGTTTAACTTTTTGCTAATTGCCACACACACACACAAACATACACACACACACACACACAGACAACTGTCCTCATTTGTGTTCGTAATTGTTGGCCATGACTCTTGAAATAAACACCTGTAACTATAACTCTGCACATTCATCTAACAAATAGCCCCAACTCGTCTGATTATATTATATATATAAATTATACAGCTCATAAACTACACACACACACACATGCACAGACACACATTGAAGTGTGTGTGGGTGTATAACAGTTGTATAACAGTTTAGCATTTATAAATCCTGCTGTAGTTACGAGCCTTCATTTAATACACAGTTTGTACTTTGTAAAGATTTCATCATCTAATAAATAATAATAATATAAATTTTGTTAAATATACATACATATGTATTGAAATCGGTATTTTTATATTATATTGAATTTTACAGCGTGCTCCGATAATGCCAATTGTTACATGAAAGTTGACACTTCGCTTCATAAATTTCAATCCATCCAAAGTTTTAGATCCGAAGCTGCCTTGAACATATGCAGTTAGCGATTGCCTGTCAATTTTCTGTAATGATTTGCATAACGAGCAGCAGCCATCAATTTACACTATGCAACAAAGTTGGGTAACGCTTGTTCAGCTCCAAAAATATTCACACCATACTGAAAAACGTAGTTCAGTGTAGTTTCTCTAAAAATCAGTTTCTGAATTTTCATTACCCCACATTTTTGTTGTATAGTGTAAGTTGTGCATTTGGTAGAGTGCAAGCACCATGGAGCCACAGCCAGAGACATTAATCTTGAGTCAACTGTGACACGCCCCTCTGCACAGCAACAATGCCACGCCCACACTCTCACTTACACCACAGACAACCCTTACACTAACACTCCCACACACACAAACACACAGACAGTCATTATTGCCGGCTAGTAAATGTATTGTGTGCATTACGCTGTTGTCAATCAATCTTCAGCAAATTGATGGACAAGTTGCCGTTACTTATGTACGAATCACTCGTATCGCCGTCTCACTCTCGGCCACTACTATCTATCTCTCACGTGGCTTGACGTTGACGTTGCGCTGCGCTCAAAAGTAGGCAACTAGTTTTGTGCCACGTTTGTATGGCAAAATGAATGGGAAACGTATACTACGTATGTATGTATGTATGTGGATATCAAATGGATGGTGGTACAACAGTTTGATTAATTTATAAATATCATTTCTCAGCTCGTGGATAGCGACATGTCCCAAAGCATTCTCTGACTTTTTTTCTCTTTTTGGCCAATTGCTTCCCATCCCCGTTTCTATCGTTTTTCTAATCATGTGTTGCAGGGCACGAGGAGCATTCGGCTCGTGTGGCAAGCATATCGCTGGGCATGGTGCTGCTCATTGTGATTCCGACTCTGCTGCTGCTGGTGTGCGGTGCAAATTATTGGATACGGGAGCGCATTGCGCGGGAGGAGCAGGAGGCGGCTGCCGCGTTGCTGCCGAAACCAAAGTGGAAAAAAATTCAACGTATGCAGGACAACAACGATAAGGATCATGAGCAGATTTGATTATTATGCAAATGAGGCAAATAATGCGAGAAGTGTGATGGAATTTTTTTCTTCATAATTTGGATATGTAGTTATTAAGTGTATTAATATTTATTATAATCGTAACTCAATTAAAAATAAACCATATTTAATAATGGAATCAAATTTGGTATAGAAATAATGAAAATTTGGATTTTTGTGGAATTTCAGCAGAATAAAGGAAGGACCTTTTCCTTTGATTATACTTAGTGAGTCGAGTTCTTTTTCAGGGTTCAATAAGATATTTTTATTCATTTATATTTGTAGGTTACATCATGTAGATATTTGTGTATGAATTTCATATATATATTATTTATTTTATTGTTTTTTTTTTTTAACATATTTAACATTTACACATTACATAGAGCAGCACAGGTAGACCCAGAGAAGAAGAGAATTTTCTAGAATGTGTCCAGCTTAACTCTGCAATTTACAATATACATATATGTGTATATGTATATACATATATATTATTTTAGTTAGTATACGTTACTTTACCAAACACTCTTCATCTCGAACTGCCCCTCAACCCTCCGTCCCTCAATTACTTAAAGCAAAAACCAGACTCTTCAACTATCCAAATTATTAGTAAATAATTTTGTATCTTAAGCTAGAGAATTGTTTGTGACTTATTTAAGAACTTTCAGCTGAACTGTTGAGTATCTAATAGATTGCAGTTATGTTATTTGTTTGTATCTTTGTGTGGGATCTATCTCTCTGAAATGTGACTGGCTTAAGAACTATAAAGCTATTTTCAGTTTAATATAGATTTGTCATCATAACACTTATGAATATCTGAATACTCTTGTAGTTGTTCCGAGTATTACCAATAGTTTAATAAATTTACAACAATACACATATTAAATGAAACTTAACTACAAGTTTGTTGATTTCTCTATGGCTTGGAATGAGCTTTTTGGTTCACATTGTAAGTATATTTAGTTAGTAAGATATTTATTTGACTTTTATGTTATTAACTGGTTGAAGAGTTCCTGGTGCAATTCTGAAGTTGCTAACGATTTGTTTTTGAGTGGTCAGTAGCCCTGTATATCATATATTCAAGATTATATTTGGTATATTTATTATGTTGGTTAGTTTTGTGCTGAAACACAATGGGGAATACCCCGGTTGCTGTTTGGTGCCATTTCCTTTGGTATACTTAAGTATTTAGATCTTAAGATTACGATTACGAATGTATTCCAAAAACAATTGTGAATTAGAATATTTGCCTTACATGTGTGTGTTTCATAAATGTCTCTGATAGATACACGTATTTAGTTCTCTGTACAGTTCTGCTTTCGAGCTTAGATCTAGACTATATTTTATAGAAATTATATTTAATTAAATATAGTTTAAATATGTATACGTATTATATTTGAGTAGTGCCTACGTAAATTACATCTAAAGTACAAAGCACAAAAAGTTCAGCCTAAGAAACCATCACAAAGTAGAAAAATAATTATGAATAATTACACATTATTATAGTTTTATTCACACAAATACAAATACACTCAAAATAGCATGACTCATAAATATTCAACTCATCGTTTTTTTCTTGTTTTCCATTATATTTTAGCATATATTATACAATTTTGCCGTATGCTAATTACAACGAGATTAGTTACAAATATCGTATGTTGTCTACAATGCGTATCAGAGATCTGTAAATAAAACATAATAACAATATTTTATTTTAGTAGATAAATCTAGCATTATGTAAATGGAAACTTCATTAGGGGTTTCTTTTCAGCTTGAGTGTTTCACAAACGGTCATAAAATGCGGTTGTAAAAATATGAAAATCAGAGTCACAAAGTCCAAGGACAACAACATTTTGCGCTCCATTGGCTTTGTTTGCTTTGTGCTACAATTTTGTTGTTGTTTTTTAAATATATATTTTGTGGTTCGCATGCAATTGAATTTGAACCCTTTACGGACAATTACGTTGCCAAGTTGCCGAGTTGGCCAGGATAACAGTAACAGCAACAGTAACAGTAAGAGTGTCAATGTCAGAGTTGAAACCTGGCCGCAATGTGCCAAAGTTGAGCCCTCGCCTCGTTTTGTATGCCAACTGCGTATCCAAAAATGGAATATAGAAACAAACAAACAAACGATCTACAAAAGGCGCAAAACAACTTTTGATTGCCAAAAAAAATACATTTCAAACGTACCGCATTCAATGCTTATCTACCGTCATGGCTTTGACTGTAACTGTAGCTGTATTTATATCTGCAGTTCCATTTGTATCTGTATCTATAGCTGTAGCTGTAGATGTAGCTGTATTGGGGTCTATGTGAAAATTAAAAATTGCAATCACGTAAGAACTCTGTGCTCTTTCTTTACTATACTATACTATACTGTACTGTGTACAAAGGTCTGCCAAAAGACGATTATTTATAACGCAAGTTGAAGATTTTTACGGCATTCGTTTGCCTGTTTTCTGTTTTCTGAGTTCTCCTTCGGCACCAGCTGTGGGTCTGGGTGTGGGTCTCGGCTTGGGACTGGGTCTGGGTTTGGGTCTGCTCTTGGTGTTTCGTGCCGTGTGCGGTTAGTGGTCAGTGAGGGCAAATGCTAAATACGAGCTGCATATAAATTCAATTTGCCGTCGAGCATATACACAGTATTGAGAATGTATTAAATATTTAAAGCTCAAATGCAACAGCGACACTGCAATTGCTACAAATGAAATTTTGCTGTCGACACACATATAGAGATAGAGACAAGGTTTGATCGTAATTGCACATGCATGTAAACCTTAAGCCGATGACAGGCACGACACGCCCACATCCCCCCCCACACACACACACACACACACAGCCACACACAGAGTGACACACTAAGCAATTTAACAATTTTACAGACAATTAAACAACAACAACAACAACATGCTGCTCTCCTATCCGGAACTCCTCCTCCTTTGTGTTTCTGTATGATATCGGTGGAGAATTGGCCCGCTCAACGAAATGGCTTAAATACACTTGTATCTCACAATAAACTATCGATTTGTTTAATGCCACAAACTTGGCTAGCACTTGCTCTGGGGACGTGGCAAGATGTGGACAAGCAAGCAACATTTTGTGGCCCTGAGTTCAGTCTGGGCACATGGTAAAACAAATTGAATTAAAATTGTAAATATCACAACATTCAGGCGCGAACTTTATGGCCCACAAATCAAATGCACGAACTGTGACTGTGACTGTGACTGTGGCTGTGACTGGCCAACTGGACACAGCACAAAGGACAAAGGACATCGAACTGAGGCGAGCGACAGCCACTGGGAGTTTGTTGCCTGAGAGCACTTGGCAATGTCTGTAATGGTGTAACCGTTGTGCATGTCGTGACAAAATGTGGCTTAAAAGCACAACAAATGCTGCTGCCCTCAATGTTGGTGTTGATGTTGAGGGCGTGTTGCTTTGTTTTCCTTTTCCTTTTCTTTTTCATTTTCATTTTCGTTTCCCTTTTCGTTTTCGTTTTCGCTTTCATTTTAGTTCACGCTGCCCATTGAATTGCCTTCATTCCCTGCTATAAAAACTTTAGTATGAATTAAATTTGTTATTTTGAAACAATATTTTTTAACCGTATAATACATAATAAAAGCATATTTCACCAATTATTGACAAAAGTATAAAATATGAAAGAGTTCTCGGTTTCAACAATAGTTTTTATACTGTTTTAAGTCTGCAATAAAAATTTGCAATTGGAGGCACTTTTTAATTTTCTCCTATTTTTGGCTAGTTTTGTCAACCTTTAAATATCAAAACAATCTAAATACACGAAAAAATAAAAAAAATTGGAATCGGACTTATCGATTTCTGGCATCAAAATAGACATACAATTTTTACCGTAGTGAATTTTAAGAAATGTTTTACAAAATATGACCAAAAATGTGAAAAAATTGATTACTTTGAACAGCCATAACTTTGCCAAAAATCAATCGATTTTCAAAATTTGTTCAGATTTGACAATGGGTCTGAAAATGGATTAATTCTGAATCATGAATTTGCAACAATTTTAAAATCGGAATATTTTGTGACCAATTGATTTCAAAATATATATAAATTATTTAGTCGGAGTGAATTTGAACCACTATTTTAGAAAATATTGATAAAAATGTGAAAAATATTAATTCAAAATAGAATTTATACAAAAAATTGATATTTTTCTGTTTCTATGTAGCTGAAATACATTTTCAATCAAATTTGAAGTCTTCAGATAATCGCTGTTGCATTGAGTG
Source organism: Drosophila quadrilineata (assembly GCA_018150725.1). Lineage (NCBI taxonomy): Eukaryota > Metazoa > Arthropoda > Insecta > Diptera > Drosophilidae > Drosophila > Drosophila quadrilineata. Next base: position 1,338,902 of record JAECWN010000356.1, read on the forward strand.
ATTTTATTTAATGTAGCTTAAATGAGTGAACTAAATTTCAATAGTTGCAACCAGTTTTGAGGGTAGACAACTGGCATGACAAATGCGTGAATCGAATTAAGTCAATAACAAATTGCTGGAAACGAGGGGGAGAGACGGAGGGAGCCAAAATTTAATATGCTAAGCCTTATTACAAAACGAATTGATTTGTTGTAGGCGACATTTGTGGCATTCGAAACTGGATTTGTTTGCAACCAGTGCATCTGTGGCTGCGTCAAGTGGTGGCACTGACTGTGGAAGCGGCAGTGGCAGTGGCAGAGGCAGTGGCAGTGGCAGTTGCAAGCCCAAGGCCTTTGCTCCACCCTACAAACTATGCAAATGCAAATGAAAGCCGTCTGTCTGTTTGCCGACGCTGTCATCTGTCTATTCTCTTCCTCTCTTCGTCTCCCCAGCTGTCTCTCTGTCTGTTTGTTTGACTATGTCGTGGCGTGTGGGTTGCAACGGGTTGTGCCTCCGGGTTAGATGTGGGCGGGACATGGGCGTTTAGTTAATGCTGTTGTTAAATTGTGCATTTTGCATTGTAGAGTATGCGTGTGTTTGTCTGGTTTGTTTCACTGTTAGTGTTTGTGTTTGTGTTTGCAGGCGTTTCAATATTAATTGAAATTAGTGACAAGTTTTCGATTAAGACATGCCTCGAATGCGGTTCGATTTGGCAGAAATAACTGTATGCCTTCCCTCACTCGTCTGTGGCTTCATTTAAATGACGACCAATGGACAATTACTTTGGGGACTTCGCTTTGATGTGTGATTTGATGGACATGCTTGAAATGGAACTGCCAGTCCCTGAAGCAGACATTATTAATAAAATAGTTGAGACTACACCAAAAAAATACATCAAACGGCAAAAGTTTCATCGTATAGATGCCCCTTAAAAACTAAACTAAATCCTCAACATGTGAAAAGTTTCGATGGCCAAAATAAGCCAAAGGACAAACTCGTTTTTCATCAGGTAACTCCCCAAAGGCGCCTTTGTTTACTCAACGTAGGCAAATGGCTATCATATACGTAGGTATATTTTCTTTTGGGGGAAGATGAAATAATTCAATAAAAAAAAGTTTCGTTTGAGCAGCAGCAAGCTGAATCCTTTGACCTGAGCAAATTTCAAGTGTGCCAACGTGCGAGTAATTTCTATTAAAATGCGCAACACATGTCAGAGAAGAGTTTGTCGCCACTTTGCGGAGTGAGTGACGGATGGACAGACTGTCAGAGCGACAGACCAAGTGAATGGCTACGGAAAACCCTTTTAGAGGCAGCCCCTAACTAATTTTGAATTACACACACGGCGTATGCGTAATTTTTCCTGTTGCCAGCTGACATACAGCTTGTCACGCCTGAAAGTATGCAACGACAAACGGAAGCGAGGCCAGTTCCTGACTCAGTCCCAGGCTCACACTCAGGCTGAGGTTCAGGCCATGCCAGTCACATTCTGATTATCATCATTCTCGTTGGCGTTGTCATCAGCATTAACGTTAGACGTATTATTATCTGGCTAAACTTTTTGCCGCTGGCTTTCTCTGCTCTCTTTTTCTGTCTCCTTTTTTCTGTCTCTTATTTTTTGGCCAACATTTTTTTTAGCAGCTGTCATTAGGACTATTAAGCAAGATGAGGGCGTATTAGCTTCGTCATCAAAGTGAAGTTAAGAGTTAAATTCGTTAGTTTATAAACTTTGCACTTGCCTGCACTATATTTTAAAAAATTGTCAAAGCAAAGTATACACTCAATTATAATGATGTAGTAAGTAAGTTGAATTATGATGATATGTTTAGCTTGAGAACTACTTAAGTTGAACATAGTTACATTTAGAGCAACTTTCACTTAAATTACATATCATTAGGGTATATACTTTCGGTGTTGGGTTACGATTTGACTAGAGATATGAGTTTGAGACTAGCGGCAGTGCTTTGCCTCTGACATTTTGTCGTCGGCGGCTCATCGCAATCATAATTTCCATCTTTATGAATTTTTAATGAGAAAAAACCGACTCGAACTGGCAGAAGATGCCGATTACCACGGGCACTGCCTGTCACTTGCAATTTCAACTAAATTTTTTATAAGCCTGGCACGCAATGGCCTTGAAAGGGACAGACACCGACACCGACACCGACACAGACACAGATCCTGGAAGAGATTCTGCCCCAGACCCAAACTAGAATGGCGAATGGAGGACTGAGGGTTGACTGAGATCCAGGTCACGCTTTAAGCCCACAGAGGCTGCTTCTCCAGCCAGTTTACGTTGTATTTAGTTAGGCAAATATTTATTTGATTGGTTTTTGCGATTTGCATTTGCGTATTATTTGAAATGTAAGCGATGCGAACAAAAAAGGAAATTGTGCGACGACAAATAATAACAGAAAATAAAGCTATAAACCCATATACAATATTCAGCCTGTATGTATGTATATCTGTATTGATGGATGGGTGGACAAAGGAAAGCATACAAACAGGCTCGGAATGATTGAATGAGGCGCCACATGATAAATGACCTGGACTCTTGGTTAGCTCCAAAATGAATGACACAAACTGAGAGAGAGAGAGACAGAATGACGAGATGAAGAGAGTAGAGAATCACAGGAAAAACTCTTTAACAAGGTCGACTTAATTAAGAGCTCATTAAAGTGTATATCTTTGGTTGGGCTGAGGCTGCACGCCCCTAGAATCAAGTGAATAATGATTGAGGCAAACTGAATGCATTCATTCATTCATTCAGTTGGAGTCGTTAATTAAACCTGATGAATATAAAAGTCAGAGCAGTGACCCGGCTCCAATCAGCATTGCATATCAAAGTGAAATGTAAATGTACTTCTTACTGTTTACTTTAATGATCATTTCTGTAATTATGCCCCAAAATGTTTTGCATCAAAATAAAATTGAAGTATTCTTTGCAGCTTAAATTTAAAGGTACTGCGAACGGAGAGGAAAAGAAACCTGAGGCAACATCCTGCACAAATAAGCCGGATGCGAAGTATAAATAAAAGCTAAATAGAAGAAATGAAGAAAAATTATTTATATTTAAAAAAAAAAAAACGTCGACAGCTTGGGAGGATGTGGGCATCCGCCTGTTTAAGCCCAAGGAGTCGGAGCTGTAGCCTGACAAAAGTGTTGCCATCGGATTGCGAGCAACCCCAAAAACGGGGCATATTTAATTTTGTCTCTTGAAGGACAGCGAAATATGTTGCCAGCAATATAGCTAAAATGACCTTAATATCTGGGCCGTCTTCGTTATAAATTCAAATGAGCTGCTAACCAAAAATTTGATTTATTTCAATTTCCCGAGAATATGCAGGACAAACACTTTTTTCCTTACCCTTTTAATTATTTGCAGTTCTTACATTTTCCCTTAAAAAATTGAGTGAGTAAAGGGGAAAATAACGGGGAAGTGACAGCTAATCAATGTTAATCCATTTCTAACGAGGCATCGTTAGAGACATACACACACACATACACACACACAGAGAAACAAGTCACATGCACTTTAATATGGCATCATCATCAAAATGCCTTCCAACTTTCAACTCATCAAATTGCAATGTTGTTGTGGTTGATGTTGGTTGTTGTTTTTGTGGTTATTGTTGTTGTTGCTGTTGTTATTATTGTTATGGCATTTAACGATAATGTGCGCATATCGAGGCCATAAACAGGCATTGAGCGAACCAATATGGCAATATAGAATGTGTGCCAAGCAGGCCAAAAGACACTTGCCAATAAAAACATGGCCAACAAAATCTGTATGCAAGTATACAACTCCACAAATTTGTATCTATATCTAGAGATGAAGCTGAGGCTCGTTGTGTGGGCGTTTAATGCGATTGCCATATACATTAACAAAGTTTTGGGGGAATAAAGATAAACTTGAGTTACATATATGCGCAGCGAGGGCAGCTCGAAAAATGCCCAGAAAAGAGAAAGAACTAATATATATACTCACATTATATAAGTTGTTCTTTCTTATTTGACTGATATTTTAGTTTTGTTTCTGTGTCTCACATTTTACTTCACTTTCTAAATTTAGTAAAAACAAATATAATTTGTAACTTCTGAAGTGGCCCTCGCTTATTTCTATACATTTGTCGCATTTCGTCTGGAAGCCTTTCTGCTGCTTTCTGCTTTCAGCTTTTGCGGTTGTTTGTTTATGCCAAATATTTGATACGAAAATATGTGTTAAATTCCAACTGCCGCTGCTCCTCCCACTTAGCCCATTCCCTGCGGTCCCGCTACCTACAGGTTTTTGTTGTGGTTTCTGAAATATATATCCAGCTTGCAGCAGTAGCACCAACTTGGCCAGCCGAAACTTTTGTAAACAAAAAGAACACAAACAGAGAGTGACAGAGAGAGAAAATGTGTAAGATAGAGAGAGAAATAGAGAGTGAGAGAGACACTCAAAATGAATGCAAACATTTTGTTCGGCACCCGGCGAATTGGCCTGGCTTGCCTCGGCTTTGGCCATCTCTTCGCTGTTGACAATCCTTTTGCAGCCCGGCAAAGTATGCTACAAAATGTTAGACAAGAGGCAGTATGACGTGTGGTTGCTTAGGGTTAGAGGGGGATTGTGCTGTAGCAGAGATATATTTAACTGTTTGCCATATTATGGCTTTTATATTGAGTTGTTTTGGACTTATCTAGTTTACTGTCAAATGGCAATGGCAAAGGCAGCACAGTCACCGAGCGGATTCTGCATACATCGACGAAGTGCGAGGAGAACGTTTATTTTTTATGGCTGGCATTAAATCCTCTTTGGAGTTTCAACACGGGCCTAGGCGTGGGGCATAAAAATCATACACGTCACTCGAATGTAATGCTAATTTTCCACAACACTGATACACCGATATGGCCATAGAAACAACAGCCAGATACAGTGAGGGAGCAAGTCTAAGAGGAACTCTGATAATGTTTTGATTTATGCGGCACAAAGATGAGTGCGTTGTAAATATGGCATAAATTACGTATACGTTGCGTAATGGTTCGAGAAATGTAAATCATTTGTAAAATAACTTTACACAAATACTATAGTGTTGCATAGTGGGCGTGGCACAAACATAGATACAATTGCAGACACAGACTGTCTTAAACAAAAGGCGGGTCTGGTGTGGATACAGATAGAGAAGCATTAACATAAATTACCTTGCACAAAGATCCAACGATGCTGATGCCAACTCCAACCTCCAACCTCCGACTTTCGACCTCCGACCTCAATATGCTACAAGCAACAGACACCCACACACACTCATACAGACACATACATACGCTTGCAACATTCAGGCATAGGGAGCGCAAATGCAGGCCAAGTTAGGACAAATAGAAATTCATTGCAACGAAGTGGTTAAGTGGCCAACACACACACACACATAGACATGTAGTCCAACCACAGATATACACATATACACACACTCACACAAACTTACAGTTAAATAGACAGTCGCAAAGCTGCTGCAACCAGAAGAGTCTACGCAGATTTGTAAAGCCAAGTTTACAATATATTTCAGCAGCAGCATCCAGTCGAATCCTCGTGCAGCTCCTATGCATCTAATGCTGCTGTTGGCGCAGTTGCTCCTCCACCCCCACCCCCACTTCCTGTTGATCCTGTTGCACCCGCCGAATAGGTACGTGAGACGCTGGCATGTCCCAGGCCCATGGGTTGACGCTGTGCGGCTGTTGGCGTTGTGGGTTGCAACTGTGGCGAGTCTAGGCTGCCATTGCCACTGGCAGTTGCCACACTGGTGGCACGTGTCAGGAACCAGCAGTCCATGGGCGTGGGCTTGCCCTTCATAATGACCGGCCCGCGGTACTCCAAATGAAACGAATCGTCCTGGTTGATCTCCTGGCAGAGCAGCCTGCAAAGAAACAACATAATCGTGTGAAATAAGTATACTTTTCATCTGACTGCATAATTCTAAATCATATAGATGAAGTTCAACTAAGATATGATTTAAGGCGACTGCGTGTTTGTGGCGCCTAGTGCACTCTAAGACTTGAGTTATGAGCCTTCCACTTTGCCAAGAGAGAACTACTTGGCAGCGCCTTGATTTATGCTATTTCTCAAACAATAATTGAGACGTTAAGCAGGTCGATAGAGTCACTCTTAAAATGAGTCACTCTCTAAAAGTTGTCGTTAACAATTTGTGAGCTAACATTTTTGTGACATATTTCTTGCTTATGTGTATTTGAAAAAATGGGATTTGCAGGAGTACCAAAACTTTGATCTCCCATAACTTTCTCAAAAATTATCCGATTTTCAAATTTGATGCCAATAATTTCAAGATTCGGCACACACTACAAAACTGCATTCAAAGATTGTTAAAATTACGACCTTCATTTTCTGACCTCCTCTTAGCCTCATCAATTGGAAAAAATGGGACTTGCAGGGGTACCAAAACTTAGATCTCCCATAACTTTCTCAAAAATTATCCGATTTTCAAATTTGATGCCCATAATTTCAAGTTTCGGCACACACTACAAAACTGCATTCAAAGATTGTTAAAATTACGACCTTCATTTTTTGACCCCCTCTTAAGCCTGTTCTATTGGAAAAACTGGGACTTGCAGGGGTACCAAAACTTTGACCTCCCATAACTTTCTCAAAAATTATCCGATATTAAAATTTGATACCCATAAATTCAAGTTTCGGCACACACTACAAAACTGCATTCAAAGATTGTTGAAATTACGACCTTCATTTTTGGACCCCCTCTTAAGCCTGTTCGTTTGGAAAAAATGGGACTTGCAGGGGTACCAAAACTTTGACCTCCCATAACTTTCTCAAAAATTATCCGATTTTCAAATTTGATGCCAATAATTTCAAGTTTCGGCACACACTATAAAACTGCATTCAAAGATTGTTAAAATTACGGCCTTCATATTCTGACGTCCTCTTAAGCCTCTTCAATTGAAAAAAATGGGACTTACAGGGGTACCAAAACTTTGATCTCCCATAACTTTCTCAAAAATTATCCGATTTTCAAATTTGATGCCAATAATTTCAAGTTTCGGCACACACTACAAAACTGCATTCAAAGATTGTTAAAATTTCGACCTTCATTTTCTGACCTCCTCTTAGCCTCTTCAATTGGAAAAAATGGGACTTGCAGGGGTACCAAAACTTTGATCTCCCATAACTTTCTCAAAAATTATCCGATTTTCAAATTTGATGCCAATAATTTCAAGTTTCGGCACACACTACAAAACTGCATTCAAAGATTGTTGAAATTACGACCTTCATTTTTGGACCCCCTCTTAAGCCTGTTCTTTTGGAAAAAATGGGACTTGCAGGGGTAACAAAACTTTGATCTCCCATAACTTTCTCAAAAATTATCCGATTTTCAAATTTGATGCCAATAATTTCAAGTTTCGGCACACACTACAAAACTGCATTCAAAGATTGTTGAAATTACGACCTTCATTTTTGGACCCCCTCTTAAGCCTGTTCTTTTGGAAAAAATGGGACTTGCAGGGGTACCAAAACTTTGACCTCCCATAACTTTCTCAAAAATTATCCGATCTTCAAATTTGATGCCAATAATTTCAAGTTTCGGCACACACTACAAAACTGCATTCAAAGATTGTTGAAATTACGACCTTCATTTTGGATCCCCTCGTAAGCCTGTTCTTTTGGAAAAAATGGGTCTTGCAGGGGTACCAAAACTTTGACCTTCCATAACTTTCTCAAAAATTATCCGATTTTCAAATTTGATGCCAATAATTTCAAGTTTCGGCACACACTATAAAACTGCATTCAAAGATTGTTGAAATTACGACCTTCATATTTGGACCCCCTCTTAAGCTTGTTCTATTAAAAAAAATGGGACTTGCAGGGGTACCAAAACTTTGATCTCCCATAACTTTCTCAAAAATAATCCGATTTTGAAATTTGATGCCAATAATTTCAAGTTTCGGCACACACTACAAAACTGCATTCAAAGATTGTTAAAATTTCGACCTTCATTTTCTGACCTCCTCTTAAGCCTCTTCAATTGGAAAAAATGGGACTTGCAGGGGTACCAAAACTTTGATCTCCCATAACTTTCTCAAAAATTATCCGATTTTCAAATTTGATGCCAATAATTTCAAGTTTCGGCACACACTACAAAACTGCATTCAAAGATTGTTAAAATTTCGACCTTCATTTTCTGACCTCCTCTTAAGCCTCTTCAATTGGAAAAAATGGGACTTGCAGGGGTACCAAAACTTTGATCTCCCACAACTTTCTCAAAAATTATCCGATTTTCAAATTTGGTGGAAATAATTTCAAGTTTCGGCACACACTACAAAACTGCATTCAAAGATTGTTGAAATTACGACCTTCATTTTTGGACCCCCTCTTAAGCCTGTTCTTTTGGAAAAAATGGGACTTGCGGGGGTAACAAAACTTTGATCTCCCATAACTTTCTCAAAAATTATCCGATTTTCAAATTTGATGCCAATAATTTCAAGTTTCGGCACACACTACAAAACTGCATTCAAAGATTGTTAAAATTAAGGCCTTCATTTTCTGACGTCCTCTTAAGCCTCTTCAATTGGAAAAAATGAGACTTGCAGGGGTACCAAAACTTTGATCTCCCATAACTTTCTCAAAAATTATACGATTTTCCAATTTGATGCCAATAATTTCAAGTTTCGGCACACACTACAAAACTGCATTCAAAGATTGTTGAAATTACGACCTTCATTTTAGGACCCCCTCTTAAGCCTGTTCTTTTGGAAAAAATGGGACTTGCAGGGGTACCAAAACTATGACCTCCCATAACTTTCTCAAAAATTATCCGATTTTCAAATTTGATGCCAATAATTTCAAGTTTCGGCACACACTATAAAACTGCATTCAAAGATTGTTGAAATTACGACCTTCATTTTTGGACCCCCTCTTAAGCCTGTTCTATTAAAAAAAATGGGACTTGCAGGGGTACTAAAACTTTGATCTCCCATAACTTTCTCAAAAATTATCCGATTTTAAAATTTGATGCCAATAATTTCAAGTTTCGGCACACACTACAAAACTGCATTCAAAGATTGTTAAAATTAAGGCCTTCATTTCTGACGTCCTCTTAAGCCTGTTCTATTGGAAAAACTGGGACTTGCAGGGGTACTAAAACTTTGATCTCCTATAACTTTCTCAAAAATTATCCGATTTTCAAATTTGATGCCAATAATTTCAAGTTTCGGCACACACTATAAAACTGCATTCAATGATTGTTAAAATTACGGCCTTCATTTTCTGACGTCCTCTTAAGCCTCTTCAATTGGAAAAAGTTTGACTTGCAGGGGTACCAAAACTTTGATCTCCCATAACTTTCTCAAAAATTATCCGATCTTCAAATTTGATGCCAATAATTTCAAGTTTCAGCACACACTACAAAACTCCATTCAAAGATTGTTGAAATTACGACCTTCATATTTGGACCCCCTCTTAAGCTTGTTCTATTAAAAAAAATGGGACTTGCAGGGGTAACAAAACTTTGATCTCCCATAACTTTCTCAAAAATAATCCGATTTTGAAATTTGATGCCAATAATTTCAAGTTTCGGCACACACTACAAAACTGCATTCAAAGATTGTTGAAATTACGACCTTTATTTTTGGACCCCCTCTTAAGCTTGTTCTATTGAAAAAAATGGGACTTACAGGGGTACCAAAACTTTGATCTCCCATAACTTTCTCAAAAATTATCCGATTTTAAAATTTGATGCCAATAATTTCAAGTTTCGGCACACACTACAAAACTGCATTCAAAGATTGTTGAAATTACGACCTTCATTTTGGACCCCCTCGTAAGCCTGTTCTTTTGGAAAAAAATGGGTCTTGCAGGGGTACCAAAACTTTGACCTTCCATAACTTTCTCAAAAATTATCCGATTTTCAAATTTGATGCCAATAATTTCAAGTTTCGGCACACACTACAAAACTGCATTCAAAGATTGTTGAAATTACGACCTTCATTTTGGACCCCCTCGTAAGCCTGTTCTTTTGGAAAAAATGGGTCTTGCAGGGGTACCAAAACTTTGACCTTCCATAACTTTCTCAAAAATTATCCGATTTTCAAATTTGATGCCAATAATTTCAAGTTTCAGCACACACTATAAAACTGCATTCAAAGATTGTTGAAATTACGACCTTCATATTTGGACCCCCTCTTAAGCTTGTTCTATTAAAAAAAATGGGACTTGCAGGGGTACCAAAACTTTGATCTCCCATAACTTTCTCAAAAATAATCCGATTTTAAAATTTGATGCCAATAATTTCAAGTTTCGGCACACACTACAAAACTGCATTCAAAGATTGTTAAAATTTCGACCTTCATTTTCTGACCTCCTCTTAAGCCTCTTCAATTGGAAAAAATGGGACTTGCAGGGGTACCAAAACTTTGATCTCCCATAACTTTCTCAAAAATTATCCGATTTTCAAATTTGATGCCAATAATTTCAAGTTTCGGCACACACTACAAAACTGCATTCAAAGATTGTTGAAATTACGACCTTCATTTTTGGACCCCCTCTTAAGCCTGTTCTTTTGGAAAAAATGGGACTTGCAGGGGTACCAAAACTTTGACCTCCCATAACTTTCTCAAAAATTATCCGATCTTCAAATTTGATGCCAATAATTTCAAGTTTCGGCACACACTACAAAACTGCATTCAAAGATTGTTGAAATTACGACCTTCATTTTGGACCCCCTCGTAAGCCTGTTCTTTTGGAAAAAATGGGTCTTGCAGGGGTACCAAAACTTTGACCTTCCATAACTTTCTCAAAAATTATCCGATTTTCAAATTTGATGCCAATAATTTCAAGTTTCAGCACACACTATAAAACTGCATTCAAAGATTGTTGAAATTACGACCTTCATATTTGGACCCCCTCTTAAGCTTGTTCTATTAAAAAAAATGGGACTTGCAGGGGTACCAAAACTTTGATCTCCCATAACTTTCTCAAAAATTATCCGATTTTCAAATTTGATGCCAATAATTTCAAGTTTCGGCACACACTACAAAACTGCATTCAAAGATTGTTAAAATTTCGACCTTCATTTTCTGACCTCCTCTTAAGCCTCTTCAATTGGAAAAAATGGGACTTGCAGGGGTACCAAAACTTTGATCTCCCATAACTTTCTCAAAAATTATCCGATTTTCAAATTTGATGCCAATAATTTCAAGTTTCGGCACACACTACAAAACTGCATTCAAAGATTGTTAAAATTTCGACCTTCATTTTCTGACCTCCTCTTAAGCCTCTTCAATTGGAAAAAATTGGACTTGCAGGGGTACCAAAACTTTGATCTCCCATAACTTTCTCAAAAATTATCCGATTTTGAAATTTGATGCCAATAATTTCAAGTTTCGGCACACACTACAAAACTGCATTCAAAGATTGTTGAAATTACGACCTTCATTTTTGGACCCCCTCTTAAGCCTGTTCTTTTGAAAAAAATGGGACTTGCAGGGGTACCAAAACTTTGACCTCCCATAACTTTCTCAAAAATTATCCGATTTTAAAATTTGATGCCAATAATTTCAAGTTTCGGCACACACTACAAAACTGCATTTAAAGATTGTTAAAATTAAGGCCTTCATTTTCTGACCTCCTCTTAAGCCTCTTCAATTGGAAAAAATGGGACTTGCAGGGGTACCAAAACTTTGATCTCCCATAACTTTCTCAAAAATTATCCGATTTTCAAATTTAATGCCAATAATTTCAAGTTTCGGCACACACTACAAAACTGCATTCAAAGATTGTTGAAATTACGACCTTCATTTTTGGACCCCCTCTTAAGCCTGTTCTTTTGGAAAAAATGGGATTTGCAGGGGTACCAAAACTTTGACCTCCCATAACTTTCTCAAAAATTATCCGATTTTCAAATTTGATGCCAAAAATTTCAAGTTTCGGCACACACTACAAAACTGCATTCAAAGATTGTTGAAATTACGACCTTCATTTTTGAACCCCCTCTTAATCCTGTTCTATTGGAAAAAATGGGACTTGCAGGGGTACCAAAACTTTGATCTCCCATAACTTTCTCAGAAATTATCCGATTTTGAAATTTGATGTCAATAATTTCAAGTTTCAGCACACACTACAAAACTGCATTCAAAGATTTTTGAATTTACGACCTTTGTTCTTGTGTGACTGTTTGCATGTTTTTATTTGTGCCACACGGCAACTCATAGTCGAGTGCTCCCATCCGTATCTCTTTTCGAATAACATTAAATTTGTCTGGTTGTGTTCGATGTGCTTGTTGCGGTTGCATTTCCGTTTCCGCTCCGTGCAGCCGCAACAATTTATGTAAATTCGCGTTATTCGAAACTCGTTTGTATGTATATGTATGCATGTATGTATATGTTATGTACTTGTAGATTGCCGTACTGATTGCATACACATTTAACTCAATTTATTTTTACTCTGGCTGACAATAGGGCGGAGTATGCCCCATATTGGCCACAATTTGTGTGACGATAGGCGTCCCTTTTTAATTATTATCTTTTTCACTACGAAATTTATATATGTTTTATCACTCTTAGCCTACCACTTAACCTTTTATGGTATTGTCTCTCTCAGTCCTCATTAAGTTTATGCGACTGATTGAAGAGCGATTGACAATCTCTTTCAATACTCCTCGACTCAATTGCATTCTACTTGACTTGGCCTGCTTTTGTTTCGTTAATTAATGCCTGTATTTCAATGCAAATTGACTTATTGCATAATTGTTACGGTAAATATTTAACAATTGTTGTAAATATTGCGAATGTAATATGGAAATATCGACGCGCAATTGATATGCAAATGATACGCAGAGTAAACAATTCAAAAGGTTATAAATATATTACAATTGTAATATGTTTAATTGTATGTAATAACAGCAATTTCAACCAATTGTTGAACTGCACAAATATTTAATTAGTTCATCACTAAGCCCCTATTAAATAACTGGAAATAAAAAGCTGCATCCAGTGGGTTGAAACTTATTTAAATTCAATATTAAAACTAATATTTATATAAGAAATGGCTCTATGAGAATTTATTTGATAAGTTGAAAATGCTTTCGTATTATTTAAGAATATTCCATAACAAATTAGGGAAATTGTGAATAGCAGCAGAAAATCTGCTAAGCAATAATTTTAATGAATAGCGATGGGAGAATACGTTTTGTTTCCTTTAGCTAGCATGACACTAATAAATATCGCATGGGAGAAGAGAGCTCATTCAGTGGGTGTATAAGTAAAAGACAGAGAAATAGAGTGGGGGAGAGAGAGAGAGTGCCCCTGATAACAGGTGAGAACAGCTAAACAGCTGAATACCTCCACAATTGAGTCACAAATCAGCTGAGAGTGTCTCTCAGAACACAATTTGTTTGTCTTTTATTTTTTTGTTTTGTTTTGGAATCTCAGTTGATAGTTGGTCGTTGAGCGAATAGTGCAAATTGTGTATGTGTTTTTATATAATTGAATACGTGGTCTGCACTACAAATAGTTTATAGAGAAAAAATATAAAAAAATGAAATGCAAAATATTGTTATATTCTTATTGAATACTGCCTTTGTGATTGTTTTAGTGCCCTGTAGCTGTTTGTCAGACACCTGTTTGCCGGCATAAAATACGTAAATAAATGTAGGTAAACATGGTAAAATGTCTATTAAAAAAGTTGACATTGATGGGCTTGAATATTCAATTTGTCACTTTTAATTCAATTTTATTCGGGAAATTAAATTGAATTTATTTTCAATGAATTAAGCAAGTGCAAATACGTCTGCTCGGAGTAATTTGGTTTGTTTACAATAATTTATTTGCATAGAAATTTCGGCGTGTTAGTATCATTGCCAACATTGAAAAAAAAATCAATAAAGAGAGAGGGGAAGTGCCAGAGAGAGCGCTTGCCAAGGTCTCTCTCTCTCTCTCACTCTCTATTTTTGATATTGTGAACACCCCCTAAAGAAGTGTCGGCAACGAGGAGACGCCACAAACAAGTTACTTCCGCCTGTGACAAGTTGTTTATTTGAATCCCATTGAGTTGTTAAAGAAATTAAATAAATTTAGAGTGTTTGTTTAATTGTGAATTATAAGTAATTTGTTATAAACATTGTTGCATTATGTGGTGGCAGTTGGCCAGCGTGTTGCAGCAGCTGGTAAGTCAATTAAAGCGGCACTTGGCTTCAGTTTTGTTGCAGACATTGCCACAGCATTTGTACGGCTTCTTGCCACATCACGTGCCACGGGCCATCGGCCGTGCCAGTTACCAACGTTGTGGGTATCGACGACGCCGCCACTTGGTCATGGACTACATATTCGAGTGCTTCTACAACGACACCTTTGAGCAGATCACACGGAATGGACTGCAGGATCGGCAGTCCCGTCGGGACATACTGGACCATCTGAACGCCATCATCAAGGGCTGCAGCGAGGGGCAGAATCTGGGCACGGATGAGGTGGCATCCATAGCGGTAACAGCGGCGATGCGTTACCATCAGCTGGCCAAGGATGGTAATGGTCATGTAAGGATTACGACGGCATTCGAATTTGAATATGAATTTCTAATTATGCATGCACATACTCAAGTTGATGTTTTAAATTTTTGATTAATGCTTAGTTCTTAACTCCTCTGTAAGCCTTGTACACATATATGATATATACATATGTACATGTGTGTTGGCTAGCAATTCATTTAAATTTCACAAAAACTGTATATATCCACACATATATATGTATACATTTGTGTATCTGGCAGGTCTGCCTCATGGGAAAGTATCACAACATTTTGTATATTGCGCTGCGCACCTGTTGGGATTGGGGAGTACGCGACTCGGAGGTGGTCGTTCAACTCTTGGGTAAGTCAAAGGCACAAACTTAATAATTTAATACATCTGCAAAAGCATGTGTATATGTATGTGTGTGTGTGTTTGTGTTTGGGGCATGCCCTTTTGTTTTGCATATTTTAATGAATTTTATGACATCGCATCAGATTATAACGCCCATAAGCGAGACAGGATTCAAGATCTCATTTAATCACGTGTTTCTGCTAATTGCCAACAGAAATTGCGTTAGGATACGAGCCTCAGAAAGGGAGGCAAGTGTTGCTAATGCTTTGCAGCAACTTTGAGTAGTTCGCATACAGTCTATAGTATATATATGCTATGGTACACGTTTCAGTGTTGTTGCATCGTAAAACTTGTAAAGTGCCTTAAAGTGTTGCATGCTATTTGGGGCATGTCTCAGAGCTCGTTTGGCTGCCTCAGCTGCCTCAGTTGCCTCAGCTGCCTGTGCGTGTTGTTGTCTCTAATTAAAACGCTGCGTAAATTTCGCCAAGAGCCCGAAGACTGAATTAATGGTATGCCAAGGCTCAGAGCTTGCCACCTCTGCCTCAACTGATTGTATCTGTGTGTGTGTGTATGTTTGTATATCCCATGTATCTGTGTGAGTGTGTGCTTGTGTGTGGGTGTGTGTGTACCTGTGGGTGCCTTCACGCGTGTATGCGATAAAAACAGTTCGCTGTTTGATCGTTGGCGCGAATTTCAACGCTTCGCAACGAGTTGCAACACTATATGCCACACGCTACTGGGCTAACAAACCCACCGCACCTCCCCCTCCCCTGAGTTCACACAGCACCTTTTCAACTTTACAAACCGAAACCATTTTTGGCTGCTGACATTTTGCTAGCTTCCGTTTCCTGTTGCTTGCTGCGATGACTCCATGTCGTGGCCAACACTGCAGGCATTCGCCTTTTTAGCATGCGTGTTGCCAAAAAAAGAGGTACTCGAGAGGGAGGCAGCCAAAGAATATGAAGCATGGGGCAACAAGTGTAGCTACAAGCTTAATTGGCCCTTTTTGTTACACATACTTTCCCTCTTAGACTCTGAGCTGCATTTGCAAAATTTATGAAATTGCTTTACTGCCAACTACCAACTGCTTCTCAATTTCTCTCTTTGCTCTTCTCTTTTTTTCTCTACTTTCTATTCCGTTTTGTGTTTCACTTTCCATACTCCACAGTGGCCATTTATGAGTGCGAGAAGACTTTCGAACGCATCTTTCTGGGCGCTCTCTTTGGACCACATGCACCACATTTCATAGCTGGTTGGCGTAGCGATTTTCGGGATCAGGTAAGCCATATTGTCGCGCTGCATATCCGCATATTAATAATGTTTTTCCTTTATTCTGGCATGCACAGCACGAGAATGTGCGAGCCATGGTTTACTTTCTGAAGCATGCAACACGCGAGCGCCTCACGCTGCCCGTGTGGATACCACGCTACGAGCAGCACCGGCAACTCAGGTGAGTTGCAACACTCTATATACAATATATATACATATATATGATTTTTGGGGTTATTATGCTTGAGTTATGCCAGAGTTATGTGACTGACTTGCTGTCAGTTGAGGAATATCCTCCCATCACGACTCCTAGTTCAAGCACATCTTGTATGTGATTCCATTGCCTTTGGCTGTAAAAAGTTCTCTCGAAAATATTGTCAAAATTGTTGAAGCTAATTGGAGTCTCAGTCTCGAAACTAGAAATGTAGAGCTCTGCTTCATTTGTAGACAAATTAAATGTTGTTTACCTGTAGCAATTACATGGCCAAACAATTTCATAAAAATGTTGTAAATTTACAGCATATTTGTCTTGGTTTCTTCTGCCTGGAAAAGTGGCAACTGAATGAAAGTCACATAAATATGCGAGGAAATTTGCAAATAAAAGGATTTTAATTAAATTAATACATACGGCATTGTTTGCTCGCCTTGCCTGTTTGTCAGACATAATTGAGTAAAAGATGGCGACACTTTACAACAAAAATATATACACACACACACAGAGAGATACTCATACACACAGACATTCATTTAGACAATGGCCGTTGTGGCTTTCAATCTCAGTTTGGGTTCGGGTTGCTGCCTGTTGGTGTCATGTATAATTAAGATTTTCACTTCTAACACGAGCTCAGCTCGTTGCTTGTCTCATATATATGTGTTTTCTCTTTTTTTAGAGAGATTTATGAACACATATATATGTATATGTGTGAGTGTGTGTGTCTCTATAATGCGAGTGTGTGAGTGTGTGCAGCGATAAGCTGGAAACCAACAGGCAGCAGGGAATGTAAACCTTTGTTATTTCGGCTTTGTTTGCCAGCACTCCAGAGGATTAAAGTCAAAAATGCGTGTAATAAGCGCACAAAGCTGCTGCTGCTGCTGCTACTGCTGCTAACACTCAAGAGCTGATACATGCTTGCACTGCACCCCCCTCTCCATATCACTGCTTCACTCTTCATTCACATACTTAGTTGAGTAGTATAAGACTGACAAAACATTAAGCGTACATTTATGGCAAGCGTTCTCTCTCTCTCTCGACTCTCGCGACTCTCGCTACTCAAATGAATAAGCATCAACAGCAGCCGAGTATATTCTTTACTCTTTTATAAGTACATGTGTGTATGCGTGGGTATAAGTGTATTATGGGAGCATAAACTTTTTATACGACTGCGGCACAAATCAACGCGGCAAACTGTATCAGAAGTATGTTAGCATTTCTTTCACACACATACACTGTAAATATTTTTAGATTTTTTTTTAAGCAAGTTTTGATTAAACTTAAAGGCAGGCGTAAAATATTAATAAAATCAATAAAATGTCAGCATTGTCTAATCAATCAATCGGCTGTCTCTAAAGAGGCATTTTGCATGTACGTCACGTGCCAAAATCTTTCGAAATTGAAATTCGTGGAATGCCAAGATGCATCCATCTCCAAGTTTCAAACGGGAGTTGCAGGTGGCAGTTATCCTAGTAGAGGTGTGCAGCGATTATTAGTGGAAAACACAGATAACTGACATGAATTCCTAGAACAATGTTCAACTAATTAATACGACAAAGGAATAAAGAGGCTAGACAAGAGTTATCATGAAGTTCCACTTGGAATTGTCGACATAAAAGACTGTAAATTAATTTGTCAGAAAGTTACAGCTGAGGTCAAGCATAACAAATGCTCTTATCGACTGACTAACAAAGTTATGTCAAATATGTGTGTGTCTATCTCTTTGTTTATGTGTATGTGTATAGGTATATACACATAACAGAAGAAAGCATATGTGTGTGCGTGTAGAGGGAGGAGTGAAGTGAATGCCTTCATTGCTGTCGCTTTATTGTGGTTTTTGGGGCTTTTATTTGCCTACTTTTATGCGCAGGCATAAAAGCCAACGCAGAAGCTCAGACAATGTCAGTCTTCCTCTTCTCTGTATATCTCTGTGTATGTGTTGTGAATGTGTTTGTGTGTGTGTGTGTGTGTGCGTATCTCGAACGTGCCGCAAAGCGCTTGAAGTGCATACATGCTAATGCCTGAATGGAAGTAACGCCCAACAACTATGCGTATACGCAATATTGAAGTATGCTGAGCATCCAGCTTATGGGGCACAACTTACACAATACCAGAAGCCCGACCAATTGTGGCAGCAGATATTACTAGAAAGAGTGGCAGTGGTACGAGTGACAGGCAGTCACATGCAACAAGCAACATGAGCAACAAGCGAGAAGTTTAATTTTGTTTTGGCACTATTCCCTACAACAAGTCTCACAACTCTTTCTACATCTGTTTTCGGCTGAAAGAGAAGCTCCTGCTGAGCTAATGTAGCCATGCCATTTGCTCGTCCTTTTAAGCACAGCTCTGTGGACAGCCATTAAAGCACGCAAAATGTGGCCTAAAAGCAGGCAGAGAGAGAGAGAGAGAGTGTGAAGAGAGAGAGAGAGTGACAAAACGAGAGCCAAGTTTGCACATTTTGGCAAAATGCGAAAGCCACTTAGCCTGTCATATCTGCGACAAACAATTTTTATCTGTCTCATTATCCCATTTTGCAGATTCATTGATGTGCCCATCGAGTCCTGCGGATACTCCTCGCCACTGCGCATAGCCCTGCAGGCCAGTTCACCCGAATTGCTGCTAATACTGCTCAGGTAAGTGTTGGGGGAGCCAGATGACAGAGTAGATGTGGGCATGGAGAATAATGTGGCTGCCAAGCACTTCAATTAGTGGGAAGGACAAGAATAAGAGACGAGACGAAATGAGAAGAAAAGAAAAGAAAACGATGCTAAGCGAATGGCACTTGGCGGCGGCGTTGTGGGTAATGTATGCAGCATAAAGCTCGCCGAGTATCGCTTAGCATAATCAAAAGGACCAGAGGAGATACGGGACCCAGTGACAATGGCACGCGACCCGGCAGCACTCTCCATACATACGCTTTAGAGCGTTGCAAATATTAACATTAAATATGAGAAAGTTGCTGCCAAAGCGAATTTGCATGACAAGGCGACGTCTCCACTGTGTCTCATGGTCGCCAAGCAGCTTGACGCAACTTATGAGTGTGCACTCAACAGCAACAGTCGCTGTTGCACCAACAACAACTGCAAATTCATAAAATTTATATGTAAACGCTTGCAGTTTCAACTAACATAGTTCCCAACCACTCAGTCACCGTCCTTGGTTTTGGTTTTTCGTTCTGGCCTGACTTTCCTCTGTTATTGTTTTTTTTTTTTTTTTTTTTTTGATTTTTGGGGGTATTTTGGGTTCGAGTTCGTGTTCCAGTCGTTTTCACTGTGGTCGGCAATTTATTGTTTTATAACTTGATATGGCTCGATGTGCTTTTCCCTCGAGATGGTTGCAGTTGCTGATGATGTTGCTGTTGCTGTTGTATCTACAGCCACGCCTCATTGGCTCCGACAGCTTTTTGGCATTGCCGGGCTTGTTCAATTTTTGATGCAGCGCCAGAAGTTTGCATAAAATGGCGAATATTGATTGCGAGCCAAAAAAAAAAAGAAAAGAAAAATAATAAAATAAAATTAAAAGAAATGATGATTGCTATCAAATCAGAGCAAGCAACAAAGATACAGAATATACATTTAAAACATATTATGCAGGAGTCTCTCATAGTCTCTATGAAGCAGCACAGATGAACGGATGGACAGGCAGACAGAGATCCAACGTTATCTTCATTGATCCGAAGTCAGAATATTTAAGGCGGTCCACCTTCTTATTTTTACATATATTTTCAAAAGACTTACATATGTACGCTTTTTAGCTCTTCTTCAAATAGAGCAAACATAAAAAACTTAACAAAAAAGTTCAAAAATTTACTACAGAAAAATTTAAAAAAAAAACATAAAAATTCACAAAGGAGAACAGGGTATATAAATAAAAGGTTGGTGGTCATATATAAGCATACTATATAGATATATATATAGATGCATAGATGTATTTCAACTGCTATAAATTAGTCGAAGGTTAGCGAAAATCAAGCTGAAAATCGAGAGAGTGAGAGAGAGAGAGAGAGAAATTGCCACAATAATCGATAGAATCGAGAGCAAACTGAGAAAGGGGAAAGGGGGCATTTTCACAGCCCGTCGACTGCTTTGATTGCAATTGCCAGCGATAATATCAGGAATTGAGCCAAGGATGCCAGTTCCATTGGGAGGACTGTCAGTTGAGATTGGCGATGCTGATGCTGCTGCTGCTGCTGATGTTGTTTCTGTCTCAGTTTCTGCATCGTCGCCTCTTGCGATTCTCAATTGATTTGGGCCATAAATAGCCAATATATTGTTTACGACTTTCATTCATAGTACGCTTTGCAGCAATCTCATTTAAAATTGGCCATGGAATATGCAAATTTTGAACTGAATCCATATATACTATGTATATATTAGAGTTTAATTTGTGGCGCTGATGGCCTTCAATTAAATTAAAAATGAGTGTTTACTCGCTTGCAAGAATGAAAAGAATATATTTAAATGTATAACTATATTTTGACAAACATTTTCAATTTCAATTGTGTCATTTACCATTTCAACATATTCCCAGAAATGCCGCATGACATCGCCTTCACATACATATTCATTCTCGATTGTGACACATCATTTACAGTATTTACCACAGTCTACGATATGTGTCGTTGTAGGCGAAGTACGTTCATATGTATATTAAGTATACGCAGCGTGGTGTGCATATGACAGGACGTCAGTGCCGTGCCATTCTCCACTCCAATGTTCATTATTTCATTTGCACATTGTGTTTATCAGCGCCTCAAACATTTATTACCTCTCCTCGGCTACCTGGCGAGCCATCCTCGAGTAATCATGCTCTCTAACCCGCAACTTGTCCTACATCCTACATCCATGCCCCCCTTCGCACTCCATGCCATTTACATTCGTGGTACATGGTCCCAGAGCTCAGAGTCGGCAATGTCGTCTACAAATTACTGTTAACAACCGCAGCAACATTTGCCCAGCTCTTGGCCCAACCGCAAGCTAACCAACTACGTGCCCCAACAAGAGAAGCAGCAGCAGCAGTAGCAGCAGCAGCTGCTGGTTACTGGCAACTGGCAACTGGCAGCTCGTTGCACGTAGCCAACAGTTAGCCGCATTCGTGACCGCTTATCATTGCAGATACGGTGCCTCGCCGCAGCCACCCGATGGAGGCACCTCCGTCATTATTGCCCTGCTCGACAAACTCATCGAAAATGGACGCAATTACAGCTATGAACTGGTGCTCTGCCTCAAGATACTGCTCTGTAACGTAGTCATGATCGAAATGCCATTTAAGGTAAGTTCCAACAATAATGCCCCATCATGTGGCATGCCACTCACTCCGCCCCACTCACTTGCCAAGCAAATGAAACTCTTTGCATGCGGGTGACTATCAAATAAATTTCAACTTTTCAATTCTATTCTCCTCTTACTTTCCTTTCCAGCCCATCGTGTATGCCAAGAGACGGGAGATGTTCTTCGAGCGATATGGACGTCTGCTGATGGATAAGGTTATTGGCAAGGAACAGGTCTATGGAGTGCCAACTCTACGACATTTCTGCCGGTAATTATCGTGCTCATAGCTCAACTTTAGAATATCTACGAAGTCCGCTTGTCTTTGATCTGTACAGTGAGTTGAAAAGGGGATGAAGTAGTCCTGGATTACAATGGAAGGGGAGAGGGAGTGACGGAACGGCTTACTGTCATCATATGACAGCTCGAACTGAGAGACTGAGAAAGTGAAGAGCTGAGCAACTGAGGCACATGGCTGCTGACGCTGCCAACAAGTTAAACTTTTTTATTCAATTACTTTGGCCAAGATTGCTGCTGGGCTCGCAACGCTTGCTTGGCTTTCTTATGGGTCTCAGAGTGTCGCACAGTCGCTCAGAGAGTCTCAGCTTTCTGATAAGCCGGAAAATTTAATAAGTATAAAAGTCGTCGGCGTTCAGTAGTATAGTATAGTAGATACGTCTGATTGACAGACAGTTTGACAAACCATTTTGTTGACGCTTCTGTTGGCCAACTTGTGAAACTTCCAACTTGATAACTGCCTTCAATTTGCGTTGCTTTTTGTCTTGGCCAAAAAAGTGGCCATTGCCTTTATTATGTGGCTTACTCGCAGTTACTTATTGTGTATTATGGCCATGACTCGTCTCGGGCTTAGAGTCTAGGCCAGTTTCGACATTGTCACAATTTTACCAAATATCATCAAGGGCATGGCTACCACCAGTTGAGAGTGGAGAGTGAAGAGTGGAGAGTTGATAGCCAGCTGTTTGGCTTAATTTAATTGAATTTCTTATAAATTTGATTGGTGGCTCGCATTTAATCGATAAGCTGCTGTGCTGGAGCTATTCACTAATTTGATAACTTTGTCGAAAACTTTATGCGGTTACCGATGCGGGTGTCACTTTGCTCGGGTTACCCTGAGCATGCCCAGAGTGGACAGAGCTCTGCCTTGGACTCGTGTGCTTGTAATTGACCCCCAACTTGTTGGAGTATTTGCTTCGCATGTTTGCCATTTGCCAACCAACGTGTCCCATCAAATAAGCTCCAACTCGGCTAGTATGTGCTCGAAGATACCCTGTGGATGTATTTTCAATTATACATAATTTTACAGAGTATGTGTTAGTCGTATATCGGCTTGGCACTGATTGAGCCATGACAGGACTTGTACTTTTTCTGCTATTTACTTATTTCCCAGTTTGTTTTTCTTGGCCCAATGTGCACTTGCATATCAGAGAGCGCAGAAATGGACGAGGGTGTATATCGTGTTGTATGTGCAAATACAACACACACACTCTCACATATACATATGCATGTAAAAATGTGTGTGTGTGTGTATATGTAATTGCATTGACGCCCACATATAAGCAGCCATCGAGTTTGCCATGGGCAAATGAAATTCGATTGCTGTGGCTTCTGTGTGCTTCGCATTCTATTTATGAATATTTTTCATGGCAACTGACTGTATTTGCAACTCTTTCACTTTCGAAAGTGATTTCATTTTCTGCATAATAAAGCCACTCTCTCTCTCACACTCTCTCTGTCTCCTTTGAACGCTGACAGCAGATTGCGTATACGCCGCGTGTCCGCAAAAAATAGACAAATGCCTCTGGTTGCCCCCCTTTTTTTTACGGCCATTTAGTAGCTGTCGCTGAGGGATCTATGGCACTGATTGGAGTGGCCATAAAGCAGGCGAAACAATACGTGTGGAGGCCCTCTCCCTGATCCGCCTCAATAATGTTGACAAGACAAATTAACAAGTTCATAAAAAGTTGTCTCGAGTGCAACTGTTGACTCCTTGCGGCCAGAAACGACAGATTAGCATTTTATGAACATTTTAGGCGGCTCTCAAACAATTTTTTCTTAGCCCTCATGAGTTCCTTGTTAGCCTGGCTAAGTGGAAACAGCAGCTCTACTACTGCTCACAGCCGCTTGATTGCTCGCGAAGAGCGAGTGAAAGAAAAATAAATCAGTTCACAATTTCCGGCACTTGAACTTCTCCGTGCTTAGTTTCTTGTTCAGCTTTGTCCGTGTGCCGCCAAAAAAAAAAGCGCAACTTTGCTGTAAAAGAAAACTTTATAGAAATTTTCTTACAACAAAAGTTTTAAGCACATGAACTTTGCTTCACTGTCGTCCCTTTTCTCTCTTTATTTTTTCTCTCTTGTATATCTCTGTTCTACTATGTGAGCTTATTATGCGAAACTTAAATTAATTTATAAAATACGTTGTGAAAATTGACAGACAACACTCTGCAGAAAGTCAAGCAAGTCTCAGCATATAATATAATATATAATATTTTCCATCCGGCAAATATTTCATATTTACTTTCGATATTTTAATAAAATTTCACAATTCGTCTGCACAGCTGCCGCATTCGTGATGTACTAAGGGAGTGCAACCAGCTGCCCAATGGCATCGATACTTTGAGATTGCCCAAGCGCCTGCAGCGGTATGTCGACCTAACCGAGGAGATTGAGGGTCCCGCACTGCAGCCACAGAACCCCCAACCCATCTCCTTGGAGCAACCACCCCAGAAAGTGACGCATGTCGTGCAGCGACTGGAGACCATAAGCAGCGGCGAGAGCGAGGACGAGAGCGAGAATCATATGCAGCTGTTCGAGGCTGTAACGGATGCTGAAAAGGCAGCTGTCAAAGCCTTTGTGGACACTGGAAATGGTCACATAACCGAGGAGGCCAAACAGGCAGCTATTGCCGCCTTTGTGGCGGCCAATGAAGGCAAAGGCAGCTGCAGTGGCAGCACTCCACCAGAGCATACCCATCTGGAGTTCAGCTAGTATAAGTAGTACTAAGTATTTTCTCGTTCACACTCACCGATATGTCTCCTCGCTGATGTTGATGCGACCGGGCACTCCGGTGGTCTCAGTGCGGCTGGTCAGATTGACGGTGTTGCCAAAGAGGCAGTATCGTGGCACACGATTGCCAATGACACCGGTCACCACCTCGCCCGAATGGATGCCAATCGTGATTTGCTGTGAAGATACAAGTGAAATTATATATTGGCTTTTCGCTCATATAAAACAAACATTATGCTTGTAATTGTACTCTAATTTTTAGAATAATATTAATAGTCGTTTAAAAATTCGAAATGGAATGATTATCTACAATCCTTTAATCTACATTATATAAATGTCTGTTAACCAATTTATTTTTATAACTTTGGGCCTTTTATTCATAGCCCCAGTATCACTTTGATAAAAACTTATACAAATGTAACATCAAATTAAGAGATTTAGTAAAAACTGTAATTTCTTTGAACTTTGAACAGTCATAACTTTGCTAAAAATCAACCGCTTTTCAAAATTTTTACTGAGTTGTCAAACGCTTTGCAAATCTGTTAAATATGCTTTAAAAATATTGCTAACTTATCAAAAATCGAATACTGTGAAATCGAAATTTTTCCTGTTCAATCGATTCATGCCATCAAAACATAAATCGATATTTTTACCGATGTGAATATGAAGAAATATATGGATATAGAAAAATAATTTTAAAAATTAACTTAACTTAACTCTTTGACTTCATCTTTGAAAAAGAGCTGCATATACAGCATGTACATTACTTGGAGTTTGAGTCACTCGACTTTGGCAGATTTCTCAGACAGAGTCCAACACTTCATTGTGCTAATAAACTTTACTGGCTAAATAACCCTGCACACGAAATAAGAGACTAAGGACCCCAGTCAACAAGGATCTCTCCCACTAAGTTCAGTTCCTTTTGCACTACAAATGCTTCAAGTTGCGAGTTGGCAGCCAAAAACCGACGAAAAGTTGCCACAATTACTTTGCAAAAGTTGCAGTTGCTGTTGTTGTTGTTGTTGTTGCTGTGTTGCGGTGGCTGAAACTTTTCTTTAATTAAATTTAAAACGAAATGAGCTGCGGCTGCCAGTGTGACTGCGGCATGTGGCAAGTAACCAAGCACCGAAAAGCAGAAAGCAAAAAAAAAAAAAATAAAAACTCTAACACTCCCCATGAAATGACGCAAGTGAAGATTTTCTAATAAAAGCATGTGTGCCACTGCCTGGATAGAGTTACAGAGAATGCCACTAAGTAGTTGATTGTACAATAAAGGAAAATTATATTGACCGACATTCGTATAAACGAGCAGATACCCTAGAAAGTATTTTTGAACTTTGGAATAATTTCAACTACTGATTGTGTATTATTTATATTATAATCGCTTTTCATTTTAAATTGTGAATATTTGACATGTATGAGCTACCCCTTTGAAGATACTTATACAGGGTATCTAAGCCATTTCAATGCGATAATTATTTGTCGTAGTTGTGCTAATTGAACTGACGAGGTCACCAGAAACTTGCAACTTAGAAAAGTCTTAGCATTGGAATTATCTAGAGCAAAAGTTTAAGCACAGGGCTTTAGAATGTTTGCTCATTTTATTGAGAAACTATAATGAATCCGACTAAATCTGGATTTCAAATTCAACAAAACTTTTTGCTATTACAATTTCAATTAAAATTCAATTTGACATTTTGCATTTGCACCTCCAAGTGTTTATTTAATTTTTTATTCTTTTTTTCTGATAAACTGGGCAAAAAGTTAAAATTCGAATTCGATGTTGCACTTTATTTTCGAGTAAATGAAAATAGCTGTCCGAGTGAAAAGTTTCTTTAGAAATTTGCATGCAAAGTTTGTTTGAACAATTGTGGCAATATTTATTGATTGCAGCGCGTTTTGAAAATGAGCAGCAGTAGCAGCTGAAGAAGCAGACGAGAAAAAAGAAAATAAACTTTTAGCTCGGAAAATAGCTGTGCATAATTGGCAAGTTGGCAGAGCTGAATTTGACAGAACCCCACTCCCCCCTCCCCTCCTGTTACCCTCTTTCCACAATATTTCCACTGTCTGCTGCCTTTTGCAATATGAGTCCTGTTTGGGATTGGGGTTGCCTGTGGCGTCAGCTAATTGCATTTCGTGGCAACCATCAACCTACGTCTGTTCAGTCTGTCTAAAAAAGGCTAAAACGGGAACTGTCTCAATTTGGTTTTTGCATTTTTTTTTTCATTGGAAGTCAGACGTGCATATTGGACTGCTGCACATGCATCAAAGTTTACGAGCAACTGCTGGCCAGGATGTCGCTTGATTCGTCTGTTGACAGCGCTCTCTGTGAGCAGCAGGACGATAGCTACAGCTGTACGTGTATCCGGGCTACATTACCAAAAGCAATCAGTCAAAAATATGTATGAAATACTGGCAGCCGCAGCAGCAGTTGACTGCATTGCGGTGGCATGCAACGAGAGAGAGAGAGAGAGGGCATGAATGAATGGCTTAAGACACACACTCACATACACTCTCACACACACACTCGCACACCCTCCGCAAGCAAATGGCAACGTTATATTCCAAGTAAACACAACTTTCTACAATAAAGCCAGCCAGGATAGTCACGAGCTGAGCATTCGAGGACGAGACGCTTTCTCTCTCTCTCTCTCGCGCTCAGTAGTTATGGCTTGTTGCACACACATACACATACACATACACACTCACACAGATATATGTGTATGCACAAATAGAGTAACTGACAAGCCACAAGCATTGTCCACACACAAAGTACAACGTCGACATCTCTGCCGGCGCTGCTGCCTCTGCTGTTGTAATTGTGAAGGATGTCATCAAGTAGGCAACCCTATGTTATGCCAGTAAATCGGGCATATGTATGTGTGTGTGTGTGAATGTGTTGTACATATAAATACATACACACGGTGTATATAACTGTCGTAGGTACTATTTTAAGCTCAGGCACTCAAAGCAAAAGTGTTTAAGCCCAAAACCAGAAGAAGGCGGTGAAGGGAGATGCCGCAGGCAGCCATCCTTCTGCTTCCTGCCTTCTGCCTCATGCTGTCTAATAGAAACCTTAGCTCGACGGCTCATCTGACGGTTGATGGTCAAGTGCCAAGCATGCCAAGGTCTAAATCGAGAACACAGTCTACATGTGAGCGAGCAGGATAACAGAAGAGAAACAGAGAGAGACAGAGAGAGAGAGTGAGAGAGAGTGTAAGCACATGATGTCCTTTGATATCGTGTCAACAATTTCAAATTAATTTTAGCAATTTTCACAAATTTCCGTAACTTTCTAGTTCAGTATGAGTTTGTTTTTCTTATTTTATTTTTCTCTCTCTATAAAAAATGGAAAGGAAACTTTTAAGTAAGTCAGGACTTTGCTAATATATTTCGGATGCATTTGTGAGTCGAGGCAATCAATGATTGGATGCTGTCTATGCCCCATTGATATTTACGCGCCATTGAGCCGGGTTTCTGTTGCTGCCACTCGCGCTGCTTTAATGCATTCAGCAACAAATTGCGCGAACTTGTTCAAGTTGCAGTTGCTTCACATGAATGCGCCATGGGAATGGATGAGACATGCCACATGCCGCACGCCACACGCCACTTGCTGCAACTTTCAAATGCTTTCATCGCACACAATTAGAAGCAAGTGAGTGCAACTGCAACTGCCAATGCCACTGGCACTGCTTGCAACAGCTGCCCCCTCGCCCTGGGCCACTCGAAACTCGAAAACTTGTACATTAGTTGTGCATACAATTTGCCGCATTCATTTAATACTGTCAAGGCAGGCCAAGTGTGCAACAGACAGGATCGCATGCAACTCACTGAATACCAAATTCAAAGAGACAACAGAAAAAAAGGGGAGCTCAAAATGTTGCACATTTATTGTAATTAAGAATAGTTTACCGTAATACTTTTGTGCTCCAACTATTAGTGGAATATGCTGTGAATGAATTTGTGAATGTGTACTCACCACAGGATTGGAGCCCATTTTCACATTCTTGGCCATGTCCATCATGTCCAGCGCCACACGCGCCATGCATCTGGCGTGATCCTCACAGTGGTCTGGCAACCCGGAGACGGCCATGTATTTATCGCCCACAGTTTCCACCTGCGAAGACCACAAATTTCAAAATATTGAAAATTGCATTTTATATATGTGTGTGTGTGTGTGTGTGCGTGAGTGTGTGGCAATTTGACAGCTGACCCAGAATGAAAACCTGTCCGATGACATGGACATGCAACTTTGCTAGCCAAAATTGTAATTGAGTTTCTTCACTTGGACTGCCATTAGTGTTGGAGTGTAGTTTATGTTTTTGTTGTTCTGTCGACTGTGTCTATTTATAGGCCATGTATGTATATGGCCAAGAGTCATTTGCACTTACCTTGTACACGTTGAGGTTGCGCTTAGAATCGGTGAGGGCATCGAACACCGTGTAGAGCTCGTTAAGCATTTTAACAATTTTCATGGCGCCCTCGGGATCTGTGTTCGCCGCACAATATTGCCCAAAGCCCACAATGCCCGAGAACATAAGCGTTACGGAGTCGTAGCTGTCAAAATATGTACAATAAATAATTGCACAAATAGCAAATTGTTTGTATTTATGGCCACTGGGATCACAGGCTCTATGGCTATGTTTATGGCTTACCGTTTGGGTGGCACTGGACGCTGATGTCGTAACTCATTGGCCACAGACTTGGGTAGCACCGAGTACAGCAGTCTGGCTCAGACATGGTCCAAGGAGACAGAGAAAGATGATGCGAAAGGTGAATGAATGACAAAACCAACACACAAACAAACAAACAAACGAACAAATGCAAAAGAAAATGTTCGAGTAATTTTAATTTCGCGCCTGAAAGCATGCAACGATTTTTTGTTCAGCTCCTGCTACAGAAACCGAAGCCCGGAGCTGATGATATTGCTGATGCTGAATGTTTTTCCATTCTGTGTATGTTCTGGCATTTTGTATTTACTTGGTTTGCATCATTTTTCTTACCTGTCGGTTTTCTGCTTCTCACTTTCCAGATCGCGAAACGTTTGCTGCAACTTATCCGTCAGCATTTCCAGATTCTTGGTCAGCTTGTACTCCGCCTCGAATTTCTCAGAGAGCAGCACCAAATCTCTGGCGGCGTCGTGCAGCGGCACATCCGAAATGTAGAGGCCCTTTCTGAAAGATGTTTCAAGTGGAGTCAAAACAAAAACAAAAGACAAACGACACGCATTTCATTTTACTTAAGTCTATTTAAATTTTGCTTGGCTTCTCAGTCAGCGCATGGCAAATAACAAGAAAATAAAACGAAAATAAAAATTTATGTATATACTATAGAAATTTGTGTGAGTGGGTGTATGTTTGTGTGTGTGTGATTGTGGCAGCTTATGGCCAGGTGTGGCAAATACATTTTTACTGTCACCAATAAATTTTGCTAGGTATTTACAATTTTTTTCAATTTATATGCAGAAATAATAAACAGCACACCGTAAACAGCCAACAGCTTCTCCATAAATCCACATTACGGTTTTCCCAACTATTTAAGTTGAGCTTTAAATTGCTGAAAAATATTATTTTTCAACTCACTTTGTCAGATCGTCCAGATTCATGACGCTGGGATAGCATTGGAACAGTATGCGATCTGTCTCTGGTATATACATCATTTGTCCCTGAAACAGAAAATTCACAATCAGCATTTTCACAATTATAATAAGTTTATCATATTTGTTTTTTTTTTTGTGGCAAAGCCGCATTAAATTTTATGCACAATTTCAATGCCAATCACAATGGCGGCGGCTGTACGTAATCGGCCATTTTGTTTATTCATTTCATTATGTTCTTGAGGTTCCTTATGAGTGGAAGTGTTATACATGTGTATCTGTGTGTGTGTGTGTGTTTGTTGGCCACATATTGAAATCAATGCGGCTGATTGCAGACAGATGGAGCATGACAGCTAAACAACTGGAAGATGGCCACAAAAAAGAAGAAGAAGAAGGAGAAGAGAGAACATATGAAAGAAAAGGATACTCACCTTCAGTCTCAGAAAGCGTTGCTCGAGCCGACTACTCATGGCGCCCTGTCTCGTCTGGAGCACATAGATGGTGTTTATGTGGGACAGGATGTTCTCGAATGTGAGCTGCAGGTGCGGTCTGATGGCCTCCACTACCTCTATCAGTGAGCAGTTCTCCTCGGCCACTCTGCGGGTTAACACAGAGAAGGAAAGAGACGTGGACACGTTGGAGGGGCTGCCATAATGGATAATGGGGGTTGGCCATTAGGAGCACATCTTACCTGGGTATAACGCGGGAAACGGCCTTGCCGGCTTGCACAATTTTCATTTGTCTATCGAACATCAGATGGAAGGGGAACACCTTGCAGAATGTGGCGGGTGAGATGAGGGGCGCTGTAAATGAGAAAAGAAGAGGATGACGATGAGGATGAGGAACGCGGCCATTGAATCGCGTTTAACGATTTGCCTGGGCAATTAGCCAAATTAGTGTGGCACATACCTTCGCACAAGAACTCCATGTCATCGCTGGGCGCCTGCTCATCCTTTTTGGCATCCAGCTGAGATTTGGCAGCCACATTGATTTCTCGTATCACGAACTGCACATGGTCGTAGCGCTCGATGTCATCGCTCTTGTTCTTGAGCAGCCGCAGGCACTTCTGCTCCTTATCGCCGTCGCTGTCGAAGCTATCCTGTACAAGCGGTCCACTGGGCGTGGCCTTCGATGTGGCCGGCACTTGCTCGGCTAAAAACAACAGGATTACACCAGCAGATTAACGAAAAACGGCAAACAGACAAATCGAAATGAAGACGACAAAAACTGGAATTCAACTTGGGGGGGCTAACAAGGTGTTAGACGGTTTACAGGCTCAGCTGTAATGGAAATCCCCAAAGTCTGATTGGGTTTGGATTTTATAGCCCAGACGGGCAGCAGAGAAGACATTTTTCTCGAATGACACACATTGAGGCAGCCTGAAGGCACTTCACCGCAACACACAAAAAAGGAAAACATTTCTTTTATAGTTTTTTCCTTATACGTAGTATATGCTTGGCCAGGTTGACTAGGAAAGTCATTAAGCCCGACTGCTAATAGTGTAGATAGATTTGTGGTCATAATGAGCCAAGGGCGATTCGCTATTGTTTGGATGCTTACCCAGCTCAGTGGCAATCTGTTGGCCATCGTTGTTGTTGTTGTTGTTGTTGTTGTTGTAGTTGTTGCTGACAACGGCATTGTTGTTGCCGCCATTGTGATTATTGTTCTGTTCGGCATTAACCGAGCCGGAAGCAGGTGCCGCTCCAGACACAGTCATTGATGAG
This sequence comes from Drosophila quadrilineata, assembly GCA_018150725.1. Classification (NCBI taxonomy): domain Eukaryota; kingdom Metazoa; phylum Arthropoda; class Insecta; order Diptera; family Drosophilidae; genus Drosophila; species Drosophila quadrilineata. Next base: position 1,370,820 of record JAECWN010000356.1, read on the forward strand.
GCATGCAAAGTAGAAGCAGGTGAAGAAGGAACAGTGGGAGTGGGAACAGCTGCTGCTGTGGTGTTACCACCATGGCCAGCTGGACATGCATCCAGTGCCACCACAGATGTGTCGATGTCCAGCTGTTGCTGCTCGCGTGCCGCCGCACGCTCCTTCTCCGCCTCATCGATGGGCTCGCCCTTTCGTTTCACAATCTCGATTTCCACCTCGACGCCATGCAACTTGGATGCCACAGCCTGCAAGGAATGAGCATTGTGCAGTGGAGTGGAGGGCAACTGGTTGGGAATGCCACAGAAATCTACCTTGACTATGCCGATGACAATGTGCTCCAGGCCTGGACGTTCTGAGTAGTAATGCAGCAGCAGCTCCCCATCCTTCTCAGTGCAGCGAAACGAGGGTGCTCGCATGCCAGGATACAGGGTGCCCAGATGGTCGTGCAGCGCATCCAGATTCTATATTTATTTATGTACACATATTTGTTGTGGTTGTTGGTGTATATATTGTTCATTTATGTTCGATTTTTGTGTAGTTGTTGTTTGTTCATTTGTATTCAATGGAAATGCAGCAAAAATTCAATTTCATTTTTCATTATGGCTGAGGAATGGGTATCGAATGGATATGGATGGATTGATATGGATGATGATGGCGATGGCGATGCTGATGTCGATATGGTTGTCCATGGTGATGTTGATGTCGATATCGATGTCGATGTAGACATTGATGGTGCGGTGAAAAGTGTGGAAAATTGAAAATAAATCGAATGTGAGTGCAACAAAAGATGTTCGAGCACAGGGTGTACCGCACTCAAGTGGGGTGGCACAGGGTGTGTCAGGGTTTGTCAGTGTTGTGCACTCAAGCAAAATAATGTTTATCAATGTGCATACGTTAGTATCAAAGAGTGTGAGTGTGTGTGTGAGAGTGAGTGAGATGGCAAATCAGCGATGGCAACATGAAAAATGAGTCAGTGCGAAATTGGCAAATGGCAAATGTGTTGAGGATGCGAAGCGATGAGAGAGAGAGAGAGAGAGAGATTACGATGGAGATTGAGAGACACGTGAGAGATGCATGTGAAATGAGCGTAAAATGCGAAATGATGATGCACGTTAATTAAAATCTGTGATCATTGAGTTAGACATTGAGATGAAACCTCAGTTTACCTGCAGAAAGTCACGTGGCGTTGCACCCAGCACCTGTAGTATTTTGTCGTATCCTGAGTCCTGACAGAACTCAAAGAATGTCTTGCCGAACAGCTCCAGTATATCATCAGCGGGAATATCTGTAAGTCAAACAGAACAAAAGAGGAGGAGATAAAGAGAGAGAGAGGGAGAAAGAGGGAGAGAGAGAGTTGTAACTATTTGCTGAGAGCAATAACAATTGTTAGTGGGCTACTTACTGAGTATCTCAACAGCTGCTCCAATTAGATTATATGTTATTTCGTCATCGTAAATTTGCCGCACCAGAAACTGTCCTTCCATGCTGACCATGGCTTTTTTTCTGTTTGTGTTTCATTGTCGCAGTTGTTGTTGTTGTGGAGGAGGGGGGAGTTGTGGGGCATCGCAAGTTGTTGGTTGTTGCAGCATCAACGAAAAATATGAAGAAGGCAGCCAAGGGGCAACAGGCGAATGGAGTTGATGGCAGGAGCAGAAAATACATACATTAATTTTAATTAAATTGCTTTTCTGCTTCAATTTATGAGTGTGTTTGTGTGGGTATGTGGGAGAATGTGTGTGTCATTTTGTGAGTATGTATGTGTGTGATTTTCTCTTTGTGTACATTTTTGGTTGGAAATAGCTATAAAGCTGCCTCACAGCTGCCAAATTGCGCTACTTTTTATAACCAAGTCAACATTTGGCATGTTCCAATTGTATTCTCCGCCTACAGAAATGAATTTATGTATCTATGTTGTGTATGCTACCTGCAGGATATATGTGCGAACATAAAGTTCCTTAAGCATGTAATTAAAGAACATGTTGACGAATGTCTTTCACTCTGATTCAACCGCTTTTGCTCTCCAAAAATAAAAAAAAACACAGAGAGTTACTTGTGGCAAAACTTTTTTGAGTGGTTTTAAATCAGCTTTGTCTGCACTGTTCGTACATTTATATTCAAATCTCGAGCAGAAAAGTTCAAGTCGAGAAGTATTTGCATTGAATAAGAACGCGACATAGCAACAAAAGCCAAATGGATCAACACTGTGCAAATCGACTTTATTATTTAATAGAAGTTGGCCCAAGCTGTTGCCAAAACAAATTGAATTCAACGTGCCCCACCGGCCAAGAAAGTCGAGCGAATGGCCGTGTGAAAAAATGCAAACGCCGCAAAACATAACAGAATTGAAGACAAAATGGAAGTAACAGCACAGAAATCAGACAGAAACAACTTGGGAAAATCAAGCTGATCAACTTAGTGTTACCCTACACAAGCTGTGTTCACAATGTCAACTCATATAACACATCTAAGTGATAGCTCCCCAGGCAATACCAATCTTCCGTATCAAATTTGATTCTTTAACATAAATCCTGGTCGTGTTTAGCATAGCTGCAGCTGCTGCTGTTGCGCGGTATAAAAAGTAATAGAAAAGTAGATGTTATACGTGCGAAAGTTTTTCCATTTTCCCCAACGTGCACGCGTACCTGTCTCATCTCCCACTTCCCTCATATTCCTCACATCCCGCCACAGATACACGCAAAACTGTAGCATACAACTGGGGTTGGGCGTCAGCGAGGGCGGCAACAACACTTTCATCATTATTGCTCATTTCGAATGCGTCGAGCTGTAAGCTGTAAGCTGTGAGCTGTGAATTGTGCAACGGCTGCAGTAAAAGCAGCTGTCAAATTGCGAATTATATCAACAGCTGACACTGCAAATGTCTGTCGAATAGAATAGAATAACTCACAGTTTTATTCATTCACATTCCTTGCATTAGACGCTGTTCAGCTAATTGAATGAGAGCATAAGAGAAGCTCACTTTAATGTGAGGAGTAGCTTGAGAAGGTAAACCAAATAATCATTTAAGTGATGGTTTAATATTTAATCTGCCAACACGAACACTGAAAGCACAAGCTTCCAAGGAATTTCCCTAGTTTATGTGTCCGAAAATGGAAATTGATTTTTAGCTTTTGAATTTATTATGCCATGAAATATTTGCAGCCAACTTGAGTAGAGTATATATGCACGTGTGTGTGTGTGTGTTTGGAAATTCTAAATATAAATCAACTACAGTTGCCACAACTTTCCCATTGAATTTTTTAGTATTTGCCGAAAATGATGTTGAATGTGAAATATGCTTGATTTCGGCTTTAAATTGAAAATGTTACAGCTGGAAGCCAAGAAAGTGTCTATCATTTGGTTTGTGAATTTCCAAATTTCGGCGTAAATTCAATTATGGGCGATAGGTACATTTTAGGGCTGCCCAGAAAATTCGACACACCTGTCTACGTTGCGTATGATTGATTTTTATTGATTTAAATGCGTGACTGTGTATGTGAATATGTATAAATGTGTGTTTGTGTGTTTATGGCAGCTTTTGATCGGCTGCTTAATTGAAAAAGTTAATGTGTGTTGTCTGAGAGCAGAGCGTGTGCTCGTAACAAAAGATACATACATACATATACGTATATATAAATGTATAAATTGGCCATTTGATTTTTTGGCACGAGTTTATCATCTAATCAAAAGTTTTTTTTATGCCCTGAAAAGTAAACATTAATTTTGGGCATTCACGACAAACATTTAAGCTAATTTATGCTGTACAAATTAATTATATACAGCTGGCAATTTATCACCTTGTTATTTGCTGCAAAGCGCTCCTCATGACATTAAGTATACGCCGTGTAAGCGGAGCGTAACAAATGCAAGGCGACATTTAGTAGCTCATTGCGGCAGGCACTCTATCTCACTCTGTCTCACAGCTTTCTGTCTCTATCTGCTGTCAGTGCTGTCTTTTAGCTGCTTACAAATTCAATTTCCGCTCACAACTCTCAGATATATATTTTCTCAACGCTTTTCTCGCTCATTTAAATATTGCTCGTACGTCCGAGCAAACAGAAAATAGAGAAGAAGAAGTACAGAGAGAGAGAGAGAGAGAGAGAGAGAGAGAGATGGCAGAGGAAGGAAGGGAGATGGCAGAAAGCGCTGGCCAACTAAGTGGCCTAATCTGGCAAATGGTAAATGGCGCTGGTTGTTGTTGGTGTTGGTACTCGTAATATGAAAACATTTCGCGGGCAAATGGCGTCGTCCAATGGCTCGGCAATAATGTAGTACAGTTATTTTTGTTGTTACCTGTTTTACGGGCTTTACTTTATCTAGTTAACAACATTCTTTTTAGACTTTTGACCGCAACCGAATCGACCATTTGGCAATTAGATATGTGCAGTTTAGATATCCTGCGGCAGTTTGATTCTGTTATTGACGCTCTTGCGTGTAAATATTATTGTTTAATATGCCATAAGGCAAACGTTTTGCCCACAAAACACACACACACACACACTACTGGCTATATATTTATGTGGTAGTGATGGGGATGGGAATGGGAATGGGAATGGGAGGGAGGGTGGCAGCTCTCGGGGATTTTATGCGCTGCAGACACGCAGCTGGCGCTGTGTCATGTGGGGATCTGGCAAATTTAATGGCGAGCCACTAAATCTCTTTATTATGAACTACTTGTTGGCTTTTGCTGACGCTCAAACTTTAAGTTGGCTTTGTGGTAACTTTTTGTACAGTAAGACGACCGCAATTGATATCAAATCAATTAGTTAATTTGATTTGCTGTCTGTGGCTTTCTCGCTCCCTCTCTCTCTCTCACTCTGTCTCTCTCTCACTGTCACTCCATGTGAATCCTTAATGTCGGCTTACTGAGACAAATCAAATTGTCAATCGTTTTGGTTACAGCCCAACATGATGGGCGACCTCTGCTGGCAGAATTGGCTTATGAACTTTAAGGTCATGTCACTGCCTGATGCCAGTTGCCACAAAAACTTTGTTTCCTTCGCTTGTAGGCGGCTCAAAACTTAAGACTCGAATCTACTACATGCATATGTATGTATATGTATGTATTTGAGGGTGAAACTGAAACTAGCGCATTTCAATGGCCAGGCACTTGGCCAAAGAGCGCGCCTGCTCAGCTCAGCTCGGCTAAAAATATATAAGACACATGCGTTTGTCTTTGAACTACTTTGGGCCTTGTACTCTGATTTCATGGCAGACTATGTAAATGAATGTGAATAAATAAGATTCGAAAGAGAGAATGAAAAAAAAGGCAGTTAGAGAATAGAAAATGAATCCTTGACAAAGTTCGTCTGTCGCCTTTTGCTGACATTGAAATGATTATTTATATGCTGGCTATGTGTATATGTGAAAGGGTATTGGTAGCGTCGTCTTGGCTCAGCTGAACTGCAGCATTCTTGCTTAGATTTTTAAGTGGCAGCTGCCCTCCAGCAACCACCATGGAACCACGAAGCAACTGCAGAGCTGCACCGACGAAACGGAAACGAAATAAGGTTAAAAGCCACTTAAGACTTGTGCAAGTTAATGTGCCACATAACTCAAGAGAGTCACATATTTTATTGTGCACACGCAGCAAGTAGAGCAGGGGGGGGGAGGAGTGCAGAGCATCCAGAAGAATGGCGGAATTAAAGAGAACGAGCGATAGAGAGAGAAAGCAACGTGAAAACATTACACACTCTTGCATGCATACACAATCCAAATGGTTTGTCTATGTGTGTGTGTGTGCGTGTGTGTGTGTGTGTGTTAGTTGGTACAGGGCCAGGACCACGACCAAGAGCAGCATCAGGAGCAGTACCAGGGCTTAGCCACACATTAGCATTGGTAATAAGAAACGCATTCTTGTTACTCTCCATGACCGAGTGAAGGCTCAACCTACGCAAAAAGGAGCAGCAGGACACACACACCACATTCCAGGCTGGCAATCAAATGAAATCCTTAATGATACAATCGATAATGCTTACAGCTGCAATCGAGATAGGATTGCAAAACGATTTTTAAGGATCTGCTGCCATAAAATCAACACTGCAATAAGCGCTGCCCACACACTGTGAATTAGCATTGGAATTACATTTCTCGGTGACGTTTATTGCCGAATACCCTGGGCAACAGCAGCAGCCAAAATGGGCATATAAGCTGACTGACTTCACTGCATGGAAAGAGTATAGCCAAGTTGAATATATTTTTAATGTTTTCAGTCTAATCCTTGAGGCGTGTTACACTAAACAGGCAAACAACCTATGGGGTTGCCTTTGCTAACAGTTTATTTCCACTTTCGCCTTTGTCTCAAAAATTTTGTAGTATAAGGATATGCTATATACTCGTGTGCGTGTGTCTGTGTGTATGTGTGAGTGTGTGAGTTGTGTATTTGTATGCGATTAACGTTAAATCGATGCGAAGCATCAAGTCTCAGACGTGATGTACGTCTTAAATGATGAGGCAGGCAATGTCATCGCCATCATCATCATCATCATCATCAGCTACATTATTACAATTATCATCATCATCTTGGAGTACATTATTGTCAATGTCATTGTCATTGTCATTGCGATTAGCTGAGCCAAGTCAATTTAGCAGCGGCTTAGTAATTTCACTCTCTCGCCCAGTTATCATGGCCACGGGGCGTATGATTAACCTTTAACGCAGCACCCTCCGCCTCCACCTCCGCCTCCACCTTCACCGCATCCTTCTCGCTGCCACCGCAGAACTTAATCTGTGCAGATTACTTGTGAGACGGCGATAACCAGAGTAACATCGAATTGTAGAAGTGCCAAGCAGCGAAATAGTTGCCACGGTTGGTCAAGCAAATTAATGAATGCCACTTTTGTCCAGTTGCAAGAGCAGCTCATTAATAACTGTCCACATGCGTGGCAAGCGAAACTTTGTCACAAGTCCTGACAAGATACCCCCAGGCAATATCAAGACCAATCGAAATCCATTCGGCCATTTGTTATGCCAACCATTTTGCGGCCGCTCATCGATTGAGTTTCCGTTGTCCTTCTCAGTTCTGTCTCTGGACTCTGGGCTTTTTCTGTCTATCGCTGCGGTTGATGGGAAGGGGGGGGGTTTGAGAGGCAGTCAGCATTGCCTGGACGAATTTATCTATGCACGCTCTGTGACATCTCCGAAATTAGGACATCATTAGCAACTGTCGATGAGCGCTGATAAATGCGCTACACAACGGTCCTTGGCACAGGATTGCCGGTTAATGCCCCCAGGCGTATCCTGGCAGTCTGACCCCTGAACTTGCGCTGGCATTAAGTCTTTAATTTATTAACTCGCAAATATTAATGAATTTAGCGCATTCAAATAATCATAGAGAATTGTTTGATTTGCCTAATCGAATAATATGCTCGTTAAGGGTGGTTGTTTTACAGGGTATTTCAATGTTGGAGCTGCGTTTGATTTAATGATGCCCAACGGGCTACGGGCAACGGCCAACGTGGTACTCTAAGCATTTCTATGTTGTATCTGAAGCGACACAAACGAGGCAGCAACAAAATATCGCAAATTGACAGCGGCACAAACACAAATACAAATACAAATACAGGACATGGCAAAGAGGGCAGGGAGAGAGGAGAGAGAAACACTTCCGGTTTTGACATGCCATTGCAATGCAGTTTATGGTACTGTGGCAACGTCGCCGCAGGCAGTTGCATTTCTGTGTCGCACTGTGTGGATATGTAGACAGGAAGGCCGAAGAAGAAGATGAGGGGAGGGATGGAAGTAAACACTCGTCGATGTCTTTTGCTGGGTTATGCAAATCAAGGGAAATTTCTTTCACAGATTTGCAGTGCCTGCTGCAGGATGCCTGCTGCCTGCTGCCTGCTGCCTGCTGTTTGTCTCCTGCTGTTGGCCAGCTCCATCGATTTGCATGTCATCAATTTGGGGATAAGGGAGGACTGTGCTGTAAGCAAAACACATATAGTACTCGTGTATATAGCCAAATTGTCTAGAGTCAGTGTAAGCTGTGAAATTGCCGGCAAGGGAATTAAAAGTTTATATTGTGACATTTCGATGGAGTGGCAAATTGATTTCCCTGCTTCTGCTGACAGTTTGAATGTCAATTTGCCTTAAACAATTCAAGAGCGAGAACAGTTTTTAGTTAAAGTGTGCCAGTCACAAATGCAATTCAACAGTGCTGACCCGCAACATACGCTTACAAAGTAAATTAAATTTAGTTTTCCCAAAGGCAACGCTCTCGACTCTTTCTTTCACACACACACACACTCATTCAAGGACTTGCTCGGGGAGAGAGAGACACACGTTTGGGGAAAATGCTCGAATGCAATAAATACGAGCTGCACATGGGTTAACCATGTCAGAGCTCCCCTCAGTGCAAAAGTTGTGGCGAAAGTATGAAATGTTGTGCTGACTATACGCTGTTACACAGTGCGTATGATTAACGTGATTGGCGTTGCGTATACGACGTGTTTCGCTGTCGGTCTGCCAACGAAGCAAACCGACCAGCATATTTAACTTATTTAATTAATATTTGCTGCCTACCCGCGGGCAACACAACATCGCGAGCAAAACAAAGTTTGAGGCTGCCTGCCACGTTGCCTCAGACTGTCAGACTGCCAGACTGCCAGACCGCTTGGATGCCTCTCTGTTGTTTGGCTTGTATCAAGTTATTATTATGAATTAATGGGCTTTGTGTGGTCTTTAGTTTGGCACAAAAGTCGATAAATTTATAATTAGCTTTTGGCGCTAAATGAGATGGAAATAACTGCCAAGAACCGAAGCCAAAGCTGTCTGCTTTTCTGCCACCCAAACTCAGTCTCATCCTCATCCCTGCAGGAGCACTCGTAAGAGCAGTCAAATAATACAGATCCTTAGGCCGAGGACTTAAATACTTTTGACTGAAGCTGCGGCTCAAACAACTTCAATGAATGGCCGGGCTGATTAGAGAAATTTGACTAAGCTGGGCCTATTCATAGGCTCATTTATTTATAAACGAAAAAGCAAATAATAATTATTTAACTATATAATAATACTAATATTGATATGGATTATCTTACTATTTTGCCAAATTTATGACTGGGCAGGTCAATGGGGAACGGGATTATTGCAGTTCATTTGAGTTGAGCGCACGAAAGGACACTCGGCCAAATGGCCGCCATTGAGAAGCAATAAGGGGCGATAATGTTGGCAATACATGTAGATTCGTCGCCCACATTACGTATGCGCCACGTTGCCGCTTTTGGGGCGCACGCACGCGTCGCGTAATTCATAAAGCAATAAAACAGCTGCACATAAAACGCAAACTTACGAACATTAAATGTGGGCCGAAACAGGTTGGAAATGTGAGAATATGAAGCAATCAAACGCACAATAAATGATGAAGACGGTCGGGCAGTCGCCGAAAGGAAATGCAATCAAAGCCAAAAGTAATCTCGGCGATAAGTGCGAAAACGTGTCAACTAAGAAGGGTGTTGCCACCCCCCCACCCCCCAACTTATCACCTACCCCCTAGTGTCATTCTGCAGATGACAGTCAATATGCTTACGATTACATAAGGCATAGCATTGAGATGTCGAAAACAATTGACAAACAGCCGGCGACAGTTTCTTTGAGTGAAACAGAGATATGAAATTATAACACATTTGATATATTCTCCTCCTTGGATGCAAAACTTCGGTGCTGGGGGAAACTATGTGGAAGGATTGCACCCCTTCCCACCCCCCTTCGGGGGGTATCCTCCCAGTTTTGGCTTTGTGTACGACTTTGGTTGTTTATTTGTATTGCTAAGCGACACAGATACCGCAGACAAATGCTGCTCCCAATCTCTGCCTGAAACTAGCAGCAGTTGGCAGAAAAATGAACGCCTTGGTTTGGGATTGAAACTTTAGACGCATCAACGCACATTTGTTGACGCATTCAAATGTACGCACACCACGCCCCTAAATACAACCTCACACACATGCTCACTAACACATACACACACACTTACACTCAACTCGTTACATGCCTGAGAAATGCCATTTCCGACACTCACACAGACAAACACTTGAAAAGCGACTCGAATTTCCATAATGTCTGCCATGAAAATGCGATCGATTTTCGTGTGCTGCAACAACAACAACAACAACAACAACAACTCTAACAGGAACAACAACAGACAAAAAAAAAAAAACAAAAATAAAATGGAAAAAATATAGAGAACAGAAGCAAGAAAAACGGCATAATGCTGTGGGCAAACTCATGTGGCATGAGTTGCGGTGTGTTTACGTATACATATTTGGGGACTTTGTGGGTGTGTCGGTGTCCGTGACCGTGTCTGTGTGTGAACGTGTGTGAGGGTATGAATATCTAAAGAGTGGCAACAGCCACAAATGGTAAGCTAAAATAAAGCGAGTAATATGAAGCCTGGACATGGTCGGGCATAGGGATAAGGATGAGGTATAGCAAAGGGGGAAATAGGGATAACTCCGACTCCCACCGACATCTAATGGCCCAAAGCGAAATTGTTGCTGTTGTTGTTCGCGTTTCGCGGTTTTTAAGCGCCACTTGCCGAACGGCTTTCGAATTAACATGAACATAAAAATGTGTTTTTAATGGCTTCCCTTTCAGCCCTACCCCTCTTTCTCCCTTCAGTAAGTGTCTCCTTTTGGGTATGCCATCAAATCAGTGCCTAGTCTAACTCGTCTGGTTGACAAAACGTTGCCTGATAGCAGCACCCCATGCTGGGGCTCAGGCTGAGCTCAGTATGGAATGAAGATTGATGACTCCACAGCATTTGTCAGCAGTTGCCTCAGCTGTGAGCGACCCAGTTCTGAACTCAACTCAACTCATATCGGCTTTTATTTATTTTTTTTTTGTGGGGGAGAAAAAGTTAATAAGTCACAAAATGTTTTGAAAAAAGGCATTGGAACGTGTTCTGCAAAATTCGCACAAATTTGCATTTAATATGCCCAACAAACGTACCCCCGACTCCAAATCCGCACTGTCAGCCATTTGGTCTGTTTCCTGTTTTGTGGCTTACTAGGCGTATGCGCAATAAGTGAAGCATACACTTTGGCTGTGGCTGTGGCTGTGGCTGTGGCTGCGGCTGCGGCTGCGGCTGCGGCTCTGTGGCAAATGTGAAGGCGTGAAGCTAATCCTATGCTCGTCAATATATCACATTTTCCAGGCCACTTGCCATGCCACTCCCCTCCCCACACTGCTCCATACAGTTGCTGATGACATGGGCAGGTCACAAAATTAGGGGCAACTCAAAATTCTGGGCAATTTCACAGAGTTTTAATAAAAACTTGATGAAATTTTTGCTTTCACTAGTATCAAAATAGACATAGCTATAGGGATACTTTATATAGAAAATTTCATCAGCATATAGTATAACTTGATCGAGTCGACTTGTAGCTGAAGTTGATTAGAAATCGTTGTCTACAATCAATCGACAGCATGTTGCTTGAGCCGCATATGTTGGTCAGCAGAGCATGAAGAACAATTCTATTTTTTTCTTTTTTTGGCAGTAAACGCAGCTAAACATACACAGATACACATAGACAAGGATATATATTAGAAGTACAAAGTGTATATTGTGTTATACACATATATAGTATACAAGTTGAGTGATATATTGACAGGCAAGCAGACAGATAGACAAACAGATGAGCTGCCAGCCCTCTCTCTCTCACACACACACACACTCTCACACTTGCTGATGTGTTTGTGTGTTGTAAAACATTTTATAGGCAAATCGATTTTTGTCTAAAGTGCCACAAACACGCACTGTAGCAACAGCTACAGCAACAGAGGCAGCAGCAGCAACAGCAGCAGCAACAGCAGCGATAACAATAACAATAAAGCGGCACTGCGACAGAGTAGACCAGCTAGACTGATGGCCAGCTAGGTGTGGATGGCGGCAGAGGAGGTGGCGGATGAGGATGATGAGGTGGTCTTCTCCACCTCCTCTGTGTTTCCGCTGGCTGTGTTAGTAGCAATAATAGCAACAACAGCAACACACGTTGACCGTGGCCAGCTGTGTCTCGAGAGTTAATGTCAACCGAATCAGAGAGACAGAGAGAGAGAGAGAGAGAGAGAGAGAGAGTGGGATATACTGTGATAAGAAAAGAGTGAGAGAGAGGGATAGCAAGAGTGAGGAGAGTGAGGCGTTGAGATCCTTGCAGCAGCACATCAAAGTCAAAGTCAAGCCGCAAAAATAAAATTAATAGAAAGGCAAAAATTCAGACTATTTCAGCTCACACTTTGCTTGTCTTAAGGCTTTAATACAGTGAGTGCTGCGTGTATTGGTACAGATTAATGTAGCTCATTTGCAGATTGATGTGCTGCAATTATGCGGCAACAGCAACCAGAACAACAACAACAACAACATTGCTGCTATAAAAACACTTAGCGCACAGATTCTGATTAAGTGGAAGTGCGAGCACGCCGAAGGACTTTAAGGACAAGTTAATGCCAGACTTTAAAGCAGCGTCTAAGGCAGTTGTTGCTTTAACTGATGGCAACTGACTGGGACACACTGTGACAGTGTCACTCTCATTTATTCGCTTTTGCGGTCAGCAGTGTGTCAATCAAGGCAAATGCCATTGCCAAGCATATTGAAGGCACAGACTGTGGCAGACAGAAGGACAAATAAGGAGGGGAACTGCGGTAGACAGTGTCTGACAAAAGGACAGCTGAGACACAGACAGAGACAAAGGCAGGCAGTGTAACGTCACGCACGTATATCTACATACATATACATATATATTTATATATATACGCATATATATGTATGTATGTATGTAAGCGCTGTTCTTCATATCCTGTCAATGGAGACGAGCAATCGCAATCGCAGTCAACTTTGCTTTTGCCTGCTTTTTAATGAACGCTTTGACAATGCCTTCGAGTGCAACAGAGAGACAGGCTAACGAGGACAATTGCCACTGTATTTGTTTTTGTGTGTATGTGTGTGTATTTGACTCAAGTGTGGGGCAGCGTCAATGCCAATGCCTGAGCTGACTGACTGACTGCCTCAAGTGGAAGGATAATGAGTGCTTTTCTTTGCCATTGCCAGCGGCCATATTGACACACAAGGCACTGCCACTGCCACTGCTGTTGCACTGATTGCTCACTGTCAATGCCAGCTGGTGGCAAGTTTGTAACAACTGCTGCAATGTAATTAAAATCATGTCATTGACAGCCTCATTGGCTGGCTTTAAACTAGAGGTCTCTGGCAGGGTTGCCATTGTTACCAAAACCCCAAAAAATGTTTAGCCACAGCTGGATATTTATTTTCCTCTAGATAATTAAAAGGATTCTTTTACTCCCCACCCCCTATCACACATTCACTCTCTCTCTCTCTCTCTCTCTCTCTCTCTCTCTCTCTCTATCTCTGTCTCTGTCTCTGTCTGCTGGCAGCTGGCACATTTGGTAAGTTAATGCCTGCCTTATTGGCAGCTGACTTGCGGTTAAGCAATCAAAAAGCATAAATCATGCTCAATTAGTAAAAGCAGCTCTGACGTCAGGCTTCGTTGCCTTGGGTTGCCTTAAGTGCCTGTTCCTGTCCCTCACATAGGATTGGGTCTATGCTGTACACTGGGGGAGAATCAGCATGTATATATTTGAGACAAAAGCGGCGGCAAGAGGAACAACAAATGGTGGTTAAGCAAATACACACGCAATATCAATAACTTAATTAAGATAAATGCATATTGTATTTAGTCATAGAGACACAAACTCACACACACAACCAATACAAATATTCACACACAGCCAGAAAGACACAGAGGCACAAAGAAGCCGCCACGTGCCGGGGGCCATTTTGGTATTTTTGCCCGGATATCCGTTAATTCTAACGCTGCATTTGCCATGGCTCCGCCTGAGAAACACACTCAGACTCCGTCCCAGAAATCTTTGTTAACATTAATGCGACGCGTGTTTTGCTTGTTTATGTGCCTAACACACCAACACACACCCCTACATCCCTACACCCCTACTCCACACACCCCTAACCTCATACCAATGTAGAGTCAATTAATTTATGTACTCAAGCGAGTAGTGAGGCGGGTGGGTGGATGAGGAGGAGGTAAGGGGGCGTGAAAGTGTGTGCCAATGTGAAAAATGGATAATTAGTTAATTGCAGCGCTGCCAGATAAATGTGCATAAATAAATATGTATGTATATGCTACACACACACACACATATATTTAGTTAACTTAGTCAAGATCTGCAATTGAAATCCCCCCTCAAGTGCAAAATTAATCAAATATATCTGTTTCTTCTTCTATTTCTGCCTGTTGCAGAACTTGATTATCAACATATCTGACATGACTCAGAACGGGGGCTGATGGTCGCTTCTTCTTTGTATTAGTTTTGGAAAAGTTACTTATAGTCATGTATGTGGTGGGGGGGGGCCATAAAAGTATACGAGATGTGGGGCTATTGTCTGACTTGGCTGGAGTTTTCGCATTAGGAAGTTCTAATGGGTTTTACTTGGGGCTACTTACTTGATCTTCTCCCATATTTCGTCGCCGAAATGCTTGAGCACCAGCAACTCCAAGGCGTAGTTAACGAAGCCATACTGCGAATAAGAAGATAATGGAAATGCATAAAGCAACACAGATTAGTTAACTGGAATCATATTACTCATTATACAGCACCCCATTTATACTATATGATAATATTTAATTCCTATCTGGTTTTCATTTATTGCAACAGTTCGGTTTGCGTTGTTGGCGGTGCGTTTTGTTAATAAAGAGCAGCAAGTGGCGGAGGCAAGCGGCAATTACAGATACATTTTTATGGCCACTCAAAATGAAATCATAAAAGCGGCAACAAAATTGAATGCTCGCACATTTTAATTACATTTGCTGGCGAACTAAGTGATAATAAAACCAGTCCAAACGAGTCCTCTGCACTGCTGCCCCAAAGGAAACTCTTTATTGGCCTTGCTTTTGCTTTTGAGCCAACTCAGCGGCCTGCCATTTTTAAAATAAATGCAGAATGAGCAGAAAACGACAAAACGAAATAAAAAAAAAATAAGAAGCAGAGCAAAAAAAGATGTGAAATCAATAACGATTGCGCATTTCATTTCTTTCAAATGTATCCTATAAGCAATCAATTTGATTTGTTATGCGAAATCAAACCCAGACTCACACACACACACACACACAACCACACTCTGCATCTCACACATACATACAGACAGACACATACATATACACAATTTGTGTCGTGGATAGACACTTGAATGCCCATAGAGCTTGCAAGATGGCGCACAATCAATCGTTTCCGCCGGAAGTAATACTAAAGAAGCAAAATACTTGAAATATATTTACATACATTACGCATACGTCTAGTGAGCCGGCACTTGGCTGGTTTTTCAACATCTCCATCTCTCTGCTGGTTGCCCTGATGAAGATGAAGATGCATCTAACAGATATTTGATGTTTATTACCTTTGTTTGCCCATATCAAAATGTGGCGAGAAAAAACCCAAGTATGTTTTTACGAAGGAAACGGAAAAATCTGAATCGATAACAGATTTGAATGTGCGCATTTACTACAGCATCTATTATCTACAATTGGGTATTAGCATATAAGCCTAGTTAGGGAATATTTTGAAATTTGTCACAGAACTGACAGTAATTCTATGAATAGTAGTTTATCCATATTTGTGGCACATTTACTGAATTTGCATATACTCCTCGTATGTCCAACATAACATAATCCCTATCTAAATCAATTTGAATTGCATGTGTTATTCACTAGAGAATTCTCTCTCTCAACTTACCATTTTTGCAGTTGGTTTGTTAGACGAACTGTTGAATATTTTGTAGGGTTTTCTTTGTAGTTGTTTCTCACTTTCACAAAAATATATGTCGATCAAATGCAAATCATATCAAATCACTCGTCATCAATATGTAATTTTGTTGCTTTTCAGTTTAACATTTTCATTAAATTCGTTCACAGTTATTATTTATACGATGATTGAGCCCGTAGCTTAGTATTGAAATCAATTCATTTGTTTACTTGACGCGGCTTAAAGCGAATGAATTTGGATATAAAATAATTCAAAATAAACAAAACTATTACAATATGAAAACAGTCAGTTGAATGGCAAATGATATCTGTCTGTTCGTCCTTTCTACACTCCGTGTTGATATCCCATTGACGGCGAATCACAAATGCCACAAAGGACATGAATATTTCATGAGTTTTTACATTGAAATCGGCTTAACTTTTTCCTAACTTGTCTCTTAGTCGTCTTTGAATTTCATTTTCTGTTTCTGTTCCTATTTCTCTTTAAATTTCTGACTGTTTCTTATATTTATTTTTTTTAGCTCTTGGTGTCGTATAGAAACTCAGTATGGCAGAAGATTCCCGTCTGGTGCTAAGGACGAATGCTAATCAAATATGCCGAGTCAAGGAGGCGAGAGCTTTTTGGCCAACAGTTGCCTATTTGTTGTGCCATTTGCTGGCGGCTTATTGCCGCTCTTATTGCATTCTTGCATGCCACATGCCACATGCGACATGCAACACGTGCAAAACCCAGAGGCACACAACGGCAACAATAACGCCAGAGCCAAACGATGCCATCAACTGGGTCACAACAAAGGTATGCAAAGGCAACAGCAGCAACCGGGTTCAAAGGATGCAGAGGGCTGGTTAATTACATACATACATACACACACACACACACAGGTGTATATGTACTGCTACAGTTGTCTAGGTGTGCGACTATGAAATTTATGCGCCACACTGAGTGTGCAGCAATTAAGGCGTCGCCATTTTGAAGGCAGCCCTCCAAATGTAAAATGCACACTTTTGAGAAAAGCCCAAACATTCAGAACTAGGCAGGATAACAACTACTAGCACACACACACCTACTAAAACATATACATACATATATATACATACATATATATATATATACATAAAGAAATGTGGAGGCAGGAAGTTTTCTGTTTGAGCGGCAGTAGCGACAGCAGCTAAGAATAACATTCTTGGAGGTGCCACAAAGTTTTAAAGCGCCATGAAACAAAACTGAAATATCGATTTTCATCTTCAAAGCGTTTTGGGGTGCTGTGTGAGGGGGGAGTTTTGAG
The DNA here is from genome assembly GCA_018150725.1 of Drosophila quadrilineata. Lineage (NCBI taxonomy): Eukaryota > Metazoa > Arthropoda > Insecta > Diptera > Drosophilidae > Drosophila > Drosophila quadrilineata. Next base: position 1,387,876 of record JAECWN010000356.1, read on the forward strand.
TCGCCCATTAGCGGCCTCCAAAAAGGTGCATAACCTGAACCTGACATGCCCCATTTATATGGGCAAATGTATATATTTATATAAACTTTATGTATTAAGCCTGACATTGCTTAACTTTTGCCATGGTCAGTCACATTTATCGCTTCGCGATGTCAACCTTCGTCGCATCGGATGTGTTTTCTTTGAGCTTTTGTCCCCAGGATGATACTCCTTGCTACTTATTGCATATTAATCAGACGACGGAGAATTTGTTGCCCATTCGATACTCGTATTCAAGTGGCTTCCAATTCAACGAATTTTAATTACGTGCAACATTTGACATTCTGCGTAATGGGTCCTTTGCCTGTTGCCGCGCCAACAGCAACAGTAACAACAACAGCAACAACAGCAACAACAACAACAAAAACGATGTGTAAATAAGGGTCGAGGGTCATAGAGTTTGTTGTGGCTTATGCAAGGGTTGAGGGCGCCTTGCGACAATTTGTTTAAGGCTGTTCGGCACTCATGACCTTAATAGGCATTTGGCAAGCAATCCTTTAAAGGCCGTATGTCATCTCGGGCACGCCATTTCATAATTGAGAGAGTACGGAGTTTGGGGCAATATTGTAAACTAAATGTGCGCACAAATTGTGTGTCAATTTGGCACTAAACGTGCAATAAGTGTAAATGATGAGTTGGTCATTAAGTGGCCGTAGTCATTTCATAATGAGCCGCCACCGGATGGTCGATTGGTTGCCCGATTGGTCGGTGCTTTGGCCTGGGCGAAGTGGCCGAATATATTCAACTTTGGCACTGTCGGGAACATTTATCAAATATAATGGACGCAAAACGTTTACTATCGCCCGGCCGAAAGACAAAAGAAATAACAAATAGCGTAGCAGATACTACAACAGGAAGCACAGCAAAGAGTACAACAATTGGGAACAACTGTCCACAAATTGCCGTGAGCACGCAAAGCCAAATGTCTAATAAACTTTGACATATTGAGGCAAATATTTCTATCTATGCTGGTTGTATGGTCTCTTCCCTCGTTTATGCTAGTTCCTTCATTCATTGTCATATTTTGTGTTTTTTTTTTTTTTGTTCTTTTTCGATTCAGTAAAGAAGACACCAAAAACCGAAAGCATAAATTATTGCACACTCCTGATGGGACGACAGAGCGAGACAATAACGACAAAAAATATATATTTTTGCGCACCCGAAATACTCGTAAATTAGAGCCCTCGAAAGTATGCTTTAATTTTGCGTTGTTGAACGAGCTTAAAAATATCGTCGCGCATACGCCGCGTTGGCCAAGTCCAACAGCTTGCCGGGTTTCTTATTGTACGCGAACGTCTTGGCGTCGAGGCGACAGTCCTTGAGGATTCCGTTATTTTCCTCTACACTTTTATACAGTATATGCTTTATATTTTTACTGTTGAATTGTTGCTGAGCACAAGATTGTTTTTATTGAACGATTTACGCCGACTTACGACCGTCGATTCTTATTTTTATTTTTATTGTGTTTGGTATTTTTGTATATGGTATTTTGCTTTGTATTTCGTTTGTTGTTGCTTGTGGCGTGTGATTTATTTGCTTTGTTTTTTAGATTTGACTTTCACTTCAGTTTCACTACCAACATCCTGGCACACAAAAACATACACACACACACAATCCGACTTACACTGTGTCACTGTGTGTGTGTGTGTGTTGGGCTAACTTTTGATAAGCGAAGCGAAATGAAGCGCGCGCCAGCCTACTTCAGAGACTCGACTCACCGTGTTGTTGTTTATCAGTGTGTTGGCGTGTGTGTGTGAGTGAGTGAGTGTGTATGTGTATGTGTGGCGTGGGACCGTCACAACGAATGAACAGTTCGGTTGAAAGAGCCATCGACGACTGAGCAGACGCCGTTTAGTGCCCGCTGTATTAAAGGCCGCAGTAACTGCCAGGACACTTGTGTGCTTGTGCTTTCCTTACTGCCACTGCCTGGTTGTGGCAGCTTCAATCGCCTTTCTGCTGCCATACGCTAGCCAATTGCCTGTCGCGCTCAGCTGTTTCTCGAAAGCTCCCGATGGCTGCCAAAAGCTCGCTCTTTTGCTCTCTCACTCGTCTTACAGTTGAAACTGCTGGCCAATAGATGGCGACACTAAGTTCATGATGGATTAAGGTCAGTTGAATTTCATTTTATAGCGCTTTTCATAAAATTATATGATTTCATTTCACAAATTATTTTTTCAAGTATTTAATTTCCTTTTATGTAAGTTTTGTCTTTCATTATTAAAAGGCATTGCTAGTCGTCAATCATTTGCATTGTTTCGCGCTATTTTATTCGCCTCGCTGCTCTTTTTCTTCCTCAGCAAAACAAAACACAATTAAAGAGCCTTTGGCGTTTGTTAACATTGTCGGAATATTGTTTTTAATTCAACATTCATTTGCCTCATGGTCAAAGGCTGAAAGACTGAATGGCTGAAAGGCTGCAAGTGCAAGCAGAACAACCACAACAAAAGTCAGCTGTGTTGTCTGATAAATGTCAACAGTGGGCCAAGCTAAACTCGACAATGCCGTTGACACTGATGAAACGCGCCTTCTGCAAGGCAAAGAGGTAACCAAGTGGGCCCAAACGCAGATAGTTTCCTCCACCTGGACAATAGGTGCACGCCAAGTGGAAATATTATATTATGAAATGCCCTGACTAGGTTTTGCTTGGAAAAAGTGAGAAACGTATGATAGTTATGGGGAGAAATCGTATTGTGCGAGTTAAATTGAGAATCTCTAATCAACTTCTGGGAGTGCAGATGAGTATCTGGCTGGCATTTAATTAACGGCCAACAGAAAGTGACATAGACAGAGATTTCAGCGAATAGAGCGAATCTCTGGCAATGTTTCAAGCTGAAACAATGAAGAAGTGCAGCAGGATAATCACATCACACTTGAGTAAATAAATGTTTGAAGTGGAGGCAGCCAAGCGGACATTGCATTTCTCAGAAGTAAAGTAAACTTGTAGCCAGACAGACAGCTGTTGTATCTGTACTCCTAAGAGCCTAAGAGGCAGCTCGTCCCCGGGCTGGACGTGCCACATAGAGACAACAACTAACAGAGATGGTGGGTTTTCAAAATACTCGAATCTGTCAGTCACTCAATGCAATTTGGGTTAATGATGGAAACTTGCAACAGTGGAAATTGTGATAACATTGCCACGAGGACAAACTTTCGCTTGAATGAGTGTCTATTGTGAGCACAACTTCAATATTTAATCGACCATTATGCTGCTGTCCGGCTGTAATCACTGAAGCAGCGCTTAACAATCAATCAGCAATCAATCAATCGATCAACCAATCAATCAATCAATCAGTGCAAATATCACAGCAAATACCTCGCTTAATGGCATAAGCATATCATATCTTGCAGAAATGTTTGGCATTTAAACAAACGGGATTTAATAATATGTTTATATGAAATTCCTCAATTTATACATACCTTATGGCAGATTGCTTTGATGCTCTTTATTTATGAGTTGCAGGCCATAAAAATAGAGAATAATGCCATGAATGCCTTTTTCTAAGGCAAAACTGATGCTTCTCCTTCTTCTTTTGCTTTTCCAAATGGGAATATTCTCCTGCTGTGTTATTTTATTTTTATTTTTGTTTTTCTTTTTCTATTTTTTATTTGTATTTTTATTGCAATCGAATGTCCACCTCTGCACTTTTACAGCTTGTTATTGCATAAATATTTGAATACTCTTGCACTATTCACAAGGATACACACACACAGAGACACACACACATACACATACACAGCTGTATGGGTGTATGGGTATAACTTCAACTCTTCACAAATGACCCACACAAAAGGAATGTGCAGTGTCAGCAAAATGCCATAAGGTACCTCCAACAGAGAACATAACAATGCCAAATGTATCATAAAATTGAACTACAATCACAATACGCATGATATCCTTTGCCTTTAACTGTGTTCGATTATTTAATGAACAGACTAAAGTTATTTTATCAAAATATTTCCTATGTCGAAATAGTGTTTTCTAGGCATTCAAGCAAACTTATATTATTTGGTAAATATTACTAAAATGTATTCTTCATATCGTAATAGAACTTTCTCAACATTTATTAAGTTAAGCAAGCTTCTATTATATATTATCCGTCTATTATTAGCTTGATTGCAGTAGTTTCTTAAATCCCAGCCAAATTGCTCCATTATATCAAGTAGTTTCAAGTAAACAATAAGTAAAATAAACACAAACCCAATCACTTGACCGCCACAAAAACTCTTTCAATGAAAAGCAAAAGTGCCGCGTGATGAACTACAAGTCACCACGTTTTGAGGAATCACAGTATCTTCAATTAAAAAATATATGTTTTCTGTGAAGTTCCTATTTTTTAATTTACTTTTAAATATTTTTTAAATTGTTTGACTTTACATAAATTTGCATAAACTTATTACATCTGAAACCCTTTGGCTAAATATAAATTGAAAATAATTATTATAAAAATGATCTGCCCTGACAGGCAACGTGGCGCGCTAATCTCGAGAGGCTTTCGAAAATATCAAATAGTTGTCGACAATTAGCGAAACGAACGCTCTGCTCATTATTCAATAATAATATATTTTTGTTTAATAAATGCAGCAAATCGTCAGCTCAATTGTTTTAATTGTGGACCCACAAATACTCCGACTCATACTCATACTCATACTGATACTCTGATACTCGTTTTCAAACTCATCGCAAATCTGAAAGTCGAGGTGAATGGGTTGAAGGGAATCTGACTATGATGATGAGTGTGAGTATGAGAGTGCGGGTAGCTGGAGCTGCTTAGGTGGCCGACTTGCCAGTGGCTTCGACAGTTCATCTTGACATAGAACAGCTACTGATGAATCTTGAGGGCATGAGTCTCTCAACATACTCGATGTACTATTTATGAATGGGAATAAGAGAAATCGAGTAATTACGTAACTTGGCATATCGACATCTCGGCGCATCTTTGCCGGCAACAAGTCACAACTTGGCGCTGCCAGTCGAGAGTCGATAGCGCTGAGGGCAACAACGTGGTCAGTAAAGGCGGCTTAAAACAACATTAACAACAATTAAGAACAACAATTAGATCTCGACAATTTGTCAACAATGATTTGGTTAATTTGGCTCATCTTGAATCCGAGCTTAGTCTCGGCTCACGTGAGACTGGCCGAGGTGCCCAGCTCGACCAGCACTTGGCGAAGTGTTCCCCCATATCCCCAGTTGCAGTGGCAACCTCGAAATCAAACCACATCCAAACCCGCCAACAACATTATGCATCTGGATCAGGTGACAAAACGCCAGTACTGTGAAGCAGAGGAATTTCCACACAACTACCAGACGAAGGCCACAAATGGCAGCATCATCTGGTGGCGGCATCGCAATCAATTCAAGCGCACCAAGATTGGAGAATACGCCTCCATGCGCGACTTGTGCTTGGATGCCCATGGATTGCCACTGCGGCGCCAGTGCTCGGAAGTCAATGCCACTGCCACCTGGGAGCAGCTCACGAATGTAACGTGCCTCGAGGGCAACCAGCTGAGTGAGAGTCTCCATCAACTGCATGAAGAGCTGCTCGGAGAGCTGCCTGAGAAACCGGTTAGCCTAACCAAGCTGAGATCCATCTTGACACAGGCTCATGGTCAGCTGGCACCTGTTGATGTTTACAGCACGGCGCAGATATTCGATCTGCTCGTGGCTCAGCCCCAGAAGTCTCCAGCTGTGAGTGTGGATCTGGTTGGCATCTGTCAGCAGATCATGTCCAGCGACAAGCAAATACTAAAGAAATCTGCTGAGGTGAATGCCACCAACTCACTGCTAAGCAGATTCGAAGACTACTTGGATGCACTGCCGCAGCAGCTGGTGCCCAGCGAGAGGTGTGGCCATTCAAGTGGCGGAGTTGCCAACAACTCAGTGGATGTGAATATCCTTGACTATGCCCATATTGGAGTGCAGGCACTGATGAGCAGCAACTTGAGTGTCTTCTATGTGAATCCCAGTTGCAGCAACATCACTGGCATTGCCATTTACTCGAGCAGCGGAAGAGATCGCTTGCCAACTGCATATAGCTATTGGTATCGCTTCCTCTATGCCAACGAGAGTCTAGAGGTATTGAGAAGAGATCGGGATCTGGAGACTGCCACCTATCTGCCGGAGCAGCTGTTACTCCATGTACTGGACAGCGGCTACTCGTACTTGGTGCTCAAGGTCTATGCCCACGACGCGCTCTTTGTGGAGACTTCAAAGCAACAACGTTGGAGGCCTCGAAGCAAGGTGTTATCCATAACCATTCCAGGGATGGAGAGTAAGTGAATTAATATAATATGAATAGACTTTAAATATATAATTATTTTATTTGCCAGCTAATATTCTGCCGGAGGCTGTGCCCTTCCTGCTGCGGAAACCACATTCAAACTTGAAGGGCGGTTGTGGCTACTGGAACTATGAGACTTGGCTGGACCAGGGAATCACTACTTGCCAAGACAAGCAGGAGAATAGCGACATAGTGCTCTGTCAAGCCCAACACCTGACACAGTTTTCCTTTCTAATTGGCGCCAGTTATGCCCAGCAGCACTCCAAAGATCTCCAACTGGATGCCCATGAGCAACTCCTAGACACTGTCACCATTGTGGGTTGTGGACTGTCCCTCTTTGGCCTTCTGGGCATCTTTGTCACAGCAGTCGTAGCCAGGAAATGGCGGGAACAGGCCTCAACAAAGGTACTACTCCATCTCTGCCTGGCACTGGCTGTGCAGCTGCTGCTCTTCGGATTTCTCAGTCAGGCTGATTGGATGGAGCAACTAGCTCTGGATCGAAATTGGAATTTGTGTGTGATTTCTGGAGCTGCTTTGCAGTATTCCGTCTTGGTCATCTTTAGTTGGATGCTCATAATTGCCATTCTGCAGTTCCAGCGATATGTTACTGTAATAGGCGTGGCCCGCCCAAATCATTATATACTGATATCAGCTGTAGCTGCCTGGAGTCTGCCTACAATGCCCACTCTATTGGTCGTGTTCCTCGATGAGAAATCTTACAAGCCGTCTCAGTATCAGCTGGAGACACACACCGCCTTGTGTTATCCCTCGGGATATGGACTGGCACTGGGCGTGGTACTGCCCATTGCCCTGGTAACTGTGGCCAACTCTTTCATGATGATTTGCATCATCTACAGTATCTACCGGGCATTAAATCCACGTCGACAACTCATTGTTCAGCAGCTGCGCCTCTCCGTGCTGCTCTTCTTCCTGCTTGGACTCACCTGGATCTTTGGCCTATGCAGCTATCTGCAGCTGGGCATAATATTCTCGTATCTTTTCTGTCTGACGGCCACGTTACAGGGATTTGTGCTCTTTGTTTACTTCGTCGTCTTCAATGCGATGAATAGACGAGCTTGGCTTAACTTCATCTGTCCTTCAAGGGTTAAGGTGGATGCGCCAAAGCGCACAACCGAGTTACAGTCAACGACGACATCTTCAACTAACGCTTCCAGGCGTTCAGAGACTTCTAATTAAGCGTAAACAATTAATTTTAGTTAAAATAAATATATATTTTAAATGTAGCTAAGTTGCACACCTTATTTAACGCTTTAAATGCCCAGCATAGACACATACCTATCTGCCCGCTTTGTAAGCGCAGGCACAAACCTTTCACATAGCTTTAAAGCATTACAGTTTTAGAGCAAATGCAAATGCATTGCGGTTCATCTATTAATTTAGCCAATCCCCAAACATTTTCAGCTTGAAACCGGTTTGGTTGATTTATTTAACACACAAACCAGTAGGTTTGAGGTATACTGTTTATAATATAAGTAAAAGAACTATAATAAACTTTCGCTTAACAGCGAAGTTCAAGCCAACTGTTGATTTGACCCTGAATTAACAAGATTTTTGTGAACACAGTTTTACATAAATTTACATAGATATTTTTGCCGTCTAGTGACATAGAGCATAATGTACTTTTTAAAAACTTTTGGGAAAAAACAAACTCGCTGTTAAATTTAATTATAAATGTTGTCATCAACATTGAGTAGAAAAGGAAATTGTGTGATAGATAATATTTTAATGGATAACGCTTCTGGTGTTAAAATCAACCCACGAGCCGAAGATCGACCTTATATGGCAATTTAGTGCAATTCTGAGCTGGGCTTGTTTTACCGCCTGTCCGGTTGCCGTATCTTTTTCCGTGCCTTTTAATTTATAGCTTCTAAATTATGTAAATGATATGACAAAGTTAATTTTTGGTGAATGTTTTTCGAGTGCTGCGTGGCTTCACCTTTTTGTCTCATTCCGCAATTCCGAGGCTGAAACCGAGAAACTCAAACTGAAACTAAAAAGGCCGTAACTCAGCACAACTCTCAAGCTGAAGAGTATTTGGATTTGAGTTTCATTTTGTTTTTTTTTCGAATTTCGAGAATGTTGTATTTTATAATTTGTGGGTACAAATTAGCTTAGACTTAAATTAGAATACAGATAGCTTTGCCAAGTCTTTAGTATATACATTTCATATAATAAAGAATTAAAATATCATTAAATTATATAACCAGCAATAGGATTATAACAAATTAACCTCATTTACTGGTTGCCGCTGCTCATCGAGAACGGCATTCCGAGCCAATCCTCATTTGAATAACAGACGATGCCGACCGCCATGTCACGCCATGGCAACGCCTTGGAATCATTATCGTCATCAGCGGCGTATCAGCAGCAGCCGCAGCGGTATATACGAGGTTCCGGGTGCCACATCCTTGCCCTCCGGCAAGAAGTTCATCGCATAGTTCTTTGGCGTCGGAGTATTCGGCGGCACGGCATAGTCCAAGATGTTCTGCGATGCTGCCACGGACAGCTTGCGATAAGCTTGGAGCTGCTGCTGTTGTGGCTGCTGTTTTGGTTGTGGCACTTCCGGTCTGCCCTGGAAGAGTTGTGCCCGCTGCCTGTCGCCCTCCTGAAAGCGCTGAAGATGCCCGTGGATGATGCGTTGCAAGGCGGCCGTCGTCTTGGCATTGGGTGCATTGTAGTAATAGGGCTGACCCTGCACAGGCAATCTCTGTGAGCGTGTCAGTGTCTGTGTCTGTGTCTGTGTCTGGCGGGGATTGTAGCCCAGATTGGCGGCGCAGACGACGCTCAGCACAGATATCAACTGGAAGACAAATTTTATGCAATGACAGATGACAAATTGTTTACACTTTCAGCTGTTACACAACACGAACTACACAAACTTACACAGAAGCACGTCCTATGCATGACTCACTACGCGATTCACTCGTTCCGCTCGACAATCGATACTTGACACCCGATACTCGACAGAGAGTAGACCAGAATAGAGTAGAGCTAAGAGCTGAGCTGAAGCTCTTCCAATCGCAGACTCGTTAGCTGAACGGCCGTTAGGCAACTGAACAGATAGAGATTCGGACAACGGATGGCAACTCGTTTCAAGTTCAGGGGCTCTCAACTGCATTTACATAAATTTCTATCTAAACTGGCCAGTGCTAGACACCGAGCACCTCCATCACGGGCTCATGATACGGACTGATGATGTCCCCGTCTTCGCAACAAAGTTGCTTGGATAGTTGCTGTCGGTTTACTTTCAAAAGTTTATTCTTTTTCTTGAGCACGTGATTTATGCAAATATTCTGCCCAAGATCACTTCTATACATATACATACATATAAATTTGAAATTTTTTATTTTTGAAAGAGGTTGATCTGGTTTTTGGCACTATTTTTGATTTTGGTTTTTTTTTTCAGTTTCAACTCTTATCAATTGGCTTTAATCGATCAATGAGCGATTCACACAGAGTGAATCTGGGATTCACATTCGAAACAATAGAAAAACGCATAACGATAAATATAGAAAAATTCACAGCTAACGTGTTGAGATTGAGAAGATTTCGATATATCTTCAGATCTATCTTGACAACTAACAAAAATGCAAACTCTAAACTACGAAAATCTCTCAGTGATCTTAGACAACGAGGCGACGGCATTATAATTATGCAAATATCTCATGATGTATCAGCACATAGATATATCATTTTTGTGGCTATGCTTAAGTCACTTAGACAATATAACGCCCATGTACGTATTAATTTTTCATCATTTGATTTGCATAATAGTCTTTGGATTCGATGGGGTTAACACTCCCTTGGAGCAACTAAGTAAGAGATCGGGCTTCGAATACAATGGCAATTGATGAACAAACACATGTAGTTTTTATATTGATTTTTAATCGTTTGCCTCTTTATATTGGGCCATATAAAGCGACACGATCTCTATTCTCTACAATAAAATACTCTATGAATAAATGATTGTATGTATATTTGAATGCGAAGCACTTTATTCATTCATCGTCAATCAGAGTCGGTTTCCATCTCCATCTCCATCTACATCTCTGCCAGACAACTCAACTCAACGAAGATATATGATGGTGTTTTGCCAAATTCGTTTGATAACTGGCTTATAATGATAATCATATGCCAGACAATAATAGATATTTATATATTTGTTTAAACATTATGATGCGATTTACTTTGTGTGTTGTGTTGTTGAGAAACGAGTAAGTTGCTCTATTAATATGTTGAAATTTGATATTTATTGTCTATGCACATTTGTCATAACACATTTTGAATTGAAAACGTTGCTAATTTGTTGTCTAAATTGTTTATTATTTTATTTATTTAGCAATAACACAATGCCTCTGCTTGACTTCGGCAATAAATATTTGATCAATCAGTTTCGCATTCCATTTGTAATTTACAATCGATCTAATCGGATTCAATTTCCATTTATGCGTTTCACACATCGAAAATACAATTACCTAATGAAATTTGTCGGAATTTGAAACAATCCCGTAACTGCCTTCACCTCCATCTCATTGTGCACCAACAGCCAAAGAACAAGAAGATGATGAAGAAGCAGAAGAATACCCGCATTTGTGGCAAACCCAATAACAATGTGACTGTCCTTGTGTCCTGGCCATCCATTGTCCTTCCATTCGTCGTCCTTCGCAGCGACTCATTAACAGCATAAGCGAGACAACCAGACACAATAATTGAGGTGTGAGAATGAGCGAATGAGAATCTGAAAAGGAGAGGGGAAGAGGGAGAGGGTAAGTTGGGTGGAGAGGAAACGGAAATGATGCGCGACGTTAGCATCAGCCATGACACTTAATTAAAGCGCTGCATTGGAATTGGAATTGATTTAAGCAAGTAATTAGAAGCTGCCATCATCTAAACTGTAATTCGTTTAACTCTGGCTTCTGCAATGAAATGTGAAAAGCGGAAAATGAAAACTCAGAAAATGAAAATCGCGCTATCAAACACATTTAATTACTATGTAAATGATTTGTCTATTTCCTGTCCAACTTGACAGGTCCGGCAAGTACCTGTCCCAACATTCTGTCAACTCGCAGCGTCCTCTCATGTGTGTCATATTGATGAGGGTTTAGAGTTGCCTTAACTGAAATCACCAAACAGAGCTCATATATATTTCACATGAGACACAAAGGGCACATCATCATAATCATCATAAAGTTGAAGCTGCCTCAAACAAATACAAAAATACCATTTCATATTGTTCGGCTTTGTTGCCATCCAGCTGTTAGGGTATCCTCTGCCCAGCTGGGTATATCCTAAATGAATGTCTGCATATGGGCAACTCCTTGGAATGGGCTGCATGACTGTCCAGTAATGAGTTTAATGGGCTTTTGAACTAAAGCCAATTGCGGAGAGGCATTTCATTTTATATGGATTTGGATTTGGTTTTTTGGGCAGAAATGATGAGAAGCCTTAAGCATGACGTGCTGAATGGACACATGGCACTCGGAGGAGCCATCGCCGCATTGCCACTGTGTGTGGGTTCGAGTCCTTCAATAACAAATTTAGTTATGCCTGACAGGCAGCTTCAGCACTCTCATATTTTATGCATGACCAGCACTCGCTGGACTCGCAGATTGTGGGTAGGGCGAATTGCTTTCCAATTGACTAAGCACACTACTCACCCAAGTACTCACGTGCCGACTCGTCGGTCTCGTCAGAGTCCTTCAGACCTCAGGTCCTAATGGGAAGGGCTAGCCAGCTGGGTGCGGTCAAGTTGCGATTGCCATTTGGAGAAGGCGCGCCAAGTGTTTTCCAATAAACTTCAACTTATCAGACTGATCAAAATGGATCACGGATTTTATGTCGCCGCGACACGAAATCCTCGCCAGACAAAACTCCATTACTACCCTGGCTAAAGGGTTGGCTATTTGGGTTGAAATGTCGATAAGCTAATTAAAATAGTTGCGACAACTCAATAAGCTCGACTAAAAAATATTTCAAGACTTAACTGAATGGGACTACAGATTTAACTTTGACCTCCCCGGCATTGAATACTTAATCATGTTGAGCCAAGAGCTTCAGGTAATTGTCAATTGATATATTATGAACACTTGACATTACCAATTTAACTAAATGACCGTCTATGCAGTGGCATATGAGTGGCTTTCAGAAGAATGTTCTTGTAAGCACATTTTTGGCCATTTCTCGATAAATACTCATCAGAAACACCTTAACTAAAAGCAGAATGCTTGTTATGAGTCCCATAATCGATTAGAATCAAAAAATTCAATCCAAAAATTTTTCGATTATTAGGACTTTTAAAATTATGAAAAAAAGGGAAAAATCAGACAAAAATTTGAAACTGATATTTCGGGAAATATTTTGATGCAGAACTGAAGTCATATTCAAATCATTAATAAAAAGATAAAATTCATGAAAATCGGATAATTTTTGACAAAGTTGTAGCAGCTCAAATTTGGAATATGGGTGATATTTGATATTTTAGGATCTTTTGGGGACATTTTTAGCCATATCTCGATAAATATTCATCAGAAACACCTCATATAAAAAGCAGAATGCCTGTTATGAGTCCCATAATCCATTAGAGTCAAAGAAATCAAAAATTTCCATTTTTTGATGACTTTGACAAGGCAATTCTATGTTATAATAGCTCAAAATTTAACAAAATCGAACAGTTTTCTTTCCTTGTCCCTTAGAGAACCATTTCTCCAGATATAAGAATATATTTAAAAATTAGTTAAGTTTACTTTACTTTTTGTGGATTGTGCAACTGGGTTCATAGCGATATAGGGTGAGGAAGAGTATATTTTATTGGTATATGAATATTACTCTAGTATCAGCTGATGTATGCAAATGCTGCTCATTCATTTTGACGCAGCTCCCAGGGGTCATGTTAATGCGGCATTTGTTGCCCAGGGCCCCGAGCACTCGCTTGGCTCTTAGCGACTCGACTCCCGGCTTATGCATAAATACATGGAATATGCAAATCCTCGATACTGTATAACGTTTATCTATTCAACTGTAGATGTAGATATGTTCTCTACAATTTGAGCATCCATTTTGTTTATTTCTTTGCGCTTTACTTTAAGCATGAATCAAACTGTGAGCAGAGAGTTGAACAATCCCTCATACCATCTGGTCTCCAATATTCCCTCAGGTCGATGGCCCTACAGTGCATTTGGATTCTGTTTTAGTTGCTAGCAAACTTGCCCATCTGAAATTGCAAAAGTTTTCCACTGAATCTAATAAACTTCTTCGCCCCACATATACATATGAGCGTGTGTGTGTGTTTTTGAGTGTGGGTATTTTCTACACCTGAGCTAATTTCAGCTAAGCTTTAATGTTGCTAAATGTATCAAAAGAGTCTGATTTGGGCTGTAAATAAAATTTAACAACCAACTTTTAAGGACTTCATCAACATGTTTGCATTGACTTGAAATTTGAATATTGCTTACAGTTTGTGTTAAATTTTTGATTAAAGCGCACAATTTAGTTGCCAATTGGCCGTTAGGTATATTACATGCAAGTGAATTCATGAAATTGCTCAAATGACTACCAGCTGATGAGCTGGGTGTTGGACTTCCTCCCACGTACGTCACATGGTCATAATCGTGGCATTGGCGCATAAAAGTAGGCAACATAAACAGAGCTAGTTGAGCTAGTCTGGGCGTCGAAGTGAGTTGAGCTGAGTCGAGTGTAATCAAATTAATATCATGGCCGTACTTTGGCAAATAACTGTAATATGCACGACTCTCGAAATTATAGCACTTGTGAAGCACCACTTTGGTGGGAACAGGACAATCAGGCAGAGCTGGCAGACCGGGCAGACTGATGGGTAGACAACGAGACAGATGGGCAGACAGGCCTTGGTCTTTCACTTTTTTGTTTTTATGTTTTTTGTTTCTGTAATATGTATTTATCTCGCGTTGAAAACCTCATCAGGCTTAAGCACAGCGCTTAATTACCCACAGCAGCAGCAGTGGCAGTAACGTCCTTCAGCAGTTGTCTGACAGCCCAAACGTGTGTGCAACCCACACCTCCTTCCACACAATTTCACTCACAGACCCGCTCCCCTCTCTATCACTCTCCTTGTCTGTATATATCTGTGAGTGTGTTATATTACTTCATTTGCCTATCCATCTGTCAGGCACGCAGACAAAAGTGAGGGACACCGCACAAACCGCAAATACATGTGTGTGCGAGATCCGTTAAAAACCCACAAAAAAATTATATAAAAACTTTATCAATGCTTTAATAAAACCCTTCAGCTTTAATCTTGTTACTTGTTGTTTTTATGACAGCTGAGTACATAAAAACATGTTGTTAAAGGGCCAAAAATGACAGCCAGGATTGGAAATGTATCAAAAGTGTTTTATGATTACGAGTGGACTTCTCCTTTCCTGACGTGCATGGCGGCCATTAATAGTCAAGGTTTATTTTTGTGGACATCGCGTGCATAATTAAAGCGCTGACCTTTTGGTCGACAGGTGCAAAAAATATAAAGGAAATATTGCCTGAATTTCTATTTGCAGTGTCAACATTGGACTATTTTTAGCTGAACTCTGCATGTGTCCAGGTCATTGCTTCAGCCCAGGACTGCCTCAAACAGCCTCAAGGTATGCAAACGATGCCACTGATCCCCTAGAGAAATAGCCAGAAAATATGTTTTATATAAATTCCAGGTGTAACCTTATGCATAAATCTTTGTGAAGCAGCTAGGGACCATTTATTTTGTCTTGGTTTTTAGCCTTTTAATTAATTCGACAGCTGTTGTGTGCACCTTTTCTACTTTCTACTTTCCTGCCTTCCTGCTTTATGCTCGCTGCTTTAATGGCATTTTTATGAATTTGAATTTGTGAGCACATTAAAAGCCCGTCTAAAGCAATTTATTTGGTTAGTATAAGGACAAGGAGAGTCCTGGTACTGCCTGTTCCCTTGACTTTGATGCAAAATTATTGCATCTACGTACATATAGCTGGCGATTAAGTTGTCCCATTAGCTGACCTTACAAGGCAAACACTTCATCTTCAGATTTCCCAGGTTTCCACGTTTTCCTTGATTCTGTCCGACTGCCAGGACTCACATATCCATTGCGCTGCGTTGGTCCTCGCATACTGTCTGGTCTGGCCTTCCGCTAACCGGCTAAGTATATCACTGCCACCATGTCGTATACTTGACGTCTTACGTTTAACGTAATCAAATGCAGGCGGGGCATAAAATGATGCCCAACTGAGAGGAACAGTGAGAGAATAAAGGACTTTAAGAGAGTTCAACACATGCGCAATGAGTCTAAAACATCGCCAACTTTTTGAGGATTTCTCTTTCGATGTGATATTATAATCAGTTGGACTTGATAGAACCTCAAGCTAAAGGCTAATTTATCTGGTGGGAGCTACGTTTTCATACGTGAGCAGGCACACTTCGACTCGAAGGTGCAATTAAGATGCCTTTGCTGAACTTTGATTCGAGGTGCCTTTGGGACCAAATCCTGGCCTCCTTGCTCCAAACAGCATTCATTAGAATTAGGGTGTGAAGACCTCAACCGCAGTTGGTGCTGTTATCTTGTCTCACATTACTCAAATATCGAAATGCAAGATGAACTTTGGCGGAGAAACTTCCATAAATAAATGAAATTTCGTGGAGAAAAGTTTGAACTAATACATAAATATTTAATGTGACAACTTTATGGCAGGGAAACTATGTAATCAATTTTACTAGCTGACTGGATAGCTGACTGTATAGCTGCCTGGCATCAAAACGGTATCATGGAAATTATTTATATTAATTGGCTAATTAAGCAGATACACCAACTGACAGACTGTCAGACTCTGCCAGAGATGTATGTGGGTGGAGTCAATCAAAGTGTTTGCTGCCAGCCAAAATGATGTATAAATCGCACAATTAGCAAAATTAATGTGAGCCCAGGTTGACTGAGGAATAACCTGAAAGGTCCAAGAAAAGGCAAGGAGAGCGTTGAAATTTTAGCGTGATAATAAAACGAGTCTTGTCAACAAAAAATAACTCATACGCAGCGTTTAGCAAGGGTCGACATCAAAATGAAATGTAATTAGATAGCAAAAGATTGTGACTCTTGGGAGTCAAGGGGCTGGGAAACTTTCTTAGACGCACTTTTCTTGCTAATATTGTAGTTGTTGTTGCTATGAGAGTAAATTTAATTTGATTTTGGGCTGCAATTCATTTGCCGAGTCGTTGACTTTTATAATGCACACACATCTAAGGCATTGTTGGTTCGTTGTTGACTTGTTGCCAATTTTTGCTTGACTTGCTCCGGAGATTGTTTCGTTTCTTCTGCTTGGTACTTGGAACTTGGAGCTGAGTTCTTGGCTGTTGGTTCTTCGCTTTTTACTTTTCGCATTTCGCTTTTGTTGTGTCGAGTTGAGTTTGTTGACATTTTTAGCTCAAGAAAATTCTACAAAAGAAAAGGAATTATTTCAACACAACGCACATGATTCCGCAGACATTCTCCTTTGTTTCTTATCTGGAATATCAGGTATTTTCAAGACACATTTTCCTAACATTTCACAAGCTGACGCCTGCCTTAAGTTCCATTTGAAAGCATATACATATGTGCATATATATTCAACATACTCGGTATCTCTGCATATGTTGTCCTTGGCATCAAGATATGTCCAGAACTTTATACATTTGTCAGTTGCGGGGCTTACGAAAGTGCATTAAATGTGCTTTTCATGTTATGCTAACAGGATGTCTGCTGTTGTGCTGTCGCCTGCCAGCCTGTTTCGTCCTGTTTTCTCATAAAGCCCTGCTCTATAACTGTCACTATCTCGCACGCTGAAAATAAACTTGGGAGTGTGTGAGTGAAATATTAAGTTATGTAAGGAGCACTTCCTTTATACAACATGACTGACTATCCATCGGCTTCAATTTCTCATAAAGCCAATCAAACAGAAAGCATTCTGAAGGTCAATTACACACCTCCATGCCTCAGCTCATTTCTCATATTGAATAGATATCATTTATGTAAGACTGTTTTATACTTAAATATCATTTACAGGCAAACTAAATTATATGTATATAAATTACTTATATCTAACGGGATGCCAATTTGTTCGATTATATTAGAACTACCATTTCTTTGGAATTGACAGTTCTAGGCTCTTGCAGAGATATTGGTTGAGGTTGTTGTCATGGACTGCAACTCCCTCGTTCGCTTCTGGACATCCATTTTCATCCTGGTTGGCCAAATTATTGCCAACCAAGCCTGTCGATTGCCCACGTCCAGCACCACAAAGTAAATGAACAGCACGAATCCTTGCAGTGTAGCTGTCAGACAGAAGAGATAGGAGAAGGCTATCCCAGCCTGCATGAAGGCGAATATGCCGAATATCCAAGAGAGTCCCAGCAGAAAGAAGAGCATCACAGACAATCGAATCTGTTTGTGGACCATCTTGCGTTCGGTGCGATGAATGGTTTGGTTCAGTGTGCTGGATATACTGTAGAACACGTAGACAAATACCACCAGGTTGGCCACTGTTATGAGTGTCACGGGCAGCACAACGCCAAAGGTCAGACCGTATCCCGAGGGGTAACAGATGCCCGTATCTGTGTCCAATTGAGCCTGGCTGGGCACATACGAGTGGGGATCGATGCAGGCCACCAGCACCGTTGGCAGCAGTGGCAGAAGCCAGGCGACTAAAGCGGCTTTCAGGATATAGTGTTTGGGGCGCTCGATGCCAATCACCGTCACATAACGCTGGAATTGCAAAAATGCAATGATAAGCATCCATGTGAAGAGGACGAGAATCGAGTATTGGAGCAGGGCACCCAGGATGACACAGCGTATGTAGCTGCCATGGGAAACGAGCAGCTCTGAAATGTCATCAGTATTGATGAACACAAACAGCACCATTTGCAGGGTCATGGCCAGACAGAGATGCAACAGCACCTTGGTGGATGCCTGACTCCTCCAGCTCTTGAATACCGCGGCCGTCACAAAGATGCCAAGCACACCGAACAGAGACAAGGAGCAGCCCACAATGGAGATAATATCCAGTACCCGCTCATTGAGTGGCGACACAAGAACATCTTCGCCCAAGTCATTGATCCGATAACTGCCGCCGACCAGGTACGAGAACTGGGTGAGATGACGCGTCTGACAGACGATAATTGGATCCCGAAGCACATCCGTAGTGCTGGCAGTAGTGAGACCATCACTTAGCCAGGTCCGATAGTTCCAGTAACCACATCCACTGCCTGCTTGGAGAGCCCTCTCATCCGGTTGTCGTTGATTCTCGTTGCGCAGCAGAAAGGGAAGAGGCAGAGGCAAGTAATCTAAAAAGGAATAATATAATAAAAATATATTATTATAAATATGCTAACAATCAACATTTCACTTACACTCATATTCGGGTAGTGTTATGGATAACACTCTGCTACGAGGTCTCCTCTTGCGCTCCAATGAGGTCTCCACAAAAAGCCCATCATGTGCATAGACCTTGATAACCATATAGGAGACAGATGCAGCCTTCAGTTGTTGCCAGAGATTCTCTGGTATGAATGTGGCTGCCTCCAGGCCCGCCTCCTGCTTCAGCTTATCCACACTCTCGGCTGCAGTGAGAAACCGATACCAGAATCCACTGCTGGAAGGCTTCCTCTTGGCGCCATCAGCTGAGTAAATAGCAATCCCTGTAATATTGTCGCAGCTGGGTCTTATGTAAAACACGCTGAGATTACGGCTGACAACGCCATAAACTCCCATGTTGACATTGTTTATGATCTCCACACCGACTTGAGTTGCTTCACTGGCATCACTGGCCGAATACACAATAGTATTATGGCAGTCCTGGTGCAGAAATTCATTGGTGAGGGAGTCCATGTAGTCCTCGAATTTGTTGAGCAGGGAGTTAGTGGCATTTATTTGGGCCGAGATGCGCAGCACCTGCGAACTGCTGGACATGATTTCGCCACAAATACTGACCAGATTCACACTCTGGCCTGCATCCTTGGGATGTTCGATAAGTTCAGTGAACACTTGACCCGTCACATGCACATCCGCTGGCAGCAGCGTCCGATCCTTCTGCCGAAACATGTTCCGCATGAGAGTGGTTGCAGTGCGTCGACCTTGGGTGTCATTGCTGAAGCGTCTGCCCTCCAGCATGTCGTCATGTAGACTATTGAGTTCCACGCTGATTGAATGCTGTCGGAATCTTCGCATGCAGACGACTCGATCCCATTGACCTATGGGTTCCCACTGGGCGCGCATGTCCTTCAAGCGGCACTTGCGAGTGACTGGAAGACCATTCCGGAGCAGGCAGACGTCGTGGAGAGTGGCAGCTTCACCAATTCTTGCCCTCTTCCACTTGTTCGTATGTGGTGTCTGGTCGTGATTCCTCACGATGTAGTCATGTTGGAACACTTCCGGCTCACAATGCATGCTATTACAGAAGATCAACTCCCTTGGTTCACCATGATAATCTCCAGAGGCACACCCTGCAGGTTGAGAGCTGCGATTTTGTGGCGAGCAGAGCAATAGATCATTTGGACACTTGTCCAGTTCTTCATCACTGTCATCATAACTCTCTGTAGCAGTTGCGATCTTTTGCACTGTCAACGTCAACAGCGTCACACATAATAAAATATTCATTGTCCAAGTGAATGACTCAGATACTGAGAGTCAGACTCAAACTGAGAATGAGAATGGGAATGGGAATGAGACTGAGACACGATAATTGACCGGGAAATTTGGAATAGTTTCGCACGTCCGTATCTATTCACACTCAACGTATAACTGTCAAGTCAACGGAGTGAAGTCATGTTCACTAAGCTGTAGATCGTTTTTTGTTATCAATTATCAAAGGCCGGTCGATCGCTTATCTAGCTTTTTTTTGTTGTATTTGACTTTGGAGAGCATTAGTAATACTCGAAATGCCTCCGTAACTGGAATTGCAATTATCTGGGGTACGATAAAGTTTGAAAACGAACCCCGAATGAGTTTGAATCGTTTTGTTTGGTTTGTGATTAGCGAAGTTTTGACAAATTTCAACGAAAGAGGCAAATACCTGACTACGTCTACATCTGCAAATATTGTCATTGTTTTTATTATTAATTCACACTTGTGACAAACATAAGCAGTCATAAACGTACGCTTATCTAAACAACTGTGCAAGATTTCATTCATTCAACGACAATTTCAAAAAAGTATAGAATCATAGGCAAACTTTGCAATTGAAAATTGTCTGTGACATGAGAATCCACTTTTTGCCGTAGGCCATGTCTGTCTAGGAAGGAACATCACAAGCTTTATAGTCTTTATTTCATCTCCTTTTGACACGTTTCTTCTCAAGGATATAAAAGCTTTCTCTCTCCATTTCTCAACCATTTTATTTTGTCGTATGTGAGGAACTTGTTGACACGTTTTCAATTATGTATTTAATGTGAGCAAAATACTATACACTATATTTATTATTTTTTTAGTTTTCAGTCATATTTTTTATAATATTAAAACCTTATTCATCTTTCGCTCTCTCTTTCTATTCACTTTCCCTCTCACTCAATTCATTCTATATGCGGAACTTGTTAACTTGTTGACACGTTTTCAATTATCAGTCAAATGTCGTTGATGAACTCCCATATAAAAGACCGGAGAGAAAAGTCCAATTTCTACATAAAATACCACATATATATATATATATATATATATATATATATATATATATATATATATATATATATATATATATATATATATATACATGTTGTGTATATATTTTATTCAGAGTATGATTTTGATTGAGGTGCCTGCAGCATTCAGACACACATATGGATGGTTACATGTCTCTGCCTTCAATCAAAAGTGTGTGACATTCGCAGAGCACGGCATTTTCACTTTTCTCTACTGGTTTTTTTCTTTTTCGTTTTCTTTTTTTATTGCTGACACTGGGAAAATTGCCACGTGACAGACGTGCAAAAGTGAAATTCGTCAATTCTGTGGCTTCCCCCACTTAAAATGTCCTCAACTTTATTGCCACAAAGGTTGAGCTAAGCTCCTGCATCTAAATATATTTCTCTGGCTCGAATTAAATCAAATGAAATTAAAAATCAGCCTAATAAAGCGTTAATTAACAAGACTACCAAAATAGTGAAAAGTCAATAAACTCCGTCATCTTAATAGTGCATTTTATGGGTCATAATACCAAATAGTAGTTAAGTCTGAAGAGAGGAGCTGTAGAGTGATGGCGGAGAACTTCGCTCGAAGTACTCTATACAGTTTACTGAACTTCTAACAAACTCTGTTTTCATTTAGTTAACTCGAGACTCCAACAAGTTGATGGTCGCAGTTCAACCAAGGAAATCACTCAACACAACAGTTGCGAGTTCAGGACACACAGTTGAAGCCCATCTACAAGAGAGAGAGAGACAGAGGGAGTAATAAATTTCGTGCTCGTTTCGTCCTTAGCCACAATGTTGACATTTCTGCATTGTTGCAATGTTTGGCTTGGCTCGGCTTGACTTGCCCTGGCCTAGCCTCTGTTAGCCTGGCCCGCCCCGGCCTGGCCCGATTTGTCGAGAAGGTTAAGAGCGTGGCCAAGTAAATGTGATTAGGGTTGAGTTACAGCTGAACTTGGGGCTATACGTTGCAGGGGTATATGGGGCTGTATGTATACAAATCTATATGTGGGAATACCCCTTAATGCTCAAGTTCAACAAAATGCCAGTGTTCTGGAGTTTGAGCACGGATCAAATTTAACTGTCACTGCCATTCAATGATCCGTATCGATATTTAAGCACTTTTAACGGCACACACACACACACACACTTACTTGTATAGTCTAAGCATTTATGTTAAGCACTCACACATGCACATACTCGCATTATATTTGCCCGATAAAAATTGGAAAAGTTCTGCTGACTTTTAACCACTTAAATGTGCCTCGTCACCCATAAGGACTTTATGGGCCAAATGCGCGCCAAATAGGCGTGTGTGAGTATGTCCCCAGTTTATATTGAATAAAGTATGAGACCCCCTCCACCACACACAGATATCTATATATATGTATTTTCAGGTATATGTTGTCGTTTGTATTCATTAAGGAGGTGCTGCCAGTTGCCTGCTGGGACACATTAGACGACCTACAGGCTGCCATTCTTCATTTAGTGGCCTCTGCTTAGCGGCATTTTAGCTGTTTAGCCAAAATTTCAGATTTCTGTGAAAAACCGCACACAAATTCACACTCGTCAGAGTATTTCTCTGTCTCTCTTTTAATCTCTACCTCGCTCTCTCTCTCTATCTCTCTCTCTGTCTCTTTCTCTGGTTGGCTGTCAATTGCACGAGAGGAATTTGTTTTAACCTGCGGCTCAGTTAAATTGAATTCTTTTGCAGCTCCCGCCTGCACCGACAACAGGTTTGCTGGATTCTAATGAAATTAGACATCTAAGCAGCAGCTGCTCATCTATATTTGGCTAAAACACATACAGGGTTAGGCAGCCATGATTTCAAGTCTAATTAAACTTTTTATTTAGCTGAATTCCATACAGTGTACACCCTGTATGTAAGTCGGATTATGCTCATATATGGGACTTACAATTTTTTTTATTCTTTTTTTTCAGCCTTAATTTCACACAATTTGCATGGCAACAGATATTATTTACACACATGAAACGCGAACTTTGACACAGCCACAACAACAGTAGCAGCAGCAACAGCAGCAACAGCAGTGGGCTTGGGGGTCCCCCCATAGGTGGGGCATGATGCTGCTGCGAGCAGACATGCGGCCAGTCAAACAGTCTGCCGTGTATGTATGCGTACATGTGTGTATTTTGGTAAGAGTTGAATCCAACTTTATACAGTTTAATTTAATTAGAGCATACGTCAGACTGGTTGCTTCACTCTCCGACAGAACCTAATTTCATTTGATAGAGAGTTCCCCGTCCCAACTGTTGCCACTATGTTCAACTCCAGCATAGATGTGTATTATATGTACCGTTTGCTTAGAGTCTTAACTGGATTAGGCAGCCTATTCAAACTGCAAACGCAGCAAGCAGCCACAACATTTGCATATCGTTGTGTTGTCTCTTCGTTTTGATTTATGGCCTGTTTTAGTTACACAACTCATTCGAGTTTTTCATTTGAAAGACTTTTTACTTGGCAATTCCTTTGACATTTGTATAGTTTGCTGATTGAAATGGGATTTGATATCCTTGACTCGTTACTCTGACTGGCAACAATTTAATTAATTTATATGAAGCCTTGAACTTTCACTCTCTCACCCGCTCTCACCCTCCCTCAACTACTCATCTATCACATGATCTAAAACCTAAATAAAAACGATTCCAATTACAAATTCATTTTACGTGTTTTCTGTTATACTCTTTTCCCCATCTCTGCAAAACTTTTGCTGCTGCTGTTGACACTGACTAGAAATAAAGTTGAGCTTGTGAAAGGCAAGAGATGGAAAAGTAAGTTGGACAACTAACTGCTCTGCTCTGTGATAATGCAGCAGTGGAACATTTCAAATGAAAAAGCACTTAGACCAAGACAAAAGGATTTCACTTGCACTACTGGACCATATAATATGGACTTCAACCCACTTCTGTGGCTTGACTTTCTAATAGCTGAATAAATGCCACCAACAGCCCCGATTTGACAGTCAGTCTTCAAGTCCAGGATCAACTTTGATGGCTGCACATGCATTTTGTAGCTTGTTTAACGATGGAAAAATAGGTGAAACGACCGACTGAAGATTGAAACGTGCGGTCACGTCTCCTGATTTACAATTTGTTGTGCCCACAAAGCCGTGAGCCTCGGACAACCAGTTCTAAGCACAGTCCAACATCAGATGACATGAATTTTAACTTCCCAAATAAAAAAAGTACCCCAATCCATATAGCATTCTAAAAATAAATACACCTAATTAAGACTATGATATATTATTTCATTATTTATGCTAATTATGTAAGTGTTTGCCGTCAATGTGAGGTATCACTGTACATAATTTGGTCGTTTGGCCTACGTGACGGTACTTTACGAGCTTGTTTTTGCTTGTTCTACACGTACTACCTCTACATCTTGAAGTTATTTCCACTTGGCATACATGTCGTATGCGTAATGCGTACTGCGATTCCTGTTGCATACTTACCGGGGCCGCAACAATCATTTGATGACTTTTTTATGACATCTGATGGCCAATTAAATATCAATGATATGCCATTCAATAAAATCACGCATATACGTCACACCCTCTCTCTCTCTCTCTCTCTTATCAATTTTTTTATTAACCATTTTTTACATTTTAATTGCAATTTGCCCTGGCAAACATACATCCCTGTCCAATCCACAGAATTGACAAGGACAATAAGTGACACGAATTGCGTACATTCGAGTAATTCCCGCCATATAAAGTGTATTTAATGTCACCATGGATTTTATAGTCGTAAAATTGTAGACGACGATTCCCTTTGGCCATATACTGGGATCTAGGCTTGCACAGGGTATCCTAGGGTCGACTTCAATTTACTTTGTATTCAATTTATTTGCACTCAGTCATGCATAAATGTTAAATGCTGCAAATTGTCAGAGCGTGTGTTTGGTTAATTGCCCCAACCCCAGCCAACCCCCATCAACCCCCCTTGCCAAAGGTCCGAATGGTTTGTAAACGAAATTACAAGAGTCCCTTGAAGGGCTTTTAAATTAAAGACCAAGCTAAATGGTAGAAATTGTTGCAACTGCCTGAAACTCATGCTACTCCTTATGTTTGAAAGTGTTTTTTGCACCCTCGCTTGTGTCCAACTTTAACTGCCCCCAACAACAACAAGGACAACAACAAGGACAACAAAAAGGACAACAAAAACAGCTTGCTGATGCATTTTTTATGTAAAAATCCGTTATAGGCACTTGCAATGGTGTGTGTGTGTGTGTGTGAATATCTGCTGCTTTTATCACTTGTTTGCTTTCCATTTTACGAGCATTTAAATACAATGAAAATGAACGTCGAATGTGGCACGTGGCACGAGGCACAAGGCAGCACGCGAAAGTAAAAGCGAATGGCAAGGTTCAGTCTGAAGGATAAGCAGGATGAGATGAAGCAGATGCTGAGATGAGATGCGATGAGATGAGGAACGGCAACAAGATAAGCAAACTGATCCCGATTGCAGTGGCTCACATAACCAGAGTTTACTTTGCAGGAAATGCAATCCTTCCCTCATTAGTTTAGCCGTAATTAAGGTAAGCGAATGCCAGCAAACTGCAGCAGCTGCACTCATTAATTAGTTAAACAACAATTAGTAGGAGAGCCAACTTAGGATAGTAAATGAAACCTTTGACAGTTTCGTGTCAAATTAAAATAAATGCAGAACGGAAGAAGAGACCAAATACACACAGTATATGCGAGTATGTGTCCAGTTTGTGCGAAAACTAATTATGCATAATTGGACACTTTTATTACAAGATGTTCATCTGGGAGCACATTGACAGACTGTCAGACTGACAGATTGACAGATTGACACATCGGGAGAACAGCAAACAACTATCAACTCTCAACTGGCAACTGGCCCCTCTCAGCAATTACTTAATCAAATGAGAAACTATTTGCAAATTTATAACACACAAACACAGAGAGTTGCACTCTCTCAACTCTGGGTCATAGTTCAAAATAACAGAGCACCCACATATCATATAGTATATTATGTATATACATATAGTTGGATGCTCATGGGAATGTGTGGTGCACGTAGCAGGGCCAAAGTTTACCATATTTAAACTTGGAATGGAATTTATGTGGCATGTGCAACAGTGGCTGCCACAGGCCAACGCAAAGCCATGAATATGATTTACAAAATTAGTTGAGTGCTTGGCAAGTGTTGTAAATTTAGAAAATAGACAACCAATTGCATAAATCAAATCATATCTGTAAGAACAGCCATGAATTATAATAGCTAATAAATAGAAATTGGCAAGTAGATCTATATATGCAAGTTTAGTAATTTCATGACCAAAATAACAAATTGCATTGATTCCAAATAAAATAAAACAAAATGTTTCTATTGGCTGTGACATTGGCAAAAAAAAAAAAAAACAAACTCAAATATATTCCTTCTCTCTGCACAAACTTTGTTGAGGTTGCTCCAAAATGCTAATGGCAACTGACGGCAAACACTTTTCACTCTCGGGCAGG
The DNA here is from genome assembly GCA_018150725.1 of Drosophila quadrilineata. Lineage (NCBI taxonomy): Eukaryota > Metazoa > Arthropoda > Insecta > Diptera > Drosophilidae > Drosophila > Drosophila quadrilineata. The sequence continues at coordinate 1,414,364 of JAECWN010000356.1, forward strand.
CACTGTGAAATGTCAATCCTTTTTATGTGTTGGACAAGGACATTTGAGAAAATGAAACAACAGTTGGTTCATTAATTTTTGAGCACTTTTTCGCCCTCTTGTCTTGCGGCATGACAAGACCCTCCCCGCACACAACACATGCTCCTCACGAGGTTAAAGAGAATCTCGAATAACTTTTGCCAATCGCATAATGTAGCCCCTCTTCAAACTGTTGTTCATAAAATTATGTTAAGTATTTCGCATTTATTGTTATTGTTAGGCGATATCTATTAGTTCAGCATACCTTAAACATACACTCTTGTGTATCTTCATGATGTTTGTGCACTAACATTACGTATACGCCATGCATGCTAAGTTCATTCTCTCTCAGGCAAGTTTACGACTCTGGTTTTTGCTCTGACTCTGTCTCTGGCTCTGGCTTAGCTTTTGTTTTAACTTTCCTTCTGTCTGCCGTTAGCCAAAAAAAAATAGGAGAGGAGAAAACAGTGAAACCAAAACAACTTTGGTATTCATTTTTTGTGCCTTGGTTGTGTCTGTTTTAGTCAAACATTTTCGAGTATGTTGCAGCTGATCCAGAGTGTGTGCTGGGGAATTCATTTCAGTTCAGTTGAGTACAGTTGGTTGTTTATTTATCTGCATGCCACATGCTCTGCCACATGCCTTAGCCACAGCAACAGCCACCGCCACCGCCACCGCCACAGCCACATCCAACAACACGTACAACATGTAAATATTGATTTTATTTGCAGTTCTGCAAAAGAGTCAAACAATACGAACTGAAGGAATTGTTTGACTTACTTTATGGCTGACTGAAATGATTAAACAGGGCCAGTAAAAGTCTAGTCCAGTCAGGAACTCTACTATATATAGAAGGGGAAGAGGCTGGGCTCTCGGCAGTTGAACAGATAAATCCTGTCAAGCCGCATGCCAGTGCCAAGCCGAAAGGGATTTGCGGCAGGCCAAGTTATACAATGTGCAACCAATTCGTTTCCATTTGTATGCCGCAATCACACACACAGACACACACAAACAGGAAAGGGGAATACAATTGAATTCTGCTGACAATGCGAATGACAAGAGCAGAGGCGAAAGCAGAAACGCAATAAGCGATGCAGTATTCAAACTGTATGTTATGCAGGTGAATGTCACAGCATCCCGAGGCGGAAATGTAAACGGAAATGGCGAACACTTAACCTGATTGCACTCCAATATGCCGTAAGTCGTTGAGCTAAGGATTTGTGGCTAGGAGATGGCAGATGGCGGGCAGATTACGTATGCGATGGAGCAAGCGATAGACATCAACTTGAGTTGACCAACTTCTAATTGGCCATTAACACTTTATGACGCCTAAAGGCCAAACAACTGTTCGCTGATCGCGTGGCATGAAACTTGCATATTTAAATGGAGGCATTTCAATTGTCGCAATTGTCGCTGGTCACGAATGCCATTTGACACAACTGTGTTTAGTCAATACCCAATTACAACAGCTACACACACACTCACACACACATACACCTGTAAGGATACACCTCAAAATATATATAGTACTTGTATAACAAATTTGCAGAAGTTTGCGTGTCAAAGGAGCGGCATGTCTAAAGGTTAAGCTGCCAAATCTGTCACCAGACGAGAATGCCATTTTGTATTTATTTATTCTATTTATTTTCCTTTCCTTTCATTATTATTATTATTATTATTTTGTTTTGTATGTACATTGCTTTCAGGGCTGCAAAGCATTTAATGTTGCGTGAAGAGCGCGTGAAGGCAAAATGAATGCCACAAAAATCAACTTGCAAAATGAGTCGAAGGGGGACAGCGGAGTGGGACTGGGAATCGGCATGGGTATGACTTTGACAGCATCATTTGCACATCTCAGTGAATCGCATCAATAATTCAGCCCCATCATTTATTTTTCGCTTTTGTGCCAGTTTTTCTTTTGCCTCTTCTCGTTCTGCAGAAAATTGGCTTTTAATTTGACAAGGCAACATTTTTCAGCGACATTTTCTCTGTTGTGTTGTTGTGTACACCTTGCTGCATAAATCAACAATTTTGCTGGCCATCAACTATCTCCAATTTTCAATTAATATGCAAATGATAATGCCCGAGCTCTTGATTATTATTTGCCACGTAATTTTACTAGAAAGTGGTCTCTACAAAAATAAAACTACGTATATCGATTTTATTTGATTTGAATTCGTTGTTGTTGTTGTTCAAATTCTGGTCTTTTGTCTGGTCCTTCGTCTGCTTTGACATCTTTTGTGCGTTAACTCGATTGTTGCCTGATTTGTCAATTACTGGCCCATTAAACTGTCAACTGTGACGTCACGCAGCCTTTGACTTTTAAGTAAATTTGTCCCCTTTAAAAGGCAATTACCACTTATTCCGCTGCCTATTGTACAAAGAAACTGCGTGTGATTAAAGCTCAATTGAATTTGAAATTCCAGACACTTTCTGGTATTGAATTAAATGAACTGCACAGAACAATTAACACTATGCGACTTGGTGTGGGAGTTGCCAAATTAATATCATTGACGGAGCAGCTTTATCAAAAAGAAGAGTGTCATGGTAACATTGCTTTAAATTAAGCACAAGTAATTTTCTCTTACCATACAACCCACATTTTCAATTACACACATATATATATATATATATATATATATATATAATGCCAGCAGATGTCTTTATTTGCCATACTATGTATATTCCTTGGCAGGCCTATATCGAATGGAGGTCGTGACAAATGTTTTGTGGTGGGACCGAAATAGATTTACATCGTCGTTTATCAAACAAAACAAAAGGCGCTGAGCTGGCTCCTGGTACCTGAAATGACAAGGCGATAAGCTGCCTACATAGGACTCCTCTCCTCCATACAGCCCCTTTCGCTGCCATTGCGGCCAAGTTTTATGCTGCCATTTTGTAAGGCGTTGCCCGTGCTTTGTGTGTGTTGGCTTTGTGCTGACTGTCGAATTGTCGAATCTGTCGCCCACATTCACGTAGGTCATTTTATTGTCGTCCATTTTGTTCGGAAATCTGTGTGCCGTGCATATTTAATGTATTATGCAAATGCAGAAAAAAAAGGGACCCAAAACTGTTCGTTGTGCTGTTGGTCATGTGAAAGGCTTATTTATTTATTTACATTTTGTAGTTGGTGGTGGAATTGAAGTCGTAGGGGACATGCGACATGCGGATGATGATGACAATACCAAAAAACGTATTCTTAACTGCGCACTTTGTTCGAGTATTTTGGCCATGAGGCTGAGTTGAAAGTTCGTCCATATCGTGGCTGTTATTATATGTGATATCAAAAGAATCGAGGTGAACCTTTTTGGCCTGGCCATTTATTTGGCATTGATTAGGCATAAGGCTAAGCTTAAAGACTTGAGCTCTTGATTCAAATTGCGCTTTTGGGGCCCAACATGTCAGACGAATGGCTGCTGGGGCCCTTTAACCCAACATCGGATAGGCTGCTTAGTGGCCTGTTTGATATCAAAACAGGATTCGGTTACAACATGGGATAAGCTCGGGATTTTTGCTTCTGGCTGACGACAGGCAACATTTCGAGCGACGATTCTCATTTAAATTGCCAATGCGAAAAATGTGAAATCGTATTAAATTTCGAGAGCATCGCCTGCAGTTCGAAAGTATGATATTTCAGCTGAAATCATTCACTCACTTTCGGCTCAGTTGCAATTAAGTCAAGTGTGCGAAACATGCGCCAAAAGCGAGAGCGTAAAATCAATTGAAAGAGCAAAAAAAAACAAGTTTCAACAACCGACACAGCACTTCAAATCAATCGATAGCTGGCCCCAAACATTGCACACACGGAATTCACAGTTTAAATAAATTAATTGATTTTTCTCGGTCTCTTTCCCTACCATACTGTGTCTATCTATCTGAACTGCGAGTGTAACAGCACTCAACACACACATCCGTATACTAACAGACTTTTGGCATGCACAAGCATTTCAATCACAATCAATCTAGAATATGAGCATGCACTCTGGTCCAGGCAGCTAAAAGTTTTGCATCCTCAGACAAAACTCCTCCCGAATGCCAACTTCACGTCCAGAGAGCAGTTTAAGAAGGAGTGCGATGGCGGCTGAATGCAATTTGAGTGCTTCGATGTCTTGGAAAATACTTCCTTTGCTGCTGCACTTGACGCAATAAATTCTATTGACATTCACTCTTGTTAAAGTGCATCAAATATGCCACTGAGTAATGCTGCTCTCCTGGTAGACAGTAACAACATCAGCATCCGGGGCAGCTGTTGCAACTTTAATATAATTTAAGAGTTTCTTTAAGCAATTTCCGCTTGCGCATCATTGTCGAACTAGTGGAGTTTATTATTTATTGGATTGAAAAGTAGTTGCACTTGCTATTAACTGTGTGCTAGTTGTTATTTGCTTTGGCTAGTTCAGTACAGTAACGAGAACGAGGAATGACTGTGTACTATGTAGCTGAGCAGGTTTAGTGGCAAGTGCTGCCCGACAATCCTAATCCATTAGCAACAGCAAATTGCACTCTCTGCTGAGCTCTTAAGCCGCTTACAGCATGGCGAGCACAGAATCGTAGCATACTTTTTAGCGCACGCCATTTAATGTTTTACAGCTGAGAGTAACGCCAAGTGCTTGCCTCACACATACACACACACACACGCACACGCACATACAGTCGCACTTCACAATTGTGAATTGAACCATTATTGAATCTTGTTTCCCTTCACTCGAACATTTACGCTATTCCATTTTGTTAGCTGAAATAAAAACAAAATATTGTAAGGCATTTCTCGTGAAGAAATAAACAAAAGAAAACTCAAATAAAAATGTGATCAGAAATATATATATTTTTGTTCTCTAGATGCTGCGCAAACATTAGATGCGATGCTGTGAGGGGTTTGTTCACCATTCCTATGCGTAAAATATTTTACAGTTGCAAACGTGAAAAAAGTTGGCATTGCAGAGTATTCCCAACACATACATACATACATACATAGGTGTAAGGTATTCGTTTGCCCGTTATTTCGTACGTGCTGGCACAACATGAACTCATAAATATGTATTGATTTTCCATTCGCCAAATTCTTTTCATGTTCCACATATATTCACACATACATAAGTACTTCGATTGAAGCGCCTGGAGTAAGTGCTTTCACGTGCTAGAATATCTGCAAGAAGCGCGCATATGAAATTGAACACAGCATGAGCTGCCAGACAATGGAAATAAATAATGGCGAAAGACGACAGAGTTATGATTATGAAAAGTTTATAATGCCACAGAAATGCTCAAATAAACCCACATATAACCACACAGAGATACATTCATATGTTTCACATAAATATGTAAATAAAGAGTACAAAACAAATATGAAGAATTTGCCGCAATTTGCGACGCATTGCAGAGAGTCGCTGAACTGTACAAAATACAATTTGTAAAATCTTTATCACAGTTCCCAAAGTAATCTTTTGGTCTGAGCTGGCAAATTGCAGCGAGACATGCAAAACCGAATGCAGAAAACGTGGCCAAAGCTGATACCAAAAGTTAAGTTTGCGGATGAAAGATTGGCCTTAATCATACCGAGACATGTTAACAACACGAGTTCATTCATTTCATATGTACATCTACAAACAATCTTATGTTTCTCTTAGGCACATGTCACATTTGTTTTGAGTAATGAGCAGCCAACGATGTATGTTTATATACACATGTGTGTAATGTACCAAAAATTGTGAAAATACTCATAACAAATTTGCTAAATGTGTGGAAATTTGTCAAGCTAACTAAAGAAGCCAACATGTTTGGACTCTTGTGACTTCCTGGGCAGAGTAAATATACTCAGTCTCTTCTAAATTATTCAAGCATAGTCGAGACAAGGAAATGTTTTTCTTCATTTCAGAATCTATTTAACAAGTGACTTAAATGCTGCTTTATTTTGAGTTGGTTGATTTCACGCCGAATAATTATTTCATGTAAATACTTCAAGAACTAACAAGAGCTGCCCTGTTTGTCGCCGCCATTAGAAGGGCCTAAAATGTAAGCCACAGTGGGCCGCAAAATGCAGCTTGGAATTTGAGGCTGTCATTTATGGAGCTTACAGGCCGCATTTTGTGGCCCACTTCAACAATTAGCTAACTAAATCAACAGCGGCAAAAAATAATAAACATACACACACACACAGAGAAGCACACAGACAGTAAATGGAAAATATTTTAACAAAGTGGGCCACACGCCAATTAAAATGGCGAAACCATTGATGATAATTCGAAGGTTCATGGCGGCTGAATTGAAAATTTATAATTTAATGAAAACGAAAGCGAAAGCGAATGCGAAAAGCGGAGCAGCTGCTGCGGCTTAAAATGGCTTAAAAACTTTTGCCGCTGTGTGTTGATCCCCTTTCGGTAATTGTGAAACCCACTTCAAAAAGGGTTTTTAATGTTTTCACTTTTGCAAAAATGCCGCAGCTCTCATAACTGCAAATTAAGATTGTTGTCGCAGGCTTTTTGCGATGCCAATTTCAATTACTCTCATATAATATTCTCTTATCAATGTTGATACTAACAACAAACGTGTAGTTCAGTATCACTGAAAACCTTAATAAATTGCGATGTTGAGCAGAAAGAATGACATAAAAATGAGAAGGGAAAGGGATACCCATTAGCAGTAAATGACCCGCATCTTGTTATTTATGGCATGCAACTTTGGGGAAAGGGGGGAATTTAATTTAAATTCTAAAGCAGGTAGACAGAGACAGAGAGAGAGAGAGAGTGAAACTAAACAATTGTCGGGGACTTTCACTCTCACTCTGCACTTGTGGCCTTTTCATCATCTCAGTTCGAAATAATTAAGGCTAACAAAAATGAATTTAGGCACGTGCTGAGCTAAAGAAATTGCTTTTGCCTCGTCCCTTCCGACACTTGACTCGTTTTTTGTCTTTGACCTTTCATGTCTCTCGCGTTGCCCTTTTTGTTGCAATACCCATCAGCCCACAGTTGCCGTCAACGGGTTCAACTCTCATTAAGCCCCACTGTGACAATATATTTACATGCAAAACGTGGAATTGTCCAACCAACTACAAATTTCCATTTCCAGGGTATTCGCATCTCGAGTGTGGCCTTTTCATGTCCTGCAGAATTCACTCATGCCGTTTTGGACTCTTTCTGTGCTCGGCCTGTGTCAACAGCACAAAAGCCACAAACAGCGCAAACATTAGCCATGAGAAACAGTTTATGTTGTTGCTGGTGTTGTTTTTGTTGTTTGATGGCAAGTATGGGCACTTGGCAGACAATGCTGCCATTCTTGTATGAACTTATTTCATATCTGCATCATCATATACTCGTACTTGTAGTATATTGCTTAAATACCGAGCATATCCTCGTGACATCCTTTAAAATGCTCGTGGCAACTTGACGCTAACTGAGCTCCTCCATTGTTGCCGGGGCACAATGGAAAGCTGGCGGAAAAGTTTACAATTAGTCTGTCAACAAATGAGGGCGGCCAACATTGCGTATGCGTGATGTACGCCTTGCGCCAGGCAATCTCATTTAGCTCTCCCAGCTCGCAAATTATTACAACTATGTGAAGCAGTTCATAAAAACCTCAATTTAACATTGAAATCTTCATCATCCCCACAAAATCCGGACTCCAAAACGGAAACCCCAAACCGAAACACAGGCAACAGGACAAATGAGAAATGTGAAATGTGAAATGAGAAGAAAAAATAATAACCAAAATATTTTGGCCACTGTGCAAGTGGAAATTAAAGTAGCTCAAAGAAGCTCTTAAAATTTTTATTGCATATTTTACATTGCGGGCGTCAGTAAAATATGCTGTGGGTGTGGCAGCTTGTGGCAAAGAGTATTTATCAAACTTAGAAAGAAGAAGACTGCAACATTAAGCCAAAACAAATTGTTACACAATATTATAAAGTGAATGTGAAAAGCATTCGCTTGGAAATATCTTCATTTAAACTAGCACTAATGATTATGCATATTATTTAGTAACAGACTTCAGCTGGGTTAAATAATAATACTAAGTGTATATATAGACAGCATGAAGCACGACTCAAGCATATAATTAGTTATATTATTCTATTCTCTTATCTGCAAACACGAGATCCACACGATCATAAACGATACCACAAATAGTATAGACAGTTTGCGTTGCATTATTTGTTATTATTTTGTCAAACTATTGCTAACTTCACTCACTGAGTGAATAAATGAGCAAAGATTTTAGATAAATATTTGATTGTTTTGTACAACAATGACTGAGCCATTTTCAGCTTAACTTTCCCTTCGCAAAAAATCTCCCCGATTAACCATTTGACTCCGAGTCGCGAGAAAAAAAACCCCCCGATTTTTTTAATGTTGATATATAGAAGCTGAGCATCAGCTACTGAAGCTCATTTGGAAAATTGAAGTTCATGGAGCTCGTCGACGGATGTGATTTTATTACCGGTTTCGTGTCAGTCGAGTGATTCCACTGGAGGGCAGTCAATAAATAATATACTTACTGGTGCTATCGAAGCGATTCAGAATATTCTGTTAAGCAATTTAATTTACGGTTTAAGGGAAGGTCAACAAATTAAACAATTAGCGATTAGCGACAATTTGTGGCAAGCTACGCGCAACACAAATAATTTGTAATAAAATTATATTTATCGCATGATAATGACCAAACTCAATTTAATTTCTGTCGGGATAGAGAAATTAAGGAACTTTCCATGGCATCAACTATTCTATATGTTCTATATAGAGCCGATTGTATTCACATTAATTTTCTCGCATATGCTCACAGGTAAGAGTAGTAACTATACTAACTGAATTGTTGAGTGAAAATCACAAATTGCATTGTAGGCACTGTGATGAGAAACGAGATTATTTATCAGACATGCAAGGTGATTTTCCGTTACAATGAAACCGACTGCAGGCAACTGGATAACAAAGAAGCTCCCCCTGAAATTCATGTATGTAATCGCCATCGAGCTCCAACTCGATGATTCGAGTGAAAACATTCCATGCGTGAAAATGATTTCAAATATCGTTAGGTTTCCAGGCCATTGAAACCGAGATTCAGTCGTATGTCGCCGAAATGTTTCTCACTCGCACCTTAATGGAGAGCATTGTGCCAGCCATCTGTGGACTCTTCTCGGGATCCTGGTCGGATCAATATGGTCGCAAGCCATTGCTGATTGCCGCCATGATTGGTAAGTGAATTTCTCACACTTAAAAAGTTTATTAATTTTATTTCCAATTGTAATGCAGGCTTTTCGGGCTCTGGAATTATTTCTTCTGTTATCTGTACCCTCTCCATGAGCTATGAGATTAGTCCCTGGTGGTATACTTTGGCTGCAGTGCCTCATTCCCTGCTGGGAGGCATGTGTGTCTTTCAAGTGGCCGCCTTCTGTTTTCTTTCGGATATAACAGATGTCAACACCAGGCCTTATAGGTGGACTACTATATATATTGTAACCTAACTCAGTTCCATTTACGTCTTCATTTTCTTTGCCAGAATGATATTCATTGAGATGCTGATCTTTGTTGCCCTGAGTAGCGGTTCCCTCTCCTCCAGTTATGTGTACGCAGCCACAAACGCAGCCACCACCCAAGGAATCTCAGCTGCCCTAGTCACCGGGGTGACAATCTTTATCATATGTTGCCTCCCAGAGAGTTTGCACATCCGCCAGCAACGGGAAGCGAAGGAAAATGAAGAGAAGAGCGAGAAGGATGTGAAAGCTGCTGCCATTGATGTCCTCAGCAAACCAGTTAATGATGAGAAGGAAGCAAAGTACAAGTCGATGATAGCAGGAAATGAAGAGAAATCACCGAAGCAATTGGAAGCCTCCCAGGAGCAATCAAAACAGGTGCCAGAGCCCGAGGACGAAACCAGGACGGCGAGCTTATTTAGTTTTGTTCATCTAAAGGACATGCTGAAGACCTGTTCCAAGCCACGTGAAAATGGTGTTCGGGAAATCATTTGGCTAATTACATTGACCATGTTTATGACCATCTTCGTAATTGGTAAATGGTGCAAGATTTATCACTTTTAGATATATAATATCTTTTCCAATTTGTAGATGGTGTGATGACTGTAATGTATCTGTTTGTGCGCCAGAAATTCCATTGGTCAGTGAGAGAGTTCACATTCTTTGAGACTATCAGTCAGCTGGTGCCGATGATAGGCGCCATGATTGGATTTCTTATACTGCGGAAGGTAATTCAAAATAATTAAAAATTTAAATTCTTATAATATATATGGAAAATTTATAATTAATAGGTTTTTGGCTTGTCTGTCGTTGCTTTGGCTCTATTGTCGATCTTCTCAGAAATATTAAGCAATCTCGTCAAAGGATTTGCTGAGCTGCCTTGGCACATGTATTTGGCAGTTGCAGTGGGAGTATTCCGATCCATTGGCGGTCCCATGTGTCGCACCATCATCTCCAACATAGTGCCAGCCTCGGATTTGGGTAAGAAATCTATGTAAAGTGTTTTACAAAGTGCCTAAATATATTTTCATTTATTATTCTAGGAAAAGTATTTTCGATTAAAAATGTTTTATCATCATTTGCGCCATTTGGTATGTTTATCTTTCATTCAATTTGATAGTGAATTAAGAGTATTTTAAAATTAATAAATTTTTAGTTGCCGCACCCCTGTATACCTTCATCTACCAACGATCCCTGGCCATATGCCCGGGTCTCTTCAATTTCGTCAGTGCCGCCCTCTTCATAGTGGCTCTTGTGGCAGTTGCGTAAGTTGTAAATTAATAATAAATCAAAACACTCTACTATAAAAGTTATTTCTCTTTGCAGATGTGTGCTCCGCATTAAGCTCAGGTACAAACAACATTACGTAGAGCTGCTCAAGTGATGTCAAATATTTATGAATCATTTTGTAAACCAAAGTCTCAGAGTCTCAGCTCAAGAATAAATAATAATTCATCATCACCTTAAGGTGCTCAAGCAGTGCAATATTTATTGAATGTGTACCTCAAGGTGTTCAAAATTAGTTAATATATGAATTTAATACATGTACGGTATTCATATTCAAATTATGAAAATATTATTTCGATTACGTCTTAGACTTCGACGAATACGGAAATACTCATAAGTGCATTCTATGATAAAGCATATTAATGATAACGATAGACAAATAGCATAGATCTTAAAGCAAAAGGTAAAGAACTCCAATGAAAGGGGTCTTTTAATGGGCGATTTATAGGGAGCCTGCTGAATCATATTGGCCTTCTGCAAGTGCCTTATTCCCATCTTCATCCAGATTATATTGAGTCCCGATTCCTTCACCTGTCGCACAAATGGATTCAGAAACGCAGCCACGCCCACTTCCACACGGATTGGTATCCTCAAATGTCGATATTTTCCGCACAAGGCATCTGGTGCCAGTTTCAACCTTGGTTTTTCAAGACGCTCTTGAAGGAACTCAAATAGAGGCCATTTGTAACTGTCGACTATGTAGGCATAACTGTCATTCAGGGAATACAAGTGATGATCGAGCACCTCTTGGTCGACGAAGAGAAAGCGGTCTTCCAATTCCGCAGGTAAGGCGTCCTTTTGCTGGAAATAATTGATCTGTGGAACAGAAACCATGATCCGCAAGCCACTGGCCATAAATGTGTCGTGGTCAACAATGTCCGGCAACTTAAAGCCCGTTGTGATATCCATGGTTATATATCCGATACTGATGCTGGCTACAAGTAAATGAAAAGTCAAGAAAGTGACTAAAATTATCTTTTCGGATGCGGTCTGAAGTCGGAATGTCCTGCTAGATACTGTCTGTACCATCGAGATGCATAATGATGAGTATATGACTTGCGTGAGAGTCTTCGGAGGATTTGCTATACGCTTAATGAGAACAATTACCACAAAAAATATCATCAAGAACATGGGAAATGAAAAATTTCTTGGATAATTGTATGTATACTTTGAAAGCGATAAATGACGTTCATATGGGATAACAAGGCAATTCTTGGTTGTGCACACCAAAGGACTATACAGTCCCAGACCGGGATCTGATTTCATGTTCGTTGTAAAATCATAATCATCGGTTTCGTTGTCACATTCAATGCAATAGTCGAGACCTTTATCATTCACTTTTCGAATTTCTATAGTTCCATTGAGTTTACGCATAAACTCAGTTATCAAAATGCCAATAAATCCACCAATACTAACATGAGTTCCAGTTAAGTCAATATGCTTCGATGTATTATACTGCAAATCGAGGCATGTGAATTAAATTAAAAAATTTTAAATGTATTGTTAATATTATATAATGATAATATTATAATATGACTCACCAGAAAGGCATCAGGCAGGTTGTCGGAGACAGTAACTAATGATCTACGCTGGTCCATATTTCCAAATTTTCCTTTCTTAAAATTCTTAAAATAGAATTCGTGAAGTTGAAATATAATAATTTTCCGCCTATTTCCAAATGACCACATTTCAGATTTATTATTTCCAATATATTGAAGCAGAGCATAAGGAAACTGATTTTGAATGCACCACGTAAACAAATACTTCTTTTGTTCAAACGAAGGGGGTGAATTATCTCTCGATCTATACACAAATACGAAGGACATCATGTTGGTTTTCTCGAAAACAGTTTTTATCTCCTCTAAAGTATCTTCAAAACTTTCAGTAATCAAAATGATGGCCATATTCCGATAACTAGTCAAATTCTCCAGTGCCTTAGTGTGAGGACCCGCAACTATTACTGGGCGCTGATAAGTTTCCATTAATAGCTTTTGCAGAGATGTAGTAATTATACTTCCATTTCCCATTTCCGCATTTCCGAAATAGGTTATAAAATTTCGAAAATTGAGCCAATCATCAACTAATGAAACTACCTTGAGAAGAGACTCATTCTCTCTTTCACTTTCAACCACAGGCTGAATCTGGGCACTGCCTATGCCCAGGATAATACCGCACCATAGATAGAGGCAAACACTCCTCATGATAGATATTTTTGTTCTGTTACTGATTCCACAGAAAATATATTTTAAAGCATGATACGTGCTTGTTTGCTTAACTATTAGCTGACATTATGGAAGAGGAACAACAAATTATCTGATTGCCATCAAAGTCATAAAGATGAATGTTGTAAATGTTTCCACCTTCTCAACACAGTAATGACCACAGTGTAACAATTGAATCATTATGCAGTTACACCTATTGTGATCCATTGATAAGGAAAACAAACACCCCGTCTATACGAGTACTTTCTGTATACCTCTCTAGAACAAAGTACCCTTTAAACTACTAAATGGAATAACTTTGCGGACTTACAACCGATTTAAAATTTTGTTTTGTGTTTTTCTGACAATGCTTCTGCCACTATTTTGTAACTGTTTTGAATATTATATTCTCTTTCGATAATCTTAGAACTTGCCTATATTATTAAAATTTCATGCTAGTTCCTTGATATAACCTAAAAAAGGTTAACAATTTTAATTCGAAATTTCAGCTATTGTAATTTATGCCCATATTCGTTTTCGATATAGAACTTTCAAAAGTTTTCAGGTGCTCAAGCAGTGGTATATATATATTTATTGAGGGTGTCGTTTAGGTGATCAATTTAGTAAAATTTTTAAACTATACTATGAGAACATTGTTACGATTCTGTCTTAAATTTCGACGAATTTTCCAATACATATAGATGCATTCGATCATAAAACATGTTATGGAAATCAATAACATGACGCCACATATTTTAAGGCAGATAGCAAAGTACTCCAAAGGCAGGGATCTCTGAATGAAAGGTTCGTAAGGTGCCTGTTTGATCATATTGGCCTGCTGCAATTGTCTTAATCCCAAACGCATCCAAGCATTAGTTAGGCCAGATTCCTTCGCGTACTGTATAAATCTGGATATTTTCAGTGGAATTTGGAATTTTAGATTGATTGGTAACCTCATATGTCGATACGTGCCACACAGTTTAGAAGGGGCCAATTTAAGCTTTGGCATCTCTAGACGTTCCTGAATAAATTCATATAGAGGCCATTTATATTGATCGATTATATAAGCATAACTGTCATTCAGAGAATTTAAATGTTTATCAAGAACTTCTTGATCAACGAACAGAAATCGCTGCTGAAGTCCCATTGGTACCTCATCACCATCGAGAACTTCATTAACTTGAGGTACTGAAACCATGATCCGTAAGCCACTCGCCATGAACGTGTCGTAGTCCACAATGTCTGGCAACCGAAATCCCGTGGTGATATCCACCGTTATGAAGCCAATTACAATGCTGGTCAGTAGTAAATTATAGATCTGTATTGTGGTCGTCATTATCATTTCGGATGTCGGTTGACGCCGAAATACTTCACTTGATACTGTTTGCCCGATCGAGATGTAATAGGACGTGTAGAACGATTGATACAGAGTCTTGCCAGAGTATGATAAGAACTTGATTAGAGTACAAAATGTAATAAAAACTATATAGATCACTGGGACTGAAGCATTGCCTCGATAACTGTAGCCATACTGTGAAAGAGACAAGTGACGTTCATATGGGAGCACAAGACAAAACTTTGTCGATGTAATCAGAGGACTGGTTATTTCTATATTGGTATGTGATACCATGTTTGCGGATATACTAACTTTATGCTCTTCGGTATCGCAATCGGAGCAATCTATCATAGAATTATGTTTTTCTAATTTGACAATTTCCATAGTCACATTTATATGCCGCATAAATTCGGTTATTAAATTGCCAATTTGTCCGCCGAGACTAATGTTACTTCCAGTTACATCGTAGTCCTTCGATGAGTTATACTGAAAAACCAAGAAAAATAATAATAATATTTGAATTTCCTGTCACTAGACTCACCACAAATGCAGTTGGTATAGTACTATCAACAGAAACTAAGATTCGAGTCACATTCAATTGTGCTACATTAATCTCATTAAGTTGAAAAGGTAACAAGGAAGTTGTGACTAAATATCCCCATAGCTCGTAACTATTATAATTCTTAAAATGGAGCACAACATTCGAAAAATGATTCTTCCAGCACCAGTTAAAGACGAGTTTCATCAGATCTGAGGATGGAGCTGAACTGCTTCCTGACTTATATATAAATATGATTCCCACGAAGTTAACTTGGCCCAGAGATTGCTTAACTGATTCCAGAGTATCTTCAGGAAAATCATTTATCAAAACCAATGCTAAATTGTGGATACTGATTATATTTTCAAGAGATCTGGTGAAAGGTCCCGCAACTATAACTGGGCGTCCAAATTTTTCAATTAGTCTTTGCTGGAGAGATTGGGTGATTACTGATCCCTTTTCCATATCCGATTTTCCAAAAAAAGTTATAAAATTCTTAAAATTTCTAAAATAATCAAACTTTGAAATTATTTTCAAAATAATTTCATTTTCCTCTTCACTTTCTACTGCAGGCAAAATCCTTCCGAGGACCATGCCCAGTATACAACCGCACAAAAGAAAAATTATAACACTCCTCATGATGATATTATCTGAACTGTATAACTGAACTGTTGAAGTACGTATAATATAGCAGTTGAAAATGAGGACACGTACTTCTTTGCACAGCTATTGGATGTCACATTACTGTGAATCATAACAAATTTTTTAAACTGCCTTCGGAGTTGTAAATTTGAATTACTTAATATCATAGATTTTTATTAGTGGTATGTTGCGTAAGGATATAATTTTTTTGTTTGCATTGCAGTCAATATGGGAATCTCTATGCCCAACTCTAAAATAACTGAAAATATTAAGGAATACAAATTATTCAGAAAACATGTATAAACGAATCGATTTCCCCAGATAATGAAAAAAACAAACAAAAGACTTTCAGTGCCAAGGTAGTGTTAAACATTTATTCAAGTGATTTAGCGTGATAAGCACATTTATGATATTTAAACAACTAAATTTATATATTTATTATATGATTATATAACAATCACATTATTATGATTATTTTGACATAGTTGATAGTATCCATAGATGAACTCTAGCACTAATACGACTACACTAAGAGACACACCAATCGCGTAAAATAAAAAACAATTGCGAAAGAAATCGATATGATATGGGGTATTTGTCCTCATAGGGAGCTTGTGTGATTATATTGGCTTTCTGTAATTGTCGTAGCCCCATTTGCATCCATTTTTGTAAATGTCCAGTTTCAATCGCCGAGCTCAAATATTTCTTAAATACGTTTGTAAAAACCTTTTCCTTCCGCACGGAAAGTCTCAGGAATCTATAATTGCCACACATTGCATTAGGGAAGATTTTTAACTTCGGCTTTTTGAGACGTTCTTGCATAAATTCGATTTGAGGCCATTTGTAAGTATCAACTATATAGATAAAGCTATCGTTCAGGGAATACAAATGACGATCTCTCGTATCTTCATCTACAAACAATAACAAATTTTCGTAAACCATGGGCAAGTCTCCATTTGAGTATGATTCCTTGAATTGAGGAAACGCTGTCATAATTTGCAGACCACTGGCTGCCAAGGAGTCCGCATCTACGATATCTGGCATTCGAAGTCCTACGGTCAAAGCCATTGTCATAATACCAACACTTATGCATGTAATCATGACTAGATAAAATTGACTGCACACTACCAATATCTTAACAGAAGCACTCAATTGCTGAAATTGCCTGCTGGATAATGATTGTCCCAATGAGAATCGAATACATTGGCACACAGAATTACAAAATGACGAAAGTGGATCAGATATTCTCATGATTACGATATTCGCAATAATGTGAAAAATGAATAGAAATTTTAATGAATGGTTTGCTTGTATAACAAAAATATAATCTTTCAATGAATATATACGTTCATGAGGCACAACTAGGCAATATCTGGATGGTACTAGTAAGGGACTATATGTGGCCAAACTATTATTAACTACCAAATTGGCAGAAAACTCAATCATATGACTTCCTCTCAATCTATTTAACTGGGAATTATTCTCATGTGACACCGGCAAGATTTCCATTTTCCCGTGTACAAAGCGTATAAATTCAGTTATCATAATCCCAATCATTCCTCCAATGCTCATTTTACGATTATCCATGGATGAGTTGTACTGCAAATTGAAAGGAATTCATATATTTATCATATAATTAATTCTGTTAAATTTCAATATGATCTTATAAATAAACTAAGTATTTTTAAACTCACCAAATATACATCCGGCAAATCGTTATAGGCGGATATCACCATATTTCTCTGTTTCAGGAAATCAACCTTAAACTTTTCTGCGTATTCAATACTTAATTCATCAATTGGAAATATAGTAATATTTGGATTCATTTCGTAAGTCCACAACTCATAGTTATTAGTATATTTCACAACAAGCATATTAACATAAAATTGATTTTCAGAGCACCACTTAAACAAATCGACCACAACAGATGAATTTGAAAATAATCTTTCCTCGGCTTCATACACAAATATAATAAATACCATATTTTCGAATCTCAGTGATTTTCGAAGACTTCGAAAAACATCATCTTTCATGTCTCTAAAGAACGCAAACACTATATTATCGTTTCTCAACGTTTCTTGGATGAGGTTCAAGTGAAGTCCTCCAACGATAACAGGACGTTGAAAGGTGTCCATTAGACGCTGTTGGAGGGATGTAGTTACTACAGATTCGTTCCTTGGATACCAGCTTCCATAAAAGGTTAGAAAATTCTTAATGTACATGATCTTTTCAAATTTGGTTGTGATTTCCATAAGATATTGAAACTCATTTTCACTCTCCACAATTGGCCATATTTTGCTATTGGCCATGGCCAGAAAGCCAATGCACCAAAAAGAAAAGCTAGTACTCCTCATGATGACCAAATATCAACTGTTGTCCTTTGCAGGACATTCATGATACCATCCTGATTCGAAGCAGTATATAGGATTTGTTTGCATTGTGATTAAAGCACATTACGGCAACATTTCGAATAATCTTCAAAATGCCATCAACGTCATAAAAAGTTGAAAGGGTTAATTTTTGCTTTTATAGCCTGGAACGTTGCTAATCCTGGGTAAAATCTGTAAAATAGTTTGATATCCCCGTTGGAATGAATCTACTAAAACATATTTCTGGTGGTAAAGCAGTGAATAGTTTATTGAAGTGCCTTAGGGTGCTTTAAAATGTATTCAATTTGTTGGGAATTCCATATGTTCTGATTAAATAACGATTACATTATTACGATTTTTTATATTCAACTGATAATATCCATAGATCAACTCTATTATGATCACTGAAAAACTCAGCAAAATGCCAACAGCATACCACAAATAGCAATTAATGAAAAAATCGAAGGGTAGTGGGTGTAGAATTTGGGGCTCATAGGGCGCTTTCCTGATGACATGGGTTTCCTGCAGCTGTTGTAATCCCATTCGCATCCAATTCTTAGTAAGTCCAGACTCCGTTGCAGACTCAAAGAACTTTCTTACGACCGATATTAAAGTAATTTCCTTTTGAATATGCAATCTCAAGACTCTATAATTTCCACATAAGGCATCAGGTGCTAGCTTAAGTTTGGGTTTCTTTAGACGTTCTTGTATAAATTCAATTTGAGGCCACTTATAGGAGTCGATAATGTAAATGTAGCTGGTATTCAGGGAATTTAAGTGATTATCTCGGGTTTCTTTATCCACGAACAAAAACGTATTATTGGAAACTTTCGGCAAATCACCATTGTCGTAAGATCCTCGAAATTCAGAAGAATATGTCATGATTTTCAGACCACTGGCCATCAAAGAATCCACGTCCGCGATATCTGGCATCGGGAGTCCCGTAGTGAATGCCATAGCTAGAATACCTACGAAAATGCTCCAAGCCAGAGAATGATATATTTGGGAGCATATTGTCAGTATCTTCATAGACAAAGTGAATCGATTAAGGACACTGTCTTGTATGGGTTGTCCTAGTGAGAATTGATAGCATCTCAATAACAGCGTACTGAATGATGTTCGAGGCGATGCTAGTTTGAATATTAGGCTATTTGTTGTCAAGAATATTATAAAAAATATCGAGATAGAATAGTTTCCGTTGGCTGCCCCATTTAGGTTCCTCATGGAGTAAAGTCTCTCAAAAGGTATGACAAAACAATATTTGGTTGTGGCCACCAAAGGACTGTATGTGGCCAGGCTATTGTTAGTTACGAAATTGGCTCCAAACTGGATCATTTTGCTTCCATGTTGGTCACTACCAAGTCTCTGAAGCTGAGTGTAGTTTTCCTGTGATAATGGCAATACTTCAACTGCTCCGTTGACAAACCGAAAAAATTCAGCTATCATAATACCATTTACTCCCCCAACTCGTTTATTGAATGTGGTAATTTCCGACTTCATAGATGAATTGTGCTAGAGAAGATTTAGGAAAGTATAGCTAAATAATTTTTGAAAAATCAAATGAATTTGAACTCACCACAAATATATCCGGCAAATCATTATAGGCGGGCATTACAATTTTTTTGTTTTGCAGTAATTGATTCTTGTATTTCTCTTCATCCTCAAATTGTAATCTCCCAAGTGATAGTATATTGAAATTAGGAATCATATCGAAGGTCCAAACATCATAATCATTTCTGAATTTCACAATTAGTATAACAATGAAAAACTGATTATCGGAACACCACTTGAATAGATCAACCAATATTGGGGAAGTCGGAACTAGAAGAACGAACTCATCAGCTTCATATACAAATAGAAAGTATATTAAGTCTTCCATTTTCAGAGATTTTTCCAAGCTTCGGAAAACATCATCTTGCATATTTTTAAAAAATGCAATCACCAAATTTTTTTTTCTCAATGTCTTTGGTAATGTGCCCAAGTGAAGTCCTCCAACGATAACAGGTTTTTGAAATGTATCCATTAAACGCCGTTCAAGGGTTGAGGATATTATGGATCTATTCAAATATCGGCTTTCAGTATAGGTAATGAAACTCTTGAAGTTGATCCACTTCTCATATACTGAAACCGTATCTAGAATATATTGAAACTCGTCTTCACTCTCCATCACTGGCAATATTTTGCTATTGGCCAAGGCCAAAAAACCAACACTCCAAAAATAGAGGCTAACAATCCTCATGATGACTTCTTTTCGACTGCTGTTGTTAGTCAGGCTGTTCGTCCTGGAACCTATATCGAACCTAGGATACAGGTTTGTTTGCACAGTTATTAGATGACATTTCGCTGAAGCTTCAGCTTATCTATAAAATCCAAAATGAGGGAACCCGTTAAGTTTTATGACGGATTCGTAGAGTCAGACATATAATTTGGATTGCTGGCGAAAGTACAATAAAATTGAAATATCTATAAAAGTTTTTCAATGGAATTTTTTGGTATTTAAAGAGCTGACCATATTATACAATGTATAATAATAAATAAATATATTAATTGGCATTAAGGTTGCCTTTAATGTGATTTGGCAGCTGCATATTTTGAGCTAGAGTTGAATGCATGTTATATCCCTACATCTAAATAATTATCTATTTTATGGGAAGATGAAAATCTCCCACAAACGCTGTGCACTAATACCACCATCCCATTTCATATTAGATTAGATATCGATTGTGTTTGACTTTGCCACACTATAAATGAATATTTAATTTAGCTGTTCGACATACATATGTCAGGCTGCACTAGCTAAAATTTATGGCAATTTGAAATGTCAATTGGCAAATAATTGCTTGCATATTAAATACAAACTCTGATTGTTTCAACTAAATTGAGTGTGATATATGTAGAGAGTGAGGAGTAAGAGTATACAGGCCATCGTATTACTGGACAATATTTTGGGAGTGGAGATACGTGTCGTCAGAGGATATGGGGATGTTAGTTGGCATTTCCCTGTGGTATGTCTCCAATTTGCGCTGTGGCATTAAAGTTGGCAATTTGCAATGTTTCTGAAACTGCAGCCCAGGGAGACAAATTTGATGGGCATGCACATCATGTGCTCGTGTGGCACATGTTGCCAACGCTAATGCCTTATGAGAGCGCACTGCGACCTCAAAAACATGGGCGTGACATGGGCGTGCGTGGCAACTTTGGCGGGCAGACAACTTAAAATGCTGTTGACGGCTGTATCCGGTTGGCTGGTTGATGATTGATGACGTTTTTTTTTATTTTTGGGACAGACGATTGAGTTTAAAGCGCCATTAACTCAATTTAATGCGCTGGGAAATAAGTTGAACACAAAATAAAAGAAAATCCAATAAAAGATATTTCCCTAGAAGCCACACACAAAGAACATGCAACTGTTGACGAAGGTCAAGTTCGGCATTTAGCATAGTCCAAGGACGAGCTGCAGCAAGTGACAGAAGTGCTTCAAATGGCCAGCAACAAATGAGCAGTTGCTCACTTTCCGTTGAGCCTGCTACGTTTCCTGCTACGTAAAACGTAAATCGAGACTCTCTCCGTCAGCATGCTCTCTCTCGCTCTCTCTGTCTGCCTGTTTCGAATAACATCGCCATATCGTAGCTATAAAACAGCAGACGCAATGCCAGCGGCAGTCAGTTTGCTGTAGACAACGCGACGGAACTGTTGAGCCAACTTCGCTTGCTTCGTTTATCGCATGTTCGTAGAGACGGATATTCGTCGTGCGTGTATCGTTTGTGTGTCGTCGTCTCGTTTGCACTTCGCCACGCCAAACTGAAATTCGCGCATTTGTGTTGCCTACTTATCAGCAGCGGCATTAAAATGCCGTCGGTGTGCTTCGCATAGTTCATAGCATACATTGTAGCGCCCTTTTGCGTTGTGTTTAAAAATAAATAAGAATTTAAAAAACCAAGTCTGAAACATATCCCCAACTAACACCCGCAACAGCAACAGCTTCAGCATGTTTTGGATTCTACGTCGCACGGGCGCAGCCAATTTTTTTAATTCCTTGAACAATAATTGCAGCTTCAGTAAAGGCAACGGCAATGGAGGCGGCAGTGGGAGTAATGGCAGCCACAGCAACAACACCCAGGGTATGTTTTAGCTTCAGGTGGCAATTATTTTATTAAATTTCGCCGCAAAGCTATAATTGATTAGGTTGTCTAATTAGCAAAACATGACTCAGCTCCAATACGCCTCAATTAATGCCCAACTTTTGTAATCAACGAAGAGCGAGTACAAGAAACCTGACCACACAATACGCCCCAACAGCATATGCATAGCTTCCTGTTTGTTTCAAGACAGAAATATGTATGTTACAGCAGTCTATATTTAAATTTATAATTTTGTAATTTGTCAAGACAAACTAATTAGAAAAGAATATGAAAACAATATTTACCGAATTTGCACTTTCAAATGAGTTGCTGAATGGTTAATGCATGTGAAGCTTATGAAAGAGAGGCACAGTCAACTGCGTACCCTTATCAAAACCAGTTAATTAAAATTCCCACAATGACTCGAGCCTTATATAACGTGCCATATAATAATAATATATACAAGTATATGGACTCATATAGATACGAGTGCGAGTATTGTGCTCAAGAACATACTTATACGTATTGTTTGCACAAAATCCTCTAGCATATGGCGATAGCAACGCTCCTGTAAAGCAAATACAAGCATTTAGCTCCAGAAAACCTCTCTTAATAATAAGCTCGTCCTTATGGCTGCAGTTACGTGTGTGTATGTGTGTGTGTGTGTGAGGTGAGTGTGGATATGGTAGGGGCTAGACTCAAACGTGCCACGGATGTGACTGTCGAAAAAAACACTTTAGGCGTTGTCCCAGGATGCCTTTGTCTAGGCGCTAAGACTCACGCCAGCTCAGACACTCCGAATCCGTGATAAACTTAAAGGCAGAAAGTCTGCCCAGAACGGAAATTCCAGAAATCAGCAATATTTATTTGTTCTTGTTGTTGTTATTGTTGTTATTGTTGTTGTTGGTAACAATTGATATTCCACACACATGCCAGCCAAGGAATTTAAGATGAATTCTTGCTAATGGACAATGCACTGAATTCACAAATTTATTTACTCCATCCATTGACTATGTTAGTATATTATGAATATGTTAGATATGATGAGAAATCTAAATAAAAATTCATTCTTAATTTATCAGCAGCTAATATTAATATATTCTTAAATAAATGATAATCGAGAGACTTCTACATTTCCAAAATGCCTTGACATGCAATTAATTAACTATATAAAATTATAAAACTAATTATAATAGGAAAACTTTTACATATTTAATATGCCTATACATGCAATTAATTAACTGTAAAGAAAAATAAGAATTATAAAAATATTATAATTTATGCAAAGCAATTTTATT
Organism: Drosophila quadrilineata; assembly: GCA_018150725.1. NCBI lineage: Eukaryota > Metazoa > Arthropoda > Insecta > Diptera > Drosophilidae > Drosophila > Drosophila quadrilineata. The sequence continues at coordinate 1,437,637 of JAECWN010000356.1, forward strand.
TTAATTAATTTGTTTAATGCATCAGAAAATCTGTTCCATTTTAGAACAAAAAAATACACTAATTAATTTGTGCAGCAAGAGTAATATGAGTTACTAATTTATGCACTTCATATCAAATTCAATTATGGTTTGTTTGTGTTTCCTCTGCTCGTAAAAATCAAATTAAAACTGAACAAACATGCATTAACCGTACTTAAATTGAATGTAATATTCAGTTTATTTTATTTATTTTTTTTGTAATAATTTCATGAAAATGTATGCGCTTGTTTAATAAGATAACTCTTATCCATATTTGATTATGGTTTAATGTACATTCAAAAAGTCTTTTTATAATTGATTCTGAAACCGTTAAGTCATATATAAGCACACACACACACATAAACGCACAGTCATGGCTGATTTATTATGCAAATATAACATATGTCAGCGGCATTAACCGATAATTATGACAGCCATTTGTCAATGCTAATTACATACATACATGATACACACCACAAGACTGTATATGTGTGTGTGGATTTTACATTTAATTTGCAATGACAAAGCCAGTTGGGGCATAATGTGTGCGCCATTTACAGACAATTAGTTATGATTGATTTAAAAACTCGACAAGTTTCGCTTTTCATTATACGCCAAATCGAAAATCTTTAATACGAAAAGTCATAAATTATATAATATATAACCAAGAATCGACACAGCAGCTACGTATACTTTATATGAGTTGGCAAATTATTGTGCCTTTATCAGGCGTATCAGCACAGCCGGCGGCGGCTTTCGTTTGATCATGATTTATGTTCGCAGAAACCCAACAAGTTGTCAGCCAGGGGCGCATCATTTGTAATGATTTGTGTGTTTCTTATCTTATGGCGAAGAAAACTTTATCTTGGCCAACTAAATATTGCTAGCTTAAAGCCAATTCAACTGGCATCGTTTGCTATGCGTGCCATAAATTTCAATCAGTGCATAGAAAAGCCATCGGAAAGGAATGCATACGTTAACAACACATCCACACAAACACGTGGGCACAGCTTGTATCTTGTATCTTCTTGTTGCATACTTTTTAGCGCTGCACACACTAACACACGCCATAAAATTGAATTTCATTTTGCTTTACGCACTGACGCGCCCCTACACAGTTTTTTTTTTATTTCATTTTATTTTTTTGTGTTCGCCCGCAGCTTATAGAATGTACACACATCCTGACACACATGTCCATGTATGTGTAGGTGTTTGAGTGAGTGTGTGTGTGTGTGAATGTTGGCATATTTCGCTTTTAATATTCATGCTCGCCTTTATTTGCCTTCACTTTGCTTTGCACAACTCAAACAAATACATCGAATAACCTTTGGCATTCCCTTTCACACTCACACTTAGTATATATCTGTCTATCTCTCTTTTCCACACACACTCTCTACTTTCTCTCAGTGACAAAGTACTGATTTGCTTCTTGTTTTATTTGTATTAGTTTTAAAGATTTTAATTGCATTCCTGTTGCTTGTTGAATTTTTGAAATGATATGAAATTATGTATGCGGTTGAAATAGTTTGGGAATATTCTCATTTCCCTTCACACCATGCTGTGGCATTTGCTTGTCATTTCTATAATTTCTCAAGTTATGTTTCTGACCATATTGTGTGACTGCCTCCATTTGCTAATGAGTTCTTAAACGCAAACTTGGCCAAGAATAAATGGTTGCTGTGCAAACCGAAATGCCATAAATTTGTTCGTAAATAAAACCTTGCCAGCATTTTATAGGCAGCTACTATTTATTGTAATCACAAACACACACATACGCATACACTTACATACCGAACAATGGGCACAATAAATCTCATTTTATCACTTCACGGCCCAAGGACAAGACTGCAGAAACTTTTGTGTGTTTTTGGCCGGACGTCGAAGACATAACCTGAGCAGGCAGACGAAACAATGGCCAAGAGGCAACACAAAGATGCCCATAAATTGTCAGCTGCAGTGCAGAAAATATTTTTTAATTTTCGATAAAAACTTTTCGACACACACACAGACAGAAAACAGTCTGAAAGGGTGGAGAGGCACAAGAAATGTTTGTTCATTTCCACTTTAAGTTTAAGCTGTTGCAATTATGTGGGAGAACAATCTTCCAAATTGATGACTGCTAGTTGAACTAATGAAATTCCTGGATACTTATTGTTATTTCTCGCAGACAAATACGTGAAACGACCGCCACGTAAAGCGTATGGGAGGCTCAGTGCCGAGGCCGATGATGCCGTGTCACTGGGCCATAAAATCGATGATCCATTCGATGAGCTAGACGATTTTGAAATGTTGGCACCAGGTGCCAGCAGCACCAGTGGCAATGCCAACCACAGGAATAACCACAATGGCAACACGAATGGCAACATCAACGGGAATGACGATGCCAACGGCAACGGCAACGGTAATGGCAATTCCAATGAAAAGAGCCTGGAGCTGTTGCCATGTACAGACGCTGATTGCCAGGGTAACTTTGTGGTGGAGAATGCTTTATGCGAGTTGGGGCTGTGCCAGGCCAAAGCCAAATCATCAAAGGACCTGTCAGTGGGGGGTGCCATCTCCACGACCAAGCAGATTAACGAGAGCACAATAAGTCGACTCCACGCACTGGCCATGGCCGATGACGACGATGACTACGGTGAGTACAAAATTGTAACCCATTAGTGATGGAGGCTGGAGTATTTACTCATCTCCGCATTATGTTCATGTAACTTGTAGATGAATCGCTTACCTGCAATGTGTGTGACCGTTCCTTCCACTGTCATCGGCAGTTGGCCTCGCATCAGCAAAAGAAGCGACACTTTGGGTAAGGATATCATATGTATGTGCTTGAAATGTATGCAAAGTAACCTTAACTTTGATATCATCCACAGTTGCAGTGGCTGCGATAGTCTATTCCCATCGCTGATGCTCCTCGAACATCACAAGGAGGAGTTCGAGCATTGGAGCGACGAGGAGATGGGCAGGAGGGTGTGTTGCCGGCGCAATCGATGCGACGATGATTACTTCACGGACACAGACTCGTACATCAGTGATGCGGAGAGCGAGGACCTGGAGAGGTTGTTGTAAACAAACACAAATATATGATAGCAGCTGCAAAAGCACCTGAAAGGCAGCACAGCTGTTGTTATTAAAGGGAAAGGCGTGTGATGGTGCGTATATCCTGAATTCGTCCTTGAACATAATTCACACTTGCCCCAAAAAAAAGAATTTAAAGAAAAATTAAATGAATTTCCATTGTGTTTTCCGTTACAGCCAAAGGCAAAGCCTTTGGGAGCTGGCATATTTGTGGCATCGTGCGGCGTCAATTGTAAGGACAAACGGCTGGAAAAATGGCGCGCCGGAAATTGCCGAGAGTACTGAGTAAAAGTGTGGCCATAATGAAAATAGATTAAACCAGTTGGACAAAAGGATACCAAGGGTTTTCGCGCAATAACAATGAGAAATGTGTGCTTGCCCCCCGTAGCCCCAACTCCTCAACCCGCTATCAATCCCTCGTCCTTCCCGATGCCAGCTGAGAGAATTCCATTCGTATCAGTATTGAATTGTATTATAGAGAAAAAAACGAAATTGTAATTTTAGAGTTGATCAGCAGACCAACCAGACAGGCAAAGGTCTTAAGACGAATCAATACATATAGTGAATATTCCTAGGGGAGAGTACGTGTGAAATCCTTTACCGCAACTTATGAAAACAAAATGAATTCATATCATAGCATGCGAAACATATGACAACAGCAACAGTGACACTATTTATGTATGAATGACCGAACAAAATATGTATTTTTAAATACTCAAATATATGTATATATTATATATGTATGTGTATGCGAATGTGTCAATCTATTCACAAGTTGATGGACTGTTTCAGATTCTGCGCAATTCAAATTCAAAATTCACACGGCTCTTGTTATTCAAATTCGCGCCTAAATCAATAGGACACCCGTCGAGGGAGACAATCAAGAGGAGGAGCCGGCAATAGTACATTAAAATGTTGAAGATCCCCGCGGACATTTGGTAAATTATTCAACGGGACACAGCGAACTGTCCCCATCATTAAAACTTGATTGACTTCATAAAGTTGTCAGTTGGGCAAATCAACGTTGAGCTCCGACATAAACTTTTGCCTCCTTCAGGCTATTATTCTTCTCTGCTTCACTTTTAAATTATTCCCATAACTAGACACGTTCAGGTAACTTCATTTCCACGAAAAATCTACCCCAACTAAATTATGAAGAAGCTCAGTTTGAAGGCATTCCTAGAGCATAAAATATATCTACTTCAATTATCACAAAAAATATAATATGAAAATATAAAAAAAAAATATAAAAATATAGAAATAAAATATTTAAAAAAATCAATAAATTAAAAAAATAAATAAAATAATATAATATAAAAAATACAATATAATTTGCCAGCCCTTCAAGGCACTGTCAATATTGACAAGATGGAGGCAAATACGTTTGAAAATCGAAGCAAATATTATATTTCATTCAACTCCTGTATGTCCTTTTGGCAAAGCAACCGGAAGGGGGACATTCTGTTGTGTCTTCCACTGAAGTATAAATATGTTAAGACAGAGAGCGAGCGAATCGTGACAGAAGTAAACATCCGTTTTCATTTAAAATATGAATTATAAATGCTGTGAATTGTTGATGAAAAACTGACAGCGGGAGGAAGCCCTATTGCTGTCAGAGCTGAGACTGGCATTCATTTCACGTAATTCATATCCTGATTGCACAAAAGGCACTGCCGACATCCTTTTGATGGATGTGTGTGGAACCAGAGCCCGACCATACAGTAGTCCAAGCTGGACATGTGGCTATCTATCTACGAAATTTGCAGGATGAGGGAGGATATGCTGTTGTATGAGTGTGTCCTGCTGCGGACAGCTCATTTGACAATTTGATGGATGCAGACGCATAAAACCTACACACACACACACACACACATGATATCCTAGGCAGGACGAGAGTTAAACATTGAGTGACAAAGTGGCCAAAAACCATTCCCTGTCCAATTCCCACTCCGATTGCCATTACTTTGGTTGACTGCGTATTGCCTGGACATTAAATTTTGTTTTGATTTTATTATGGCACTCGTAAACGTAAATGCAAACATTTTATGCCGTACGTACATCATACGCACCGTTGGCCAGGCAAACATTTACATAAAATCAAGAGAGCAGCCAATATCGTAGACAACGTAGAACTCCAAGGGGGCACTCGCTGTGTGTGAATTGTTTATGGTTCTACGCATTAAAAGCTGCTTTCAGAAAGCAATTCAAAAGCAAATTTACATAAGCCATTAAAGTGTCCATTGTTTGGCTCAACATATGTTCTCCCTCTCTCTATCACTCTCTCTCTTTCTAACGTTTCGCAGCTGTCTCACTCTCTCTCGCTCTCAGACTGGACTTTCTTTCCTTCATAAAGTTGCAATTTTCAATTTGCATGAAAGTGAAATGCTTCAAATACTTGATTTCCACTCAAGTTTGCAGTCAGTTGGCATCTACTTAGGGACTGCTTTATTAAGAAATATATTAAATTTTGAGAATAGACAGAGAGAGAGAGAGAAAGATGGCGAAGAATAGTGAGGGAGATGGACTGCTTTGATATTGTTGCATTATTAAAATGCAGGTAAGTGCTGCTCTTGCTAAAATGGACGGCTCAAATGGTATTAACGCCCCTCTGTCCTGACCCCCTCCCTCCCCCATCATCCTTGGAGCACGTTGCATGCCAATCAGGACACGATGCGGCCAAATTGAGTTTTCTGATTTGCCGGCAACGAGAACAACGGAACAGAGAGACTATAAGCCTTGTTTCGTGACTGGCACAACCATTAGCTAATTAAACGCTCCACGGCACAATTTCTGGTGAAGAATATGCATATACTGGGATACTGGCAATGGATGCAAATACCGCTGATGATAACTTAAAAATGCATTAACGTTTTACTCTCTCTCTCACTCCCTCTCTCTTAATTTGTTGGTATTTATTTTTGGCCTAAATTTGTGTTCTGCATATTCGTACTAAGTTCTGTGTAATTCCGCTTGGCATATTTAACGAATGTTTCAATTAAATTTTAATGAGTTAATTATAAAACTGCTGACGATGGTCGGAGATTCTGTCAACCCACATAACAAACCGCATTCCCAGCCTATCACATTATATAAATGTTAATGAGTATTATTATACTATATGCATGAATTATAAGCCCCAAAATAATTCAATTGAAAGCACCCAGATAAGCAGCGGGAATGAGAGAGATGGCCTGATTGAGAGAGCGAGATGGAGAATGGAGAAAGGAACTGAATGACAGCTGAATTTAAACTGCTGTTGCTGGCAGATTTTCACTTAGTTTTTGCTTATTTTCAAGTTTGTCTTCTTTTAGTTATTCATTGACACTGACAATCGGATAAGAACTTTGATTTACTAAGCAAGTGACTGACAAGCTGCTCCTCCATCGCTCCGCCCTCTTGTTTCTCCTTTGTTTGTGTGCGCTTTTAAGGCAATTTCCGAATATCTACATTGTCATGTAAGTAAGTAGTTTACATACCCCTTTGTTTAGCTCCCAAATGGGTATACTAACACTAACCAAACTTAATACTGCCAACGCATCAGTTTCCTTTTTATATATTTAAATGAAGTCTAGGCTTTTGTAACCTTTTGTTACCCAACAACTGCGTATCTTTAAGTCTCCCCTACAATTTGTGCTCAGTCATGTCTGTCAAATGCAAACGTGCTTCAAAGTTGAGACCCTTAAATGTGGGGTTGGAAGCTCACGCAGAACAACTTTGGCAACCCATTACAGGCAAAACTTACTCAATGTTCATCGATGAGCACACACACACACACACACAAACACACATTCGCACATGCACACACATACGCATACAGCCGAAAAAAAGATGAGAGCGAGAGAGGAAACTGTACATGCTTGTCCGTAGTTGTCGGATAATTGGAAGCAAGGTAAGAAATCAACTACAAAAATTCGGATCAAAGATGCAGCTGTGAACCTAAAAAACTGATAAATGAAAGCTGTAGACTTGAGATATTTGAGATGCCGATTGACTGTATGTGTCATTTAAAGTTCAAAAGATTATTTTCAACTCAATTCAAGTCTTGAAATTAAGAATGCATTATATACATACATATATATGGAGGCTTTATTTTCTGAAATCAAGTAAATCGAATAGACATGAAAAACTTACATTTAATAAAACCGTTAAATGCAAAACTGGTCAACAGTAAAATACTTTTGATAAAGTTATAAAAAGTATGAAAAAATTATGTAAATAGAAGAAATTTGAATAACTCTCGACGCTGACAGGGTTATGGAAGCTCAACATTAGAAATATGCTGGAAAATAGATTATAGGTTTTCACAGTCCATTTTACAATACTTTTGGACATATCTAGAGAAATACTCATCGGAAGCACCTCAAATAAAAAGCAAAATGTTAGTTTTGAGCATCCGGATGGGATAGGCTCAAAAAATTTCAGTCCGAAAATTTTTCGTTTTCGATGATTTTTGTAAGGGGTTTGTATGCAAAATCAATCAAAAAAGTTGAAAATTTTAAAAATCCCCATTTGAATGAATTTTTGATGCAGTTTCAAACTATGACCAAAACCATTTCCAAAAATGCAAATTTCGTCAAAATCGGATGAGTTTTGGCAAAGCTGTGGTAATCCAAAGTTTCAACATTACAGAATAATGATTGTTGAGGTTTCAATGCCCATTTTGAGGTATATTAAGAAATATCTCGAGAAATACTCATCAGAAACACCTCAAATAAAAAGCAAAATGTTAATTTTGAGCATCCGGATGGGATAGGCTCAAAAAATTTCAGTCCGAAAATTTTTCGTTTTCGATGATTTTTGTAAGGGGTTTGTATGCAAAATCGGACAAAAAGTTGAAAATTTTAAAAGTCCCAATTTGAAAGAATTTTTGATGCAGTTTCAAGCTATGACCAAAACCATTTCCAAAAATGCAAATTTCTTCAAAATCGGATGAGTTTTGGCAAAACAATGGCAGTTTCAAAATTACAGAATAATGATTTTAGGGGTTTCAACGCCGATTTTGAGGCAATTTCTCGAAAAATACTCATCAGAAACACCTCAAATAAAAAGCAAAATGTTAGTTTTGAGCATCCGGATGGGATAAGCTCAAAATATTTCAGTCCGAAAATTTTTCGTTTTCGATGATTTTTGTAAGGGGTTTGTATGCAAAATCGATCAAAAATGTTGAAAATTTTAAAAATCCCCATTTGAAAGAATTTTTGATGCAGTTTCAAACTATGACCAAAACCATTTCCAAAAATGCAAATTTCGTCAAAATCGGATGAGTTTTGGCAAAACTATGGCATTCCAAAGTTTCAAAATGACAGAATAATGATTGTTGGGGTTTCAATGCCCATTTTGAGGTATATTAAGAAATATCTCGAGAAATACTCATCAGAAACACCTCAAATAAAAAGCAAAATGTTAGTTTTGAGCATCCGGATGGGATAGGCTCAAAAAATTTCAGTCCGAAAATTTTTCGTTTTCGATGATTTTTGTAAGGGGTTTGTATGCAAAATCAATCAAAAAAGTTGAAAATTTAAAAAATCCCCATTTGAATGAATTTTTGATGCAGTTTCAAACTATGACCAAAACCATTTCCAAAAATGCAAATTTCGTCAAAATCGGATGAGTTTTGGCAAAACTATGGCATTCCAAAGTTTCAAAATGACAGAATAATGATTGTTGGGGTTTCAATGCCCATTTTGAGGTATATTAAGAAATATCTCGAGAAATACTCATCAGAAACACCTCAAATAAAAAGCAGAATGTTAGTTTTGACCATCCGGATGGGATAGGCTCAAAAAATTTCAGTCCGAAAATTTTTCGTTTTCGATGATTTTTGTAAGGGGTTTGTATGCAAAATCGATCAAAAATGTTGAAAATTTTAAAAATCCCCATTTGAATGAATTTTTGATGCAGTTTCAAACTATGATCAAAACCATTTCCAAAAATGCAAATTTCGTCAAAATCGGATGAGTTTTGGCAAAACTATGGCATTCCAAAGTTTCAAAATGACAGAATAATGATTGTTGGGGTTTCAATGCCCATTTTGAGGTATATTAAGAAATATCTCGAGAAATACTCATCAGAAACACCTCAAATAAAAAGCAAAATGTTAGTTTTGAGCATCCGGATGGGATAGGCTCAAAAAATTTCAGTCCGAAAATTTTTCGTTTTCGATGATTTTTGTAAGGGGTTTGTATGCAAAATCAATCAAAAAAGTTGAAAATTTTAAAAATCCCCATTTGAAAGAATTTTTGATGCAGTTTCAAACTATGACCAAAACCATTTCCAAAAATGCAAATTTCGTCAAAATCGAATGAGTTTTGGCAAAGCTGTGGTAATCCAAAGTTTCAACATTACAGAATAATGATTTTGGGGTTTCAATGCCCATTTTGAGGTATATTAAGCAATATCTAGAGAAATATTCATCAGAAACACCTCAAATAAAAAGCAAAATGTTAGTTTTGAGCATCCGGATGGGATAGGCTCAAAAAATTTCAGTCCGAAAATTTTTCGTTTTCGATGATTTTTGTAAGGGGTTTGTATGCAAAATCAATCAAAAAAGTTGAAAATTTTAAAAATCTCCATTTGAAAGAATTTTTGATGCAGTTTCAAGCTATGACCAAAACCATTTCCAAAAATGCAAATTTCTTCAAAATCGGATGAGTTTTGGCAAAACAATCGCAGTTTCAAAATTACAGAATAATGATTTTAGGGGTTTCAACGCCGATTTTGAGGCAATTTCTCGAAAAATACTCATCAGAAACACCTCAAATAAAAAGCAAAATGTTAGTTTTGAGCATCCGGATGGTATAGACTCAAAAAATTTCAGTCCGAAAATTTTTCGTTTTCGATGATTTTTGTAAGGGGTTTGTATGCAAAATCAATCAAAAAAGTTGAAAATTTTAAAAATCCCCATTTGAAAGAATTTTTGATGCAGTTTCAAACTATGACCAAAACCATTTCCAAAAATGCAAATTTCGTCAAAATCGGATGAGTTTTGGCAAAACTATGGCATTCCAAAGTTTCAAAATGACAGAATAATGATTGTTGGGGTTTCAATGCCCATTTTGAGGTATATTAAGCAATATCTGGAGAAATACTCATCAGAAACACCTCAAATAAAAAGCAAAATGTTAGTTTTGACCATCCGGATGGGATAGGCTCAAAAAATTTCAGTCCGAACATTTTTCGTTTTCGATGATTTTTGTAAGGGGTTTGTATGCAAAATCGGACAAAAAGTTGAAAATTTTAAAAGTCCCAATTTGAAATAATTTTTGATGCAGTTTTAAGCTATGACCAAAACCATTTCCAAAAATGCAAATTTCGTCAAAATCGGATGAGTTTTGGCAAAACTATGGCAGTTTCAAAATTACAGAATAATGATTTTAGGGGTTTCAACGCCGATTTTGAGGCAATTTCTCGAAAAATACTCATCAGAAACACCTCAAATAAAAAGCAAAATGTTAGTTTTGAGCATCCGGATGGGATAGGCTCAAAATATTTCAGTCCGAAAATTTTTCGTTTTCGATGATTTTTGTAAGGGGTTTGTATGCAAAATCGATCAAAAATGTTGAAAATTTTAAAAATCCCCATTTGAAAGAATTTTTGATGCAGTTTCAAGCTATGACCAAAACCATTTCCAAAAATGCAAATTTCTTCAAAATCGGATGAGTTTTGGCAAAACAATCGCAGTTTCAAAATTACAGAATAATGATTTTAGGGGTTTCAACGCCGATTTTGAGGCAATTTCTCGAAAAATACTCATCAGAAACACCTCAAATAAAAAGCAAAATGTTAGTTTTGAGCATCCGGATGGGATAGGCTCAAAATATTTCAGTCCGAAAATTTTTCGTTTTCGATGATTTTTGTAAGGGGTTTGTATGCAAAATCGATCAAAAAAGTTGAAAATTTTAAAAATCCCAATTTAAAAGAAATTTTGATGCAGTTTTAAGCTATGACCAAAACCATTTCCAAAAATGCAAATTTCGTCAAAATCGGATGAGTTTTGGCAAAACTATGGCATTCCAAAGTTTCAAAATGACAGAATAATGATTGTTGGGGTTTCAATGCCCATTTTGAGGTATATTAAGAAATATCTCGAGAAATACTCATCAGAAACACCTCAAATAAAAAGCAAAATGTTAATTTTGAGCATCCGGATGGGATAGGCTCAAAAAATTTCAGTCCGAAAATTTTTCGTTTTCGATGATTTTTGTAAGGGGTTTGTATGCAAAATCGGACAAAAAGTTGAAAATTTTAAAAGTCCCAATTTGAAAGAATTTTTGATGCAGTTTCAAGCTATGACCAAAACCATTTCCAAAAATGCAAATTTCTTCAAAATCGGATGAGTTTTGGCAAAACAATGGCAGTTTCAAAATTACAGAATAATGATTTTAGGGGTTTCAACGCCGATTTTGAGGCAATTTCTCGAAAAATACTCATCAGAAACACCTCAAATAAAAAGCAAAATGTTAGTTTTGAGCATCCGGATGGGATAGGCTCAAAATATTTCAGTCCGAAAATTTTTCGTTTTCGATGATTTTTGTAAGGGGTTTGTATGCAAAATCGATCAAAAATGTTGAAAATTTTAAAAATCCCCATTTGAAAGAATTTTTGATGCAGTTTCAAACTATGACCAAAACCATTTCCAAAAATGCAAATTTCGTCAAAATCGGATGAGTTTTGGCAAAACTATGGCATTCCAAAGTTTCAAAATGACAGAATAATGATTGTTGGGGTTTCAATGCCCATTTTGAGGAATATTAAGAAATATCTCGAGAAATACTCATCAGAAACACCTCAAATAAAAAGCAAAATGTTAGTTTTGACCATCCGGATGGGATAGGCTCAAAAAATTTCAGTCCGAAAATTTTTCGTTTTCGATGATTTTTGTAAGGGGTTTGTATGCAAAATCAATCAAAAAAGTTGAAAATTTTAAAAATCCCCATTTGAATGAATTTTTGATGCAGTTTCAAACTATGACCAAAACCATTTCCAAAAATGCAAATTTCGTCAAAATCGGATGAGTTTTGGCAAAACTATGGCATTCCAAGTTTCAACATTACAGAATAATGATTGTTGGGGTTTCAATGCCCATTTTGAGGTATATTAAGAAATATCTCGAGAAATACTCATCAGAAACACCTCAAATAAAAAGCAGAATGTTAGTTTTGAGCATCCGGATGGGATAGGCTCAAAAAATTTCAGTTCGAAAATTTTTCGTTTTCGATGATTTTTGTAAGGGGTTTGTATGCAAAATCAATCAAAAAAGTTGAAAATTTTAAAAATCCCCATTTGAATGAATTTTTGATGCAGTTTCAAGCTATGACCAAAACCATTTCCAAAAATGCAAATTTAGTCAAAATCGGAGGAGTTTTGGCAAAACTATGGCATTCCAAAGTTTCAAAATTACAGAACAATGAGTTTTGGGGTTTCAATGTCCATTTTGAGGTATATTAAGAAATATCTCGAGAAATACTCATCAGAAACACCTCAAATAAAAAGCAAAATGTTAGTTTTGACTATCCGGATGGGATAGGTTCAAAAAATTTCAGTTCGAAAGTTTTTCGTTTTCGATGATTTTTGTAAGGGGTTTGTATGCAAAATCGATCAAAAAAGTTGAAAATTTTAAAAATCCCAATTTAAAAGAAATTTTGATGCAGTTTTAAGCTATGACCAAAACCATTTCCAAAAATGCAAATTTCATCAAAATCGGATGAGTTTTGGAAAACTTAAGCAGTTGGATAAAAAAAACAGTGAATAATGGATTTGAGTTCTATCTAACATTTTAAATAATAATTAAAAAGAATTTTTTGATCAGGTAGTCCTTGACCTTCCCTAGCGAAGACCACCCAGTGTGCTGATGGAAATGAATTTGGGAAAAATGTGAATTTTTCAGCTCTTTTGGTGTGGTTGAATTTCCAAGAATGTGTATACGTTTTCCATTACACACGTACAATTTCCGGCATTAAGGTTTACTTTTTTAATTGGCATACACTCATTAAAATTACAAGAGCATGTAAAACAATCATAACAGCAAAGCACTTATAAGCTTTCCTGTTTGATTAATGCGATTTTTAAATTGAGCACTTTAATGGTTTCCATTTTGTATTGTAATGGTTTTTATATAGAAAGTACACAGAGAGTATAAAAAGCCAAGACCGACGTAGATGTTATAAAAATTAATAAGAGTAGAGTATCTGTTAGTCGTGAGATAAATTCAACAGTTTTTTTTTGTCTGCTACTGACACTTTGTTCTGTAACCACATCACATATTTTGTCATTTCGCTTGGCATTTACGGCATGACAGCAAAATTATTGACAAATAATATCAATTTTAAGCAAGGGAAGCAACCATCTTTGCTGGGGATGGATAAGCATACGCTTGACGCTGACTGATGCTGATGCTGATGGATGACAACTGCCGGGCCAATATAATCTATATATATATTGAAGTTGACTAAGTAGCTGGCATCCATCTACCAGCAGACAGCTTGCCAATAACAGGACCCAAAAATTCTACACGATTTTGTAAAACTTGCGCCCACCTTGACAACTATTTTGTATATTGTAGTGAATAGTTGCACGTAAGTCACTTTTGCTATAAAATAAAAGTTCAGCCATAATTAATGTTGGTTTCCCTTCAATTTCAATTCTGAAAATTCAACGACAATTGCTGAAAACTGAAGCATTATCGCAATGCAGAAAAGCGAACACAAATTAGAATAATTATGTTATCACTTTCAATTATTTAACATGTGGCAAATTGTGTAACATTTAACATTTAACTATAGTATACATTTAATATTCATGATTGTGTGGCGTCAACACTTATGGTCACATTCGGGCCATTAACGAGCGTTGCCTAAAAGTATGCTTCACATATATTACATATTCCCCAGTGAGATTTGCAGCTCTTAAAAACTAAACGATTTTGAAATGGTTGAAATTCGTATGAAATTTGTATTTCACGATGCCTTTAAATTATGTTATTCAGAAATGTTTTAATATTTGTAGATAAGGGCAAGACGAGCCAACATATTACGCATTTCGGCGCCTGTCTTGTAATTTCTGTTGGTTTTTTCCCACATTTTTCTCATAAGTCATATTAAAAAATTGTAGTACTTAGTACAGTTCCACACTGTTTCGGACAACACAGCGGGTTTTAAAAAATCTAGAAATTATGAACGAATCATGGATACTCTCACATTTAACATGCAAAGCTTATACTCCATATATTTTCAAAGCTATGTAAATTTGATGAACTGCGGTTAGGAAAACAAAGTTCTGACTCATTTTATTAAAAAGCAAATACAACTTTTAGAAACCTTTCATGACGCATATGCTCCAGTTTTTACAATCATGGCAACTGTTTCATCTTATGAATTTTCCCGCTAAATTCCCACTCACACACACACACACACATACACTCAGATACACACACGGCTAGAGGTTTTCAAAGCCAAAGCGAAATTTCAATTTAGACGAGACGCTGCTGCTGATGCTGTTGATGTTGTTGTTGTTGTTGCTGTTGTGGCTTTTACATTACATTTAACTTTTCTCGCCTTATATTTTATTCAAATGCTTTTTCCCACAGATAAGTTGCCGCTGCTGTTGCTGCTGGTGGTGGTGATGTTGTTGTTGTTGTTTGAGTGTCTGACGTTTTTACTTTGCTGCCGTAAAAATGCCAAAAAAAAAAAATAAAAAATAAGAAAAGCGAGAAAAACTCAACCAAACGCCACGATTTCCCCACCATTGTCCAAGGACCAAAACTTGACACGCTGTTTTGCGCCGCGTCGCCCTGTCTTCTTCTTCTTCATTCTTATGCTCCAATTTGAATTTTTATGCTCCACTATTTATGGGTCAACGACGTAGTGGAGCAGAGAGGGTCGCGTGAAATGTGCTGCATAAAATTCTCAATGACCATTAGGCGGATCTTCTAGACCCAATTTGGAAACATTTTTCTTTGGTCTAAGCCCAAGGACCAGCACAGGTGTTAAGCCCACGCTGAACATACCTTTGACTTCCTCTCCAACCTTCCCCTTGGTCAGACTAATGAGCGACTGAAATGCCATCTACGCAAAAAATGGAAACTTTTAACTGAATTTAAAGCGAGAGCTGTTTAAAGTTTTCTATAGTCTCATTTAAGCTTACAGCATTGCGACGATTAATTGAGTTATTAAAGCACAAGGCGCACAAAATTACATTACGTATACGATGCGTTGGCCAGCAAAGAAAATTCCATATATATATATAAATATATATGTGTGTAGGTGGAAATGAAATATGGAGAAGGGAAATTGAGGATTTTGGTGTGCAGTAAAGCCAAGCAAAGTTTGCCCTAAACGTCATTAGTTTTAATAACATTTACACAAAAACACACTCACACCACGTGAGTCACCCCAGGATATTGTTGACCCTCCGTATCTGTTTGCTTTTGTCACGGCATAAATTAATCCAAGCAAATAATTTGCTGACTCTGCTCCCACTCCGCATTTGATGCATTTGCTTATTCCCACTTTAATTGAGATCTCATGCCCCTTCCCCGCAATTAACACACGTCGAGTAGCCCCAAAATGAAGAGCATCATTAGGATATTTATTAAGTCGAGTCAATTTGCCGGCAAATGCTGTCTAATCAGTGAGAAAAAAGCCAAAAGTAGCAAAAGCACATAACAAAATAAAGAAAAGAAAGAAAGCAAAAAAAAAATAAAACCAAATTTGTGTTTGTTTTTTTTTGTGCATTTTTGGGAATTACGTGAATAAATAAACAAGAGACCGGAAAATGTGTTAATTTGGCTTAGCAGAGTGTGTTTGCACAAATTTTGTCGAATCAACTTTCTAAATGTGCACACATTCGCATGTATTTATTTCTTAATTGTTTAAATTTTAAATACACTTACTGAGAGTGTTGATGGAATTCAACATATATGTTATGTTAACAAAAATTGAATAAATATTAAAAATATTGAAGAAATTCTAATATCAATAAAATTATATTGAATATTTTAATTTGAATTCGTAGGGTATTTAAGTATCGTATTAACAGTTCGTTTTCTGCACATTTTTCCATCTGCTTTGGTAGCGGCCATTTTGTATCTTGGCCATTTGCCATTGGCTTGCTTAGCTAATTCCCGTTTTGAGTTGTTTTCTTCAACTTGTTTGCACTTCAATTAACAACAACTTGTTACATGCGCAAATTGAACTAAGCTTTAACAAAATCCATGCACATATAGTATATATTATTGTTTGTTTATAAATAAATGAGTAAATAAACACGCCGCTAAATGAGAGAAATATATATATATATATTACATATATATAATATGAAGAAAGAATCGTTCGATGTCGTCGTTTTCTCGCTGCGTAAGCTTTTCATTTTGCCAGCTTCCTCTTCCCTTCTTCTTCGCTTCCAAAAATAAAAAACAAAATGAAAAAATATATATGTATATATGTGAAAATGTTGAGCAAAAGAGAAAAGTAAATGGCCCATTTGGGGGAGGCCAGTGTTAATTTCGATGGAATTTATTTTGTGCTTTTAACGCAATTCGCAGGTAACTGCGGTTTTCTGTTAAAAATAAAAAAAAAATTCTTTTAAAATTTAAATAAAAATCCGCAGTGAAGTTTTAAATTTAAATACATTTCTTTTCCATAATTTATTTAAAACATATAATACACAGTAAAGTAAAGAAGTTAAACAGTAATGTTTTCACTTATAATGTATACGAAATGAAAGTCGAGAACTTGTCTCCTTATACACATACATTCACATCAGATCAGCCCCCATAATTATGCTATATATATATATCTAACTAAAGGAATTGAATACGATATACAATCTAAAGTAATAATTTAACAATATGTGGGTGGGGGGGAGGTAAATCGATTTGATATAATGTTCGCCCCGTTGGCCATTCCAAAAATATCATATCAAATTCGATTACTTCCTCCCCCCACTACACGAAACTCATCCTTGCCCCTTGCCCCTTGCCCCTTGCCACTTGAGCTCTGCCCACAGTTGTTCTGAATTCATGTGAATGTCGAATATGTTTTGTGCAGTTGGAGGAGCTGCATCCGTGGACATCGCCCATAAACGAAAATCGCAGCGATTAGCTTAAATTGCACCACAATATGGAGGAGAGCGACCCTCGAGTTTCTTGGGGAGATTGGCGAATCGCACAGACAATAAACCAATAAACGAAAGCCATCGACTGACCCATAAAGGTCAACAGCGAACGGCGATGTGGAGGCGATGGCGATGGCGATGGGGAGAACCTTAAGAACCATGAGGACAAATGCGCAAATTAAGTAGCTTAGGGATTCACATAAGTGCCCCAAAGATGATGATGATGCTGCTGGTGCGACATCTGTTGCTGCTGCTGTTGCTGCTGCTGTTGCTGTTGAGGATGGGGATGAGGATGGACTTGGGAGTGTGTTGTCGTCTGGGACTGCAGCTCCTGTTGCGATGACTCTGTCACATTTGCTGCATAGTGTGCATTCCCATATCCTGTCTGCCCCGCGTAGCTCATGTGCTCGAAGTAGGCGGCGGTGGGCGAGGCCAGGCAGTCAACGGGCTGGGAGCTGGCACTGGAGCAGGCCGAGGATAGCGATGCAGATGAGTTGAGGGGCGGCGAATGTGTGGCAACTGCTGCTGCCGCTGCTGGTGCTGCTACAGATGCCGTTGGCAGCACATGATGCGTCATGGGCAACATTTGATCCATAAGATACTGGTCGATTTCCTTGGGATCAATGTCGGCAGCCGCTTTACCCGGCGTGCCCAAGTAATTTAGCGCTCCATTGGCGTGTGACGCCGCCACCGCCACCGCAACCCCCGCTCCCGCTCCCGACCCCGTCGACAGCTCCGCGTAGCTGCTGCCAGGCCCCATGCCAGCGGTCGCATTGTAACCATAGCCGACATACCCACCGCCACCTCCTACTCCCACTCCCACTCCAACTCCAACTCCTACTCCTGCGTTGCCAGTGCTGCCACGTGCCCCATTAGCCGTATACCCATAACCATTAATGTTCTCCAGAAAGTCCATCTCCTGCACACAGCCTCCAGACGTCGCCTGCCCCGTGCTGTAATTGAGCTCGCCCAGCGCAATGTACTCCCGCCCAGCATCCAGGAGCACGCCGTAATCATTGCCAGCAGCCACCGTCACGGACACGCTGCTCGGCTCGCTCAGCTGACGCAGGAGCAGGCTGCTGGAGTTGTGGATGCTGCCCAGGGGCTGTTTGTTGCTGCTGTTGCCGCCGGCGCTGTAGGGCGTGCCCGGGGGAGTCAGCGAGGAGAGGGAGCTGGCCGTGGAGCAGGGCGAGTCGAGCAGACCACGCTCCGTTTCGCTGCCCATGGAGAGGCCCTGCTCCAGGAGGCTGGCTGCGCAGGCGCTGTTCAGGGATTTCATGAAGGCCTCGTTGCTGAAGACATCCGGGCTGGAGGAGCTGGTGGGGCAGAGATTGGCGCTGGTGGCGCTGCTGCTGTTGCTGCTACTGTGGCTGGTTTTGCTGCTGATACGCCGCTGGCCATTGGAGGAACTGCGTCTGTTTTGTGGGCCAGAGGTTGCTGCATCCGCTGAGGTTGGTGCTGTGGGGGAATTCGTGGAGGTGGAGGTGGTGGTGGTGGTGGCAGCCTCCGCTTGTGGCACGATGCGTGCCTTCTTGCGACGTGGCTGATACTTGTAGTCGGGATGTTCCTGTTTGTGCGTCATACGCAGTTTCTCAGCGAATTCCATGAACGGCTTCTTATCACTATCCTTTAGATTTCTATAAAAAATAAAAAAAAAAAGACCATAGATAGAGAGAGTGGAGAGGGAAGGAAGGGATTCAGATTTAATTTATGGCCATCGCTGGCAATCGAAATGTTTTGCTTATATTATTTATTTGTCTACAAATTGGTTTGCCGCCTTCCAATTAAAGTTGCCTCCAAGCTTATCAGCGGATTCTCGACGAGATTGAAGACTGTCGAGTCCAGCTTATCGCTGGCAATGAACTGTGAAATTTTAATTTCAAACCAGACAATCTTCACTTTAACATATAAAGGGAAAAATTATAATAAGACGTCGCAGTTGCGGAACTCTTGACAGAGTCTATATTTAAAACTAATCTCTGACTACATATATGGGTATATTTCGTTACTCACTTCCATAGTTTGCCCAGAGATTTGCTCAGCTCGGAGTTCTGCAGGTGTGGATACTGCTTGGACATGACCCGTCGGGCAGCCTGTGCCCAGACCATGAACGCATTCATGGGCCGCTTGATGTGCTCCTTTTTGCGATCAGAGGGTGCTCTGAAAATTACAAAAAAAAAATAGTATAAAGAAAGTGTTGGTAAATAGAAAGGGGTATGTAAAAAAGTTAGTTACATTGAAATGGGATTTTGTTTTTTTTTTTCTATGTCTTGAATGGCTTTTTTGGTAGTCGGCACTTTTGCCACTTTCCGCTTGACATTAATTAGAAAATGGCATCGTTGGGATGGCGTCGGGAATAACAGTACTTTGGTGGCCGTTGGCAGTGTGGAAATTCGCGAATTATGTCAAACTGAAAATTGCAATTAAAACTTTTATTTATTTAAGGGGTGGGTTGAGAGATTTCGAAAGAAACAGAAGCCATGCTGGAGGCCAGAAAACTTGCCAGATTGCAGGCTACAACTTTTCACGCCAACAACAACAAAAAATAAGGAAATAAGAAACCAAACTGAGCAACAACAACTACTCCCAGCACAATTTAAGCCAAGTTTGTGACTATTAAAAATTCTGCAAAAATATTGAACTAACTTTCAATCGAGGATAAATTAATAATTTATTGTGCTTACTAACATACATATATTTTATTCAGATATGCATGAGTAGCAAAGGCTTTCAAGTTGTTTGAGTGGCACTCAATATGTGAGTAGATTTTCCATTACTCTGGCACATTTTCCACTTTTCCATTTTCCGCTGGCATTACAAATGCAAATAAATAGACAAGGCGTATGATAACTCTCCATAGAGTATTGGGGTGTTATGGAGACATCAACACAAACACATACCATGTTGTGGGAAGTCAACAAAGGCAAAGAAGGATACATGGCGTATACGTAATTCGAAGAAAAATCATTTTATTTATTCACAAATAGAATTTTTCTAGGGCAACTTTGCGATCATCATATGGAAGCTGTTCGCTGTTTATTGTGTTTGGAGCAAAAGGAAAACACTCGAGAGACACAAATTCAATCAAAGAGATAGGCGTGTCAGGTGGGCGTTAGGATTACTTTTATATACTGCTCGCTACTAACATATATTGAATTATTTATCCTAAATAAACATGAAACTGACAACAGATTTTTTCTTTTTGCCCACCCCCAACGAAACAAATCTCAATATACGTATACGAATTTTGTCTGAGGTGAAAGTCGATTGCCGACACTTAATGGTAGGCACTGTATGAGAGTGTGTGTGTATAGGTGTGAGTGTGTATGTGCGTGTGTGTTTGTAGAGGTGCCAATTTATATCTAATAGCACTGATTGTCTGCCTGAGCAACATTCACTTTAATCATAGTCATTTAATACAATAACAAACTGTGGAAAACGAAACGAAAACTATTTGCAAAGACTGTAAATCAAGACTAACCAACTAAAAGTTACTTTTCTTTGGAAATAATAAAATCCGCTTCAAATTACCTAGTGAAACAAAACTTTTGTACTAAACTAAGCATATTAATATCTGAACATTTTCATAAACCAATAATAATTCCCTTAATTATAGTATACTTGGCATTTAACATAATGTTTCTACTTAATTGTAACGCAATGCTATCGAAAAAGTTTGCTACTCTCTTCAGTCAGTAATTGAAGTGGAGCTCGTTAGCAAATATTTCTGTAACTAACAGATAATCTTACATTATTTGAAATGAAAATATGCTGCAAACTTTTACAACTTTACATTGTAACGAGAGCAGCAACAACTGAAGGACTTCAACTTGGCTAGCAAAATATTATTTTTCAACGAATTAAACATTTTTTAAAGAGAAATCAGAGAAGCTATTAAAGTGCAACTTGGCAGAGATTTGCAGGAATTTAATAATGTAATTTTATTAGAAATATAAAATATTCTTAAGTCAAATATTATTATAAATAAAATTAAACTATGCAGAGAACAATTAAACAAAATTGATTTTGCAAAGAATTTTAAATATAATTTTCTATCGGATTTTGTTGCTTAAGTTAAGTTAAGAGGCCCGCGCGCTGCCTGCGCCTAATTACAGCCCCTCCCACGTCTCCTAGTATCAGCGAGACGAAGCTTATTAAGCGATTAAGCAAAGATGAAGAAGCAGCAGCAGCAGCAACAGCTGCCATAGCAGCAGAGGGGAGTTCGGATTTATGGCAGATCGCCGACGGACCATCGGTCATCATCGGTTTTGGTTTGATTGCCAGCAGCAGCAAAGCTTATCTGCTTTTGGTATCGTCGTGTCGGTGTGAGGGCTGATCCCCCAGTGACAGTCAGAGAGAGAGAGAGTGAATACAAGAGAGAGGTAACGTGACGCATAGCAAGTGCATACATACACGCACACACTTGTTGGCAGATGCTTACTTGTGAATGTGTGTGTGTGTGTGTGTACTTGCAGTCAGCTCTCACGCTTGACAGCACGCTAATCAGAATCAAGTGATGTTCGTTTCGCAGCATTCGTTATTCGTGCAGAGCCGAATGCGGGAACGAGCGACAAAGAGAGAGCCAGTGAGTGTGGAGTGGGGGGCGACCCCCGACTTAAATGCACTGAGCATTGAGCACTTGGCAACTCGAGCACGTCTTCATTATTTGTAGATGTTATTGTTGTTGTTGCTGTAGCTGTCTGTCGTTGTTGTTGTTCTTGTTGTTGTTGCATTTGGAGATGCGCAAATCTCATTAAGTGATATCTTCAAGTGGCCGTTAGCTGCGACTTGTGTATGAAAAATGAGAATTTTTTTTATTTAATTTTTGTGTTGTGTTGTAGTTGCGATGCTTGTTTTATTTTTGCATATGCCAAAGTGGTTGTGGCAGTTGCAATGCATGTTGATGCTGCAGTGGATGTTGCACATCTCTTTGCTTTATCAGCAATGGGCCATTTGGCGCTTTTGTTATTAAATACTACATACAACAGCTCAAAACAAAAATAATATTTTGCTGGCAGCGAACGTTTTGCTTCGCTGCCAAAACAATTTCAATCCGAATACCAAATATTTACCAAACCGAGCACCCCCTCCACCACCGCTCCCACCACCACTCTATCTATATGGTTTCACACAAATTTCCATTTTCCATTTTCAGTTTTCAATTTGTGAGGGCATGTAAAGTTGACTACAAATGCGTCCAATTAGCAGCGGCAACGTCTCAATGATTTTCACAAGTTCATTTCACAAATACATCCATATGTAGTATGAAATGTATCTTACAGATGCGCATGTAAACAAATTGCAGTCACCTTGTCTATCTATCTCTCTCTTTCTCTTTATTCATCTATCTATCTTTGTCTGTCTCACGCGCTTGTTTGCTTAGGCAGTGCGCCCACAAATATTTCCCACGCATTCGACGCCGTTTTACGACACTTTACGACACTTTTCATTTGGGTTTCCTCAACTATTTCTCACTTTTTTGGTCTCAACGGATGCTAGTCGTCGTCCCCCCCCCCTTCCCATCACCTTGTTCCCCATACACCCCCTCTAATGCCTTCTCTACTATGTATTGTCTGCTCCAATCTCCATTTTCGCTCGAAAAATGTCCAAAAGGAAACAACAAAAAAACACAACATTTCGAATGTTAATCAAACATGGCGAGCAGCGGCAGCAGCTACTGATAAGAAGCAAGTTGCTCGATATTTTTTAGTTGGTCTGCGGCTGCCACACGGCTACCGTGAGAGTTGCATGTGCGGCATGTGCATTTTGGAATTTGCTCAGCTTTTGTTGTGACAGCGGCAAGAGGCAACAAACCATAAAAGAACAACAACTACAATAACAACAACGAAAGGCAAACGCAGCCAGCGCCTTTGTTGTGTTGCAAGATGAAGCTGGAAGGGGCAACGAGAACGGACGGCGACGGGAAAGAGAACTGGAAATGAACTTGCCTCCTTATTGACATTGAATGGCCTTCCGAGAATATAAGCAAAAGAGCGAGTAAAAGAGTGTAAAAGAGAGAGAGAGAGAGAATCTCGGCAATTCCTTGAGGCAGGTTGTGGGGCAAGCAATCACAGAGGCAACTTGCCATTTCATTAGAATTTTAAAACAATTGAAAACAGTGCAACAAAAAAAAAAACTAAAATAGACAGAGGATAAAGTTAAGAAGAGGCGAAGAATTTTGAAAGTGCTTGTATTTTAACTAAAAATTTATAAAAAAAAAAAATCCTCGTATTTTCTCTATATTTTATATTATGAGTAATTTGAAGTAATGTTACTTAATTTATACTTAATTTATATTTGGAAGTGCTTGTATTTTAACTAAAAATTTATCAAAAAAAAATCCTTTTATTTTCTTTATATTTTATATTATGAGTATTGTGAAAATAATGTTACTTAATTTATATTTAATGTTAAGTCAATATTTTTTTGATTGTCATTTAATTTGTATTTAAAATTTCATTATATTTTTCACTCATTTTTTATTTCATATTTACATAATTGTCACTTATTTTTTACTAAATATACATTTGAATTTTTCTTTATTTTTTTTTAAGCAAATAAACGAAAAATTTTAATAAGCTCAAAATATGCCAATAAGATTTTATAAATTCAATTTGATGGAGATTTATCAAAAGCTGCAATATTGCATACTCAGCACATCACAGGCACTGTCAATACGACCTTGAACCAGTGACTTGGCATCCAATATTTTTAGATTTAATTCCAGCAGATTTTCCTTTTGCTTCGCTTTTGCTTTTGCTTCTGATTCTGCTTCTGCTTCACTTTTGCTTTTCCTTTTGCTTCGCTTTTGGTTTTGCTTTGCTTCTGCTTCTGCTTCTGCTCCTGCTTCTGCTTAACTTTTGCTTTTGCTTTGCTTCTGCTTCTGCTTTACTTTTGCTTTTGCTTTGCGTTGCTTTGCGTTGCTTTGCGTTGCTTTGCGTTGCTTTGCGTTGCTTTGCTTTGCTATGCTTCTGCTTCACTTTTGCTTTGCTTCTGCTTCTACTTCACTTTTGCTTTTTTTTTAGAGCAGAGCGAATAAGCCGCACTTAGAGCCCACTACGCCAACACTTCATACGCACTTCATGAACCATTTTTTTTTCTTATTTTCAATTTCCAAGTCAATTTATTTTTACAGCCCGTCGTCGTCGTCGTCGTCGCAGTCTCAGCTCTGGACAAAGAGCAGCATCCCGACCAGGCCAAGAGGATGCGACCAGCATTGACCGATTGGGCGGCGGTTTTTTTCTTTTTTTTTGCAAGAGGGGGACTTAACTGGGCAGAAGCAGTGTAGGGAAAGCACTCTCAATATGCCACACTCTCTCATCATCTCTTACTACATTTGCTCACGCTTTCACTCTCTCTCTCTCCCCCTCCGTCGATGAGGAGCGACTCTTTAAGTGGTTTGGCCGTGGCTGAGAGCAAACTTTGTTAAACGTTGTGTTTGTCGCTGTGGCTTCCATCATTTGAGAGCCCAGTGTAATCAATGATATGTGATATGGCTTCATATGTATGCGTGTGTGTGTGTGTCCTCAAAGTGCTCGCATCCTGCTGCCCCACTCCCCACCCCTCACTCAGAATTCGAAATGTCCTTCAACTGAACTGTGTTTGTGTGTGGCATAATTTATGTATTTAAAATATATATTTATTTTTTAATTTATCATTTCGTATCAGTCTAGTGGTAGTGTAGCCTGGCGTATCCTTGCAGGATACTCGATAGCCCACTCACATGGAGCGTAAATTGAACTTTGTCGTACAGTTTTGCCGCTTGAAATGTTTCTCTCCCTTCGCATGTTTTGGGGTTTGACTGAGATCCCTTTGAGTTGAAGCTGGAGCTGGCGCAGGACATGCGAGGGAAGTGACACTCAGGACATGGACTCATGTCATGTGAAACGGCGACATGGCCAATATTTGATGTTAGCCATGTCCTCTCTGTCAGTCGCTGCTGTCCGCCCATCACAGCATCACTCAAAACAGCAGAGAGAAGAGGGAAAAGGACTCGCTCTCTCTCCCTCTCTTTCTCTCTCTCAGCAAGGCTCTGCTCGCCTGTGCCTCCTTTGGCCCTTGCAATGGGACGTATTGACAGGACTTTGGGCCATGTGCTTAATGCAAAGCCTTCTGCCTTACAAAACCTATGCCCCAATTTTATGTGCAAATTTTGTTAAACATTTTATGAAATGCCCCCAACAACAACCAAAAAAAAAATAAAGGACGAGGAAAATAAAATGTGGAAAATGAAGAAGCAGAAAATATCTTGTCAACTCGATATTTCACTTCATTTCCGGCTGAGTGGCAAGCAGCTGGATTTAGTTGAGCATCCTGTCGATGTCCCTCTCTCCGTGTGCTTATGTGTGTGTGTGTGTGTGGGAGTCCTTGTACGTGTGTCTGTGCGCAACTCTCAGCTTTGCACAAAACAAAGTGGAGAGAGGTTATGAAGGCAGGGGAGGCACGGACAGTACATATAGTCGGCGTTTATTGCCCGATCCCGGCCATTGTCACGCACCTGTACCTGGTCATAAAACCGCCGTTTGAAGCGTGGGCCGCCATTTTGTCAGACAAGTGGGGCGAGTGGAAGTGGAAGTGCGAGAGAGAGAGAGGGGGAGAGTGACAGAGATGGCAGGCAACATTATTGTGAATTTACGGTCTCGACTGGCGTCCCCTACAAACTGCAGGCTCTATTCGTAGCTGTCCGCCTACTGCCTTTGCCTTCACCTGCTGGGCAGCTCCTGCCGCATGTCCACTTCGTCCTGCACACACACACACAACACACACACACACACATATACATATATATAGATGTGCCTGTTGGGGTTCGTTGGCTGTGGTTCTGACGTCGGCATTTTGGGAGTCCAGCTGAGAGAGATAGAGATAGAGAGAGAGAAAGAGAGAGAGGAGGATGAGGAGCAGGACACAGAGGGGGCAGCATGAAGTATGCAAAATCTAGTCAGACACGAAACGTGGGCAACAAACTTGGGCTACGGCTGTGTTGCGGTTGCCAGCACCGCAACAGCATCGCCAACATCACAAGCCACCAACAGCAACAACAACAGCAACAACATCAGCAACAACAACAACAACTGCAGCAAAATCAATATTTGTCTTGTAAGCCGCACGTGTGTCTGTTGTTGTGCAAAGAGTGAAGAGCATGCCACAGTTAGAAGGAGATAGCAATAGAAAGAGAGAGAGAGTGAGAGAGAGAGAGAGAGAGAGACAGAGTGTGATAGAGAGCTAGCTTGACTTGACAGGATTGACAGGACAACGAGGCACACAGTGCAACACATTTGCCAATGGCAAGCATGATTTATCAAAATAGAACTATATAACATAATTAAAACATGACACAAAAAATTTAACTTAAATTTAAAATTCTTATCAAATTCAAATTCATATACATACATATATACATATATATCTATATATGTATATATTTTTCATTATTTTTTTTTAAATTATTTGCTTGAATATTTAAATTTAAATTTACTGTAGTCTATCTCTTACTAAAAGCCTCTAAATAGTGCTTAAAAAATAAAAAAAAATAATAATTATAAAAAAAGTAATAATAATAAAAAATAAAATACTTCATATTATTTAAAATTCATGTATTTTTTGTTTAATAATAATTATGTCAATGCTTTGCTGGGATTCAGTGTCATGCAACGTTATGTGTTGCTTGCACCCATTTTTTGTGGGTCGCACACGTATTGAAGACGATAGAGACAGACAACGACAGAGATAGATATAGATATAGAGAGAGAGAGAGAGAGAGAGACAGAGTGATATAACGGTGTGAAAGAGAGCGATAGAGAGATGTATTAGTGTTGGTTTAGGCAAACCGAGGTGCTCCAGTGTTGGGCATGTAAATTGATTGTTGGGGCGAGCAGCGCACCCCAATCAACTTTGAGAGCGTCCACGTTGGATGATGATATCAGATGGCGGAGGTATTGCCACCCCACCTGGTACCTGGTGGTAGTGATAACCCACCAGCCGGCACACGAACACGACTACGAACCGTCAGCCCGATAAGCAATAAATTATTTATAACATTGAAGCCGAAGACGAGACAACTGAGCTCTTATCTAATCGTCAAGTAAATACTTAGAGTAGGCATAAAAAAAGGAGAAGAAGCAAAAAAAGTTAAAGAAACTGAAGCTATTCGATTAAAAAACACACAAAACTAAGCGAGGGGTTCAAATGCAGCCCACAGCAAATGGGGTGTATCCACGAATGGACACCATAAAGGCATGAGATTGGGGAATGGGGATCGTTGCTGGCCATGGGAATGTTGGTTGAGGGGGGGATGAGCGAGAGGTGAAAAAATTGCGGTTCTGCGATAAACTTAAGCGCCAATCGACGAGTTGCTTCGACTATTTGTTTTAGCTCTTTTCTTACTACTATTATTATTATTATATTTTTCCTACATTTTTTTTTTTTATTTTTATGTTTTCATTTTTGATATGTGCGCATGATTCATGCCTAATTTATGCAATATCAAAAACAAAAACGAAAAAAAGATACTATAAAAATATACATTTGACACAATTTTGCGGTTTGTGCGCAAAAGGGCAATAAAAAGAAGCCACGTCGCGACATTTGATTAACTTTTATAACATTTACATTTGGCGCTTTTAGTCGGAGATCAAATATAATTTAATAGATCATTTGCATGTATTTTGTGTTATGGCATAAAAAAAAAAACACCAAAGAACAAAACCGACCAATTTTCTAAACATTTAAGATGAAGTGGAGAATATTTGATTTGCATTTAAATAAGATCAGTATTTTTTTAAATTATAGTAGAAAAAACATATTTTATATGTACTTCTTCAAATGATTAATATAAAATATAAAAAAATAAATAAAATTTGGCATCTTCAAAATTTGAGTTAGGATTCTTTTGCAAAAATATACACTATTTTTCTCATACACTTTTTGCAAATAAATACATATACATATATATTGAAATTTATAACTGATTAAAAATAATTCTATTTATATTTAAATATAAATTAAATATAATTAAATATAAATATATAAATTACAATAATTAAGATATTTTTATAATAATTTCTTAGAAATTCTTATGCAGAGCAAACAACTCAATTTATTTGAAAAATGGTGAAGATATTTTATTATTTGCATAATTTACATATTTATATTTTAATCGTTGTTTTTTTTATTAAAATAATTCAATAATTTCAATTTAAACTTAAATTGAGCAAAGCATCTTTATTTGTACAGCATAAAATTGAAATGAAAAATATTTTCCAAATGCACCTGAAAATACTAAAATAAATAAATATATTAAACTTAAAAAAAAAAAAACTAAAATAAAATATTTTTATGAACTTTACAAGTTTCTGCTTTCAGGACTTGATGTGCCGCATATAAATCTCTACTCATAAAAAAAAACAGAACTTTTATATAAAAATTTAACTATATTTTAACAACAATTTGAAACTGAGAGCATGTCGAGGCTGTTAACCTTAAAAATATAGTGTCACTTTGAGATATTTTTTAAAATTATATGCTAAATTCCCTTTCAAAGTTATATAGTTTTGTATTATCTAAAACTAAATTTAAGACAAGTCTGTATATATTATATTTAAACTATAATTTGTAACTTAAACACTGCAAGTCGAAAAGATATAAAATCTGCTTCAATCTGAGAGAGTTTTAAAATTATTTACTAAATTCCCTATTCATTCTAAGTAACTTCATAGTATCTTAAACTAAACTTTAGCCAACTTATATCTCGTACTAAAAGGCATACAAAGTATGCAAGATTTATATCTTTCAGTTGCCATTCGATGGCCGCCGGATATGCGATAGAGCACACACACACACACACACTCATAGTACACCCCAAGTATGTGTGTGTGTGTGTGTTGAACATTTGTGGAGCACTTTTCAGCGCTTTACAGCAACAATAAAGGAGGGGGGCACATAAAGCGCTAAGTAAACAGTGTCTAGTGTCGAGTGTGTGGAGACTGTATAAGGGATAGCTGAAGATAGGGGAAGAGTAACGAAGAGTGGAGAGGGTGGGGGGGGGTGTGTAGCAAATGAGGTAAGTTTGTTGAGCAGGGCAGCCGTGCCGGAGATAAAGGAAATGGTGCCCATATCCTTGTGCAAACACACACGTGTTCTTGACAGCGATTGCGCTTTTGCGACAATAAACACAACACGGTCCAAGGATGTTTGTCTATGCCACACCCCGCTCCCCCACCCCCCCCCCTCCACTACGATTACCACTGCCAACTCTTGCCGCCCTGTTGATAAGCCAACAGAGGCTGGCATGATGTTGGCCATAATTATGTGAGTTGCAGTTGCGATAATCACAATACAAATACAAAAAGTAAAGGATGCCAGAAGACAGGATCTGTGGGATCAGAGGAGCCGCCAATGTCGGTCGCCGACGCCGTCGCCGTCGCCGAGTTTCTCACGACTTTGGCCACTATTTGGCGCCAAGCGGCATCTCTCTCTCCCTCGCTCTATCTGGAGTCAAGTGTCAACGTGCTCTCTGATCTGCCACAGACTATATATATATATATACTAGTATATATGTGGAGTATATATATTAACTGGATTTTGACTTCACACACGAATACACCTGCAGTGTATTCCTCCCCCCCCCCCCTCTCTGACCACAGCCTTCCATAGCTTGTTAGCAGTTAACATCTTTATGCTAAAAACATATTTATTCGCTTTTTATGCCTGAATTGATTTGTCGTCGAAGTTGTCGTTGTCGTTGTCGCTCTCTTCCACTTCATCATCAGTCCACACCCCCTTCTCCTCCTCCTCCTTCTCCTGCTTCTACTTCTTCAATTTGGTTTCTCCTCCTCACATTTATTGTAGCTTGTCCCATGTGTTTCTTTTTTGTTACTTCTTTGCTGAATAGCCGCCGTTTTGTTTGTTGATTTCAGGCCGATACAAAAATGTATCTAGATACAAATGTATCTGAGCACACATTGCTTGAAATGTGTAAATTCTGTTATATTTACATATGGCATAGTATTACCAATTGCTTGACTTATCCCACTCCTCTCTTTTCCTCCTTTCTTAACTCCTTTTTTTTTGCGGTTGGCCAACTTTGTTTATTCATTCAATTGAAACAAGAAGATGGAGAGGGGGAAGAAGTAGAAGGGAAGAACAACCAATAACAACACAAAATTGTGTTAATCAGCTGGCGGTGAGGTGGAGGGGGGGTGTATGGGGGCATAGCGCCACGCTTAGTCATTCATAAGGTTGCAGAAATGAGATGTTGTGGCAAGAACCCCCGCAGAGGACTCCAAGGATTACAAAGTGTGAAATCGTTGAACAAATCCCACTTTGCTTCCATTTCTATTTTAACAAAAGTTGTTCACGATTCCGTTTATAATGGAAAGTTGTCGCCACTGAAACACACACTCTCAAGGCAATCCCCAAGAGGACCTCATGTTGCAACTTGCAAGTTTATGAAAGCATCATTATGATTGATATAAAGATGATAGTCAAGGAATATCAAGAGAAACATTTTGTGTTAACTTAAATAGCATATAAAAATTTTAGTAATTTCGAGATATGATATGATATGATATGATATGATGATGAAAAAGGTTCTAGAAACTATATTGGAAATTTGGCATTTCCAGCTTTTAGATATATTATTTTAGATCAATTATTATTCTTCACTCATTAATTTTGTAAAAAAAAAATATTCATGAAGTAAAAAATATGTATAAGAAAAATCTGAGTAACTTTAAAAAAATACAATGATAAAGTAAAAAAAATAGATTTCTCTATAAATTGAAAAATATATACATTTTACAAAAACAAAAAAAAAATAATGAAAAGTTAAGTAAAAAAAAAATTTATTTTTTATATATTTAAAATATATAAATTTATAAAATATATAAACTTTATACTTGAAAAAAAATATATATTTATAGAGTTTCTCTACCTACACTTTTCCTTTAAAACTTTATCAGATTTATCAAAAATTCTATCACTTCTTTAATCATTTATTGCTTAGAAACATTTCGAAAATATTTCTTAAGTTAATCAATTTGTAATTTCTAACTCACTTGGCGGAGGCCTGCACCAGGTTCCAGTCGTAACCCTCCAGCACTTTCATCACGGCACTAGTAATGCGTTCATCCTCCTTGCGACCTCCTTGGCTGGCGGCACGCTTCTGTTCCGCTTTGAGGGCATAGTTGGCCAGCACCAAGGTCTCGACGGGCTTCACACGCTCCGTGCTCGAGTTTGAACTCATCTCCAATAATTTGCTGTCTTTAATGGTAGATCACTACCTTTTACGTATGATATATGATAACAGTTACACAGTTACAGTTAGGGATGCACACAGACACAGTCAGAGAATCAACTCGGAAGACACCCACGACGCGACGAGACTGACGATCAAACTGCGACTGATCTTGGCCTGCCAACGAAGAAGAGCGGCGAAGACTGCGTTCGGCGTTCGGCTCTGTTCGGGTTTTCGCTCGGGTCAAGATAAGCTCAAGACGTCGTTTGGTTGGCTGTTGGGCACTTCGTAGATCCCTCTATGAGTGTGAGTGTCTGGAACTTGGACTGCAACTGGGGCTGACGATCCGCGGCGGGGGCGAACATCAAAATCGCGGTACGCGTGTAAACATTAACATGTTCATGTGAAATTAGTTTGGGGCCCCCGGGCAACAGTGTCTATGATGGCAGTGGAGTGGGGTGGAGTGGAGTGGGGTGGGGTGAGGTGGGGTTGGAGGGCAAACCGTGGCTTAACGGGGGCACGACGCGATCGAGTGACAGTCGACGGCAAACGGCGAAATAAGAGAGAAAGATGGCAACGCAAAGAAATGAAAACAAAATAAAAACACATAAAAAAGAGAAAAAAATGAGAAATGAGAAATGAAAAGAAGAAATGAATACTGAAATCAGTAACACTTTACAGCCACATGTGGATTTATTACACCTCCGGATAATGGGGGTGGAATCTCGAGAGGCACTCTCACATAGCGACAGACAGGGAGAACATACAGTGAGAGTGATAGAGACAGAGACACTGCTGTTGCTGCCACTTGTTGCAGCTGTATTTAGTTGGCAGACGATCGATCTGTTTGAGGACACGTTGTGGGGGAGAGAGGAGGTCTGAAGGTGTTGATAAAGGGTTGATGACCGCCAAGTAGTGGCACTTTAAGGTTGCATACCAAATTAAAGGAAATCAGATTAATATTTTAGATAAGTTGATCAGCAATATATTAGAAATCTAATTATTCATCGTTTAAAAAAAATTTAAA
The DNA here is from genome assembly GCA_018150725.1 of Drosophila quadrilineata. Taxonomy (NCBI): domain Eukaryota; kingdom Metazoa; phylum Arthropoda; class Insecta; order Diptera; family Drosophilidae; genus Drosophila; species Drosophila quadrilineata. The sequence goes on from JAECWN010000356.1 coordinate 1,470,102, forward strand.
ATTTTTATTTTAAATTTATCATAAAGTGAGAAATAAATAATAAATATTTAAGATTTTATTTATTGTTTTTGTAAGAATATTTTCTTCAAATTTTTAACTGAGTATTTCTATTTGAAAATTGATCATGTAACTCCGAATTTTTTTTTTTTTTTTTTTTTTTTTTGATACAAAATTTTTTTTATAAATTTATTTATTTACATGCACTTTACTACAAAGAAATATTCGAGTAGTTTAAAATGTAAAATTCAGTAGAAGTTCAGAAAAATAATATTAGGGATATCATAAACTTGAAATTCAAGATAGTAACATACCATCTATTATAGAATTTTAATAAAAAAAAAAAAAAAACATTTCATAAAAATTTTCAGTCACTTAAAAAATATTCTATTTATTTTCATATTTTTCAAACTAACATACAGTAAAATCTATTTAATTATTGAATAAACATTCCATAGTAAAATTTCAAATTCTTCGAAATTCTATTTTTAGCATTTTGGCAGCATCTGAAAACATTTGAAAATTTTTTATTGGATTTGAAGAGTTGACAAAAGAGAAAAGTTGATTAAACTCGATCACGTCATAAAAAAAGCCAAACGAAATATTAAATCTTAAATCTTATGAAAAACTCCAAACGAAACTAGAGACTATTCATTTCACGGCCATAAAAAGAATCGATGCGTATTTATGTTTTTGACTTTCGGTGGTTTTTTAACTTTTTTTTCTTTTGGCTGGTTTCAACTGGATGTAATTGGAAAACACAAAATGTGACTTTTACTCGGCTTCTTCTTCAACTTTTTTGTTCTGTCTCTGGGATGTCCAGAGATGTCTACTACGTCAGTCCGTGTCCACCGCTTGTTGATTTTTTACAACTTTATAATTTTTACAACTCAATTAAGTTGTTGTTGTTGTTGTTTTTTTGAGTCAAACGCCGTCGGCAGATCACAACACCAAAAAAAAAAAAAAAAAAAATATCGAAATCCAAATCAAAATCAAACATCGAAATGAACAGAAATTTAAACAATAAAACACGAAAAATGCATAAACGGAATCATAAATACCTACTATATAGATACTATATAAGATCGGTTCGAGACGTTTGCCAGATGAGCGTTTTATGTGATAAAAAACAACAATAATAACAACAACAACAACAATGGGAGGGAGATCTAAAGAAGGAGAAATAATAGAAATAAAAACAAAACTGAAGTGTCATAAAAGGCATCAAAATGGAAATTATACTCAATCCCCCCTCCCCCAACCCTCTCTACTGTTTAAACTTTGTCTCTTTCACACACTACTTTCCCAACTCAGTACGTCCCTCTCTCACACCCCCTCCCCCCTCCCCAACACCCCACACTCTTTTTAGCTGTGGAAATTCGAAGCGAGTCTCGGCAATTTAATGGCAGCATCTAACAAGTTGCAACCGTACCCCCTCCCCATCCCCCTTAGCTAACCCCTTCCACCGACCCCCCTCGACAGCTTTTCTTTGGCGGCGTAACTTCAAACAGACAACTTGTTGACAAACAAATCGCGTGCAATGCAAAAATATGCAAATCGAAATAAAACATTAAAAAAAATATATTGGAAAAAATTGAATTAATTAAAAAAAATATTTGCTGCGTTTTTATACATATATTGAAAAAAAATAAGAAAATTGGAATGGAAAATTGTTTTTTGTATCGCCGATTTTGCTCATCCTTCTTGCCCGCTGCTTCGTAATCAAACTGGAGCAGCGGCAAAAAAATGCAGCACCCCCTCCTAACGCAGGGGGGGGAAGGGCAATGGATGCGAAGACCGCTTGACAATTTGCGACTTGCCATGAAATCAAATTATTTGATCTAAGCCGCCGCCGCCCTCAGTTTGTCCGCGGGGTGAGGTGTGCGCAGCAGTCGCAAGAGGGCGCTGCTGCTCGTCACTAAACGAAACCAAATGGCGCGTTCGCATCGTCGAGTCGAGTCGAGTCGAGATGATGTTAGAAACTCGCCATCCCGCCCCCCCCCCCAGTGACGACACGCCTACACTCACACACACATGCACACACACAGATAAACGTTTAGCTTTATGACAGCGCCAGCAGTGCGACATGTGTTGCGGAAATATTTAGCAAAACAAGAAGAGAGTCAGGAAATACTTAAATGTCCATCCCGCTCTGGCACAACTCATTTGCATGCACACGCGCTGCTCACTCCAACAACAACAACCACACTGCATGAGCTGCTGGCATACTTCTCTCTTGCTTCTCTCTGGAGACCACAAAAACAAAACCACTTGCTGGCACCGGCATTTTGTTTTATTGTCTCTCACCTGCTTCGTATTTGTTCGGTTGACCATCGGCTCGGTCTGTCATTCGCCGATCGCTAATTGCAGCATTGTATGTGTGCGACTGTATTCGTATGCATGGCAATGTAAGTTACTGTGTGCAAGAGTGTGTGTGTGTGGATCTCTGGCGTTTTGTTGTTGTTGCTTTACAGCCCGTTGATTTGCTTTGTTTTCTCGCAGCCAATGAGCATCTGAGCGGGGCGTGTGTTAATTTATTAACCTTCATAGATTTAGGTAAGCAAAATAAAAATTAAATTTAGCTGAATAGAAAACTAAAATACATAGATAATTAAAATAATTATATTCTTGATAAACAAGTATTAAATATTAAAAATATTTTTATTTTATATTGAATTACTTGGGCAAACTCTAATTTAGATATATTCACGGCACAATTTGCCTGCTGGTGCGTGTCTTGGCTAAAGATGTCGTCCCAATGCTCGTTACTACAAAACTACCCAATATTGCTTGAAACTTATCGTCGAGCCTCCACATAAATGCATTTGACTAATAAAATTAAATGTTATTTAAAATTAATTAAATTGACAGTGAAATAAAATACGCTCTGAAAACATATGTTTTTATATTTATTTGCTGAAGATAACATTGCTTATAAAAGTTGTAACTAGTTACTTATGTTCAAGTTCCAGTTCAGTTCATCGGCACACAGTTCCACTATCATATTAGTTTATTTCGTTAGTAAATTACTTATGTAATAATGCAATATTAAACAAAATTGCAACGAGTATATTATGATGAAATAATTATTATAATCTAGGCGTATTTCATTTATACAACATATTCATCTGTTCATCGTGTAATCATCGCTCACTTGCTCTGAACCAGTAGCTCCACACTCGCTCAAATAGTTCTCAAACGGAACTTCTGGTTAAGTCTGTTGTTGGTGTTGTTGTTTTCCCAAAGATATATTCTAGCAAATTTTATAAAAGAAATTTCCCAATTTATGTAAAATTGCAACATCATACATCAATAAAACGCATAAAAAGTAAGTGAGCACTCAGCGTGTATTCGAATTAGCAACGTGTGCGTGCCAAATTGTGAAAATTGTGCGTAACAAAAAGCGAAAAGAGACTGCTTTGGCCACAGTGCTCGTCAGTGGTGGCAACTTTTTTCGTCTCGCTTTGCATGACTGTCTTTGTGTGCGTGCCTCTGTGCTGTGTGTGTGTGTTTATGTGTATGTGTTTCGTCAACTTCGCATTCGTATTGTCTTTTAGTTGACTGGTATTAGTGTGAAAACGCTGAAACAGTCAGGCTAGCAACGTGCCCGCCATAAAATCAACGCTAGAGCAAGCAAGACAACTATATACTGCATCGTGCCTTCAAATGTATGCGTGCATGTTCATCGAGTGTGTGAGTGTATGAGTGCCAGGGCAAACGACTCGCTTGTATTTTTTATATGTCGAACTCGACGTCGTCGTTGTCGTTGCCGTTGTCTCCGTGTATTTTGTCTCTACAAAATCTTAACAATTTTAAGCATATCTTTGATTTGTGTGCGTTTTATTTTGGCGGTTTTCGTTATGGTTTCACTACTGAGACATCTTATTAACGGCTGTGCAATATTTCCAATTTAATGCAAATAAATAAACGAAAGCATTTTTACAATAAATACATACATATGTAATCATCAAATGGCCAAAATGGCTATCGTTTAACGTGTTAACTAATGCAATATTCAATCGATTGTGAACGTGAATTTCTCTAAAAAAAAAAATAAAATAAAAGAATGTAATTTGCAAAACGCATAAAAGAAAAGCTACTTGATATGAAACTTGTGCCCATTGTTTCGTCTTATCATGAATACTCTACTCGTGACGTAGTTGTTATTGTTCTGTTCTTGTGCAGTTGAAAATTAAATTAAACGCTGTGTGTGTTTCAGTTGGAAAAATTAAACAGAGTGCGATACACCAGCTACGCCAGCAGTGACGGCAGCAGCAGCAGCAGCAGTGGAGCCGTAGCAGCAGCGACTCCTAAACCCGCCAAGGTACGAAAACATACGCCAATCCACCTCACCTAATTCCAATGCCTCCCCCCTCCCCTTTCTACCCAATATACCACTTCATCCATAGACCCGTTCACCCTCTCACTCTCTCGCTTCAACACTCAGACTAGATCCAGACAGTCAGTCGTTACCGTTATATCAGTACGGGTTGAGCAGCGACGACGGCGACGACGACGACGACAAAAAAAAAAGAGAAAAAGTAGAGGCAAAAATTCACAAAACAAAAACAAAATGAATGCAATTTTAACGTTAGGTCGCCTGCCTCGTCCTCGACTGCGAGGCCATTGACTTGTTGTAGTTGTTGTTGTTTGTATTTTATTTTTGTTGCTGTTGTTGGCTTCTAAATAAATTAATTGCACAGATTGTTGTTATTAACCATATGCACTTTTTCACTTTTCCGTCTGTTTGGATAAGTAAATACTTTTGATTACATTCCGATTAATTTCGTTGGTTTGCTTTGTTTTTTGTCCTCTTCTTAAAACAGTTAAACAACTGTTTTCACTTTGATTGTTCTTCTTATTCTTGCACTGCTCACTTTGCTGGCTTTGTTCGTCGTCTGTTGTTTGTTCTGGCCTGTGTTTTTTTTTTTTTTTTGCGGAAGTCTTTTTTGGCGCCCGCCAACGCAACGTGCCGAGCTGTTTTGCAATTGAAAAACAGTCCCAACAAATATTCCACGTTTAATTTGCGAATGTGTGTGTGCATGTGTGTGTGCGTGTGGACATGTGAATGTGCGTGTGCATGTAGGGGCCCTTCAGTTCGTGGCCGGAACAAGGAGCGTTTGTATAAGAAGAAACAACAATAAGAAGCCGTTGACTGCACTCCCACCACGATCAGCTGTTGCTCTCTCACACCCACACAGGCATGCACCAATACAGAGTCATGTGCATAGCGAATGTGACCGTCTCTGCGCACCTGACAAATGATGAGAGGGTGACAGAGAGAGAGTGCACAGAAGTAGAACGTGCAATTGGCAGCAAAAAAACATACTGAAATCGTTATTTCTTTTCCTTCTTTGCTTTTTGTTTTTGACTAAACGAAACGAACTACGGCGACATGCACCGACTGCTAATAAATCAGCAGCAGAGAAGCAGGCAAACAAATGTTTCCAACATACATACATATCTACATATGTAAGGCTTGAGTGTTTTGTGAGGTTAGAAATGACCCAGCTTCATAGGTCAGCAGCACACAAACACATACACATACAAATCTATAAATGTGCGTGCGTGTGTGGAGACGGTGCGTGTGAAGACTGCCCACTCACGACACGACACGACAGCATCAGCAGCAAACGCAACAGAGTACAAAGATAGAGTGAGAATGAGAGAAAGAGAGTAATGCAGGCAGGCAGCAATTATAATAGGTAATCAGCTTCTCTATTTGAAGAAAGCAAAACCAACAAAGAACAACAAAAACATAATTTTGTCATTTATTTTGGGAGCCGCGGACAAGTGAAATTTTGTATTTTGTCTATCGTGTCGAGTGTCGTTTACTGTGTGTAGCCCTGTCTTTTGCCCAACATATGCGAGACTCCATTTTGTGTTGTTGTTGTCATTGTTGATGTTGGTGCTTTTCACCACTGAAAGTGTCATTTAAATGGCATTTCTGCTGTTGTTGTCGTTTGTTTGTTGCTTCTTTCATTTGCCTGCCTGTTCATCTCTAATTGTTTACCTACACACACACACACACATAGATACAGACACGTACGTAGACCAACACTAATACACACTCATTATCAACGCTATTCGGTTGGTTATTGTTCAAGTTCGATGTGGTTGTTGTTGTTGCTGCTGTTTCTTTTTCACTTCTTTTTTTTTTTGTTGCCGCCTTGCAACTTTTGAGCTGATTCATCGTTTAATGCTAATGTCGTCATGTCTCGGTGCGCGCTTTTTGTTGTTGTTATTTTTAGATAGTGTTTACGCAGAATTGGCTCCGAAAGCCCCAAGATAAATACATACATTGCACGTATCAAAGATACAGACAAACAGACGGACAGACAGATTCACAAGTCTTGTCCAAAATGGCTGCAAAGCGCGGACACTTGAATCTGTTTTATTATTATTATAAATATTATTACTGCTGTTATTATTATTGTTGTTGTTGTTGTTATTACATAAATAAGCGACGACGTGCGCAGCGACACAAACTTGCTGCATTCTTATCTAATTGCCAACATCGATCGCATATCAAATGTGCACGTCGTCGCCATCGTTTATCAGCATCGTGCATTGTTGAACAGCTGCAGCGCACTATCGATACTTAGTTGTGTACGTACATATATCGATAACGACACCTATCGCATGTGTAGTTTGATACACGAATGTATTTTGACAGTTGCTATTGTTGTAGACAGACGAATTCATAGTCACAGTAGGTAATAGAAAAAGGAGAGAGCATCGAGTGAATAAGTGAATTCAACATACTTAAATAGAGTAAGCGAGGGAGAGAGAGTTACCGCTACGTCTAACGGCATAGCTCAGAAAAGCGAGAACCTTTCATGTAGGAATTAAAATGTGAAAAAAAAATGAGAATTGAAAATTACTAATAAGGTTATCTTTATACGCTTTATTACAGCAGCCGTAAACTCTCGCAACTGGCTCGAAATTTGAGAACCCGTGTTGTCAACGGGATTTCCCCTCAACCCCAGACTAAAGAGGAGCAAAAAAGAACGAGCGCAAAAGGTTTTCGCATAAATAATTTCAACACTCGTCAAATTGTAACTAACGAATTTCCTTTTCTTTCTCTCAGCAGACGAAGTTGATCAGCGCCTACACATACATAGAATTTAAAGACACACACCCACAGACACACACACACACACACACACACAGAGAAACAGACAAAATGGAGTTGCGTGTTGGGAACAAATATCGACTAGGCCGTAAGATTGGCTCCGGCTCCTTCGGCGACATCTACTTGGGCACAACGATCAACACCGGCGAGGAGGTGGCCATCAAATTGGAATGCATACGCACCAAGCATCCACAGCTCCACATCGAGTCCAAGTTCTATAAGACAATGCAGGGCGGGATCGGCATACCGCGTATCATATGGTGCGGCAGCGAGGGAGATTACAATGTGATGGTGATGGAGCTGCTGGGCCCATCTCTGGAGGATTTGTTCAACTTTTGTTCACGCCGCTTCTCACTGAAAACCGTGCTGCTCCTGGCCGATCAGATGATATCGCGCATCGACTATATACACTCGCGGGATTTCATCCATCGCGACATTAAGCCGGATAACTTTCTGATGGGTCTCGGCAAGAAGGGCAATCTCGTGTACATAATTGACTTTGGCCTGGCCAAGAGATTCCGTGACTCACGCTCCTTGAAGCACATAGCATATCGGGAGAATAAGAATCTGACGGGCACCGCACGCTACGCCTCGATCAACACACATCTGGGCATTGAGCAGTCGCGTCGCGACGATCTCGAATCCCTCGGCTATGTGCTCATGTATTTCAATCTGGGGGCACTGCCCTGGCAGGGCCTGAAGGCAGCCAACAAGCGACAGAAATACGAACGCATCTCGGAGAAGAAACTATCCACATCGATTGTCGTGCTCTGCAAGGGATTCCCCAGCGAGTTTGTCAATTATCTCAACTTCTGCCGACAGATGCACTTTGACCAGCGTCCCGACTACTGCCACTTGCGTAAGCTGTTCCGCAATCTGTTCCATCGCCTGGGCTTCACCTATGACTACGTCTTCGATTGGAATCTGCTTAAGTTTGGCGTCCGTAATCCCCAGGCCATTCAACAGGCTCTGGACGGCACCGATGGTCAGGGTCAGGGACAGGATGCGGCCGTCGCCGCTGCCGCCGTCGCAGCTGCCGCCTCCCATCAGCAGCAGCAGCAACAACAACAGCAACAGCACAAGGTGAACACGGCCATGGCCACCGCCGGCGGCAGCACACAACAGATGCTGAGCAACAGTTCCGCGGCTGGACAGACGCTGACCCTGTTGGGTGGCAGCGGTGGCAATGCCGCTCAACTGATGGGCAACGGCGGCCTCAACATGGATGACTCGATGGCGGCCACCAATTCCTCGCGACAACCCTACGATACGCCCGAGCGTCGCCCCTCGATACGCATCCGTCAAGGGGGCGGGCTACAGGCTGGCGGAGTTGTTGGAGATGTACGAAATGCTAAATAATATTTTATTGTCTAAACGTGACGTGCATCCGCAGCAGGAGGTACAGATAGAGGTAGAGGAGGATGAGGAGGAGCAGCAGAGACCCTGCCACACTCTATATACATGCATATATATATATACATATAAAATACACAACCACATTTAGTTTACTTAGATTCGCAGATATACATATATATATACTTCTATATATATATATATATATATATATATATGTTTACATAGAGATGTATTCGTTTACATAACATGTTATATGTAAAGAATGGCCAGCGACGTGGTCGCCGGCAACAAGTTGCAGTAGCATCCACACACACACACACACACATACACCGAAAAGACCTCTCCCCCCCAAAAACCAATACATACACATACACAACAAACACACATACATACACACACACACATGGACAGAGAAGCAAACTAGCTACGCGCTTATCCTTTGTAAATTTTCTGTTTATTTTTTTTTTCCATTTATTATAATTATTATTTTGTTGTATGCTCTTTGATATGCGTTGTGCTTTTTGATGGATGTGTTGCAAGGCCTTTGATTAACTTATCTATAGTTTAACTTGTAATTTTAGTGTATGCAGCATTGTATGCAAAATGGCGGCATAATTTAGCGATGTAAGATATTTAAGAGAGATGGGGCCCCATTTCAAGAGAGAGACCCCATACTCCTTTTTTTAGTAGTTCAGCGGGGGGGAGAAGGCAACAATAGAAAACACACACATAGACAGACAGACAGAAAGACAGACAGTTGAAAGACGACAGGCGGCGAAGAGAAATGAATTTCGGACAAAGAGTTTAAGAGAGAGAGAAAGAGCTCTGGCTTTCTTTGTACTCTCTCTCTCTCTCTCTCTACACTCTCTTATACTCTCTCGCACGTACTGTAAGTCTTGCATTTAAACTGCTGAATTAACGAATTCATGAAACAATTCTTTCGCTAAAAAAGCATTTGGTTTTTGAGTTTCTTTTTAAAAATTATGCAAAACAAAACCAATGATGAAGTAAGTAGGAGAAGAGGCAGAAGATAAAGAGAAACTTGTATGTATATGCTCTGCAAAACGTATCAAGCTTAAAGAGAAACGAACTCAACTGAACAAAGGGCATGCAATTTGTAGGAAGGGCATATAAATAATAAATTTAATATTTAAACATTGTATTTAAAAGTAATCTGAATGTACGTTGTAAGCTTGAGTGTAAAGATAAACAAAATAATAAAATGGACACATTAAGCGCCAGTGTCTCTAACTTTTAGTATAGTCTCCTAGCATTAAACGATATACAAGAAACGATATGTAAGCAAGTTTCAACAAAATAGATAAAAAAAAAAACACACCCATTTATGTCATAAGTGTATAATTATAACACAAAAATATATATAAATATATATGAAAGATCATTTGGAGTGCATACGTACAGAGAATAGAAGCTCCCAGCTACCCCTTAGCTTTAATCCTTGATCGATTTCTTTAAAAACCACACATAATTACGATATATAATCATACATACATGCATAATATATAATATTATTTGTATAATGTAGGTATGTGTTCATTTATTCTTTTGCATATTCAACTTTTGATTTGCTTTCTCAACAACAAATATATGTCTATGAAAAAAGAAAGAAAGAAAACATAATTCAATACAAAATGAATGCAACTAATCAATCTTGAATTAATTATTACGATATGTAATTGGAATACAATTAATTAATTTTCAATTCAATTAGTTATTAATAATGTTGTTAAGGGGCGTGAGCTGCGAGCGCGCATTAAAATTAATTAATTAACGCTAGCTAATAAATTGTAGCTATAATATCAAATTTGTTTATAAGTAATACCAAACCATAAATAATATAACAACAACATAACGAAACAACAATAAATATAAAACTTATATAAATATATATATGATGATTATATATTCGAATTATGCAAGTCGGATAATCGATTTTGAAGATCAACATCAACAACAAATTGAAAATGTGCAAGAAAATGAAAATGCAAATAAAATTTCTCTTATGACACAATATATACATATATATATAAAAGTCTATATATCGGGCCGATAATGCCGTTTATATAGCCCCAAAACAAACTGAAAAACTACGACAGAAATTTAACAGTTAGAGGTAAATAACATAACTCAAGAGTAAAAGTAAAAAGTAAAATCAGAAAAGTTCAATAAAAAAAAACAAATGCATTACGTGATATTTCTTACAAATTGTTTTATTTCATTTCTTTTTTGATTTACCTACCTCCCTCCCTCCCTCCCCACAAACATACACCCATAATTATCATCACACTTTGATCATCTCAATTGGAGTTTTCCCGACAGAATGTATGTCCAATAATTTTGGGAGTTTCGACTGTGTTTGGCTAAAATAAAAAATACAAAAAGAAAAAAAAAACATGACACGCCTTGTAATATGACCAAAATAAAAATTAAAAGCGGCATAAAAAAAAATACTAAAAAATTAAGGATCCCGAATATCCTTTCGTAGCGATTTAGAGCTATATAGTACTTGTCCTTAGATAGTTGGCAAATGTTCCACATGAAACTGAGTGTAAATAGACAAAAGAAATTGCAAATAAATTACGTATAGCGATTGCGATTTATTAATAAACAAACTAAACTAATACGATACGAAAAACTAAACGATATAAATAACTAATAAAATTAATTGTATGAGAAGGAAGTCCAGACGCCTTAAGCGACATAGAAAACACATGTAACAAAATTAACAAAAACTTAAAGAAAACAAATCCTTTTGAACATTTTGTAAAATTAACTAAGCTGTATATGAACTCGACATATTGTAATAATTATAAATAAATACAAAATGTGCGGCATAAATTATATAAATAAAAAAAAAACAAATACCCATAAAAACCACAGTGATAAAAATCTCTATAAATATACCGATACATATATCAAAATAATTAAAAGTTTTAATTGAACAGCAAGGAACAATAATATAATTCAACAAAAGATACAATTTCACAAATTTTGCATAAATTGACATTGTATTTATTCTGAATGTAAATGAATTATAATCGCATAATTATAATTATGATTAAATGGATATTTGACAAATACCAATTTGTAGAATTTTCATTCACACATCCTTCATATCCTGCAGAATACAGTCTCCTCACATAACTCATAATCCAATTGATAATCTCAACACATTTGAATAGATGCGAAAACAAAGGGTAAATGCAATGCAAAATTTAAACATAATATAATGAAAAGCATTTTGCAAACAAATATTAGATACAAAACGAATAATTAATGTATTAATTAATTGATTGAACAAATGACATTGACATGTAATTGTATGTAATTAATTGTCGACTAATGATACCAAAAAAACAAAACAGAACAAAACAAAACACGGCAGAAGCGCTAAAAAACGAATAAAATCTATGATTTTGAAAGCAAACGAACATCTTTAATTTAAGAGCTGATGATGAACAACAATGTTTTTAAACTTGGCGCACTTGAGTGTTATCGATAAGTAAATCGATAACAGACTATATCATGGTGAGTGCCTTGACTTAGCTAAGAACTAAATGAACAGCTCTAGTTCCCACAGTCATATGTTCAGTTCCATGAACAGTTCATTTGAGCTTGTTCCTTAACGATCCGAAACAGAAGAACATTACGAACGACAAGGTCTCTTTTTATTATTATTATTATTTTCTCAATTCCCAAGCATTTATATTTCAAAACAACATTTACTAGTATAAATTTTCGATCTCTACACACAGTTCGTCAGAAAGCGGCCTGAGCTTATTAACAGAGGAATCCTGACACAAAATGGGAGCAAAACAGTCGCGTGAGCCACGTTCCGTCTCAATGGAGAATCCAACTCCTGCGGGCGTCCTCGACATCTCCGACGATGTGGTGAAGCGCCTGAAGCAGGGCATCTCACAGCAGGGTAAGTACACATCGAATTGAAAGCGAAACAATTGCAATTATATCAGTGGATTCGCAAAGTTTGTTTGGCCAAGTGTTATGCAACAATTGTCAATTTGCAAAATATTTATATTGTTGAATAATGGAATCCTCTTGGATTTCAGCTCGTGAGAATGCAGCCGCTGCGGAGGAGTCGAAACCGGCGCCCAAGCCCCAACCGGTGACGAACAAGGCCCCGGCCAAGGCAGCCGACACAGTTGCCGCTGTCCCGCCCACAGTTGTTTATCAGAGTCCCACGCCCATCTATGTACAGGGCGGTGGGCACACCATTAGTGCCGCTGAAGTGCAGCGTCAGATGAACCAGGAGCTGCTGAAGAACGATGAGCAGTGGCGCCAACGCATGACACAGCTGGAGGAGAACCTCAAGAAGACAAATTCCATCATGGAGAAGGAATACGCGAATGCCGTCGAGGGTGTCCATAAGCGTTTCGTGAGCACCGCCGCCACACACAAGACACCACCATGCCAAGACCTCAAGGCCCAGCTGCTGGCCTGCTACCGTGCTAATCCCGGCGAGACACTCAAATGCATGGACGAGGTGGCCCAGTTCCGGCAGTGTGTGGACATGCATCGCGTCAAGAAACTGGACAGCACACCCCCAGAGGTCACAAAGGCGGCAGGTGACAGCAAACAGGCGGCGGTGCCACTCGCCAAGGCGGCTTAAAGACTTCTCCTCCTCGTTTCGTTTATTATCCTAATTTGTTCATCCGAAATCCTTTAGAGATCTGTATACACGCTGAAGCTAGCTGGGAGCATACTTGAGAGCAATAGTGAACTAATTTAATATACATGAAATGCAAATGTGTTTTCTGATCATTGTCTGTAGGTCACACCATCTATCCATCCACATCACAATCATCCATTTGATTCATTAACTAAAAGGTTTAATTAGCACAAGCTAAAGTTAATACTACACAACAAAAGATTTACAATTAAGGATTCATCGGGAACTTAGACTTAGAGCAATATCCTGGCGATGAGCGCGGCGAGCAGCGTCTGCAGTCCGATCACGTGGTGACTGCTCATGGAGCTAATCCCCAGGTCGAAGTAACCAGCATGATTGGAGTGGCAGGTCTTGTCAAAATTCTTGGCAGGACCCATGCAACCCGCATAGCTCATCACATAGGCCAGGTAGTTCTGTTCGAAGGCGCCACGCACCAGGCTGGAACCAGGACCGCTGGCAAAGACAATAACATCCTCGCCGCCATGTGTCTCGTCCTTCGCCGGCAGAGCGGCAATATGACGATAAGTCGGCGATTCCTTAGTCTCCTGTGGTATTTGGGTCAATTGGGTCCACACAATAGAGCTATTCTCGGGTTTGGAGGCATTCGCCAGATGGTCATAGTAACCAGGACCATTGGCATAGCTTATCGTCTCGTAGAACATCGGATCATTGGGTTTATGCAGATTGGCAGTGCCCAGGATATCATTTCCCCTCGCCGGATATCCATTGAAGGTCACTGAATGTGAATGATCTGCGGTCACTAAAATGAGAGTCTCCTCCGAATTAGTCATGTTGAGAGCCGCCTGCACGGCCAGATCCAGTTCGTAGACCTCGTGCAATGCAGCTCTTGCATAGTTCTGATGATGACCCTGATCTATCCGGCCTCCCTCCACGAGTAGCACATAGCCAGCTGAGGTTACACCACGTTCTAGTACGCCAATGGCCGCTTCGGTCATCTCCTGAAGCGTAGGTTCGCCCTCCTCTCGTGCAATGGCGTAAGTGATGTGGCTGTTGCGGAATAAGCCCATTAAATGGTCCACCTTCTTTACATCCACATTTAAGAGGTCCTCCCGTTTCAATACCAGAGCGGGGGGTACAGTATCGTTGACATGGTGTAGAAGCCACTCGCTGGACAGATTCCGCTGATCTCCACGCTGACAGGTCGCTTCCGTGCTTCCCTCAAATTTAACGGTGCGGACCTCGCTATTGTTGAAAGCTCCCATGGCAGCAAGACCTCCGCCCATGATGACATTAAGCTTGTTTCCCGGTTCATTCTCCACCAGCTGGCGAGCAATGTCCGAGAAGATCCCTACCGACTCCTTGGGCACCTCTGTATCACATTCCCAGTTGCGATCATAGCTCTTGGCATAAGTGGCTGCTGGGGTGGCATGCGTAATCCTGGTGGTGGTTACAACACCAGTGCGTTTTCCTTCCCGCTGTGCCCACTCCATAATGGACTCCAGGCGACCCTGGCTGGCATTCACCCTCGAACGGGTGGTATCCATGCCTATGGCACCATAATCGCTCTTTACACCGGTGAATATAGCTGTGGCGGTCCCCGCAGAATCCGGAACCTGCTTGTCCACATTGTAGGTCTGTCGAAGGGAATATAAGTATAGACTTTGGAGCAAGGAGTGTAGTGGAACAGCCTACCTTAGCCAGTCCCGTGTAGGGAAAGTCGTCAAAGGCAAGAGTCTCCTCCTCGCCATGACCATGCTTCAGATATTGACCCTTATAGATGCGACCTGCGGTTATTGTGGACAATCCCATGCCATCGCCAATAAAGATGATAATATTCTTCGCCTTGCGCTGATACGAAGTATCCTTGTTCATCTTGGCCTGCTTTATGATCTTATCCAGCTGCTTGAGACCCACTTTCTGCCAGAACCGCGCATCTGTGGAAAGGAGGTTACACTGAATAAGTTGATACCTTTACCTAAGATATTCATGGCATGCCCCAAGTCGCTTTTTAATTAGCACTGGTGAGACCCAGACCCCACTTGATACTCGGTTCGTTCTATTGATCATTTCTAGTAGAAACCGCTATAGCTAATTACTTAGATTCGTTTTCCCCATATACGTAAAGCCTACAAGGCCCATTAGACGTGTCTCTCCGATACTTTTTGAAGTGACAACCTCCCTAACCCTACAGTATAAGTCTATATATTATATTCTATTTCTGGATTGGGGAATTACCTAGTTACTTTGCGTAAATTAACTGAGATTCACGTTTTATTATTCTGCTATATTAACGATTATTTCTCCTACAATTGATCATGTCCAACCAAATCGCATTAACATTTTCAAAGTACTTTACATTTTCTACAATTATTTATAGTCGGTCACCGTTTTACTATATATGTTTTGAAGTGGCATAAATTTAGATACAGTTATGATAACGCTTTAAATCAAGGTTTTAATTGAACTTGCGATTCTAGAAGTTGAGTATTAATTAAAGTTTCAATCTTAAGGCAATAGTATTTTAATGAGATATCATATTATACATATATGGTAATATTTCAAAAATACCTGCAATTTTTCCTAATTTTGAAAATATATATAATTTTAATCACTATACCGTAATATATGATATATCAACTTAAGCCAAATGGATTTTTTTTAATTTTGATAAACTTTTTTTTTAAATATTTTCTAAAATATTTGGAAATTCTATTCTACATTTTCACGGAGATTTCTTAATTTTTAAATATGTTAAACACTTTTAAATTTGCTGCAATTAGTTCCGAATGTTTTCTTCCATATATCATCGTTGAGTATTTTTAAATATAATACTGTTCCGCTAATATGCATATTTATTTATCTTTCCACACACTTGTTGTATTGTAGTACGACTTACTTAGTATTCAGCTTGAGTTGCACATCCAAACTTATAGATAACCCCCTCTACCACCACCGATATCGAACAGAACCCCCTCTTCCCCTCACCGATATCGAACAGAAACCTCGACACTGACGCACGATACAGTTAAGAAACGCGCACGGACTGTCGATTTGCATTGTCAATGAAATCCAAATAAACAAAAAAAAAATAATAATAATAATAAAAATGATTAGAGGTATACTTATGATAGTGTTAAGTTCTACACACTATTAACACCATAATTGTTTGTCAAATGACGTTACCAACTTTTGCCACTTAACACCTGTGTGAGGCGCGTTGGAAGTGTTCTGTTCTAATTAATTGCCGTTTGTAGAATTCGATTGCCAAATGTTTGGAATTTGGTTAACACGTTTAACGCGTTTCTTTACGCCATTTTACGCTATCTCAATTAGAAATTGTTATTGCAAATTAAAATGCTGTCAGCGATGAACTTCCTATAACTTCAATTAAATTGGAAAATTTAACTATGGAGTTTAGAGAGAAGTCATGTGATCAATCCGGGGGAAAAACATGATTATTCAGATCGTGAACTGCAAGTCTAACCAGATCATTAGATTTGAAAATTCAATTAGAGATCTGCACTTGTTACGAGTATTTCACTTAAAAATTGAGATTCAAATTAACCTTGAATTTTTGTCATACTTAAATTGTCGCAGTTGCATAATGAATATTCGAATACTCGTAATGCAGTTCCAGTCCCAACCAACACGTAGTCATCGCGGCTTGTGGCATTCTCAATGAGTTCTATTTTCGTGTCGGGTCTTAACTATGCTAATCGAATTCCTTGCAACGCACCTTCCAACACGTGTCCCTTATCCTGTCCCGGATTCAGTTGAAACTCGGGTCCAATGTCCCCGCCATCCTTCAGAGTCTGGATCACCGGCGGAGGTTGTATGGTTGCTGCCCAGGTACCCATGCAGAGTCCGCAGGTCACAATTAAGACTATTATGCACTGCATGCTCTCTGTCTCTGGGTTTAATTAAGTTGAGATTGACCGAGATTAGTTATATATAGAGTAGTATCACAGCTGCGAGCTTCTGGGGTTAGTGAATATCGCTGCAAGCACTTAAAATTCCATTAAAATGGATCTCAAAATGCGCAAAATTATTTTTATATCACACACGATCCGCGAACTTAGGAGCCGAGCTGTGCCGTTAACTGCGGTTACAATTGCCGACTGACGCCTCGGAGTGCTCTGAAGCTCCATTATATGGAAAAGCACGATCTGTTTGCTAGTCGGCCGAACACACGAAGCCGAAAGCCCGAGTCGCCCTCACATATCATTTATACCGTCTGCTGCCGATCACATGCAATACGATATTTGCGAAACGTTTCCAGAATTGCAGCTCCAATAAAAGCCGAGCACATATTTGCCGATTCGCCTCTCGGAACGGATCTCCACTTGCCAATTGCAACAGTTGTAAATCTCTTTACGATATTTGCACACTCTCAACAATTTCTGTTTGGCATACGGTAATCGGTTGAATTACGGCTTCGGGAACACGTGAATAACTTGCCGTCGCCTGATGCTGGTCAAGTGATAGCGCATGGGAATTTTTTTGCTTTTTTTTTTTAAATTTATCAGTTGAGAAAACATGTCGTATCTCGTTTCTATTGCAGATGAATTTATAATGCTTAGTAGTTGAATGTTGTTGTTGTTCAGTTCTCCAACATTGATAACAACAACGTTGTATTATGTGACAGGGGCACGGTGCGTATGCGCAATGTTTGCACTATGAACATTTCACTCGACTCTCTTTCACTCTCTACTCTTTCTCTCCCTCTCTCTCTCTCCCTCTCTCTCTCTCGATGTCTGTGTCACTTCAGTGACGGTCAATGTCACATTATTGTCACATAAAAGACGCCCTCTCGTTCAGTAAAAATATTACATGACTTTGTTTTGCTCGTAAATCAGATACAAGGCAATAAAAAAAAAAAAAAAACAACTCGGCATAAAATTAGTTCTATTGTCGGTTTCACGAGTCCGCATTTAATGTCTAAATATATAATATATATTTTTATATATATTTTCAACGTACTAAAAACAGAGCAAAACAAGTAAGCAACTTTTTGGCTGATTTGTAAGCAATTCATAAATCTTTCACTTGTCCCAACAAATTATGTTGTTCTATGCTCAATTTGAATTGTGCTTTAGTCTTATCTAAGAATTTGTCGGAAATTAAACTGCAAATATTGTGACGTTTAACTACGAATATTTTGAACTAAAGTTCAGACAATTTTAGCTTCAATTTATATGGGAACTTTTTGTATATTGAAACTATACTTCTTTTTGTATATTAAAACTATACTTCACTATATAGTTAATAAATATTCATAATCAGGCATGAATTCTCAATAAATTTATGGCAAATTGGGTCAAGTTCGTCGGATTGCAATCGAGATTTTAAGGGCTTGCATTGAACTTAATATTCGTTACGTATACGTAATGCACAAAAAAAAAAAACGAATAAACTTCAATGCAATTCAAAATACAATTTAAGTAATTATTGTTATTATTTTTATGGCAAATTATTGCAGTGTATTGTTTTATCGCATATTTATTGTTGTTCTCGTTTATATTTTACTTACTTGTTATTATTATTTTTTGTTGATCTGTTACGGTTGACATGATCTGCTGCTGCTGCTGCCTCGACTAACAGTTAAGTTGACAGCTGTATTTGCCATTTGATGCCCCGCCCCCCTCCCCCTTCAATTGGGTGTACATCCTCCGCCCAGCAGGTGTATAATCAATTGTCTATTATATCTAACTTCGGCGGGGGCTGTTTAAATATTTTATTTTGCTGCTTTATTTGTTTTGCGGGTTTATTAAAAATTATATTCATTTCACGTATATATTTTGCACCAATAGTACAAGTGCAGACGAGTAGACGAGTGTAGTATGAGATATGACCGGGTTGTTGCAGGAGTTGATGCTATAAATAAAATTTCCACACACACACATACAGAGATATACACATGCTCGTTAGCTATAGGGCTATAACATGTATTTATCAATTGGGTATAAAAAAATTGCGCTATAAAAGAAAACATTAAATCAAAATTCGAATATACACAGACAGCAGATAGTGACATTAATCGTATGTTAATGACTAGCATTAAGAAAAAGATGACCAAATGAATTCAACTAAACTGTAAAAACTAACTAAAAACATTGCAATGACTATGCAGATCAGATCAGATCAGATCATCCCCAAGTCCCTCCACTCGACTATGAGAATCTCTTCGATGTGTAGCCGCTGCGCACGTTGCTTGTGGTTGCTGATCTGACTGTGGTTCGTGTCTTGGTTATGGTGGCGTCGCTGCTGCTGCCATTACTGTTGTTGTTGTTGTTCTTAGTTGTTGTGTTGTTGTTGTTGCTGGTGCTGGTGCTGCTAGTTAGTGTTGTGATGCTGCTGCTGCTGGCGCTCATTGAGAGGGGTCGACGTGGCGGCATACGCTCATTGACTGCATCCAAACCCTTCGCCTCGGCAAAGGAATGTATCTGTGAGGCTGCTGTCAATCCTTGTAGAGCTAATAGATTGATTAGAAATTTGATTCAATTGATTGTTATGATTGTGTACCTTCTTTGAGGGAGTCACGTCCACCAGAGAGGGCGCCTACCGGCAATGCGCCCGTTGGCGTTAAGCCCTTCAGTTTCAGCACGCTCTCCGACTCTTCCCTGCAAGTTGCACAACAGTTAAGTCACTTAAGAAATGGCCATAATGCATCTCTGCTCACCTCAGCACCGAGAACACTCTCGACATTTTGCCAATAGCGCGAATCTTATTCCGTATTATCTCCTTGCGCAGCGCCGACATTGAGGCTGCCAGAACAACAACACAGAAACTTCAATTAGTTGAGGGTATTAACTTTAGTCAAGATTGCTATAACTATATCTACATGTAGATCTATACAATTTAAAGCTGCTTGGCAACTCTGGCTCTGCGTGCGCGCGAAAAGCTGATCAAAGCTATGCAAAGCTCACGTTAAGCTCTCTCTTTTTGCGGCGGGTTCAACACTGAGCTTACCTGGCTTACTGGGCGTATTATTGTTATTATTATTGTTATTATTGTTCACGTTCGCCGGCACGAGCACGATTTTCTTTCGCAGTGCTATATATGTACATATATACGACACCAAGGGGCGTGGTTATCGAGGGCATGTTGATGTTGTATGTTGTTTGTTGTATTTGTTGTTGTTGTTATTACAGAGAATAGTAAGTTTTTGTTTAGAATAGAAGATTACTTGTAATTGTGTGTGTTGCTCTCCATTCGTTACGTATACGACACCAATACACGTACACAGACACAGATACAGCTACAGCTACAGATATATATTTCCATTTTGTACTTACCTTCCTCAAGTTCATCATCGGGACCGGCAACAAGCTCATCATCTGAGCAAATGTTAAGCACATTCACCAACATTTCCGTCACCTACAAAAAAATTCCTTAAATAGCTGACGAAGACGGAAAGAGAGAGAGAGAGAGTTGGAGATTACTTACTTTCTCGCCCACAAAGGGCAGGGACCAGGTGAAGACATCCATGAAGTTGGGCAGCCAGTAGGGATGTGGTGAGCAGTTGAATTGTCTTATGTTCATCACGTTGTTCTCATACTTGAGCACAGCTGCCTTTTCTCAATTGTTCGACAATGGGGTTTGACAATGTTTCGGGCACGTCGCATTGCGGCAAGCAGTTGGTATGAAAGAAACGGCAACAGAATGGGGGAAATATTTATGGAAAATACTACCGCAAGATATTTGAGATATGTGTCTGCCTGAGAGTGCAGTTCAGTGCAGTGCAGTGCAGTTGTTGCACCAAAAATACGCATAGGATTTATAAATAGACGAATCCGTTTGTATATTACGGATTTAAGGTTGTTCGATTCATACCTTGTTGTTGTAAACATCCAAATAGTTTGGCGCCGAGAAGATGGTGATCAGCGAGGGAAAACCGGTTACCTGATTCTTCCGATACATGCGATAGCTATGGAGAGTATGGATATGAACACAGATAGCTTGCAGCTGTTGCATGAATACAACTTACCCCGCATCCTGTGCCTCGTGTGCTCGCACTATGGACAACAGATTGTTCTTTTGCAGAAACTCACAGCAGGCCGCATAGCTGAAGAAGTAGGAACAGCCACGTACCGAGTTGTGTGAAAAGAAATCGTTGCTCTTCTCATTGCCAAAATCCTCCAGCGGATCCGACCACAACAGATCGCACATGGGTCCATAGGCGGGCGGTTCCCTGAAGCGATTCAGCTGCACGCCAGAGAAATCAAAAAAAAAAAAAAAAACAGCAGCAAAAACAAAACAAAATACGAAATGGAAATTGACAGAGAATTGTAAACATTTCAGCGAGACATTCGCCTGCCAAATTTATTACCGTCTTGATGTCGTCGAGTGTGAAAATCTCGGGCGATAGTCCGCCGTGTATGCAGAGGAACTGCTGGTTGAGCAGAGCGGCGAGGGGCAGGCAATCGAATGCTTCCATGCAGGCATCGTAAACACTCTCCGAATATTTAATAATGCCTGCAATCAGCGAACAAAACGCAACAGATGATCAGCCCCACATGATCAAGACAAAACCTGCAAATCTCCCACTCTCTCCCATGAGAGAGATAATTTCTATCGCATGCTATCGCACTTACATTCCTGCTTGAAGGTGAAGTACTCGGTTAGATGGCGGCACTCGTGATTGCCGCGCAGCAGCGACAACGTGTCCGGATATGTGATCTTCAGCGACCACAGATACAGTACACACTAAATATTGAGAAACGGAATATATAATGAATAGGAATCCTTAGTTTTACTCGGCTGAACTCACCTCTATGCTGAAGTAGCCTCTGTCCACGTAGTCGCCCAGAAAGAGGTATCGTGTGGTGGCGGGCGGACCGCCGACCTCGAATAGTTTGACCAGATCGAAGAACTGTCCATGTATATCACCGCACACCGTAATGGGTGCCTCCACATCGATCATGTTCTTCTCCTCGCGCAACAGTGTGGCGCCCTCTTCAATGATGCGCAACGCCACCGACTCCTCGAGGCGTCCTTCGAGCAGAAAATGCTGACGCAGCACATCAAAGTTGGGCTTTCCCGTCTTGGGATCATCGTAGACCTCGGACATGGTCAGTTTGTGTGTGGGCGGCAGAGGTACATCTAAATTGAAGATCGAAAGAATTGAGAGGTTACAACAGATTTATGGGATTTATGGAATCGGGGTACGTTGCCAGAATTATGGGTTGCCCCCATGTGGCATGTGCCAAGATTGTATGCACATGATTTTCCAACGCTAATGAGTGAATATAAAAGTTGAAAATTGATTGGCGCACACAACAGATAGACAGACAGACAGAGGGACGCACGGACGGACGGATGAACAGACGGACGGACAAAGAGAGGTATATGGGATAGAAGAGAGGGGATGTTGGTGGGATTGTGGATTGTCATAATCGCTGGCGAAATATGCGAATTTCAGCGAGATGCGCCAATAAAAGATAAAAATATAGTATATATATATTTTGGCATATTGTTATACTTGCTCATTATGGATGCTTAAATATAATTGAAATCCAATTTTATTCAGCCATAAATCGAAACAATCTTCACGCAATCACTGGGGGAATCGATGCCTCAATTGATGCAATTGGGTCAAGGTTATCGATTGATTTAAGCAGATCACTGAGTGATCTCCAACAGGAAATGGGTCAAGGTCACCAACAAGTGCCTGGAATCGATTATATATATATATATATATAGACTATACCTTCTACCCAGCGCTCCTTGGTCTTTGCATATTGCATTTTCTGTTTGCACCCGCTCCCCGTTGCATCCGTTTTGGCGGTTGTGTTCGTGCCGTGGGTGGAGGAGGAGGAGGAGGAGGAGGAGGAGGATGAGGTGGCCTTTGTTGATGATGATGATGACGATTTGGTTGAGGTTTTATCGGTGCTGCCACTCTTCGCCAGCGATGATTTTCTCGTGAGCGAACTTCGCGTGGATGTGGACATTTTGTTGCTATTTTTTTTATTTATTTATTTTTTGGTTTTTCTTTTTGCTATTTTTTCTTATTATTAATATCGAGCTTGTTGTTTTTTAGTTTGCTTGCTGGCCCGCTAAAATTCACAATTTAAATTTGTTTCTTTTTTTTGTTATATATTTTTTGTTGACGATGAGTGTGGGGGGGGGTTCTACATAAGTGTGTGTGTGTGTGTGTGTTTGTTTTTTATTACGGATTCTCTGTTTTATGAGATGATATACATTTTTTGTTGTCTTTTTTTTTGGTTTTAGTGCTGAAAAAGTTAGTATCGCTAAAAATTAGAAAATTATTCGCCTATGGCTGAGACTTGAGGCATGAATAGAAGGAGAAACACACACACATACACACACATATACACACACACACATGTATATTGGGCAATAAATAAAATTTGTTGTTATTTGGTATATGTATCTTTTTATTTATTTATTTTTAGCCAGGCACTAGCAAATACTAATAGAGACAGCTCCTCGACAAAAACACACACATAGATATATACACATATATGTATATATATGTGATAGATACACACACAGTCACACACACTTAATATAAATGCCAAGCAATTAATATTTCAATTCAGTGCAATTATTCACAAATTTATTAACTTTTGTTTTATATGCAACCACATATAAATTTCCACATATATAAATATATTTATTTATATCTCATCACTTGGCAAAGGACAACATTGTATTAACTGAGCCGTGGCAATCTTTTGACACCTTGGGTTAATTAGTTTATATATAGTATATGCAATTATATTATATATTCAAAATTTACACAATTATTTATATATATAAATATTTTCAAAAGTATTGCGAGTGTTGGGCGCAGTGTTGGTCACACTTTGATGCCGATGCAACAACACAGCTTATCCTTGTGGATATTTATTTGACGCGAACACGGACTGGCATTTCCACCAAGTTGGCGCGTCGTGAATTGCCTCGATACTGAACTGAAAACTGAGCGAAAAGTTTTCGAAACAATTTTTCGCAAAACGACTCGCCAGACAACATCAAAGACACATTAAAAACAACGATCAACGCATCGACAATTCGGCAAAGCAGAACGTAGTCGTAGCCATATAGATATAGTCATTCGGCTCTCGATCTCTCTCTCTATATAATAACACCATATCGTCTATAATTCTATGCTCTTTCTGTCCAGTCTGCCCTTCACTACAATTTCTCACGCTCTCTCCCTCTCGCCATCTCTCCTCTCGTATGTATGTGTATCCTTCTCTCGCTCTCCAAGCAAATCTCTCACAGAGTCTAGAAATTGTTTATTTATTGGGTGAATGTGACACACAAGCGTATCTATTTGTTAGTGCTGTTATTGTTGGGCCTGTTAACTTGGCCTCCATAAACATTGAGCCAAGAGCATCTCCATCACTTCCTTCTACACTAGATTCCACCATCAATGCTGCTCCTCCTGGCCAACATCCGCTCGCTGCAGCAGCGTCGACGCTCTCAATGATTTTCAACTTGACCGTGAGTGAGAAGATGACGACGATGTCCGTCGCTCTTCTGTCCGTTGATCTGTCCGTCCGTGATATTGTGCATGCGTGCTCGGCCAGAAATTGGGCGCCAATAGGTGGGTGTCGCTATAATTATACATAGTCTTGACTTTGTGCGCGCCTCGTGCAAAAATATACATATATACATACATACATGCATACATATAGTATAATACCTACTTATCGACGATTTCTCCAACAGATCTTAATTGCTCGCCGGGTATTAAGATCTCAAATACTATTTATATATACATATATACGTATAAAATGGAGATCACTGGGGAATGTCCAACAATACAATGGATTATGGACCCACGGGACTATTATAACTATTCTATTTGGCACATGATTTTGATCAGATTTTGGCAAGAGAGTGTTGGCCATATTTTATTTAACAATTTAAATTTTTTGTTACATTTTATTTATAATTTTTGTGAATTTTATAAATTTGCAAAATTGTGAAAATTGTTGGCAGTCAACTGACTATGGGGTATCTCATAGCTAAGCATGCCCAACTTGACTTTAGGCAACACTTATCTAGAGAGAGACAGTCAGAGAGAGAGAGAGAGGGAGAGTCAGAGAGAAAGTGAGAGAAAGAGAGAATCGGAGAAAGCGTGGCAATATCTGAACAATTTGGCTTCGCAGTCATGGTGTTGTGTGTGGGATTCGTTGTTTGCCGTTGTTGACAGCTCTTGATGGTCAATTAATATGTATTTATCTTAAACGAATATTTCGCCCGATACTATATATGTATATATGTATATGATTAGACGGAAGATATGCGCTGACAACAAGCTACACAACTGTCACCTGCTGGGATATCAATAGCGAGACGCTATTTGTCGCATTCCAAGGGACAGAGTCCTCCATCTCGCAATGAGAGATCTCTCGAGACACTATATATATATATATATATATATATATATATATATGTATGTTAGTGGGTTCGACACGCCCACTAGAGTCCCGTTTGCCAGAACAAAGGCAAGTCATTCGACTTGGCTAGATATAGATATACAGATATAGATGTTTGTATGGCGTAAAAGAGATGGCAACACACTGCGGTTAATAGATGCATCGCTATTTATTTATCTATTTTTTTTTGTGTTTTTGCAGAATTTATTTAAATTTATTTTATTTTATTTTCGTTGGCACTTTGCTGACAGCAGCAACGTTCTCCCGTTGTCCGTTGTCCGTTGTCCATTTTGGCTTTGTCTACACATCCTGCACTTATTATGATTCGTTATATCGATGAGAAAGTGAACAGTGAATAGCGGAATTGTGGGCGTGTCCGGGGAAGGGAGGCGACACGGGGGCAGAGAGCTGAGTGTGATGCTTTGGCAATGCTCACTGTTTTATATACTTACTTATTTATAAGTATTTATTTTTATAACCGCAGAATTCGTTGCCAGCAATTCTTAAACGCAATTAGAAGGGGCTCCCAATGCCGTTGTCGTCTATCTTTTTTTTCTTTGACTTTTGTTGTTGTTCTTAAGGTGTTGTTGTTGTAGTTGTTGTTGTTGTTGGACACTGACCAATGGTCAACGCTGCGCACTTGAAGATTCATCTTGAAGTCATCTGTATGTGATTAATTTGAACACGCGCTAAATTGATTAGAAAAATGTTTTGTTTGGGCTGCTGCCATTTAGCTGTACTCTATGATATGTTAGCTGTTCTCAGCTCTTACAATCGTTTTTGTTTACATATAATATAGAGAATCTTCATACATACATATATATATATTATTTCGAATTGTTTGCCACATTTATGGCTAAGATGATGGCTAATTGTGTTGCCTAATTTTTTGTGCAAAATGCTGCCTGAAATATTTTCTAGTCAAGTTGAGTCAAGTCGCTCGCATATCACAGTTGACACTTGTACATTCATTTCGGCATATGTTTGCATTTCAATTTGGATTTCAATTTGTATTTTTATTTTTGTACATGCCAAATTCTGAACGAGTACAATGAACGCTACCAAAACTACTACTATAACAACAACAACTACAACTACATTATAGTATATCTGTACACTTATTTAGAAAACAATGTTTTTTACGGTTCGCCGCTGATTCAGTTAAGCTTCCTGGCCTATAAACAAAACGCAAAGTGTGGCAATACAAACAAATAGCAAAATAGAGATGAAAATATTGACAAGTTGCGAAAACAATTCATTCATTGTTTCAACAATTCTTTGCTGCTTTGCCTTATTCACATAAATATATACATACATATATATTTGTTTACATTTTTTACTCTACATTTTTATTTTGGCTGTGGAATTACGTAGCCGAATTGATTCAATTGAAAAACTATAAATCCAATTTGATAAACATAAATTAGCCGGATTTATATTTCATTAAAAGTATTTAGTTATTTCTGAATTTAATCACCATTCGTTTAGCTGTAAGTGATTACGTTGCGTATACTTGATTTTTTGGTATAAATAGCTTTTTGTAGTGTGTTTAGCCTGGACAACAACCCACGCAACGAGCTTTCCTTTCGTTTAACAGTCATGTAATGGCTTTGCGCTGTTAGTTAACAGTGCATGCTGTAGGCCTCTTTTGAATTTTTGTTGATTTTTCTTGTTTTTTGTTAGATTTTCCGCTGCGACAGCCATTTTACAAATTGATAAACTTTAGAGTTATCATTGTTTATGTATCTTTTGCCAATCTCTTGACTTTCTATCATTGTTTCACCCCGCCTACTCCTGGTTTCTCTTCCTCCCACCAATATTGGCAAACATTTGGCAAATGTTTTTCTTTGGCATTTGTTTGTTTGGGATTTAGAGAGCATCGACACACAAAAAAAAACAATAATAACAATAAGAAAATATGCTTCGACCATATATAAAACAACATAAAATGGAAAAAAATCAACGTAAAATTATGTCGAATTGATTTATTGACTTAGTTATTTAGGCTATGTTCTACTCACATAGCCAGACCTTGTAGTATTTGTTGTTGTTGTTGCATGAGTTGGGCAAAACCTTTTCTTGTCTTGCCTTTGTTTAGCTGTTGTCAGTTGTGCCAGCTATAACAAGGCAACAACCGCCTGCCTCCTCACCCCTCCCAAGGAGGAGGAGAAAAAACCCAGTGCAAATATTTAGTTTTCATTTATGCGTTTTTCTTTTGAATGTGTTCCTTGTTAGAGACCCATTTGAACTTAACTCGATTTGGACTGCTGGCAAATACCCCTAGAAATTCGGACTTCTACATATAGACGAAAAAAAAAGAATGTTCCTAATTGAAAAGTATCCGAGTGCCAAAGTGAGCCTTTGTCTGAGTATCTGTGTGTCTTTTTTTGTTCCTTTTGTTGGATTATCCTCATAAAAGTATTTATGGCTGCCTTTTTTTTTTTTTTGTTTTCCCCAGAAGTGTTTAGGAAATTGCCATGGGTATGCTAAACATAGGACTATTCCGGGTTTCAGTACAGTGACCTGTGCTTTACAGCTTTAAATGCAAATCTATAAGTTAAAGTAAATAATTTAAGTGATTTTTTATGCAAAACCTTTCGGCAGATAATGCACAATCATGAACTGTCTGTAGAGATTCATATTATTGCTGAAAGCTGTTGGTTTCAATTTGATTTCCTTTGCTTTCAATATGCACTGCACGTTGCCACATTAATTGGCACACACACACACACACACGCAACACTACCCCCTATCCGACACCAACCCCCTGCAGCTATCAAAGCGCCCTTATCAATGCCTGAAGCGATACAGAGTTTGACGCTGTGTATATTTTCTGCTAGATTTGATTTATATGGCCTGCAAATTGATGGCGCGCTATCGACGCACGTAAATGATTTTCATTTTCCAATCATAACATTACGCGTGCTTGCACTGCCAATGCTCTTTCACCTGGTAATCGACCTCCCTGATGCGCCCAACACCAAGCGAGCAACAAATCCATAGCACACTTCTGGGCGCTTTAGCTTTTCCTCAGCTCCTCAACTCGCCTTTTGCCTGTTTCTTATTGCAATCAAGCAAATTGAATTAACATATTGGTCTGACGCTTGAAGACCAAAGTGAGCAAAGTTGAGTTGAATAATGGCGAATTGTTGTTGAAATTATGATGGGGGTGGGACGTTTATTTCAATTATTTATGGCCTTATGCGCGACTTGTTTGCCTTTACTAATGATGAGGCGAAAGTAAAAAGTATAAAGTGCCGGCAATTGGCAAACTGCAGTCGACAATTGCAACAGCAGCAGCAGCAGCAGCCTTGGCAGTGGCAATGGCATTGGCAGCTGCAACATCAGCGAGTGCTGCCATTTCACGCACACACACACACACACACAAATGCATCTACACACAAAAAAAAGTTAATTAAAAGTGCAATCAGGCAACGATGAGGACCAGCATCGGTGACGATGTCGACGACGACGACGACGACGACATTTTGCTTGAAATGGCAAAAAGCCCATTCAAGGGTGAACTTCAAAATGGCCCAAAAAACTTGCAGAGTCTCTCTTGCTCTCTCTCTTTCTCTCTCTCTCTCTCTCACTCTCTCTATGTGATGCTGGGACGACTTTAGCTTACAGTTTCTGCGTCTCCTCTCGTCTCCTGTCGTCTCGTCTTCTCTCGTTTAGGCCACGTATCAAATATGGTTTGGCTGGCGACATAAGCCGTTGTGCAAATGCGAGGCAAGTTATTTCCCATATATATACACCAACACACACACCCACATATATACACACCCACACACGTACACAGACATACATAAATTGCTGCAATTATAGGCGTCATAAATTATAAACGTCGAGGGCAGCAAACAGCGGATTGAAGCAGTTGGAGAAGTACGACATGAAGACAGTTATTGAAAGGGGGATGATGGTAAGAGGGAAGGGATGGGGTGGGTGGTGGTCGGCAAGGATTCTCGCTAGCTGGGAAATGCTTTTAATTGATTTCCTTGGCCGTTGCCCTTGCACCTTTTTGTGCTTTGTTTCCTTGCCAAGATAAGTATTTCCTATCCATTTTCCTTTTACTTCACATTACAGCTCAGTTTGAGTTTCAATTTTTCTTTCTTCCCAGTTTTCTATTCCCCAACCCCAACCCCGCAGTCCCATTAGCTGTAAAATTCATTATTGATTGCGTATAGTTTTTAAATATTTCAACAGATTCCTCCCAAGAACTTTGACGGAATTTCAATTTGGAGAGCAGCATCAAAGTTGAATTAATCATTGTAAAGTAACTTAAATCATTTTTTTTTTTTTTTTGATTATGATTGACGCCATTCAAAGTGCGATAACTACATGGAGAAATTTTCGATAACTTGGGGGTAGTTCAGTTGATTTTTCTCATCTCGCTGACATGCTGCTAATTAGCTAATTAAGTGGGCTGTCCATCAGGGATTATCAATGATATTGTCCAATTTGTATATCAATTTTTTAATTAATTATTTATTAATAATTATGCCACGAGTGTAGAATGTGTGAATTTCCTATGCAGCTGTCAACATTTTAATTAATTATGCATTCAAGTTTATGAGTTGATTCATCGGCCTGTCAATTATCAAAAACTGATTGACAATCCCCATCTACCCTCCCCTCCCCGCTGCTGTTTCCCTTGCAGAAATTGATGACTGTGGCTGATTGTGAGAAGACAACAGATAAATATTAAAGCAGACTTTTAGAGGCTTTCATAATATTGAGTAATATTTCTAGAATCATGACCTTCAGTCTTTTCACAGTTGTTACAGCTCTCGAAAAGTGACGAAAGGAGGAAGGATAATAACTCGCCCACGTCTGCGGTCGTGTCCTTTGACGTGGCGCGTGCATTTTGAAATTTTAAGTTGAATTTTACCTCAAAGAGTGATCTAGAGGGAGAGAGGGGAGGGGTGAGCGGGGTGATTGGGGGCAGGCCAGCGTTCAACCAATTAAAAATAACTTAAATGCGTCTTGTGCAAATTTAATTTAAAGTTCTTGACCCGACACAATTTAATAGCCACATTCTACGATTGCCTTCAACTTCCTCTCGCCTTTGCACTCTTCTCTTCACTCTGTCTCTGACTCTCGTTGAGAATCCCACTTTGTGGCTTTCTATTAGTTGGCAAATCATATTTATTTATTAATTGTAATTACATTGGGCATCTGGTATAAGAAGCAGACACTCCTCCAGCCACAGATACTTCTGCGAGGACTGCTGTTTGCTTTCAACATTACAATTCATCGTTTGCTTCTCGGCATCCTCTCAAGACTTTCTCCATCTCATTCTCACAGTACTGAGAAACTTAAACTTATTTCATATCTTGGCAGGGAATAGGATATATATGACTTTGATTTAAAACAGAAATGAATAATATAGAATAGTGATTTTTAGATGTAGAAATACTGCATAGATGCAAAGTGATACAATTTTTAAAATCAAATTAAAAATTAGAAAAATATTTAAAAATTTCATTGTATAAATTGTATATAATTTTAATAATATTAATTTGTTTTTAATTAGGAAAATATTTATAAATTTCAAGTTATATATAAAATATTAAAGATTTCCATTATTACGTATTCCAATTTTATTATTTAATAACTATTTTGATCAAAAAATGTTTTCAACTTAGAAAGCGCAATGAGGAATCGCACTAAGACTCTGAAAAAATTCATTATGTTTTTCGAATTTCATTTTAGTATACTTAAGCATAGCTATATAAGTTGGTGTGTCTGTTTGAGTGAGTTTATGATAGTGTGTGTGTGTGTGTGGGTAAATGTGTGTGTGCTGTGCACTTGAGTAACAGCTGCAGATGAAAATTGCAAATGAAACTCAACTCGGCGTCGAAGTTGCTGCAGGAAGAGAGTGTTGGAGCAGGCAGCTGCTGTCAGCTTCGGTCGTTGCACAAATCAACATTAGGTACGTGTAACTCATGCAACACACACATAAATACACACACATTCACATACATATGTACACACATACATATACATATACATATATATAGAAATAGACATGGACAAGCATTTAGACCCTTTGGCCTGTCGTAGCACTTGCAAGTGTCAAAGTTGGATGTTATTGCATCAACATTATTTGCTCTCCCTCCACACACTAACCGTCTCTTTTCTGCACTGTATCTCCATCCTTATCTGGCTGCGTCTATCGTGTGGCATCTCTCTATCTTCATATTCATCCATCTAACGGGGTTTGCTCTGCAGTGCGTGTATCTCTACCATGAAAGTGTCAAACTTGAGTCCTTCTCTCTGCTACTGCCACTCCCACTGCCACTGCCACTGCAGTGGGTCCTGTATCTGTTTTTGCTTATCCTTCTGCTCTTTTTGGTTGTGTGTGGTCTAAGCCTTTTTGCGGTGGATTTTGTTATCGTAGTGCAATTTACACTGATTAATTGCATTTCAAATGCTTTGGCCTTGGAGATGTCAGCTCTGCAGACAGAGAGATAGAGAGAGAGAGAGAGAGACAGAGAAAGAGAGGGAGAATAAGACAGAGAGAGAAAAAGTTTGAGTGGGTGTAATCTGTGTGGCTTTGCGGGTGAACCACAGAGTGCAAACAAGCAGATTCATTAGCAATTTTCAGAAAACAAATTATCGAAAAACTAAAAGGGCTGCACCGCATTAGCAAATGTTAAACAGTTGCGAATGAAATTGGATTTGGATTTGGATTTGAATCGGAATAGGAATTGGAATTGCAATTGGAATTGGAAAAGGAATCGTAGTCGTAACTCAAAGCTAAAAGTTTTTTTCAATTTCATATACGTTTTCAAAGGGAAACAAAATAACGTGGAAAGTGCACACATAACCCACATTGAAGTGCTTGAAGTGGATCGCCAAAGAGTATAGTAAGCTGACTTAGAGGAGGGAATATAGAGACATGAAGGGCTTTGGGGTCGCTGAGTTGATTGGTGGTTGGTTACTGGGGCTGGGGCTGCTGCTGCCTGACAATGTGTAACTTTTGCCACACTGTACATTGAAACAATTTTATGCGCTCTGCGTGCCCTGGCTACATGAAAAGCAAATCGAAGATGAAGTGCCAGGGAGCGTTTGTCGAGGGGCCAGACTCAGGCCATGGTGCAAACAGTTGGGGCACAACTGATGTTAACCGCTGGCCACATTGAGAGTCCTCCTCCCACCCATCCAAACAACAGCAACAGCAACAACAGCTGAAAGTTGAGGTTCAACATTGGCAAGTTTGTGGGGGGGGGGGCGGTTTCCCTGCCAAACTCTCTAACACAAAAGTCAATTGGCACAATCTCTGGCCCCCATCATCATCATCATTCGCCTTCACAAGGGTGAGGGGAGCAGAATGGAAGAACCGTCGTTGGAATCTGATTTGAACAGGCATTGTTTGTGCTGACCACAAAAATTTCCAAATATTTTCCATTTGAAATCAAATTGAGAATGCCAACGAAACATATTCAAATTTCGATATCAATATTTAAATGCAAGTGATGCGTTTATCTCTGGCATAAAAACACATTTTATTTATCATTTAATTCAACTTCATTTCAATTTTACATTACTTTTTTTTTTTTTGTTATCTAAAAGTTATATTCTGAATTCAATTATCAATAATTGTCCTGTGGCTGTGAAGTTTGCAAATATATTTTGTGTGAATTTCATATTTTCTCTATTTTATTTATATATATATATATTTGCAATTTCAATTTCAAAAATATACTCTCAACTTGCCACAGTGTTAATGACTTTCCCGATTCAATTTCAATTGCTCAATCGGTGATCAGAATCATCCCTCTACTAAGTATCTATCTGGTATATATGTATATGTATATATGAATATATATAGCCTGATAACCTACTGATGTCGTGGCAAGTTGCCTTAATGCTGCCGCACACCTTTACCATGTGCCACATCCTGTGCTTTTGATGGGAAAAGTTTAATAGCTTTCGACAATAAAACTTCAACTATTATATAACAAAGCAGTAGCAGTAGCAGTAGCAATATCAGCAGCCCCTCGATTGGAGCAGCCCTGGCACGACTATAGACTTTATTGGCAGTCAGTGTGGCAGTGGCCTATAGAGTACTCTTGGCCAGGAGTGGGAGAGGCAAGAAGAGAGGAACTTCTCTTCTCTCTCAACCAACATTGCGGGATACTTTGGCAAGCAGCATATGAGGCTAACAGCCAGAGGAGTATTTTTTTTTTATATATTTTTTGGCCCCTAGTCATAGTCCTCGCCTACGTAGTTGGTGGACTGGCAATCGACTTGGAGTCCTGCTCCTTCCATTGCCACTGGAGGAGCCATTGGTGGAGCCTCGGGGGTTTTGGCTTTTATTGCGCCCTGGCTCATTGCCTTCCAATATTAAATTTCAGCTTAGCTCTTGTTGGGTTAAGGCCTCTCCTTTAAGTGTGTGTGTGTGTGTGTGTGTGTGTGCGTGTGTGTGTGTGAGTGTGTGTGTATGCTGATGTCTACTTATCTGACTTTGCATCTGGTTATGTTTATTTTGCGCCTTTTCGATGGCTCTATTTCCCATTATACAGAATGCCCCCATGCATATAATTAAATTTTTGTGCATGTTTATTAAAATTGTTTGGCCAAACTTTTAACATACACCAGTATGTATGTGTGTGTGTGTGTGTATGTATAGAGCTGCTATAACTGTGAAATATTTTGTTGAAGTCGTAATACACCTTCGCAGTTCTTGCTCTGCTCTCAGCATCTTCTCCGCATTTAATGAAAAAATTGTTGAAGATAGCAGCAAAGATAGTCGAAGAAGGAAAAGAAAGTTTTACTGCCAAGTCACTAGCATTACATTTTCGTTTCCATCCATTTTAACTTTTTGTTGCTTATTTATTTTCCTTGATTTCTCTATATATGTATGTATTTGTTATTCTGCAGATACTTGCCTTATTTTTGCTGTTGCTGTACATTGAAATACTTTTGCATTACTTTTAGACTGACGCGGAAAACGGCAACAATTTACAATGCAAAAAGAAAAACGTCAAATTGATTATAATTGTAAATTGTTTGCGAAATGTTGATGTGCCAGGAAGCGATTTCTTTATCATTTCGCCAACTTCAAGGTGAAATTTCAACCTCAACAAATACATATATTGAGAGAGACTTTAGCCCTTAGTTACTGAGAAGTCTTTGAATTCCACATAAATTTCGATATTTATATTGTTTGACACATATCGATATCAACATGGTTCAATTTCAGGCAAAGAAACGTATCCTCTTAGGGAAAACCTTTTGTAGTGGGTTCTGTGTGAGGAAATCTTTTGTTTCAGTGGTGCAGCCCAGTGTCATTTCAATTTCGTTTGTTGAGCTTTTTGGAGTCGGAGTCGGTGTCGGTGTCGGAGTCGGGCATTGTTGTTGACATCAAATATGCAGTGAGCGTAGTCGGAATCCTCGGCAAGCAGCCAGAAAATCGCACAAAGCACTGCAGGAGCAGCAGCAGCAGCGGCAGCCCGGACATATCCTTTTAACCCATTTAAGTTATCCATGGCTCGCAGCTGTCACAGTCTAGCAATTTGGTGCCTTTTGTGTGCTTACACCACTCTCACTTTCACTTTCACTCTTTCTCTGCTTCTATGTCTGTCTCTCTCTATCTCTGCTCAGGCCATGTCGAAGGTCATTTGCTGTCGGACGTGCACTCACACTCACACATCGATATATGTGAGATTTGGGTTACACCCACACACACATCCAACCATCCACACATTTGTTGTAAAATTTATTGTTTCCCAATATATGCAAAATTTTTGGCAGCTTCTACAGTTCCCAAGTTGCGAATGTATTGCGGTTGCCGCAATTGAATATGGAATGTGAGAGACTGTGTGGCATGTATGTGTGTGTGTGTGTGTATGAGAGTGTGAGTGTGTGGGTGTGTTGTATTTGTTGGCACATTTGTTGGCTGATCGTCTGTCAGTCACTGGGGAAATTTCAGCTTACAAACAAACGTATAGGAACTGCTGCTCACAGTCTCTAACTCTTCACTCTCTCGCTTCATATCCCTCTTCACTTCTCTCCATCTATATATATCTCTCTCTCTCTGTGTGGATATATGCCACAAGTGTGATGTCGATGTCGATGTCGATGCTGATGTCTGTAATACTCGTCCTCTTGCTGTTTGTCGCAATGCTGTTATAGCTACAGCTACTGCTAACAATGACAAACATATTCAAAACATGCTGCCCCACACACACACCCATACACACACACACCCACCCATACACACACTTACTCAGAATACGGCATTGCGTATAGGGGAAGAGTAAACTTTGCACATTTGCCGCTTTATTTATAGCGTTTGCATACGTAAAGCATTGAGCATAAGACTCCTTTAGTTATATTTCTGCTCGTTTTTTGATTTGTCAGAAGTTCATGCGTCGCACTCTTCACGATAACTTCAATTTGGGAATAGAACGTAGATATGTATATGATTCATTTCAATGGAATTATTATAATTTTTTTTTTCATAAATATAGTATATTAATTAAATGCAGAATATGGACAAATATTATTGTTGGAGAGGAAAATAAAAATATTTATTTATTATATTTTATTTAAAATTTATTTATCACTTTATCTTGAATCCATAGTACAACAGTAAGATGTAACCTAAGAACCACGGATATAAATTAAAAAAGGCCAAACCCTATATAGTCGTATGAGGAATAGAATTTAGAAAATTTTTATTATATAACTACATTTTTTAAAATATTTTAAATTTATTTAAAATTTTAGTTATCACAAAAAGCCACACTGCATCATTTTATTTGGCTATAATTTTTGTTGTCGCAGAATTCGTTTCGAGATTGGGTGCTCGTACTTTTGTGGCACATAATGGGGCATGCAGATGTGGAATGTGATATGATTAGAGACGAATGGAATTACATTTGCTTTGTTGTTTGAACTGTTAGTGTTGCTTTCACTTTGCATTCAACTTAGCAGCAAGTGGCAGTGGCAATCATTTTATGTTTTATGTAAATGGACCATGAGAGTTGCGTCTGCTTTAATGGCCAACGATTCTGAGATGTTGAGCGTGTGTCTCGTATTGGCTTACTAATTGTTGGAATTGGCCATGGGCATGACTCGATGATTGTCCAGCTACTGATTGTCCTGGCTGACTGAGCAGTTTGGCTCTATCTATACCCAATTTGTTGCCAATGCAAGGCAGTTCCTTGACGACAAAGCCTTGTTGGGTTTGGTTTATCTATTCTATTGTCTTAAGTAACTTTTAAAGTATTTTACCAGAAAATGTCAAATGCCCCCGGCAGGCAAACGAAATCCAATTTATTTTCAGACAATTGTAAGCTGGTCAAAGGGATCAATTGTCCTGCACAACCATACACTGGTATATGTATGTAGTATGTGTGTGAGTGTGAATGTGGTACTCCCAAAATTGCAGCTGTGTCCTTTGGCTTTCCACTGTTCAACCGGTGGATTGTTTATTTTAAATTTTGTCTGCTGTCCTTTGAGAGTGAAGTTCATTTTACGCTTTGTCAACTACAATTTGCCTATCAATTTCGATATCCACTTAACCAGCTCTATCTCTGTCTATTGCACAACAAATTTATCAATTTTAAACATTTTCCCATTTTTTGCAAATTTTCAGTTTCAAATATTCTTGTTCAATTTAAACGGTTTGCATTTAAAAGTTAAAATCATTTGCTATTATGACACCAATTTTATTATTGTTAGCGCACATTTCACTAAGCAGCTTAAGCAAATTTTCCAACAGTTTGTGACGACCATAGAGACATCCTCCGTTTACCCAGCTCCCCTCCTTTCCACTAAACTCGTATACATATACAAAACAAATTTGAAACTATGTATTTACTTATAGCATCAAGGCATTGATATTTGTTGGACCTCCCTTACAAAGAAATAAGTTGACACATTTTCTGATTGTTTACAAATTTGGGTACTGATGCAGGCCAGAGGAGACCCTGGCCAGGACTGGCTTGGCTGCTCGGCATCAGCCTATTCTTAGTCCTGGTCTCAGCCAGGCAACAGGCGCACAAAACTTAATCCAAACTTTGCATAAAAGGCATGTGACCGGGATTTATATGCCCTACTATGAGTATGTTGGGTTTTGTCCTATGCGAGGAAACTTAGCCGGCCCTTTCCAAAGCTTCGGTTTCCTTTCTATTTTGTGTTTTTTTTGGATGTGGACCCAGTCCCAAACACAAAACGCCAACATGAAAGCAAAGATTTAGTGCGTGCCGGCATGAACTTGGATCCCTATACAGACTTAAGTATTGTTGTTGCTGTTAAAGATTTGGCCCATGATATGCCAGGGAAGAGTTGCCAAGAAAGGCGACTCGGCTCAAAACTTAAATCAGCTAAAAATTATAGACCGAGTTAAAGTTCGTAAGCTTTACTGAATTTTTGTTTAATTACCGTTCACAGTTGCCAACATTCATATTTTTCCCCATATTTTCTAGAATATTATCGTAAATCAAATTAGGTAAAGTTTTTATGTGATTTGCGATGCCAGAATTAAATTTCCCAAAGACAGTGAAATTCGGATAATTTTTACAAAAGTTGTGGTTGACAAAAATTTGTGAAAAAATCCGTATTTTGAAATATTACTATTTGGAGTATATTTTTTGACATTTGTGGACATATTTTCTAAAATATTGCACCAAATTTAGTTCGGTGAACAATTTTATGAATATTTTGATGCTAGAAATGGATTGTACACAAAAAATTCCGATATAAGAATTTTTAGATTTTTTGACTTGCATACAAGGTTGGGATATGCAAAAATGGCCAAAACAGGGCAAAAATTTAAAAGTGCCAATATGAACAGATTTTTCATGAAGATTTAAACTATAATCAAAACCATTGACAAAACTGAAAAAATTTTGAAAATCGGTTAATTTTTGGCCAAGTTATGGCTGTTCAAAATTTGAAAGATACCCGTTCAATGGAAAAATTACTATTTTTCGTCAATTTCTACCTTTTTTGGCCATATTTTCTAAAATATTATCGCAAATCAACTTCGGTAAAGTTTTTTAAGTAATTTGCGATGCCAGAATTCAATTTCCCAAACACAGTGAAATTCGGTTAATTTTTACAAAAGTTGTGGTTATTCAAAATGTGTGAAAAAGTGCTTTTTTGGAAAATTTCTATTTGGAGTATATTTTTGACATTTGTGGCCATTTTTTTCTAAAATATTGCACCAAAATTAGTTCGGTAAACAATTTTATGACTATTTTGATGCTAGAAATGAATTGTACACAAAAAATCCCAATTTAAGAATTTTTTGATTTTTTGACTTGTATACAAGGTCGGGATATGCAAAAATGTCCAAAACAGGGCAAAAATTTAAAAGTGCCAATATGAAAAGATTTTTCATGAAGATTTAAACTATAATCAAAACCATTGACAAAACTGAAAAAATTTTGAAAATCGGTTAATTTTTGGCCAAGTTATGGCTGTTCAAAATTTGAAAGATACCCGTTCAATGGAAAAATTACTATTTTTCGTCAATTTCTACCTTTATTGGCCATATCTTCTAAAATATTTTCGCAAATCAACTTCGGAAAAGTTTTTTAAGTAATTTGCGATGCCAGAATTCAATTTCCCAAACACAGTGAAATTCGGTTAATTTTTACAAAATTTGTGGTTATTCAAAATGTATGAAAAAGTGCGTATTTTGGAAAATTTCTATTTGGAGTATATTTTTGACATTTGTGGCCATATTTTCTAAAATATTGCACCAAATTTAGTTCGGTGAACAATTTTATGAATATTTTGATGCTAGAAATGGATTGTACACAAAAAATTCCTATTTAAGAATTTTTTGATTTTTTGACTTGCATATAAGGTCGGGATATGCAAAAATGTCCAAAACAGGGCAAAAATTTAAAAGTGCCAATATGAACAGATTTTTCATGAAGATTTAAACTATAATCAAAACCATTGACAAAACTGAAAAAATTTTGAAAATCGGTTAATTTTTGGCCAAGTTATGGCTGTTCAAAATTTGAAAGATACCCGTTCAATGGAAAAATTACTATTTTTCGTCAATTTCTACCTTTATTGGCCATATCTTCTAAAATATTTTCGCAAATCAACTTCGGTAAAATTTTTTAAGTAATTTGCGATGCCAGAATTCAATTTCCCAAACACAGTGAAATTCGGTTAATTTTTACAAAAGTTGTGGTTATTCAAAATGTATGAAAAAGTGCGTATTTTGGAAAATTTCCATTTGGAGTATATTTTAGACATTTGTGGCTATATTTTCTAAAATATTGCACCAAAATTAGTTCGGTAAACAATTTTATGACTATTTTGATGCTAGAAATGAATTGGACACAAAAAATTCCGATTTAAGAATTTTTTGATTTTTTGACTTGCATATAAGGTCGGGATATGCAAAATTGTCCAAAACAGGGCCAAAAATTTAAAAGTGCCAATGAACAGATTTTTCATGAAGATTTAAACTATAATCAAAACCATTGACAAAACTGAAAAAATTTCGAAAATCGGTTAATTTTTGGCCAAGTTATGGCTGTTCAAAATTTGAAAGATACCCGTTCAATGGAAAAATTACTATTTTTCGTCAATTTCTACCTTTATTGGCCATATCTTCTAAAATATTATCGCAAATCAACTTCGGTAAAGTTTTTTAAGTAATTTGCGATGCCAGAATTCAATTTCCCAAACACAGTGAAATTCGGTTAATTTTTACAAAAGTTGTGAATATGCCAAATGTGTGAAAAAGTGCGTATTTTGGAAAATTTCTATTTGGAGTATATTTTTGACATTTGTGGCAATATTTTCTAAAATATTATCGCAAATCAACTTCGGTAAAGTTTTTTAAGTAATTTGCGTTGCCAGCATTCAATTTCCCAAACACAGTGAAATTCGGTAAATTTTTACAAAAGTTGTGGTTATTCAAAATGTGTGAAAAATTGCGTATTTTGGGAAATTTCTATTTGGAGTATATTTTTGACATTTGTGGCCATATTTTCTAAAATATTGCACCAAAATTAGTTCGGTAAACAATTTTATGACTATTTTCATACTAGAAATGAATTGGACACAAAAAATTCCGATTTAAGAATTTTTGATTTTTTGACTTGCATACAAGGTCGGGATATGCAAAAATGTCCAAAACAGGGCAAAAATTTAAAAGTGCCAATATGAACAGATTTTTGATAAAGATTTAAACTATAATCAAAACCATTGACAAAACTGAAAAAATTTTGAAAATCGGTTAATTTTTGGCCAAGTTATGGCTGTTCAAAATTTGAAAGATACCCGTTCAATGGAAAAATTACAATTTTTCGTCAATTTCTACTTTTATTGGTCATATTTTCTAAAATATTATCGCAAATCAACTTCGGTAAAGTTTTTTAAGTAATTTGCGATCCCAGAATTCAATTTCCCAAACACAGTGAAATTCGGTTAATTTTTACAAAAGTTGTGAATATTCAAAATGTGTGAAAAAGTGCGTATTTTGGAAAATTTCTATTTGGAGTATATTTTTGACATTTGTGGCCATATTTTCTAAAATATTATCGCAAATCAACTTCGGTAAAGTTTTTTAAGTAATTTGCGATGCCAGCATTCAATTTCCCAAACACAGTGAAATTCGGTAAATTTTTACAAAAGTTGTGGTTATTCAAAATGTGTGATAAAGTGCGTATTTTGCAAAATTTCCATTTAGAGTATATTTTTCACATTTGTGGCCATATTTCCTAAAATATTGCACCAAATTTAGTTCGGTAAAAAATTTTATGAATATTTTGATGCTAGAAATGGATTGAACACAAAAAATTCCGATTTAAGAATTTTTTGAATTTTTGGCTTGCATACAAGGTTGGGATATGCAAAAATGGCCAAAACAGGGCAAAAATTTAAAAGTGCCAATATGAACAGATTTTTGAGAAACATTTAAACTATAATCAAAACCATTGACAAAACTGAAAAAATTTTGAAAATCGGTTAATTTTTGGCCAAGTTATGGCTGTTCAAAATTTGAAAGATACCCGTTTAATGGAAAAATTACTATTTTTCGTCAATTTCTACCTTTTTTGGCCATATTTTGTAAAATATTATCGCAAATCAACTTCGGTAAAGTTTTTTAAGTAATTTGCGATGCCAGAATTCAATTTCCCAAACACAGTGAAATTCGGTAAATTTTTACAAAAGTTGTGGTTATTCAAAATGTGTGAAAAAGTGCGTATTTTGGAAAATTTCTATTTGGAGTATATTTTTGACATTTGTGGCCATATTTTCTAAAATATTATCGCAAATCAACTTCGGTAAAGTTTTTTAAGTAATTTGCGATGCCAGCATTCAATTTCCCAAACACAGTGAAATTCGGTAAATTTTTACAAAAGTTGTGGTTATTCAAAATGTGTGATAAAGTGCGTATTTTGGAAAATTTCCATTTGGAGTATATTTTTGACATTTGTGGCCATATTTTCTAAAATATTGCACCAAAATTAGTTCGGTAAACAATTTTATGACTATTTTGATGCTAGAAATGGATTGTACACAAAAAATTCCGATTTAAGAATTTTTGATTTTTTGACTTGCATACAAGGTCGGGATATGCAAAAATTGCCAAAACAGGGCCAAAAATTTAAAAGTGCCAATATGACAGATTTTTGATAAAGATTTAAACTATAATCAAAACCATTGACAAAACTGAAAAAATTTTGAAAATCGGTTAATTTTTGACCAAGTCATGGCTGTTCAAAATTTGAAAGATACCCGTTCAATGGAAAAATTACTATTTTTCGTCAATTTCTACCTTTTTTGGCCATATTTTCTAAAATATTATCGCAAATCAACTTCGGTAAAGTTTTTTAAGTAATTTGCGATGCCAGAATTCAATTTCCCAAACACAGTGAAATTCGGTAAATTTTTACAAAAGTTGTGGTTATTCAAAATGTGTGAAAAAGTGCGTATTTTGGAAAATTTCTATTTGGAGTATATTTTTGACATTTGTGGCCATATTTTCTAAAATATTATCGCAAATCAACTTCGGTAAAGTTTTTTAAGTAATTTGCGATGCCAGCATTCAATTTCCCAAACACAGTGAAATTCGGTAAATTTTTACAAAAGTTGTGGTTATTCAAAATGTGTGATAAAGTGCGTATTTTGGAAAATTTCCATTTGGAGTATATTTTTGACATTTGTGGCCATATTTTCCAAAATATTGCACCAAAATTAGTTCGGTAAACAATTTTATGACTATTTTGATGCTAGAAATGGATTGTACACAAAAAATTCCGATTTAAGAATTTTTGATTTTTTGACTTGCATACAAGGTCGGGATATGCAAAAATTGCCAAAACAGGGCCAAAAATTTAAAAGTGCCAATATGACAGATTTTTGATAAAGATTTAAACTATAATCAAAACCATTGACAAAACTGAAAAAATTTTGAAAATCGGTTAATTTTTGACCAAGTCATGGCTGTTCAAAATTTGAAAGATACCCGTTTAATGGAAAAATTAGTATTTTTCGTCAATTTCTACCTTTTTTGGCCATTTTTTCTAAAATATTATCGCAAATCAATTTTGGTAAAGTTTTCTTTGTAATTTGCGATACCAGAATTTGATTTGATTTAAGAAACTTGGGGTTGTTAAATGTTTAAAAAAATTTCTTATGTCCTTCTCTAAATTTGTGCTCTGAAGCTCTGTATATATGTAAAGAAGAATTATTCAATAATAATTTAGCAAATGCTAATAAGTAAGCCATAAAACGGTTTGATTTTTGGAGATTATCAGAGATTGATCTAGATTAGGTTCACCTGGATGTTTATTTATACCTATTGTGGTACTTATATGTATAGAAGGCAAGCAATGCCGTCGTGTAATCAAATATCAATTTGTACATAATTGCAAATTGAAGGCGACCCCAAAAAGTAGGCAACACATTTTGCTACGATGGCAACGAACCCATGCGAGAACGCAATCAAGGCATCCATTTTCACACCTACATTTATGACATTGATTGCCGGCACGCACAACACACACATTTTTACATACACACACACACACACACATTCATACGGAGAGACGAAGTGAGAGCGACATAGAGATGTGTATTAAGCTACGCTGATGTAGGCCTTGAGTGTGTGTGCAGCCAATAAACCCAAAAGGGATTAATTAAATAATTTATATGTGCTTTTGTTTAGTCGTAAGTTGATTAAGCAATGCCACCAAACACACACACACACACATTCATACACTCTCTCAAAAGCGCATTAAACGTGCGTGTGACAGCCTCCGCTCTGGGGTTTCGCTTGTTGCCTTTTATGGTCTCCTCACACAAATTGTTTAGCTCTTAATGATAGACAAACGTTGACGCGTCGCTTGACAGCAGCAGCAGCGACAGCGACAGCAGCGGCTTTTGACAGGGCAACGACAACGTGGCACAGTTGCATTAAGGCAGCTGCCACCGGATTGCGCCAGCATGGAGGACGAGTGTGGCAGCTGAGAAGGTAGATGCCGACA
Organism: Drosophila quadrilineata; assembly: GCA_018150725.1. NCBI lineage: Eukaryota > Metazoa > Arthropoda > Insecta > Diptera > Drosophilidae > Drosophila > Drosophila quadrilineata. The sequence continues at coordinate 1,514,154 of JAECWN010000356.1, forward strand.
CTTTTGAGCCGTTGACAGCTCTTTAGTTGCCTATCAGACAACAGACACCAGACGCTAGACACCAAACATTAGGGACAAAGGACCAAGGAGTGAGATTATCGCAGGGGGTAGTTGCATGCTTGATTTGTTGCTATAACATGCGCCAATTAACTGATCAGAGCACCTGTTCTGTACCTGGGCAGAGTCTTTGCTTGCGACTAAGCTAATTGACTCAAATTGGCCAAGGACACAAGTACAAATTAATACCAATGACAGTTTGCAGTTGCCGGAGAGTCAGATAAGTGAGACAATTGTAGTCGTAGCTGAGGGATGGGAAAGGGGAAGGGATACAGCAACTGCTTCAATTTAAATTAAATGCGTCTAATTAAGGGTCATTGAAATGCGTCTTCTATGAATTCAACATTACCGTCCGTGACTCCTACTCTTTCTGCCGCAATTGGCCCCTAATTTATGTCATTAGTTTCGTTCACCTTAGTCAACAAATCTGCCCAGCATTCAAATGTAATTGAATAGAGTTTGATAAGCCTCTAATAGCATATCGAATGTCCCTAATGAGCCATCGAATGGAGTTACTTCCAGCCGTGTACTGACAGCAAATGTCAAACATTAAAGCGAAATTGTGTTAATTAAATTTTAATCAATTGAAATGCTCAAACACAGCTGACACTGCGTTAGGCTCTGCACAGGCTGTCATTGAAATGTTTTCCTTTATTTTTTTGGAGGGGGAAAATAGTCACAGAAGTGTCAAATGGCATCGGTTGACAGTCCACTGTCGATGTTACGGAGAAAGTGCGACAAGCGGATATCCGTTTGCCGCGCAATGGAACATGGCAAACAATAATAACAACAGCAGGAACAGCAAGAAGGAGGCACCAAAGTGCCACCGGAAAATGCCTGAAAACGTTGGCAAAGGTACTGAATGAAAATGACAAAACACGATTTGAAATTTGACGCAACCTTCAGGACATGCCCACGTCTAGTCCACTGTCATCCGCATTCCTCATCTCTCGCTCTCATTTCTCTTGCACTGGCTCCGCCATTCGCATCAACATTTCCTGGCCAACAAAGAATCCGCACAGAGGCAACATTGTTTTTAATATCCGCTAAAATTGTTGTTTATACAATGTCGCCTGGAATGAGTTGCATAGTTGTCTGCTCTTCAGCGCCTCCCATCCCCCTATCCCCAATGCCGCATTGTGGCTTTGAGGTTTGTGGCAACTTTGGCTGCTGTTGTCGCCACCACTTGTACTCTTGTATTTGGCTTGCTGCTAAGTTGCAATAATGCAAATTGTTGTTTATTGCCCGGCTTGGACATGCCACTGCTGCAGATTGTAATATAAAAATAAGCATTTTAATGCATTTTCCCCTGATGTCATAAGAATCCCATGAAGTGCCTTCTAAACATGCATAACTTTGGATGTTAAACATTTCTACACCCATATGAATTTGCTAATGCGGTTAAGTATGCTGTGGTTGCGTAATGCATCCTTCAACTAAGTGCATGAAAGTATCTGCCAACAAAGTCAGACTGACTTTTGCCCAGCTGGAGAAGTTTCACATCGCTTTTCTTTTCATTTTCATTTTCATTTTCTTTCTCTCTTTGACTGCCTTTCAAGTAAGTTTCTTAAGCAGCTGCTACGCGTTGTAAAAGTTTTGATTTTTGGGTTTTGTGTTGGTTTCCAGGAAGAACAGAGCTGTGATTTATATGCAAGTTGCTGGGTAATTGAGTATAATGTTGCATTAATTATTTACAGTTGTTTTCAATTTAAGAGCGGCAACAGAATAAGCAACAACTGTAGTAAGTAGTAGAGCAACTACGGGTACAAACAAAAGTTATAAATACTTTCAAGATTAATTAGACACTGTGGCATCATCACAAGGCGACCGACTGGAATTCAATGCTTCTCCTCTCCCCCTTGGCTAAGTGTGGCAACGGACTTCGACTGCTGACTTTGAAAGTTGCCAAGTTTTCGTGCCACTAAAGTGATTTTTCACAGCTATAACAAAAGGAAATGTCGGGGCGGGGCGGAGCGGAGCGGACCCTTTGGCCCCGAACTTCTTTCAATCGTAATGCTAATTGAATCAAATTTTCATGGCGTTAATGAGTTTCACAGTTGTTTTTCATTAAAAATCTATCAATATGTAATGTTCGGCTGCTCAACATTTTTAAAAGGAAATCAGACAACGGATGTTGAATTTCAAATTTACCAACAAATGTTTAGTCAAAGGGTACACAAAGAACCTTGTCATATTCTGGCCAATTAAATCATATACTGAAAACAAATTAAATATGCCATACAGTTTTGTAAAAGGCTCTTAAAATTACAAGAAATTTATTACTGAATAATTATATTTTGTAGATGCTGATAGATTGTTAGATATGCTAGTTATATTGACATACTGTTGCTGGAGTAAATGAGGCAGACTTCGAGACTAATTAATTGGTATCATATAGTCGGCATCTGGGCCATAAAACTATTCTGTGTGCCTGTAAAGTTGCTGTAATAAAAAGGCAACAAAGAGAGAAGAAATAAATAATTCTTTCAAATGTAATTTACATATGCTGAAAACTATGTTTGCCCATTTCGTTAACTGGTATTTAACTTGAAATATTTTATGCCCAACAACTATATTTGCTCATGGAGGGAAACGCAAATAAAGCAGACATAAGGCCAGACAAGACTTTTGCCTTCTGGCAGCTGGCAATTTATGCAAAGTCAGCAAAAACTAAACGAGTTGGCCAAATTGGCAGAGTCCTCGGTGCGTATACTTAATTAACTACAAAACTCAACATGTGTACGAAATGAGGCCCTAAAAAAGGTTTGAGATGGTCCAGTGAAGTACATTTTTGTAAATATTTAATTAGGTCCGACATCAAGTTGAGAGTTGTCTGTGTCCTTTCGATTCTCTAGAACTTATTGAGTATGCAGTTTGTAGCATAAATGTATGCAAATATTGAAAGTGGCTTTTGTATGCAATTTATTCCGTACTCCGTCAGTATTGTTCTTTATTTGCTCACATTCATCTCGTATGCAAAAGCGCAATATACACACACACACACTCACACACATTGATCCTTAGAAAAGGATGCAGTCCCTAGCCAAATACTGATACCTTCGACCACAAAGTAATCAAATTTTGCAGAAGGACCAAACAAACACGAACTATTGGATCTATTGGAGTCTTCTGTAGAGAGTCCTATTTGTCACTTGTCAGCCCAAAGGTACCTTGTTTCTATAATTTTGTATTGGATCTCATCCCTCTTTCTTGGTATGCCTGTTTGTTTGGCCAACACGTCGTATACGTAATATTGATTTACAACGCATTTGCATGTAAATATAAACGAGTCTTTATTGCATCTCATTGAATTGAATCGAATCGAATCGAATCGAATCTCATTGCATTGCATTTCGATGCATTATTCAATGCATGTGGCATCCCCATGAAGGAATTTTATGTTTGCTTCTCAGTCTCTGCTGGATGTTTCAATTCATTTAAATTTACATACCATTGGCCAACGCAACGTTTAATTGCCTTCAGTTCGGCTGAAAGTCTGTCTAATTAATATTGATTATGGACGGTGTTGATCCCTTTATAGACTTTAATTTCATTTTGCGCCTCTTTCTTTCATTCTTTCTTTTGCGCAATTTCCACTTTGCGCATTCAATATGCATGCTAATGCATATGGAGATTAATTACCATTGACACGTCCACTCTCAGACAGTATCAAAAGCCCTGTGTGGGAAAAGTTTACTGGCCTTTAGACCAGCATAAGGGAAAGCCATTTACGAGCGAACTTTTGGACTGGGGACCTCGCACAAATTTTACAAACTAATAATCATTTTCATAGCTGTAAAATGCGAAAACTTTGATGAAGCCTTAAAATCCTTTCATGAAATTTAAAATGTTGTAAATTTAAGTAGCAATTTTTGGCAGAAAATATAACTTCAATCACTTTCTGGCATTTTTGGCTAATAAACTGCATACCAAACGTACCAAAGGAGCAGGTCAACAGACAAATAAGAATTCCAATTTCATTCATTTAATTTGATTTTGTGCATTGCTTTTGGAATTTCTCAGCTGTTCGACATGAACTTGGTCAACATTCTCGACTTGAATAACTTCATACACTTGCATAAGTCTCTTATGTGTGTGTGTATATGTATGTGAGTGTCTGTGTGTGTGTGTGTGTGTGTGGGGCAGCTGCGATGTGGCATCATGTGGCCAGCTTGCCAATGACTCATTTTTCATGATTTGCAGCTCTGTTTGTATAGCGTCCCATTTGGCTTTCGGTTTTCCTTTTTCTCGATTTTTTGTTTTGCTTGGTTTTTTATTTGCGTTCGATATTTGAAAGGAAAATCATGTAAGCAGTGCTTGCTGCTGCATGTATCCTTAGCCAGGCTCTTCGTCATTTGTCGACATATTGTTCATATCATTCCTCACTCTCGGATTCTCTAGATGCCAATTTCATATATGTCCTTTTGCATTTTATTGGCTGTGTTTGAAGTTCTGCACACAAAATCACAACTCACACACACACACACACACACATCAAATTCAATTTGGCAGAGTTTTTCACACGGCTGCCGTTAAACGAATATAGCCGACAATTTGCCACAGGATACAATTTGCATTGGGCCAGCAAGCGGCCGGCTAATTAACTTGCTCATTAAGGCTGTAAATTGGCAACTCAGCATGACATGACATGACATGCAACACCTGGATTTTGGTGTTGTGACTTTTGCTTTTTGCCATCGCTGTTGCCCTTCACCATTCCAAAAACACCAATCGAATCGAATGCATGAAATGTGTCATTAGGCAGACCTGACTCTGACTCTTGTTTTGTCATGCTATCGGCCATAAGCCAGGCCATTTGACCATAAATGTTCGCCATTATTCACAGCTAGTAAAATTTGGTAAAATTCGCCTGTAGAAATACCCTGACTTGAGATGGCGTTTATCACATAAGGACTGTATGCTGGAGGGTATCCCATAGTCAATCCTATGCTATGTCATTTTTTGCTGTTCCTTGACTGTATTCAACTGTAAATTTGTTTGGTTTTGTGCAAATTCCCGCTGCGTTGTATTGATAGGAGGATAGCAGCAGATATCGGAGAGCAGTTTGTTTGTTGGGCATGTAAAAAAGCATAGCATACTTTTCGGCCACAGTGCGAAGCTAACATCGCGCTTAAATGCCATCAATTTATGTCAATTCGATTTGCCAACTGACTTTCAATAAGCGCCAGGCAAAACCAAACCAATTTCATAATATTTGCTAGAATTTCGCTGTTCGTTTTATGGCCTGTTATTATCGGTTTTATCGTTGTTGTTGTTGTTGGCCATGTTGTTGCCGGTTCTTGTTGTTATATCTTCTGCTGTTGCTTTTGGTGTGACTATTGATGCGTGAAAATTCAATCACTATGCGACTGTTGCTGCTGTCTTGATGGTTACTGCAATTTGTGTTTACTTTTGCTGTTTAGTTACATTTTTTTTCAGTGCTTGAATATGTATTTGGAATACCCTTCGTAGATATTACTTTTGTAGGTCATGTTCTCTAACCGAATTAGGAAAACACTGAGAAAAAATCACAGAAGAATCTAGATTATTGGATCTGGATATCAATTTTGGCTCTCTGTAGTTTCTAATGTAAAAACATATTTTTTGTAATATTTCTATACATAATATTTTCCGAGTGGGGCGGTTTAGAGCATTGTAAAGTCGTCTTATTCAAGTCTGCAATTATCTTGAGCAAACTCTTATGCTTTTACTTCGACTTATAAAAGAAGTAGGTCTTCTGCTGTCTGAAATGTCGCTACAGAAATTATTAAATGTGTATTTTTTTTGTTTTGGAGATTTTATAAATCAAGTAAAATATAAATAATTTTTGAGGCCGTATAGCATTGAATTTTTTTACCATAGCAAAGTAGAGAGTTCGGTGAGTCCTTGTAGCCGAATCAAATAGAATTGTTTAGATTGTTTTGGTGATATTTTTGCCTTATACTTTTACCACTGTCGCAATTTTCTCCATTGCTGCCGTTAGCGATTGCGGTTGGCCAACATTATGAATGTTTTTTATTCAATTTGAGCTGTACATTCAGTATTTGCTAGTATGATGATTGCGAGTGGGCGTTGACAGGATGGCAAGTGGTGTGTCTAGTGTGGATGGCTTTTGGAATTTAAGGCAGTAAATTAACTTGTGGCGAATTCATGTAGCGGCTAACTAGATACGCACCCAGCTATCCAACCAATCGACCAACCAGTCAAGGCTCTCAGCCAGCCACGTGGTATTTTGTGCCACGAAGCGTTGCGGCTTAAACTTAAACTCAGCTGAAAAGTTTTTTATGGCTGCCGAATGAACGAGTGTTGAGCGCACATAAAAGTCGTCATTCAAATTCAGGCTATTATATCTATGTGTGAAAGAGAGATAGAGAAAGAGAGCACTCACCGCACAGATTCCCTCGCCTTGTTCTTTTATACCATCTATCGTAGATTCTTTATTCCCCTGCATCTCTCGCCAGATTCAACTACTTCTTTCTCTGCGGATGTCCCTCTCTGAATTCGATGGAGTTCTTGAATAAAAATGCTGTTTGCGTAGTGGAAATTCTCATTGCCTGGCTACCTGTACTCACTTTCATTCACTCTCTATCTCTCAGTGCTGCTGTGACAGTTGCTGCTCTCTTTAATTGTCTTTCTTGCATACTTTTTGTAATCATATGAGTGTGTGTGTATGTGTCTGGGAGATAATACGATTTTACATTTGGCACTTTAACTTATTTTTTATGCTTGCTACTTATGCAATTCGCTCATTTTCATTTCACATTTATCGCCGACCTTTTTTGTATGCTAAATGCGCTTGGCATTTGCATTTTGTTGTGCCTTTCTCTACTCTGCGCTACTCTACAGTTCTGTGCTCTACTCTTCTCTATGTATATGCGATACTGTTTATTCTGCGCTGTCTTCTCTTTATTGGCATTGTCACGTTTGCTTTGCATACTTTGAAGCGCTCTTACGCTGCGTATACGTAATCGCAATACGTATGCGTAAGCATACGACGCCGCGTTGTCGTTACCTTTTGGCCTCGGGCCGCATTTGTTTAATTGAATTGGCATGAGTTGGCACATTTGCACAAACCGTCAGTCTGCCAGTTTGTCAGCCAGTCAATATCTGTCTGTCTGTCTTAAAATCGGTAAGTGAAGGTGTTTCTTCTAATATGTGTATGTATGTGTGTCTGTGTGTGTGTGTGTGTGTGGTGGGGAGGTGGGAGGCGTTGAAAAAATACATACAGATCTGCTTTGATCTCTGTGAGGCTGGTCTGTCACTCAAAAGTGTCTGTCGGTCTGGCCGTCAGTCTGTCCATTTGTAGTTTTTGCCTGTTTTTCTTATCAATTGGCAGCAATCAGGCAAGTAGGTGAGTAGGCGCCGTGTCAGCAAATGTCGACAAACGCCAAACGAAAACATTTCAACATTTTAGCCGAGAATGCTGGGAACTTTGCTTTGCTTCGCGTGAAATTTAATCAAATAAATTAGCTATAAAGTTTTATTTTCACTGTCACCAGCTCGAGCTTGAAAACACGGCATTCGGCGCATTACGTATACGCACCGTGTTCTTTGCGTTTTTATTGCTGTCAGCCTTTGAGGCTTTTATGTAGGACGTTCCTTTTCTTATTTTTACTTTGCTGCGCATCAATTAACATTGACAGCTTGATGTGTTTGCCTTAAATAAAATAATGCCAACAGACAACAGAGAATTGATTTAAAAAACGAGCAACAAGGCAATATTATCAACGAGTAAGCTCAACTAAAGGAAAGCACGAATCAAGCTTTTAAAAATATTGTTTATGCGATTTATTTTAAACAAAAATCGGTTGACTGTGAGTCTATCATGTCCTTGCTGCCCATGGCTACGTGGTATAAATAGGCGTGTCCAGCTCGCAGCTTCCAACTGCCAGAGCTCGTTTCAATTAAATTAGGCTGGATTTGTTGTGCGATGTGTGATGCGTAACGTGGGTGTTTAATTGGACATTTTTTTAGGTAACAAGTGGAACTGTTATTTCATCAAAGCTACTTTTTTTTGTAATAGGGATTCTCTATTTGCAACTTAAACATATGTGAATGTGTTTGTTCTTGTGTGGAATTTTTGGTAGTTAATTAAATGGCTGCCTCCCAACAAACTGAGGCTGTCAAACAGAAGTTAATTAAAATTTGTTTTGCTTTACTTTAGGATTATGCTGCGGGAGGTTTTCTATTAAGAAAACTTCTGATTGTTGATATTACATTCACTTTAATCACCATTGTGTGAATCTTTTTTGCAACTGCTTAATAAAAGGTTTATGCCTCCAGCAGCACATAACAGATACACACACACACACTCGCACACCAACACCAACAGCAGCAGTGGATCCCAAATCACAGTAGCAAATCAAATTGTGTTAATTTGTTAGACAAAACCAGCTTGACACAAAGTTCTTTGACTACAGCAGCTCTGCTCCTCAACCAGACAGTTTGATGAACCCTTTCGATTGTCGTGTTCACAAATTTTCATCGATTAAGGCCACACTTCAACAGATTTTCAAGTTTAAATTTGTTTATACACATTTTCAGGCTGCCAGGCTAGTAAAGAAAAAAGGAAAATGCCAAACTGACATTTCATATTTTCCGCAAATAAATAAACACAGAAGTGGCCCAAGGAATGTAAAACACATTCAACAAAATGGAGTCTGGGAATCGACGCCCACAAAAGTAGGCAGCAGATTTTAAGCTCATGACGTGAACAATTTATATGCACGCTGGGAAAAAAAGGGGAATTGAATCGAATGGAGATAAAATTGAATATATTGTGAAGCTACCCGCTTAAGAGTACATATCTCTTGTTGAGCGAAAAACCCGAAAGTATTTTAACGAAATGAAAAATTGAATAATGCGAAATTCGAAATGCGATTTTTCGATTTGCGGTCGCCGCTTGATGCTGATCAGCTTAGACTCTGGACACCATGAGAAAATGTGCGTTCAAAGGGCATAAATCATTGCGAATTTATCATAAATCAAATTCAATTTTGTTTGTCTCCCACCAATGCCAATGCCCCGCCCAATCAACCAACACCAACAGCAACAACAACAACAATCCAGTCAACCACAACCCACTCTGGGGAAATTTGGTGGCATGATGCGGATGTTGCGAGTTCCCTGTTTGCTGATTGTGGACGAACATGGTATTTGTTTAGCGTAAATATTTTATTTATGATTGTTTCCAGTTGACTAGAGAATCAGTTCTGTCTGAATGGCGCCTTGACTGTTGAATCGCTTTGCGATTGACATCTCACCGTTATTAAGCTGCATTATTTATCCGCAAATTCCATTTCATAAGTCAGGACAATAAAAAAAAAAAAACAGACAATCGAAAATCCGAATTAGGGATGGCTCCCTGTGCTAATAATATCTTTCAGTCAACTATTATAATTAAAGGTGATGAAAATGTTGTAATGCTGTCAGCTGCTGTCTTCCCCGAGATGATAAATGGCAGTCGCTGACACGGGGCATAGGTCAATGATCGAGAGGTTAAAAATAGAGGCTCATTTGTAAATATTTGATTGGTCGATTCACAAACTCAACTCACACTTCACTTGGCTGACAGCTTGTTAAGTACAGTGGACACATGTCAAGTGTGAACATCTTGCGCTCAACTCGTAGAATTAATTGTCGGTGCTGCTGCTGCTTTATGGTACTCACTGTATCGCTTATCTCTTATGCGCCATCAAACAACATATCTAAGTGCAATTTGACCCTAACGAACAAAGTTCAGGTTGAGGTTGGCCCACAAAACTTGTATGTCATCTGTCTATTGGTCATTTCCATTTCCATTTCTATTTCCATACTCAACCTGTCATCCTTTTTGCGACTCATAATGCGCTCTTTTATGCGCTCTTCATTTGATTGTGTGTGTGTGTCTGTCTGTATGTGTGTGTCTCTGCAGCACTTCAAAACGTATCTGCTAATTGAATCGCCTGCCTCCCCGCCTGAAATTTGCAAAAATGGCAACAGAAGTCCAAAACTTAAATACGACAATATTAATAATCTTTTGATGCATTTTGAAAATTGATTCTATACCGTTAACAAAAATGCATTAATTTAAAAATTTCGTTGATTTTTCGAAAAGTTGTGCGTTTTTAAAGTTATGAAGATTTTCATTTTTGTACTAAAATCTATATCTTTACTATTTGTTTTTCCTGGTCCATATTTTCTGATTAAAACCAATGATGTAAGATATCGATGCAAAATAGGATCAAAGTCATTCACAGAAATGCAACATTTTTTAAAATCGGTTGATATTTGACAAAGTTGTGGCATTTCAAAATTAAGAGAGTTTTCAGAAATATGCAAAAATGGCAACAGAAGTCCAAAAATTAAATACGACAATATTAATAAACTTTTGATGCATTTTGAAAATTGATTCTATACCGTTAACAAAAATGCATGAATTTAAAAATTTGGTTGATTTTTCGAATTGTTGTGCGTTTTTAAAGTTAAGAAGATTTTAATTTTTGCACTAAAATCTATATCTTTACTATTTGTTTTTCCTGGTCCATATTTTCTGATTAAAGCCAATGATGTTAGATATCGATGCAAAAAAAGATCAAAGTCATTCACAGAAATGCAGCATTTTTTAAAATCGGTTGATATTTGACAAAGTTATGGCATTTCAAAGTTAAGAGAGTTTTCAGAAATATGTAAAAATGGCCACAAAAGGTCCAAAAATTAAAAATGACAAAATTAAAAATCTTTTGATGCATTTTGAAAGTGGATTCTATACCGTTAACATAAATGCATGAATTTAAAAATTTGGTTGATTTTTCGAAAAGTTGTGCGTTTTTAAAGTTAAGAAGATTTTCATGTTTGTACTAAAATCTATATCTTTACTATTTGTTTTTCCTGGTCCATATTTTCTGATTAAAGCCAATGATGTTAGATATCGATGCAAAAAAAGATCAAAGTCATTCACAGAAATGCAACATTTTTTAAAATCGGTTGATATTTGACAAAGTTATGGCATTTCAAAATTAAGAGAGTTTTCAGAAATATGCAAAAATGGCAACAGAAGTCCAAAAATGAAATACGACAATATTAATAAACTTTTGATGCATTTTGAAAATTGATTCTATACCGTTAACAAAAATGCATGAATTTAAAAATTTGGTTGATTTTTCGAAAAGTTGTGCGCTTTTAAAGATATGAAGATTTTCATTTTTGTACTAAAATCTATATCTTTACTATTTGTTTTTCCTGGTCCATATTTTCTGATTAAAACCAATGATGTTAGATATCGATGCAAAATAGGATTAAAGTCATTCACAGAAATGCAACATTTTTTAAATCGGTTGATATTTGACAAAGTTATGGCTTTTCAAAGTTGAGAGAGTTTTCAGAAATATGTAAAAATGGCCACAAAAGTCCAAAAATTAAAAATGACAAAATTAAAAATCTTTTGATGCATTTTGAAAGTGGATTCTATACCGTTAACAAAAATGCATGAATTTAAAAATTTGGTTGATTTTTCGAAAAGTTGTGCGTTTTTAAAGTTAAGAAGATTTTCATGTTTGTACTAAAATCTATATCTTTACTATTTGTTTTTCCTGGTCCATATTTTCTGATTAAAGCCAATGATGTTAGATATCGATGCAAAATAGGATTAAAGTCATTCACAGAAATGCAACATTTTTTAAATCGGTTGATATTTGACAAAGTTATGGCTTTTCAAAGTTGAGAGAGTTTTCAGAAATATGTAAAAATGGCCACAAAAGTCCAAAAATTAAAAATGACAAAATTAAAAATCTTTTGATGCATTTTGAAAGTGGATTCTATACCGTTAACAAAAATGCATGAATTTAAAAATTTGGTTGATTTTTCGAAAAGTTGTGCGTTTTTAAAGTTAAGAAGATTTTCATGTTTGTACTAAAATCTATATCTTTACTATTTGTTTTTCCTGGTCCATATTTTCTGATTAAAACCAATGATGTTAGATATCGATGCAAAATAGGATTAAAGTCATTCACAGAAATGCAACATTTTTTAAAATCGGTTGATATTTGACAAAGTTATGGCATTTCAAAATTAAGAGAGTTTTCAGAAATATGCAAAAATGGCAACAGAAGTCCAAAACTTAAATACGACAATATTAATAAACTTTTGATGCATTTTGAAAGTGGATTCTATACCGTTAACAAAAATGCATGAATTTAAAAATTTGGTTGATTTTTCGAAAAGTTGTGCGTTTTTAAAGTTAAGAAGATTTTCATGTTTGTACTAAAATCTATATCTTTACTATTTGTTTTTCCTGGTCCATATTTTCTGATTAAAGCCAATGATGTTAGATATCGATGCAAAATAGGATTAAAGTCATTTACAAAAATGCAACATTTTTTAAAATCGGTTGATATTTGACAAAGTTATGGCATTTCAAAGTTAAGAGAGTTTTCAGAAATATGCAAAAATGGCCATTGAAGTCCAAAAATTAAATACGACAAAATTAAAAAACTTTTGATGCACTTTGGAAATTGATTCTATACCGTTAACAAAAATGCATGAATTTAAAAATTTGGTTGATTTTTAGAATTGTTGTGCGTTTTTAAAGTTATGAAGATTTTAATTTTTGTACTAAAATCTATATCTTTACTATTTGTTTTTCCTGGTCCATATTTTCTGATTAAAGCCAATGATGTTAGATATCGATGCAAAATAGGATTAAAGTCATTTACAAAAATGCAACATTTTTTAAAATCGGTTGATATTTGACAAAGTTATGGCATTTCAAAGTTAAGAGAGTTTTCAGAAATATGTAAAAATGGCCACAAAAAGTCCAAAAATTAAAAATGACAAAATTAAAAATCTTTTGATGCATTTTGAAAATTCATTCTATACCGTTAACAAAAATGCATGAATTTAAAAATTTGCTTGATTTTTCGAAAAGTTGTGCGTTTTTAAAGTTAAGAAGATTTTCATGTTTGTACTAAAATCTATATCTTTACTATTTGTTTTTCCTGGTCCATATTTTCTGATTAAAGCCAATGATGTTAGATATCGATGCAAAAAAAGATCAAAGTCATTCACAGAAATGCAACATTTTTTAAAATCGGTTGATATTTGACAAAGTTATGGCATTTCAAAGTTGAGAGAGTTTTCAGAAATATGTAAAAATGGCAACAGAAGTCCAAAAATGAAATACGACAATATTAATAAACTTTTGATGCATTTTGAATATTGATTCTATACCGTTAACAAAAATGTGTGAATTTAAAAATTTGGTTGATTTTTCGAAAAGTTGTGCGCTTTTAAAGATATGAAGATTTTCATTTTTGTACTAAAATCTATATCTTTACTATTTGTTTTTCCTGGTCCATATTTTCTGATTAAAACCAATGATGTTAGATATCGATGCAAAATAGGATTAAAGTCATTCACAGAAATGCAACATTTTTTAAATCGGTTGATATTTGACAAAGTTATGGCTTTTCAAAGTTGAGAGAGTTTTCAGAAATATGTAAAAATGGCCACAAAAGTCCAAAAATTAAAAATGACAAAATTAAAAATCTTTTGATGCATTTTGAAAGTGGATTCTATACCGTTAACAAAAATGCATGAATTTAAAAATTTGGTTGATTTTTCGAAAAGTTGTGCGTTTTTAAAGTTAAGAAGATTTTCATGTTTGTACTAAAATCTATATCTTTACTATTTGTTTTTCCTGGTCCATATTTTCTGATTAAAGCCAATGATGTTAGATATCGATGCAAAAAAAGATCAAAGTCATTCACAGAAATGCAACATTTTTTAAAATCGGTTGATATTTGACAAAGTTATGGCATTTCAAAGTTAAGAGAGTTTTCAGAAATATGTAAAAATGGCCACAAAAAGTCCAAAAATTAAAAATGACAAAATTAAAAATCATTTGATGCATTTTGAAAATTGATTCTATACCGTTAACAAAAATGTATGAATTTAAAAATTTGGTTGATTTTTCGAATTGTTGTGCGTTTTTAAAGTTATGAAGATTTTAATTTTTGCACTAAAATCTATATCTTTACTATTTGTTTTTCCTGGTCCATATTTTCTGATTAAAGCCAATGAGTTTAGATATCGATGCAAAATAGGATTAAAGTCATTCACAGAAATGCAACATTTTTTAAAATCGGTTTATATTTGACAAAGTTATGGCATTTCAATGTTAAGAGAGTTTTCAGAAATATGCAAAAATGGCCACAAAAGGTCCAAAAATTAAAAATGACAAAATTTAAAATCTTTTGATGCATTTTGAAAATTGATTCTATACCGTTAACAAAAATGTGTGAATTTAAAAATTTGGTTGATTTTTCGAAAAGTTGTGCGCTTTTAAAGATATGAAGATTTTCATTTTTGTACTAAAATCTATATCTTTACTATTTGTTTTTCCTGGTCCATATTTTCTGATTAAAACCAATGATGTTAGATATCGATGCAAAATAGGATTAAAGTCATTCACAGAAATGCAACATTTTTTAAATCGGTTGATATTTGACAAAGTTATGGCTTTTCAAAGTTGAGAGAGTTTTCAGAAATATGTAAAAATGGCCACAAAAGTCCAAAAATTAAAAATGACAAAATTAAAAATCTTTTGATGCATTTTGAAAGTGGATTCTATACCGTTAACAAAAATGCATGAATTTAAAAATTTGGTTGATTTTTCGAAAAGTTGTGCGTTTTTAAAGTTAAGAAGATTTTCATGTTTGTACTAAAATCTATATCTTTACTATTTGTTTTTCCTGGTCCATATTTTCTGATTAAAGCCAATGATGTTAGATATCGATGCAAAAAAAGATCAAAGTCATTCACAGAAATGCAACATTTTTTAAAATCGGTTGATATTTGACAAAGTTATGGCATTTCAAAGTTAAGAGAGTTTTCAGAAATATGTAAAAATGGCCACAAAAAGTCCAAAAATTAAAAATGACAAAATTAAAAATCATTTGATGCATTTTGAAAATTGATTCTATACCGTTAACAAAAATGTATGAATTTAAAAATTTGGTTGATTTTTCGAATTGTTGTGCGTTTTTAAAGTTATGAAGATTTTAATTTTTGCACTAAAATCTATATCTTTACTATTTGTTTTTCCTGGTCCATATTTTCTGATTAAAGCCAATGAGTTTAGATATCGATGCAAAATAGGATTAAAGTCATTCACAGAAATGCAACATTTTTTAAAATCGGTTTATATTTGACAAAGTTATGGCATTTCAATGTTAAGAGAGTTTTCAGAAATATGCAAAAATGGCCACAAAAGGTCCAAAAATTAAAAATGACAAAATTTAAAATCTTTTGATGCATTTTGAAAATTTATTCTATACCGTTAACAAAAATGCATGAATTTAAAAATTTGGTTGATTTTTCGAATTGTTGTGCGTTTTTAAAGTTATGAAGATTTTAATTTTTGTACTAAAATCTATATCTTTACTATTTGTTTTTCCTGGTCCATATTTTCTGATTAAAGCCAATGATGTTAGATATCGATGCAAAATAGGATTAAAGTCATTCACAGAAATGCAACATTTTTTAAAATCGGTTGATATTTGACAAAGTTATGGCATTTCAAAGTTAAGAGAGTTTTCAGAAATATGTAAAAATGGCCACAAAAGGTCCAAAAATTAAAAATGACAAAATTAAAAATCTTTTGATGCATTTTGAAAGTGGATTCTATACCGTTAACATAAATGCATGAATTTAAAAATTTGGTTGATTTTTCGAAAAGTTGTGCGTTTTTAAAGTTAAGAAGATTTTCATGTTTGTACTAAAATCTATATCTTTACTATTTGTTTTTCCTGGTCCATATTTTCTGATTAAAGCCAATGATGTTAGATATCGATGCAAAATAGGATTAAAGTCATTCACAAAAATGCAACATTTTTTAAAATCGGTTGATATTTGACAAAGTTATGGCATTTCAAAGTTAAGAGAGTTTTCAGAAATATGCAAAAATGGCCATTGAAGTCCAAAAATTAAATACGACAAAATTAAAAAACTTTTGATGCACTTTGGAAATTGATTCTATACCGTTAACAAAAATGCATGAATTTAAAAATTTGGTTGATTTTTAGAATTGTTGTGCGTTTTTAAAGTTATGAAGATTTTAATTTTTGTACTAAAATCTATATCTTTACTATTTGTTTTTCCTGGTCCATATTTTCTGATTAAAGCCAATGATGTTAGATATCGATGCAAAATAGGATTAAAGTCATTTACAAAAATGCAACATTTTTTAAAATCGGTTGATATTTGACAAAGTTATGGCATTTCAAAGTTAAGAGAGTTTTCAGAAATATGTAAAAATGGCCACAAAAAGTCCAAAAATTAAAAATGACAAAATTAAAAATCTTTTGATGCATTTTGAAAGTGGATTCTATACCGTTAACAAAAATGCATGAATTTAAAAATTTGGTTGATTTTTCGAAAAGTTGTGCGTTTTTAAAGTTAAGAAGATTTTCATGTTTGTACTAAAATCTATATCTTTACTATTTGTTTTTCCTGGTCCATATTTTCTGATTAAAACCAATGATGTAAGATATCGATGCAAAATAGGATCAAAGTCATTTACAGAAATGCAACATTTTTTAAAATCGGTTGATATTTGACAAAGTTATGGCATTTCAAAGTTGAGAGAGTTTTCAGAAATATGTAAAAATGGCAACAGAAGTCCAAAAATGAAATACGACAATATTAATAAACTTTTGATGCATTTTGAATATTTATTCTATACCGTTAACAAAAATGTATGAATTTAAAAATTTGGTTGATTTTTCGAAAAGTTGTGCGTTTTTAAAGTTAAGAAGATTTTCATGTTTGTACTAAAATCTATATCTTTACTATTTGTTTTTCCTGGTCCATATTTTCTGATTAAAACCAATGATGTAAGATATCGATGCAAAATAGGATTAAAGTCATTCACAGAAATGCAACATTTTTTAAATCGGTTGATATTTGACAAAGTTATGGCTTTTCAAAGTTGAGAGAGTTTTCAGAAATATGTAAAAATGGCCACAAAAGTCCAAAAATTAAAAATGACAAAATTAAAAATCTTTTGATGCATTTTGAAAGTGGATTCTATACCGTTAACAAAAATGCATGAATTTAAAAATTTGGTTGATTTTTCGAAAAGTTGTGCGTTTTTAAAGTTAAGAAGATTTTCATGTTTGTACTAAAATCTATATCTTTACTATTTGTTTTTCCTGGTCCATATTTTCTGATTAAAGCCAATGATGTTAGATATCGATGCAAAAAAAGATCAAAGTCATTCACAGAAATGCAACATTTTTTAAATCGGTTGATATTTGACAAAGTTATGGCATTTCAAAATTAAGAGAGTTTTCAGAAATATGCAAAAATGGCAACAGAAGTCCAAAACTTAAATACGACAATATTAATAAACTTTTGATGCATTTTGAAAATTGATTCTATACCGTTAACAAAAATTTATGAATTTAAAAATTTGGTTGATTTTTCGAATTGTTGTGCGTTTTTAAAGTTATGAAGATTTTAATTTTTGCACTAAAATCTATATCTTTACTATTTGTTTTTCCTGGTCCATATTTTCTGATTAAAGCCAATGTTGTTAGATATCGATGCAAAATAGGATTAAAGTCATTCACAGAAATGCAACATTTTTTAAAATCGGTTGATATTTGACAAAGTTATGGCATTTCAAAGTTAAGAGAGTTTTCAGAAATATGTAAAAATGGCCACAAAAGGTCCAAAAATTAAAAATGACAAAATTTAAAATCTTTTGATGCATTTTGAAAATTTATTCTATACCGTTAACAAAAATGCATGAATTTAAAAATTTGGTTGATTTTTCGAATTGTTGTGCGTTTTTAAAGTTATGAAGATTTTAATTTTTGTACTAAAATCTATATCTTTACTATTTGTTTTGCCTGGTCCATATTTTCTGATTAAAGCCAATGATGTTAGATATCGATGCAAAAAAAGATCAAAGTCATTCACAGAAATGCAACATTTTTTAAAATCGGTTGATATTTGACAAAGTTATGGCATTTCAAAGTTAAGAGAGTTTTCAGAAATATGTAAAAATGGCCACAAAAGGTCCAAAAATTAAAAATGACAAAATTTAAAATCTTTTGATGCATTTTGAAAATTTATTCTATACCGTTAACAAAAATGCATGAATTTAAAATTTTGGTTGATTTTTCGAAAAGTTGTGCGCTTTTAAAGTTATGAAGATTTTCATTTTTGTACTAAAATCTATATCTTTACTATTTGTTTTTCCTGGTCCATATTTTCTGATTAAAGCCAATGATGTTAGATATCGATGCAAAAAAAGATCAAAGTCATTCACAGAAATGCAACATTTTTTAAAATCGGTTGATATTTGACAAAGTTATGGCATTTCAAAATTAAGAGAGTTTTCAGAAATATGCAAAAATGGCAACAGAAGTCCAAAACTTAAATACGACAATATTAATAAACTTTTGATGCATTTTGAAAATTGATTCTATACCGTTAACAAAAATGCATGAATTTAAAAATTTGGTTGATTTTTCGAAAAGTTGTGCGTTTTTAAAGTTAAGAAGATTTTCATGTTTGTACTAAAATCTATATCTTTACTATTTGTTTTTCCTGGTCCATATTTTCTGATTAAAGCCAATGATGTTAGATATCGATGCAAAATAGGATTAAAGTCATTTACAAAAATGCAACATTTTTTAAAATCGGTTGATATTTGACAAAGTTATGGCATTTCAAAGTTAAGAGAGTTTTCAGAAATATGCAAAAATGGCCATTGAAGTCCAAAAATTAAATACGACAAAATTAAAAAACTTTTGATGCACTTTGGAAATTGATTCTATACCGTTAACAAAAATGCATGAATTTAAAAATTTGGTTGATTTTTCGAATTGTTGTGCGTTTTTAAAGTTATGAAGATTTTAATTTTTGTACTAAAATCTATATCTTTACTATTTGTTTTGCCTGGTCCATATTTTCTGATTAAAGCCAATGATGTTAGATATCGATGCAAAAAAAGATCAAAGTCATTCACAGAAATGCAACATTTCTTAAAATCGGTTGATATTTGACAAAGTTATGGCATTTCAAAGTTAAGAGAGTTTTCAGAAATATGTAAAAATGGCAACAGAAGTCCAAAAATGAAATACGACAATATTAATAAACTTTTGATGCATTTTGAAAATTGATTCTATACCGTTAACAAAAATGTATGAATTTAAAAATTTGGTTGATTTTTCGAATTGTTGTGCGTTTTTAAAGTTATGAAGATTTTAATTTTTGCACTAAAATCTATATCTTTACTATTTGTTTTTCCTGGTCCATATTTTCTGATTAAAGCCAATGATGTTAGATATCGATGCAAAATAGGATTAAAGTCATTCACAGAAATGCAACATTTCTTAAAATCGGTTGATATTTGACAAAGTTATGGCATTTCAAAGTTAAGAGAGTTTTCAGAAATATGTAAAAATGGCCACAAAAGGTCCAAAAATTAAAAATGACAAAATTTAAAATCTTTTGATGCATTTTGAAAATTTATTCTATACCGTTAACAAAAATGCATGAATTTAAAAATTTGGTTGATTTTTCGAATTGTTGTGCGTTTTTAAAGTTATGAAGATTTTAATTTTTGTACTAAAATCTATATCTTTACTATTTGTTTTTCCTGGTCCATATTTTCTGATTAAAGCCAATGATGTTAGATATCGATGCAAAATAGGATCAAAGTCATTCACAGAAATGCAACATTTCTTAAAATCGGTTGATATTTGACAAAGTTATGGCATTTCAAAGTTAAGAGAGTTTTCAGAAATATGTAAAAATGGCCACAAAAGGTCCAAAAATTAAAAATGACAAAATTTAAAATCTTTTGATGCATTTTGAAAATTTATTCTATACCGTTAACAAAAATGCATGAATTTAAAAATTTGGTTGATTTTTCGAATTGTTGTGCGTTTTTAAAGTTATGAAGATTTTAATTTTTGTACTAAAATCTATATCTTTACTATTTGTTTTTCCTGGTCCATATTTTCTGATTAAAGCCAATGATGTTAGATATCGATGCAAAATAGGATTAAAGTCATTTACAGAAATGCAACATTTTTTAAAATCGGTCCAAAAATTAAAAATGACAAAATTAAAAATCATTTGATGCATTTTGAATATTGATTCTATACCGTTAACAAAAATGTATGAATTTAAAAATTTGGTTGATTTTTCGAAAAGTTGTGCGTTTTTAAATTTAAGAAGATTTTCATGTTTGTACTAAAATCTATATCTTGACTATTTGTTTTTCCTGGTCCATATTTTCTGATTAAAGCCAATGATGTTAGATATCGATGCAAAAAAAGATCAAAGTCATTCACAGAAATGCAACATTTTTTAAAATCGGTTGATATTTGACAAAGTTATGGCATTTCAAAGTTAAGAGAGTTTTCAGAAATATGTAAAAATGGCCACAAAAGGTCCAAAAATTAAAAATGACAAAATTAAAATCTTTTGATGCATTTTGAAAATTTATTCTATACCGTTAACAAAAATGCACGAATTTAAAAATTTGGTTGATTTTTCGAAAAGTTGTGCGTTTTTAAAGTTAAGAAGATTTTCATGTTTGTACTAAAATCTATATCTTTACTATTTGTTTTTCCTGGTCCATATTTTCTGATTAAAGCCAATGATGTTAGATATCGATGCAAAAAAAGATTAAAGTCATTCACAGAAATGCAACATTTTTTAAAATCGGTTGATATTTGACAAAGTTATGGCATTTCAAAGTTAAGAGAGTTTTCAGAAATATGTAAAAATGGCCACAAAAGGTCAAAAAATTAAAAATGACAAAATTTAAAATCTTTTGATGCATTTTGAAAATTGATTCTATACCGTTAACAAAAATGCATGAATTTAAAAATTTGGTTGATTTTTCGAAAAGTTGTGCGTTTTTAAAGTTAAGAAGATTTTCATGTTTGTACTAAAATCTATATCTTTACTATTTGTTTTTCCTGGTCCATATTTTCTGATTAAAGCCAATGATGTTAGATATCGATGCAAAAAAAGATCAAAGTCATTCACAGAAATGCAACATTTTTTAAAATCGGTTGATATTTGACAAAGTTATGGCATTTCAAAGTTAAGAGAGTTTTCAGAAATATGAAAAATGGCCTTTGAAGTCCAAAAATTAAATACGACAAAATTAAAAAACTTTTGATGCACTTTGGAAATTGATTCTATACCGTTAACAAAAATGCATGAATTTAAAAATTTGGTTGATTTTTCGAATTGTTGTGCGTTTTTAAAGTTATGAAGATTTTAATTTTTGTACTAAAATCTATATCTTTACTATTTGTTTTTCCTGGTCCATATTTTCTGATTAAAGCCAATGATGTTAGATATCGATGCAAAATAGGATTAAAGTCATTCACAGAAATGCAACATTTCTTAAAATCGGTTGATATTTGACAAAGTTATGGCATTTCAAAGTTAAGAGAGTTTTCAGAAATATGTAAAAATGGCCACAAAAAGTCCAAAAATTAAAAATGGCAAAATTTAAAATCTTTTGATGCATTTTGAAAATTTATTCTATACCGTTAACAAAAATGTATGAATTTAAAAATTTGGTTGATTTTTCGAATTGTTGTGCGTTTTTAAAGTTATGAAGATTTTAATTTTTGCACTAAAATCTATATCTTTACTATTTGTTTTTCCTGGTCCATATTTTCTGATTAAAGCCAATGATGTTAGATATCGATGCAAAATAGGATTAAAGTCATTCACAGAAATGCAACATTTTTTAAAATCGGTTGATATTTGACAAAGTTATGGCATTTCAAAGTTAAGAGAGTTTTCAGAAATATGTAAAAATGGCCACAAAAGGTCCAAAAATTAAAAATGACAAAATTAAAAATCTTTTGATGCATTTTGAAAATTGATTCTATACCGTTAACAAAAATGCATGAATTTAAAAATTTGGTTGATTTTTCGAAAAGTTGTGCCTTTTTAAAGTTAAGAAGATTTTCATGTTTGTACTAAAATCTATATCTTTACTATTTGTTTTTCCTGGTCCATATTTTCTGATTAAAGCCAATGATGTTAGATATCGATGCAAAAAAAGATCAAAGTCATTCACAGAAATGCAACATTTTTTAAAATCGGTTGATATTTGACAAAGTTATGGCATTTCAAAATTAAGAGAGTTTTCAGAAATATGCAAAAATGGCCATTGAAGTCCAAAAATTAAATACGACAAAATTAAAAAACTTTTGATGCATTTTGAAAGTGGATTCTATACCGTTAACAAAAATGCATGAATTTAAAAATTTGGTTGATTTTTCGAAAAGTTGTGCGTTTTTAAAGTTAAGAAGATTTTCATGTTTGTACTAAAATCTATATCTTTACTATTTGTTTTTCCTGGTCCATATTTTCTGATT
This sequence comes from Drosophila quadrilineata, assembly GCA_018150725.1. Lineage (NCBI taxonomy): Eukaryota > Metazoa > Arthropoda > Insecta > Diptera > Drosophilidae > Drosophila > Drosophila quadrilineata. Next base: position 1,536,617 of record JAECWN010000356.1, read on the forward strand.
AAAACCAATAATGTTAAAAATCGATGCAAAATAGGATCAAAGTCATTCACAGAAATGCAACATTTCTTAAAATCGGTTGATATTTGACAAAGTTATGGCTTTTCAAAGTTGAGAGAGTTTTCAGAAATATGCAAAAATGGCATCAGAAGTCCAAAAATTAAATACGAAAATAATAATAAACTTTTGATACATTTTGAAAATTGATTCTATACCGTTAACAAAAATGCATGAATTTAAAAATTTGGTTGATTTTTCGAATTGTTGTGCGTTTTTAAAGTTATGAAGATTTTAATTTTTGCACTAAAATCTATATCTTTACTATTTGTTTTTCCTGGTCCATATTTTCTGATTAAAGCCAATGATGTTAGATATCGATGCAAAATAGGATTAAAGTCATTCACAGAAATGCAACATTTCTTAAAATCGGTTGATATTTGACAAAGTTATGGCATTTCAAAGTTAAGAGAGTTTTCAGAAATATGTAAAAATGGCCACAAAAGGTCCAAAAATTAAAAATGACAAAATTAAAAATCTTTTGATGCATTTTGAAAATTGATTCTATACCGTTAACAAAAATGCATGAATTTAAAAATTTGGTTGATTTTTCGAAAAGTTGTGCCTTTTTAAAGTTAAGAAGATTTTCATGTTTGTACTAAAATCTATATCTTTACTATTTGTTTTTCCTGGTCCATATTTTCTGATTAAAGCCAATGATGTTAGATATCGATGCAAAAAAAGATCAAAGTCATTCACAGAAATGCAACATTTTTTAAAATCGGTTGATATTTGACAAAGTTATGGCATTTCAAAATTAAGAGAGTTTTCAGAAATATGCAAAAATGGCAATAGAAGTCCAAAACTTAAATACGACAATATTAATAATCTTTTGATGCATTTTGAAAATTGATCCTATACCGTTAACAAAAATGCATGAATTTAAAAATTTGGTTGATTTTTCGAAAAGTTGTGCGCTTTTAAAGTTATGAAGATTTTCATTTTTGTACTAAAATCTATATCTTTACTATTTGTTTTTCCTGGTCCATATTTTCTGATTTAAGCCAATGATGTTAGATATCGATGCAAAATAGGATCAAAGTCATTCACAGAAAAGCAACATTTTTTTAAATCGGTTGATATTTGACAAAGTTATGGCATTTCAAAGTTGAGAGAGTTTTCAGAAATATGCAAAAATGGCAACAGAAGTCCAAAAATTAAATACGACAATATTAATAAACTTTTGATGCATTTTGAAAATTGATTTTATACCGTTAACAAAAATGCATGAATTTAAAAATTTGGTTGATTTTTCGAAAAGTTGTGCGTTTTTAAAGTTAAGAAGATTTTCATGTTTGTACTAAAATCTATATCTTTACTATTTGTTTTTCCTGGTCCATATTTTCTGATTAAAGCCAATGATGTTAGACATCGATGCAAAATAGGATTAAAGTCATTCACAGAAATGCAACATTTTAAAAAATCGGTTGATATTTGACAAAGTTATGGCTATTCAAAGTTGAGAGAGTTTTCAGAAATATGTAAAAATGGCCACAAAAAGTCCAGAAATTAAAAGTGACAAAATTAAAAATCTTTTGATGTATTTTGAAAGTGGATTCTATACCGTTAACAAAAATGCATGAATTTAAAATTTTGGTTGATTTTTCGAAAAGTTGTGCGTTTTTAAAGTTAAGAAGATTTTCATGTTTGTACTAAAATCTATATCTTTACTATTTGTTTTTCCTGGTCCATATTTTCTGATTAAAGCCAATGATGTTAGATATCGATGCAAAATAGGATTAAAGTCATTCATTAAAGTACAACATAATTCCATGCAGATGCTGATGGCATTCATTGAGTGCTCCTCCAGCTATCTGAACATATGTTCGATTATGGAGGTGTTTATATGTATATATAGTATTTCATTTCGATGCAGCTTACATGAATTTTAAATTGTGCTTTTCAAGTTCATAATTAATATGGAATATGAAGCTTACTTTTTTCGTGTACTTCATAATTCACTGCATTAAATCTCTCTCACACTTAATAACTTAGTATTCATGATGGTATGCAATTGATTGATAAACGATAAGATACTGTATAGTTGCTAACAATGGTATTAATTTATTAGTATGTTGTAATAGTCTATTTCTGGAAAAAGTAAATTGAATAGTTCCTTTATTAATTTGGGTAAGGGGTAATACTGGTGTCGAGTATTGAGTACTATTTATTTGCCATTCGTTTCTTTTTCGATGTATTTTTACTTGTGGCACTTTTGTTGAACACGAACTGGCATTAAAAAAACATATTTTATCGCACCGAGTGCTCTCGTTTTGAGTCATATTGTTGTTATTGGTGTTCTCCATACCCTATATGAATTGAAGATGCACGAGAAGTGGGTATATAGCCACTTATAGGTGAGACTTTGACTTTGAAATTCGTAAGCAATATTTTCAAGCTTAAATTTAGAGGAAAACTTTTCAAAAGAAAATGCATCTTCAATTGAGTACCTCTTACTTTCAGTATACTTTGAGAAAAGGATATTTTGAAGTCGAGTGCACTTGTCAGTTATATACAGACATATGTTTTATATGTGTGTATCTGTGAGTATCGACCATGTGTGGATTGCATTCAGTCTGTCCAATCGACAAGCTGCCCTATGAATATATTTTTGAGCGTTCGTCTATTCAATGAATTTTATTTTTAATGAATGAACAACATTTTTCCGTTGGCGATAATTTTTTTTTTTTTTTGTAAATACTTTTTCTCTATTAGCGTTTGGTGTTCGCTGTTTGGCATACGTTATTCGCATATGAGGTTTTATTAGTTTCTTTTTTGCCAATTGATTGGAAATATTTCTTTTCATGTTTTCCAAATTGAAAAGCCGCAAATAAAAACAAAGAAAAATGCTCAATAAAAACACGAGAAACCAATACACACAACACTGTACAACACAATACATCGAATATGGTCAATACACTCGATTCCAGCACTTTTCCAAGTGCTCTTCGGCGATGGCATATGAATGTTCCTCCCTCTGTTTAGATAATAATAATTCCAAGCATTTTATTTGAGTCCGGCGTGCGTGTATTTCAGCCAAAAGATTTATGTATGTGCTCCTCTGCCCTCTGACAGATGATGTTTAGCTTATAAAGCTTTAATTTATTTTGTTTTGATTATTGGTTATTATTATGCGCAAATCCATATGGGATATGAAACACTTTGAAAGTACAAGTATTTCGGCAAGTCGTTTATACTCAAGCATTGTTTATTTATTTATTGAATGGGAAAGTTTATCGTTTATTTGCTGCCCAACAAAAGACCAAAGTGAGTAAAGTAGTATTAAAGTCGCAAACTTTAACTTATGTATATATGAAGTCAAAGAGTTTGTTATTGCAAGATAAGGTATATAAATAATTTATAACTAACCCTTAATACACATATTAAGTATATTTTCCATATATTGCAATGTATACCTATGAAGGTTAAAGGTTAAATGTGCATTAGATTTATGAATTTTTAAACGAGTTCGTTTTTTTCCAGAAACTCCATCCATCTGTTAACTAACAGTATTTCACAGTCAGAATATGTCGCTCTCAGCTCAAGTTGTTGACTTAACACAATTTCTCATTCTGTTAGGAAATTCAGCAAAATCATTAGGCGCCATTTTCAATTTATAAATTTCTTTAAATTTTTGTTATTTCCAATATATAGTAGTGCTTTATGAAACTCAACTAAATATAAATATTTGTTTTATTTATTAAAACTAACTTCAGTTATGTTCTTTTCTGTTTTTCAGACTCGACGAATAGAATTGTTACATTTATCGCATGCGATAATTTTGCCAGGCACTGAACGTCGGCAGCGCTGAATAGCTTTAATACAAAGAGAGAGAGCACACGAAAGCTAACTCTCTCTCAGTTTAACAGCAGTAGGGGCCCGAGCGACCCACTGACACACTGATACTGTTACACACACGAACAGTGCTGTGTCTTCGGCTCGGCTGATAACAGCGCGCAACAGTGTGAGTGAGTGAGAAGCGCTCTGTGAGCTGTCGACACGACACCTCTGCTTGGCTCTGTTAATGTTATGCTGCTGCTGCTGCTGCTGGCGCTAGAGCTGCTTGTATATTTGGACTACTGCTGTTACGCTGACACACACAGGCAGGCAGGCAGGTACGAGGCGAGTTGGCGCCTCTGCTGCTGTTCCCCATCTTTGGTTTGTCTGCTATCTTCTACTGCTGCTGTTGCTGCTGCTGCTGCTGGCGCTGCTGTTGCTGTTGCTCGCTCGCTCGCTCGGTGTGTCGGTCGATTGCGTTCCGAATTTACAGTTAAACTTTCAACGTGCGCGCATCAAGGCAGCGACAAGTGAATAGGCGGACGGGAACTGCGACGCGTCCGCAATTTTCACGCGTTCAACTCACGTTTCTCCCGATTTTTTTGAAACTTTTGCACTACGCGTAACGGTCAGTGAAAAGTGAAAATCCAAACTAAATGCAAAACAATCAAAAGTCATCAACAAATATATTTATATTTATATAAATTAATGCAAAACAGAAGCTAAAGCAGCCGTATTGTGCGTGAGAATTAAATAAATAGTACAAGTGGGAAAAATTGTGAAAATAAAATACGTCTAATTGAATTCAATGCGGAAAAACGGAAATTATTGAAAACAAAACGAAAATTGTTTGTGCTTGTTGCAAATGAAGCGAAATTAAATTGCTGCTATTAGTAATCTTGTTGTTGTAGTTGTTGCTGTTGGTTCGCGTCACGAATTCCAAAATATCGAAACTGAAAAATATTTCATGGGAAATTGTATCATACAAATGCCAAGTGAATGGACTCGAAATATATACATACATATATATATTTATATAAAAAAGAAAGAAATATCTACTTGAATAGAAATTAATGTTGAAATAATTTATATGTGTCTGCAGTTCATTTTTAATATACATTTAAGAAAACTATACAAAAGAGCAAATATTTATAATATATGAATGTACGCGAGTGAAACTAACTGGACAAATTGTGAAACACCTTCGCAGATTTGTTTTCCTGAACGGGTAGCTCGTGTTTTCCATTTATTTTAATTTTCCGGTGCGTCTTTATTATTTGTGCGTTAAATGCGGCGCGACAGTTGGCACCTGTTCAGCAACTTTTTGAAAAGCATTTAAAAAATCATTTCAACTTATTTATGCAAACGACCAGAGCAGCTGAACTACTCAAAAAGTGAGCGCGATAGCGAGACAGAAACGGAGACAGTGACAGAAACAGAGACAGAGATCGAGGGAGAGATAATACATACCTAGATGCGTCAATAAGATAGGGAGGAGGTTTCCCTAAGCAGACGTTGACCTAAAGTAAGTTTCTTTCTTTTCTTACTTATCTGTATCTGTATTCCTATCCATTCCTCATATGCTTATTATTAGATTAAGTTTTGTTTGTTCAGCACTTAAGAGTTTCCACTGTGGGTTCGCACTCATTATTTAACAAATCATTTGAGAACTTCAGATGCGAGACAATCTGAAAATGTCGACACCTCCAGGTTATCAATCTGCCACAATAAAACTTCAATTAGACATCTACTCAAACAGATGAGCATGCACATCAAGTACACACTATACTATACTATACTATACTCTTCAATAATGGCGCAGAATTGTGCAATTGACTTACCCCCAAATGATGCAGCTATTGTCAATTCGAGAGTCGTCCACTGAGATTTGAGATTGTCATGCCATGCGCTTGACTGGGTCATCAAATGTATACTCGAATTATGGATATATTCTGTGACATTCTCCTTTCCATTCCCCTTCTCATTCATTCCTGGCACCATCGTGATCATCAAGTGCAATTCTCTGTGGGAATTGTTGCTATCCAAATAATTGGCAAATTGGCAATGCAGATATAGATACCACTGTGTGTAGTGTTTGAAATTGCTATTCATTTCTGTATTTTTCAAATATTACCAACATGAAAAGTCTCATTAAATCTCAGCTCATCTCATCTCATCTCAACTCAACACAACTCATCTCATTTTATCTCGTTTTGTTTTAGAATATTTGCCAAATTGTATGCATAAATGAGACCATTTTCAAACATTTTGTAACGCTTCGGTTGCTCAACAATTGCAACACCGAAATTGTATCTTTGATGTTGCATAAATTACCAGCACAACTGTGTGTATTGTACATTTACACTTAACTGCAAAACAACAAACTTAATTGCCCAAAAAACCAAATAAAACGCAAAATGGCGGCAAGTGCGATTCATTCACTCGCTGTCTCTCTGTCTCTGTCTGTCTGTCTCTGTCTCTCTGTCTGTCTCTCTGTCTCTGTCTGTCTGTCTGTCAGTTGGTCTCTTTGTCTTTGACTGACTCACTGTCTGAGATGTTGAGACTGGAGACTGGGAATGGATGTTAGTGCTGCAGAGCTGAAATGATGCCAACAATAATTACACCAACATCTATAGCACTGCCAACAACAACAACAACAACAACAACATCAGCAGCAGCAGCAACAATAATTATAACAAGAACAAGAAGAAGAACAAGTGCACAGCAGAAACAGCCTTGAACATGAAATGTGAAAAGAACCTTGCCAAGAGATGTAAAACAATTCATGTGGGCACTTACACTAATTGCAGCTGATGTGCAGATTATTATAGCTGGGAGTGCCACAGCAACTCTTTACACTCTCTTTTCTCCCTCTCTCTCACTCTCACACTCACTCTCTCTCTTACTCTTGCTCTCCAATTTTATAAGAGCCGCGTGCATTTTTTTTTTGGTTATGCCCAAAATTACTTTAAATGGCAGAGGACACGGCTGCTTTAACAAAATATTAAAATATGCTGCCAATGTTGAAAAACAGATTGAACATTTACGAAGAACTTTTCAAAATATTTCAGTCAATGCATGCTGATTTTTAATTGCATTTGTCATTTGAAATTTATTTTATTTTTAATTTTTTTATTTATAGAACAAATAGATTGCTTACATTCCTCTCCAATAGAATTTTCAGCTACATTTCAAAATATCCATGAAAATCCATGAAGATATTATTGAAATACGTATGCTTTGAAATTGGCACCTGCTATGAACAATTTCGAAAAACCAACACCATTTATTAATTGCACAAAGATTGAGTGTAAAATTCAACAGGACAATGGTGCGTATACGTTATTTACTTTGTTGGACACCTTTTAAGGTATTGTTTGGTAGGTGCTATGATTTCATGTGGCTACCACATGTGGTGCTCCCCCACCAGCATTGTTGTATCTGCAAAAGGTATGCAGACAAAAGGAGAAGGCAAAAGTGAGACAGAAAGAGAATAAGAGACAGAGAGAGAGAGAGCTTGAAAAGAATGACAAAAGCGTTGCACGAAGTGCCAACAATATGACGGAAATGGTATTGAAGCGTGGGCTTGGCACATTGTTTGTTCAACTTTGTCGCGTTTGTTTTACCAAAAAATATTGCGCATACGCCACCGAAATCACGACCAAGCTTAACGTTTGCCAAATGAGCAAAATAAACGCTTCTGCCATTTGAAATACATGAAGGAAAACCAAACAGAAACAGCAAAAACAAAATGCCAACTAAGCTCCATAAAGCTCTTAATTAATTAATAATTAATCACAAACAGTAAAGCCGCCATGCAGCCAGCGCCAAAATAGCCGTTATCTAGGAATCGCTTCAAATTCAACTGCAAAATCCACGGTGTCTAATTATTCCACTATTCCTCAACTATTAAGAGGTTACTCGCATGTCCAACACAAACACACACTCACTTGGTTTACCTGAGAGACTTCAAAGCACATTCACACTCATTCACTGTCACGTTCAAGTTCCCACACTCACTACACACACTACGCACTCATAAACACACACGCACACTCATTGTCACTGCCAATGTCCAGGCAAGTCTGCCGCCTGTTGGCCATGCCATACCGCTTATCATAATGACCGAAATGCTCTAATCGGGGGCAATTAACGTGACCAAATTTAATTTCCGCCCAGGTCGCTATCACGGACGTTGCGTTGGCGTAGACGTCGCAGTCGCAGTCGGAGTCGCAGTCGACGTCGACTTTGTCTCACTGCTCGCCGTCTGTCGTCGGCAGAGATTCGGCATATTATTTACACAATATCATTTGCTGGATGGCGTCTAATGCCATTGGAAATCCATCATGTTGGGCAGCACTCATTCCATTATATATTCTCAGTTTTTCTTGCTCTCTATTCATGTTTTGCGGCCTGCTTTTGTGTTTATCCGTGGCTAAAGATAAATGTCTGAGCCACACGAAGCCACCACTCAGACCACTTGGCTCTGATTAGCAGCTGTCTGCCAGGTATTTTCAAATGGAACATAACATAGAGTATGAGGGCATGAGGTTTCCATTTCGGCCTTTTAAACTCTTGGCAGCTGTATCCCGGTTGTCGACTGTCGGTTGTTGTCGGATCACGGGTCACGCCCCCATTTTGTAATATAGTTGGTGAAATGTGCGTCTTGAGTGTAATTTTTGCCATGCCCCGCAGATGAGAGAGAGGGTCATAAGGATAAGAGAGACAGAGAGAGGCAGAGAGAGAGAGAGAGAGTTCTTGAGAACACATCAAGCAAATTACTTATGTTAATTAGTTGCCGCTCCTAATGAGAAATCGTGCAGATCTTACAGCTGCTGCCTGTAGCCATAATTTCACTTTAAAGTCCGAGTCCTTGAAAGTCCGGAAATTTGATCAAATTATATTTCAAGTCAATTAAAATACAATTCACAATTGCAGCTAAATTCAAATTGTAAATTGTTCAAAATGCATAAGCAGCTCCTCTGAAATATATATTCAGTTATAATAGGATTACTGCATTAAATAACTCAACAAAATTTAAGCGACTCAATTCCAATGCAAATTTCAATTATTTTCAATAGTTTTGACTGTAGGGAGTTTAATTAAGTAGCATTTAAAATTTGATATAATATCTTTGCTTAATCATGTCATTCAAATCTCTAGCTACAAGTTTTCCTCATATTTGTATATGATGAGCTTAAGACTGTCTCAGCTTCATTTCAATATAATTATAAGCTTAAAAAGGATACTCAAAGGAATTGCCCTCAGACAACTTTTCCAATTTCCATGTCTCTTTAATCGCTTTGCCTTTTCCATTTGAATTCAAATTTGAATTTCATTAAATATATACGGTGTATCGATTTACACTTTATGCCAAAAAAAGTAATTAAATTTTAAATCGCATTGTGAAAATTTCATAATTGATAAAAAAAAAAATAAAATAAATTACAAACAAACAAACAAACAAATAAACAATCGTTAAATTACCAGAAGGCTGGTAAAAATCCATTTGGCTTAAATTAAGTTAAATTGATTGAGCAAAGCTGCATCAGGCTCCCTCCTGAGGGCATGGCATTCCCCACATAATGATGGCTTCATGCATGGCCATATCCCGGGGCGAAAAGGGCAGATGCATTACATTTGCAGTTACGACAGTTAACGGCAGCTTAATTGCAGTAACGGTATTTCAATAATTTAATATTGACATAATGCAATGAGGAAAAATTGTTGCCTTTATAGATGTTATGAAAAACTAATTAAGCAACAAGCGCTTTTTGCTTCGAGTTGTTATTCCGTTATTCAGTTACAATTTTTTAATTGATTAATTCAAATTGCAGCGCTCGCCGAGAGGCTCTGCAGCCGCCGGCATAATAAACTTTTCAGCTTGCATAATATATCTTAATTTTGTGCATAATTAATGCCTGCCATTAAGCATTATTCTCCAACCATGAACTCACCGACTCTCTGTCTGCCGGAGTGGCTCTTGGTCTAGCTTTGCGGCTTGTGGGGGGCGCACACAATGGGCATAATTAAAATGGCGCACGCACAAACACACATACACACACACACACACTCCAACACATACACATTCATACACTGGCATGCAGTAATAAGAAGGACACGTAAACACTCCACTTAACTGGCAGCGATATACCATTTGATCCAGCTATCAATCTCCAAAGTGGAGCACATTACGTATACGCAACGCATACGCCGCAGGCCGTGTGTAGCTCTCGTACGCTCGTATTACGTATACGCAGAGTGGTCGCTTTCGGCAACATTGTGTCACACACTCCTTTACACCACAGGCACACCGGTAATATTGATGGGCTGCCACAATTTTGAGACACACCACTGTCCCAAGAACTGACTGCAGGCGACAGGCGACATTCGACAGGCAGCAGGAGCTGTGAGTTAACAACTGTCAGTTGGCAGGCAACAGTTACAACGGCAAGAGAATTGCCAATTACTGTTCGTCAGTGTATTAAAATGCCATAATTGCAAATTTAAGCGCTGTTCTCTGCGGTTACCCAGACGACTACGAGCTGCTCGCTCATCTTCCTTCTGCCGGCCCCGCCAGCTGACAAAGTTGATTATTGTCTGTGCTGCGGTCCTGATGTTACACAGAAAACAAAAGCAAAAGAGTTAAGAGTTAAGTATTTGGCAAAAGTTTGCTGCAAACCATTTTCAGCTTTAAAACTTTTGCCTGTTTGGGTTAGTTTCGAGATAAGTTTCTAATATAAAGGCCGGTCAATTTAACAAGCTGACATTTATCGATCTGGAAATCTCTACAACGGCATTCACATACTCTGTGCCAAGTCAATTATATATTTAATCACCTATAATTAAAATTAACTTTAAGCCTCAACAGACCTGTGTGGTTGAAACATCTGCTCCATTTTATTGAAATTTGTCCCTTAAAGCGCTTGTAATTTTATGGTCGATGCTCGAATTTAGATGAAGTCATTTAATGGCTGATTGAATGTAATTGAAAATATCCCAGACGTATATATTTTAAATTATTACAAATCTTGTTTAATAAACATTTCATTGAACTTCAAATGAAGACATAACACAACAGTGTCCCTCCGTCACTTCAGTTTAGACAACAGACACATTAACTTTTATTGAATCGTTTTACTTGAACTTGACACAATGTCACAGAACATTGGCAAGTCTCTTCGACATGGGAATTATGAAGAGTGTATGATATGATACAAGTTGGTCAAGTGTCTTGGCTTGCCATTAATTAAATTGCAAATTGGCCCAACACAATCTGAACTTGGCCATTGTTTGTGGTTTGATTAGACATTAGACAAGACCAGGCCACAACCAAACCGAAACATGTTCGAATTAAGTGGCCCGAAATCCCTCACTGCACCACCTCCACCTCCACCTCCACCTACACCTACCTCTGTTGCTGTTACTTCCCTCTACTACTACCTTGGCTTCCATGAATTGGCCAAGTCTCCAGGGTGCATTACATGTGTAAAATGTGAGAGTGTGCGAGTCTTGCTTTTAGTATACGTCGAAGTGCTTGAGTGGTCATGCATACTACACCTACAAATCTAATACAGCATATACATATACTGAGTGGAGTGTAGAAGTGGGTGTACATATGTGGGTGGGTGTGAGTGTGTGTTGGTGTTGGTGTATGTGGCTGAGCTCCTTGTTGCCATTAATCAAAGCGAATGCCCGGACAGACATTCGCGAGTGGCTGCCGCTGGTCTACTTTATGGGCTAATTGCATATATGGCCTACAGCGTAGATGGTGGGCGTTAGTGGGTGTGGTGATTGGTGGATGACGAGTAGTGGATGGCGGATGGTGGGGCGTGAGTGGTCCCACACTAATTGTAGACATCTTTTACCTGATTGTATAATTGGTAGGCCAGTGCAAAAGTTGGAGGCACTCGCTAATTGAATGTAATCAGCTTTGGCTATTAATTAGCTGCCTGTAAACAAAATGCACTCAAAGTCAAAGTCTTTCAGTATGTTACACTATACGATTGAATATCGTAATTGCATTCTCTAATAAAATGTTTTCATTTAGAAATGTTACCGACTCCCTTGCCAGACAGTGTGATTAACTATAAGACATGCTCTTCACAGTTCAGCACCTGTATCTCGATTGCAGTGTGTGATGTGATGATGATGATACTCGACGTGTTTTGCAAATATTTATTAATCGTATTTGTTATTATTTGAACAACAGTAATCAATTGCGACAAAGCAATTAAAAGCTTTCCCTGTTATTATAATGATAAGTAATTATTATTGTTGTTGTTGCTGTTGGTGCTTAAACACTTGTAAAAACAAAAGGCCACGGGGAACTGCGACACCCGCAAACTATCGCTTGCCATTAGAATCAGATAATTGTTGCATGGAATTAATTGCAACTGCCACAGCTGCTCTGCTCTGCTCTGCTCTGCTCTGCTCTGGTCTGCTGTGGCAATGACACTGACCCAGCAATTTGAATATTAACTATAATGCCATTTTAAATTTATGTGTCGAACAAACTAAAATTCCATTAGATGAAATCGCAAACGGTGTGTGACAGCTTGAACAGGGAATTGCTTTTGGGGCAACTATATGATAGTGTGTGCCAGGAATGGGGGAATGAGACTAGAACATGACCAAGCTAACCTTATTTTTGTGGATTATGTTTTGCTCGTGTGGCATGTGCAGCAGTAAGCTTACCACACACGAAGTGACCTTCAGCAAAAACTCTTTTAATTGAGCAGCTCAGCAGCTGCAGCTGCAGTTGCAATATATGCAAATAAGCCAATTTAAAGTGGAAACTTGGCCAAAAAGACCTTCAAAATTATTAAAGGGGCCATACTGATTGTGGGTGTCTAAAATATTATCTTATCGATCGTCTGCTATTCTGCTTTGTCAGGGCTTTTGGCATATGATCGATTCGTGGCAGCGTGTTCAAACAGATCTTTAGTAAGTGCCCAACATGGATCACTATATAATATATCTAAAAAGTAAAAGTTGTTTGAAGTAGGCTAAGTTATCGGACGGAACAACAGATTTAACATGATATCAAAATACGATATATTTATAAAAATAAATATGAATTTTACTTTTTTGTTTTTGGTTATCTAATCAAGTGGAGTTCGCCTTCACTTTCTCTTTGCTATATATATATACTCTTGATATTGACTATCGTTATATCGTCTGGCTAAAGAATGAATTATTAAATTCGTCAAGTGGGAATTTATTTTCATTATGTAGTAGACGTTAGTCACTGACTGAATCATTGAAATCATTTCCATTCAATGAGTCTCTGCCGCCTTAAATAAACACATAACCACCTCATATATTTCACAGTGTAAATAAATTAAATTCAAATCGAAATTGATATTGATATAAAAGTCAAACTTCTCTTAGTATGTGTTAGTACTGTATACTTGTATATAAGGACTAACTAAAGTTATCAGCAAAAGAAGCGGCGCCGCTTGTGCAGTTCATGAATTGCGGTGGGCCGTGGAGGGGGTGTGGCTCCGACTTTATCACTTCTTAATTACGTTACTGATAAGCTGATTTCACTTTTTCTTTCTTTTGTTTTGGGCTGCCTCGAAACTGCCCGTTTCTTGATATCAGAAGTCAACTGTTTCAACTGTTTTTTTTTTGTTTCGTACCGTGTTCCTCGTTCCTTTGACTTTGGTGCTGTATGAGGGAGAACTGTTTGCGGAGCTCTAGAAGTGCACAGTTGAGATTTAGTTAATAAAAATTAATAGCCATGTGATTTGTTTGGCCTTTAGTACCGCCAACGAACTGTTTTTGGCAGTATTTTATGACCAGATTGTGTATACTTTGTGTCGGGGATATCTCGATTGTAAATTGATGTGTTATTCCACTCTTAATGATGGGGCATATATGAGCACTTTGTATGCTGGTATATATTAAGGCATGCACAACTACTTGCACGTCATTGGAATGTTTGCCTAATTATTTATTTGACGCTTTAATTACGCATTTATTGCCAGCGGCCAACAGCGCGTATACGTAATATCAACAATGCACGGTAACAGCAAGCGGTCGCAATTCATAAAAGTCATTGACACGGCAACAAAGTGATAAAAATAAATGGCATCGGCATCGGCATAGTTATAGTCATTTATTTATTTATTTGTCCACGCTGATATTTTATTTATTAATAATACATATTTTATTTATTTTTGTGCACTGTCAGCGATAGTTGTATCGTGCTGCTTTTTCGGCTTATTAAGGTATTCATTATATTACATCAGAGCAGTTTTCCTGACCTAGACGGGCCTTCGGCATGACCTGTAATCTCCACTATAATTTTTGAGATATTCTACGAATATTATCGCAACAAACTGATAATAAAAAAACTGTTGCTCATTTGTGCGTATTCAAGGCCGTTTTTCGCTTGCCACTTATAGATAAATCGAGCGTAAATAAATATCAAAATCAATTTTTACTTTTATTTATAAATGTATTTCTAGAAGAAAATGACATAGGAAATTATTTAAAATTTTATAAAATTTTAATTAGTGTAAATTCTTCGAAATTGATTTTGCAATTGAAAAATATTGTTTAAATAAATTTATAGTATTTTATACAATCCTCAAAGCGCATATTATATTAAAATGGAATTCTTTGGTGTTAATCGTGATAAATTTGATAACGGTAATATATGTTATACATTCATTTGTTATACCATTTGGAATTTTCATTTTCAGCATTTTGCTGGCCATTAACGATAATTGATTGCTCCACCGAATGCAATTTAATTTACCATTTATAGTATGTAGTTGAATTCCAACACACCACATTTATACTATGAAAATTAATAAACAAAATTTAGATTTATCATATCTACTCGGCTGCTTAGCAACTCTATGAATCCAAAATGATTTGTGCTGATGATGACTGTCTGTATTTATTAATTCAAAATAACTTTTAAATGATACATTTATGAATGAAAATATTATGGGTCTGATAAATGTTGATATCATGATAATGTATGCAAATGAAATGCGTGCATTGTTATGAATGATTTATGATGATGCCACACAAATAGGAAACTGCATACGAAATGTGTTTGCATATTTCAACGGAACTATGTCATGCTAATTGGGATTAATTATTATACAGTCTGTCTATAATTAGATATTGACTTCAAATGTTTGCCATAATGCGCTCTAAGGATGTTGAACACAGTCAATGTGGTTCCTGTTTAATTTGTGTTTGTCAGCTCCTTTTGGTCGACCACGAACTTCGCTTGCAGTCGGCCAACTTCCTGCATTCGTGGTTACAAGCACCATCCCTTACAAACACATGCATACATATTCATATATATACAGCTATATTTCGCATACATACAGAAGCCCCATAATTTGACTATAAATGTTTTTTGGTGCTGGCGCAGCTATTCCCATAAATCTTTCGGCTTATTTAGCATCAGTTTTACGTCGATGTGTGTGGGTTGTTATAGCCTACCCCAACTCCTTGATGCCCCCATTTTGGGCTAATAGTGGTGAAGGCGACCCCGTGACATGTCATAAATTTGACTCATTTTTTAGAGCGCGATTTGTCCTCGACCCTGTTAAATGGCACGCGTTGCGTTTTGCCATCGATCAGGAAACTGAACAGCGATTTCACAAGTTCCAATTTAACCCTGGCTGCCATTGCTATTTATGATTCTGTTTATGTATGAGTGTGTAAGTGTGTGTGTGTGTGTGGATAAATGCAGCGTGTCTAAGCAAATCCATGTCCTGCACGCAACTCATACGATATATCGGAAATGTCCTTTCCGCAACTCCATAACCTATAACCTTGCTGCTTGAACTTAACATTCCGTCGCATCGCAGCCTTCCATGCAGTCAGCGTTTAGTGCCATTATTATTATTATTTTTTTTCTTTTATTATTATTATTTTCCTTAGTTTGTTTTTATTATTTTCCTTTAGCTGGGTTGCATTCTAATGGTTTTTATTGATTTTTTGTCTGTGCTGCACGCTGTAAACTTGGGGACCCATTGCAACCTCATCTCCTTGTAATTTTACCACTGCCATTACCTGACACGCTGCCTTTAACACCCTCCCCCCCCTCCGTTCTCTCCGTTCGTTATGAGCGGTTTCCATCAATTGGGGCGTGCTAATGGCTCCCAACCATGGCATCCATCTGAGTTGAGTCCACTGACAGTTTCGCTCTAGCTGCCATTTTATGTGCTGCATCTTCTACTCTCAGATATGCTGCCCTTTGTCCACCTGACCAGCTTGACTTGCTCTATTGACCTTAACTATCTGACATATAATATCAGAGTAGAGGTAATTTTCCTGTAAAGTATGTAATTTCGAAACACAAATTAATTGCCATTATCACTGATGAAGGTTTTGTTGGTGAATGAGAAATCATAGCTTTCGCTAAAAATGTATTTGCCCTCTTACTGGTTTTTATAGTCTATAAACTCAACTTTATTTAGCACAATTTCTTTATTATGAGCAGGGTATATTTTAGTCGTTCAATTTGCATTTTAAATGTTGTTGACATTTTTTGTGTAGTTCGTTGTGCCACATTTTGCTTCCCTTGGGTCGTGTTTTTGCTTCCGCTGTGCACGCCTCGCTTATCAGCGTATTTTCAGTTTGTGCTGTGGGTTTCTCAACTTCTCTGAGACTAAGGTTAAGACTCCGAACTGAGACTGAGAATCGACTTCAACTAGCACACACACTCTCTCTCTCTCTCTCTCTTTCCGTCTCTCTCTCTCTCTCTCTGTCTGTTTTTCTGATGCTTGCTCCTGTCAGGTTGTTTGCCTGCTTTTTGCATGTCATGCGCTTGTTTGTTTTACGTTTCCTTCCGCTTTCAATTTCTCGTTACCCACTGACGTAGCATTCGTTCTCCATCTTTTCCATCTTCTTCTATGTTTTGTGGATATTTTGCTTATTTTATTTTTATGCTTGCATATATTGTAACTACATTGTGCATGTGACATCTCTCTGTCGTGGCTTCAGTTGTCATCTGAAGAGTGCAGCTTGAGGTGCGCGTCTGTGGCATGGACATGAACAGTAGCTGCAGCTCGTGGCAAGTAGCCCCATCTGGTTGCAGTTGGCCAAGAAGTGTGCCAAGGCTTGGGCTTTTGTTTCTTTCAATTACTTTTCACAGCCAGCAACAACACAAGAAATTAATTTCTTAGCGATCTTCCAGCTATTTGTCAAAGTGCAAAGCATTTCTGCTTGAGGTTGCTTTAAAATTCAGTAGAGACAAACTACATATATTATGTACTGAGGACATAGACAAGTTCGTTGATTTAATGCTTTGTTTATTTATCGTACGTTTGTTATGCTATGGCTTAATTGAAATCTAATTTAATTTATGACCATAACAACCACACTCCTCCACACACACACACACACACACACACACACACATTACATTCACATGAGAGTGCAACAACTGTGGCTGACCCATAATACACAATATAAATATTTGCTCACTGCTTGCAATACATACACACATCTATTATGTAAGAGACCCTCTCTCTACGTGTGTATGTATGTGCTGTATTAGATGGTATTTTAATTGAAATGCCAAAGCTCAATGTCTGCTTTAAGACTGGGGCCAGGAAGAGCAAAGGCACCGCAAGTCACGCGGAAGTAACACGGCATCGCCATCATTGAAGGTACACGTATTAAATACATTAACTTATTGATTTTCCATATACATACCAGTAAATATGCCACTCACAAACACACACACATACACTCTCACACCCTTACACACATTTTGAGGATGAATGTCTCGGTGACGTTCACATTGTTTGCTTTCTGCCAGCCCAGATCATATCAATAATAACAATATATGTATGTATGTATGTATTTATGAATATATGTCATGACTCTGTTGTGCTCTGCCAGACATGGCACAGCTCCTACCCGTAATAATAATTGGAAGGACCGAGGTCCGAGCACGGTCACCCGCAGCGCGACCACAGGAAATAGAAATGGACGCGTGATTTAATGTTGCAAACAAGTTATGCGATATAGGAAAAGCAAAATATATTAAAAAATGAACAAAAATAAATATTATTTATAGTTAAAGCGATAACAATATTTATTTATAATCATAATTTAAAATATACACGAGTATTTGCAAATAAATTTACCCTCATAACTCAATCAACTCTGTGATTGATTAGACAGAGACAAAGGAATAACAAAAAAAAAATGTGATTTGTATTCAGGCTTGATATTTGTTATTTCGTAATATCAATAAATATTTTATTTATTAAGGGGTTAGGTGTTAAGTAGTTGTAATTGTATAGTTATGGTACGTTTTGTTGTACCGGTTCTATATTTAATAAACAAAGTTTCCAAAAAAAAAAAAAAAAAAAAAAAAAAAATTTGATTTAATTGCTTGTGCTTTCGTGTTGTCACGTTGTCATCTCAGCCAGCTGACTGAGCCTGGATCCTAGAGCCTGGTGTCGCTGTGGGACTGTGTCAAGTGATTGACGCAACCAGAGGCGCCAACGTACTAGAGTCTGTGGCATAGACCAGTAAACGTCTCGTAAATGGACCATTGACAATTATAAGGCTACTAAATCGTGTGAATGACACACACACATAAATATATACATACATATATATACATATATATATTTATTGTCTTGTTTGGTCATAGCATAAGGTATAACAAACTTCTGGGGCATGTCGTGTGCACAAATCGGATTCAGACAACCGAGTTGTTGTTGAAATCATCACTAGCTGAGCAATATTATATATACACTGGAGTATGTTTGTATGTGTGTGTGTGGGTGCGTGGAGAAGAGAGGGGGTTATCTTGTAGTCGTTGTATTACGATTGCATATTATTCAATTAAAATCGCACTATTAAGAGTATTAAACTTGTTGGGACAACTGTCAGACGCACGCAAGACTCACACGCACACGCACTCGCAATCAATGTCAACAGAACTACAAGCAAGCAAGCAAGTAAGGGAAATTCTCACACACACACACATACGTGTATGCATGTATGGGTGACGTCCTTGGCTAGCCCATTAAGGCTTGCAAGTCGTTGCCGGAGTAAGACACACATAAATGTCAGCTACAAGATTTGATAGCCTCGGGTTAAGACTAAGCACTAAGCGTATGCGTGTCAAAGCTGTAGGCGAAAAGGGGAAAAATGGGGGCGTATCTATATAGTATGTGTATATGTGTGTTTGTGTGTGCGTAGGTGTGTTTGTATAGGTTAATGTGCAGACAGTTGCCGAGCATCTAAACGGGGATGTGTTGTCCCAGCTGTAAAAGTGTGCAGTCTTCTTTGTTTGCTTTGCGTCTATCTATCTTCTGCTGCTGCTGCTGCTGCTGCTGCTCCTTCTTTCGCACTCACTGTGAACTATCTTGTTGGCCCCTAAAAGCATGCTACAAGAAAGTTCACATGCCTTGGTGGCCCTTAAATGCTCCGTTTAGAATAAATATATTTGAAACTAAAACCTTTATGGCCATGCTAAAACAATCACTCACTGTGGAAACCCAATAAGAATTCTCTGCTTGACTTTATGCCATTTTATTATATTATTCGAAAGTACCAGTATACGTATATGCAATAGCAACTAGAGCGTCATGTGCTTGAATGTCTGCAACAAATTAGGCAATGTGCTGAGAAAGCATGGGAGAGCATACAGTCTTCATGGACAGCCCTAGGTTCTGGGAGTTGCTTCAGCTGCTGCTGCTGCTGCTGCTGACGTTGCCCCATCTGGCACGATTTTAAGAGGCTCGCATGTGCTGGTAAAAGTTGCTGCTGCTACAGAAAAGTTGCCCAAAAAACGTAGGGGAAAAATGGAAAATTTGCTGCCCCCAGTGAACTTTTTGCATAGGATGTGTAGCTGTTGGGGCTGCAGCTGTGCGCCACTGGCGCTAAGTGGCACCCAGCCAAGGCGCACAGCATCACCAACTGAATTTCGTCTACCTTCCGTTTTCCCAAATACTCCAGGCTGCCTAAGAGCCTGCTAGTCTGACTACCAGTTTGTTTTCGGCTGCCTTTGGTTGCCTGCTGAGTGCTGATATTATATGGGGACATGCCTACCCCAATGATGCCTTCGTTTTACGGCTAGCGTTTCAATTTTTTATGGTTCAAGTTGCTGTAAATTTTGTTAGGCACTGCTTCTTCTTCTTCTTCTACTGCTACTTCCACTTCTACTTCTTCTTCAGCTTCATCTTGAGCTGCTTATGTGCTGTATGTGGTACTGGCAGTTTGCGTGTCCTGCCTGTTCTGCAATCGATATTCTTGATGCTGCTGTCCAGCTGTGTGTCTGTTGGCGCTTTATTAGCTACTTGGTGCCCCATCAGTTCAAAATCGTTTATTTACAGAGTTTTACAGATCGCCCAGCGCTTGCTACGCCCCTGTCTGGGCATTTCAAGTTCCGGGGTGTTTGCATTAATGGCATTTTTTTCAATAGCTTTGAACTTTAATAAAACTTCTCTTTCTCTATCTCACTCTCTGACTCTCTCTGTCTCAGTCACTGGGATGTGGCTTAAACCACATATACGCATGGCATGCGCACAATTCCATTCACACTTTGTCGCTGTGCGGTGTGAAAAATACGGCTTAACAGTACATTTACTAGTGAATTTATGTGTTTATAAAGAGTACGTGAAAGTGTTTGTGTGTGTGTTTTGAGTTGCCAAGCAGCGCGTATTATTGGAATGCGATTAGATATACCATATATTATTTAATTTTCCAACAGATACTTTTGGTTAACCCCAAAGTTCACACTTTGAAATATACAGCAGAGAACACTCTTTAAGAAATATTGAAATACTTCAAATTAAGTCAGAGTTAAAGTCAGTTCAAAATAAATTTATTTTTTTATGATTTGGCTAAATCTGTTCAAATATTTATTAACGGATTTCATTCTTCTTCTCGCCGTTTTTAAAGCGATTTCGTCAGTTCGAATTCGAATGCGAATTCTACATCAATTATTGAAACTCTTCCCTCGAACAAAATGCTGACTCCACCCATTTAATTTGCACTTTAACTTAAAAAAAAAAAAAGACTAAAAACATAAAGAGAGTTTGTATGCAATGTGACTGCTGTTTGTAGAGGAGGGAGGTGGTTGGGCGGACTTCAATTTATGCGAAATCACGTATGCCATGACATAAAAAACTATAAATAATGCAGCAGCCAAATGCATTGGGAATCCAAGTGGGTGCCTGTAGGTGTATACTGAGTGTGTGTGGGTGTGGGTGGGAGTGTGTGGCCTGCATTCCATATGCTGAAATAAGTGAAACAGAAATCCAATAGAAATAGGCAGAGAAGGGAGGGGGTGGCAAAGTGGTGGCTTCTACTTCAATCTCTGCTATATCAACTATACATCATATATATATATGGACTGTGTCTATGGCAAAGCATTTACATCGATATGTGAGAGCTGTGCTGTGTCGAGTTGAGTAAATATATTTACTCTACGGTGAACTGTGGATCAACGTCAGGACTTCTGTCATGACACACAACTTACCACTTACCATCGGGAGTGGGTGTGTGAAGAGGGAAGGGAGAGAGGGAGAGATTGCCTACGACCTTGTTTGAACCATTACTGAGGCCTGCGCTAATCTTTTTTATGTTACCTACCGATGAGAGAGCTTGGCTCGAGAAGTTATTTTCGATATTGGGTTACCAGAGATTCAATAAAAGATATTTTTGAATTGTTGCCTACGTCGGCATCGTCATCGTCATCGTCATCGTCATCGTCGTCATCAACATCGGCTGTAGGCACAAATGTCTCTGGTACTTCAATTTTATTTAACATTTTGACTGGCAGCCTTCGAGCAGCTCTGAGTGGCATTTCGTATCGAGTTTATTAGGTTCATCAAATGCTGTCAACAGTCAACATATGCGACTTTATTTGGGTCTTGCTCCTGGCAACAATCTTGACTCGAGGTCGTGCACATTTTGCTGTGGCACTCAGGGGAATATCTACTTACTAGATGGAATCAATGAATTAATGCTGCTGATCCTCCCACAATATGCTACTTCATATTAACTGATAATTTATATAATATCAACATATGCAATTTTATACAATTTATTTAAATTGTTTCTTTGTATCTCTTTGCAGCATCATTTGAAGCAAGTTAATCGCACTTTAGAGATTTGAGGTAAGTCTGCGAATTTTCTATATATGCAGTCAAAACATATTTCAATAAAATATGAAAGTGGGCGAGTTTTGGCTCTAGATTAGACGATAAAAAACCGCATTAAGCTGTCTGGAAGAGATAACTTCATATGAATTTATTGACGTTTATATTTTGGCTGCTGGACAGCGGTCAGTTCTCCTGGGCTCCACTTGTTTGTTGGCATTTCTCTCATTCTATCTGTTTCTGTTTTTCCATTCCTTCTCTCATGTTATTCTGTGTATTTTTCTTTTATTTTTTTTTTTTTTTTTTGTTGGCCAAGTATACGAGCAGCAAGTCAAGCATGAAAAGGCCAACATCCGCTGCGGCTAATGTGCTGTCATTTGTATTGGTGGGAGGGATGTTCAAGTTGGGGTTTGATTGTTCAAGTGGATTTGCTACCTTTCAATATACATATATATCTCTGTATCTGTGTGTGTGTGTGTGCGATTGTTTGTGTGTAAATGTGGCATAAAAAAAAAACACATAAATAAATGAGCTACGTGCAGGGGATTTGCAATAGCTGCCATTTCTTTTGTCATAATCAATCGTTGGCCATGATTTATGCAAAAGAAAATTTGCTCTTTCAGCGGCAAAAAACTGTGTTGAATTTAAATCAAAGTCAGGCAAGAGGACCAAAGCTAAGCAGAGCAGGGCGCTTAAAACCTGTGGTTGCCTTTTCACAAATTTGTTTATTCATTTCTTGTTGTTATTGTATTGGTTTTTTTTTATGATTTTTTTCGGTTGGCCTTTTCCTGTTGCTTTGCTGTGGTCAGGCGGCGTTTTTTGGTTAATTATGCAAACCAAAGTGAGTGCTGCAGGCCAAGCTCCGGTTGTGGTTTGTGCAACAATGGAGCCCGGAGAGGGGCGGGGGGACAACCAGGTACAGCATTTAAATGGCTTACGGAATGTGCCATGCAAATTGTATAAGGCCAGGTGAATAAAAGCATGCAAAAAAGAGCACTCTCTCTCTGTCTCTCTCTATATATGTGTTGGGTTACGTTGCTCTCTTTTGGGGAGAGTCCTCCATCAACAGGTACGAGAAAACTAAACATTCTGATGCTCGGTTGTTGCAACGCTCGGCAACTTCATTATGCGTCTGGATTTGTTTACACAATCCCTTCTCTCTCCACTCTCCACATTGCAATGCTCATGAGCTGTATGTATGCACTCAAGTGTAAGCGTAAGTGGGTGTACGTGAGTGTGTGTAAGTGAGTGTGCGTGTGTGTGTGTGTGTGCGCGTCTGCTGTGTGGCTGTTTACAAAGGTGTCTGTCACTCAGACAGTGGTGGTTGCTATGGTCATTGGTCACCCGCTGGCAGCCCACACTAGACAAGCCATTCGTATCCTGTGACCGCATCCTGTCGCCGGCAGCCCGCCTGTTTGCCTGACTTTCTGAATGACAAGCGTACTTTACAGCCTGCTTAGATGGCCGGCAATGCGTCCCTCGTCTCCCTCGAACGCCCCTCGACTCCCATTTCCGGTTACATTGTGTTCGCTTATGGCGCGTCTCTGCGCATTCATATGACTGCTCATGCCAGGCTCTCAGACAAGCATTTTGACGCCAGGACGAAGCCGTGTCAGTCATCCAAGTTGCCTAACGAAGCATCAACTAAGCGCTCTTTTACTTTCTCTCACTCTCTACATAAACAGTGTTATCTATGTGTGTGTGAGTGTGTGTCATTGTGTGGCATAGTTCACAAGAAATCAAGCGTTATGAAGCCCACCAGGCCGCACTTATGCAGCAAAAGCCGCCATCAGTTCAAGTTTATATTCTCATACTTTCTTAGTCCTTGCTATTGTTTCTGCTGTATTCATTCAAAATCAAGACTCTTGTTAATGGATACGCATTGCCCGACATTCAAAGAATTTTGTTGGGCAATTGAGCTTAGAAAATGGCTAAAGAAATGTTTCTCAGAGTAATCCACTCGATGTCTAATTAACGCCTTCGAATGTCTAGAGCAGCCTCTGGCACTTTATTCGATATCAAAGCGTACTCAATCCAAATAAGGTAAGAGTTCTGGGCTCAGAGCTCTAATTGATTTTTGAATTGGCTGCCAAAGGGAAGTCAGATATCAAAAGAAATTGAAAATCTAATTGAAAACGAGTGTAACAGACAAACCGTTTTGTTGACTTTAATGCCTGTCTGTTTAAAGCCCACAGAAATCCCCAGAAATCCTCAATACTATGAATATATTTGGCACCCTAAGGACAACCCTCTTAAGTTTGAGCATAGTTTCTGGCTGGCAACTTGTTCTTCTTCATATTGCCTTTTCTGTTTACATTTGTTTTGCATGAATAATAAAATGGGAAACGAAATCATTAGGCAAATGAATCGAATGTACAACGGGGCGTATGTGTATTATTATCATAATAATTATATGCGTTATTGGTTAACAACAACAAGGACGAGTACAAGTACCACTTGTAATTGCCATTAAAAAGTACAACAAGTATTTTAAGAACCATGAGAGAGAAACACAGAGAGGCAGCGAAAGAGAGAGAGAGACACTCTGTAGCATAATTTGAAAATGGGAACAAGGAAAATCAAAAGCGAGACACAGAATGGCTGGAGGAAATGACGTGACGCGAGGCTTTTGTTTACTTTTGCTGATGTTTCTGCCCTTTTCTGTGTCCACAACAATAATAACAACAATGAGAAAAACAAGAAGAACCAAGAACCACAATAACAACAATCTTAATAGCAATAACAACATAACTTTTACAACAAATATCAACAAAGGGGGAAGCAGTGGCAACGTCATTGAAATTGACTTCATTATTATTTTATAACCTTCAGAAATTGCTCTGTCTCCTGATTTTTACTCCCCTTCTTTTTGACTTTAGTTTTTGTTTTCGCTTTCGTTTTTCTCAGTATTTGTTTTCTTTTTTTTTTTGTTTTTTTGCTTTATCAAATCTTACATTGTGGTGCTTCTGGCACGTTCTCAAATGTTATCCGACGGTGGCTCCATTTACTGTCCGCCTCCTGTGAGTGACTGCTTATTAAAATCATGCTGCAGGCTGTCTAAATATATATGCTTTATAAGAACATAAGAAAATACCCTATACTTCCATGTACTGAATATATTTACTCATGCTGATATGTAAATGCAGACCATTTCCAAGATAATGCATTACGAATAGATGGAAACTGACATGGACTCCAACTTGAGTGGACAACGAATGGAAAAACTTGTCAGCTGAGTTTACAGTTGGCAAACTTATCTCAAAACTTTATTATAATTTTTATTATAATGACAAGTAGCTGGCAGCACAATATGTAATTGAGAATACACTTAAAGCAAAAATAAAAAAAAAGTGAAATTGTTCACTTTATGGGAATTTAATGGGTTCTTAGATGAGATTTCCATCAGTTAAGTAAACTGATTTTATGCCAGTTTATAATGCCACCAATTGAGATTATGACTCAAGTATAATCTTTGGCATTAGGCTTATCATCATAACGGTTATCAGTGCTTCGATGAGTTCACTTCGTTATTTAATAAACCATGATGCATACTATATACCTTTTTTGGGGGGTTTATAGCCAGATTGAAACAGCAAGAAGCAACAACGATTTCATAAATTATATGCTTACACTTATTTAGTAACAATAATATATGAATCAGCCAATAGTCAGTTTTACTTACTTGGAAAAAAGAGTATTTTCAGTTCTATTTTCAATATAGTTTTTTTCTTAAATTATTTTTCTGCAATAGTTTGTTGGCTCTTTTCCAATTGCCTCCGCCCACTGGCACAGTCAGTTAAGATGCCTGTCTATCTAATAGACAAGTATTTGCATTGGGCATACCTTTGTGTCATTATTTAGCATTAGTAGAGTATTATTTTATCGGCTTTTTGTTTGCGGCATTAATCTTGCAAGCAGCTTTGACTGAATTTATTTTTAATGTTCAGCGTATAAAAAGGAAATTTTTTTGTTTTTTTGGGTCATTTTCAAAGCACTCGACAATTTCGAGTGATTTTAATGCTCTCACACTCGAAATAAATTTGTGAAATTGTTGTGTGTGTGTCTGTGTGTGTGTGTGTGGGTATGCGACACCTCTGAACATATGTCTGCTAGTGTGTGTGGGTATTTGCGTGTGTTATCAAAGCGATTGAAAAACAATTACACTTGTGACATTAATGGCGCATGCTCTTGACGGCAACAACAAAAGCAACAAAAGCAAAGGCAGCGATAACAACAACTACAGTCCAAATATCAACGATTTTATGTAAAAACTTTAGCACTTTTTAACACACACACACAAGCGCTCGCATAAAAGGGCAGAGTGATGAGGTGAAGAGGGGGTTATTCGAATATATGTTCGGTTTTTGCATCTGTTGGTGGCAGCAGCGTAAAACTTTCATTTGTTTACACGGCGCTGCCTGCTGCCCGGATAACCACATCAAAAATAAACACCGCACAGAAAAATTGTAAATTGATTTTCCAAAAAATTTTAAATAAACAAAATGCTTTGCATCGCGTATTTACTCAACATACAACACACACACACATACATGAATGTATATTTCATTTAGAAGTTTCGTTTTTTCTTTTAGCCATTTTTGCCTTAAAGAGTGCAAATGCCTTTAAAGTGAATTGGTAAGCAGACGTATCAGTCAAGGCAGTCATGGCCAAGGCAAATGGTCGGCATTATTAACATTATTGCCACGCCCACCCACAACTTCAATGGGAGGCTGTCGATGGCGAAGGGATGAAGCTTATCAATGAATCACCAAAGCATGTGATTGATGATTGCATGTGATGAGTCTGCCTGTCTCTGGGTGTGTGCGTGTGTGTGTGGGAGTAACTAAGCATATATTTATCTCTGAGAGTGTGTATGTGTGAATATGTGTATGTGTGTGGCTTCCGTGGCAGGGATTAGGCTCCAGGCGCTGCCTAACGGCCTGACAGCCTCCATATGCCTACAAGTATGTATGTGAGCTGTATGTGTGTGTGAGTTGTGTGTATGTGTCTGAGTTGTGTGTGTATGGCTGCCCTCATCAGCTGGCATAAGACAGATTAAAAGTGAAGAGCTTGGTAAAAACGTAGCCAGTTGAAGTCCCTCAAGTTTCTCTCACGTACTCAACATGAATTCAGAATACTCTTTTATAACTTTCAGGGTATATGTCTTGATATAAAATATAAGTGTAATGCAGCTGAATATAAATTCTATACATTAATTTATTAGTGAGCTTTTTCCTCTCTAAGAATAGTTCTTGACTGATTAAAATTTATGCTTTTCTTTTGAACAAATAAATTATAAATTTATAATTAATTTTTTTCTCAAAAAAAAAGACTAAATTGAAATATAGAAACAAATTATGCTGCCAACAGTCCCAACTCTTAGCTAGAAAAGCGCATTTGATCTATTTGAATTCATTGCAAGTATTTGTATGTCATTTTGAGATGATAATTTATTGTGCAAGGCTTAAGGTATCACAACGTTAAATGAATTGTAATTCTAGTTAACAAGAGAGTTTCCGGTTCGTTGCTACCGATTTCCCCCAGCTCGTCTTATTTGTTGTACCTGTTTGCCAAGCGGCAATGTTAGGCAGGCATCATCAATGGCAGCTGCCTCGTTGCCCCATTACCCCTCCCCCCCCCTTTGACTTAACCATGCCCGGCATAGACCAAAATGTTTACACATACGCGCGATTTTCTTTTAACAATTCATCAAATGCGCTAAGCGCACACAAAAAACTTTGACACTCGACGTTTGTGTTTGACTACAGAGACGTGTGTGTTCTGAATGTGTGTGTGAGTGTGTGTGTGTGTATGTGAGTGTGAATGAGTGGGCGGGCTGTGCGTGTGAAGCAGAGTGGCATGTGCAAAGTTTGACAATGTCTACACCCACCCACCCATACCCCCCAACAGCTTTCCATCCACCTGTATCAGGGAATGTTCCCTGATGTACATATCCCAACAGTGGCATATCAATCATCGACAAAATTGCAAGAGTCTCTCCCCATTCATATGTACAATCGAATGTGTGTATATGTGTGGACTTTAAAATATTTATTTTATTTTGCAGATTTGGCCAAAGCACATTTAAGGCGAGAGACAATAACTCAAATTGTGATCCCAGTTAACAAGAAAGCAAGAAATATTCGTATTGTTTGTATACCATTTTTGTGGGTTGCTGGGGGTTAAAAGGCTTTCAATTAGTAAATGTTAACAATGCCGAGAGCATTTACAGAGCAGATATATTTAATTTTAAATTAGCATTTATTTTATGATTTCGTTGAACAATGCAAACGCATATACAATAATCTGATCACACCGGGCGTATACGCAATGTTTTTCATTCAGTTAACCGCAACGTCCTGCAAATATGTAATTTAATTATAATTATTTGCGTATTAAACACATAGAGGCTTTAGCATCGAATTGGCCAGTGTAAACAAATCGAGGCTTTGGGCCAAAAGTCCCTTTCTCTCTCATTAAGCTGATTGTGAATTATTTACGTGCTTATCAAGCAGAGTGCAGCGATGCCAGGACACAATGGAAAAGGCTTACGGTTTGCTTAATCGATGTAAAATAATTAAATGAGCACCTGTGGCTGCTTTAAATGTAATCTCTACCTGTTGCGGTGATATATACATTCACTAAGCATCTGTAATCCTCAAACACACACACGCACACACACACGCACACACACACGCACACACGCACTCTGTATAGAGCAGGCTGCAAGGATAATAGATCAAATTTATCAGGTTTCTTCACTAATTTATAAGTGGAAAATTTCTCAGCTCAAGTGTCAGTTTGCTCTCTGATTTATAGAGTACTGCGGTTCCATAAATTTTACACAGGTTCAGCGAGCCATATAAATCCAACGTCGATGCGGTGTGGGAATAGTTGGAGCACTTTTGGGTACTCGTATGCCTAGTCCATGGAGAGTTCTTGTCGGGATACTCCTGGTGTAGGCAAGTCAAGAGTGTGGATGATTTATTTACATTCGAAACTTTTCCGCAGGCTTTCTTAAACACACAATTTGTGCTGGGATCCATGGGAAAGGCGAAAAGACGCCACAAAACTTGTACTAGGGTCGATATAGCCGAAGAGATGAAAATGAAGCTGAAGCTGAAGCAGAAACTCAAGATGAAGATGAAGATGAAGATGAAGAAAAGTAGCAAACTCAGCGCAAAATTTTAATCTGCACATTACAAAGTTTCGAAAAATGAGAAAGTGAAGCGGCAACAAAGAGGATGTGGCTCCTGTTGCCTGTTCGCCTGCTTGCTTGCCTGCATCCTTTTGATGCTTCACTCCAAAAATGCAGTCATTAATTTGCAGCTTAGAGCAGCAGTGTAGCAACAGTAGCAACAATAGCGCCAGCTGGCCACCTTCAGTGGGCGTGGTCCAAAGCGTAATATGCAAAAAATGTAAATATAATTAAGACGCCGCTTTAATGGCTACGGACAGTGCTGACGCTGACTTTGACTCTGGCTTGGATATGGCTTTGGCTATGGGTCTGTGTCCAGGTCTGGTTCTGGGTCTGGCTCTGACGTTGACTTGACTCGGCCAGTTGGCGAGTAAAGCTTAAAAAATGACTCGCCTTTAAGCCATGGCCGGGTAATTTTTTACCGCCGGCCCGCTGAAATCCCCAATTTCATTTGTTTGCCTGTCCTTTGGCAGTAACTTACGCGCTTCAACACTCCCCTGTCCATCTGTCCAGTTCCTGCTCCTCCAGCTCTTCCTGTATCTTCTGTTGACACTGTCCGCTGTCCGTTGATTGTCCAACTGGCAGCTTGCCAGTGCATTGGCACGCGATCATTAGTCAAGCCAGCTGCATTTCCAGCAGAGTCCTTGCCAGACATTAAGCCATGTCAGTTGCTGAAAGCTTCGCATACTGTAATTGCCACGAAACGGTCAGACTGGACACTCTAGGAAAAATCCTTTAATTTGATGACTGTTTAAGGGAATTATCCAATTTAATTTTGTGGCGCTTATAGAGAGGAACAGCACTAGTTGCAAATTCGAATAAAGTTGAATTTGAATTTCAATTTGGTGTATGTGTGTGTGTGTTTTTCTGATGCTGTCAACAAATTAAAAGTTTTACCGATTTTAGCATATTGTCACGATAAAGTGTATTTTTTATATAAATTAGTTGTTTCGAGTGCCAGTTTACTAATTAGACAGCTAAAAGTTTTACACAAAGAGAACAACTTTTGACCAACTCAGCACAGTCAGAGCCAAAAGTTTGCGTTCCCACTTCCAGGGACTGTCAGGTGTTTCTGTTTGCCTTTCTGTTTGCAGGTGTACCCTGGATTTACTAATCCCAATCGTATTCTATTATAGCTTGTAGCATTGCTGTGGCCTTCTGTAGTGGAGTAGGAGTAGTCCTTGTAGTTCCCATGCCAGAGACATAATTATGTGCCGGCAATTTGCATTGAGCCCACAACACAATCACCATAAAGGGCCATAACAATTGAGGAACACGGCAACGCAATGGCCAAGTTGGAAAATAAAACTACTCTCAACATATAGACGATAAGATACCCTAACATATATTAGAACCCAATACAAAGGAAGGTCACTTTCCAATTGTAATTTATCGAGCAGCCCAAGGCACAATTTATATGGGATTTTATCGAATATATTATAAATTATTTTGCGGATCCTTTGCACAGTTTGTCGAGAGCTGCCTTCTGGCATGGGCCATAAAAACTTAAGGGGTAACCTGATAAAAGTAAATGGCACAGATTGCTGCAAGTCAGTTTTTTCAACACCTTTATGGTGCTGCAACATTTGTGGGGCAACACAACCTCTAAAATAAAAAGCAAACATAGAGCAAGAGAGGAGAACCGAGGTCAGAGGAGTGGAATTGTGTACTTACCACTATGGCTTTGGCCAATGACCATTGTTGACCAGGTAACGTAAGTTCTGAAAGTTGGCTAAGTGGGGAGTGGAGAGTGAGGTGTGGTGAGTGGGAAGTGTGGTATGTTGCACGGAGGTGCCAGAGTGGCATGCAAAACAAACCGACACAAACGCCGACGCCACATTTACAAAACCCATAGATAGAAATCTAAAGATAAGGCAAATTGCTGGGCTACAAAATCGTTAACTGTAATTTACCGCATTTCAAACGTGGCCCATTCTTTGGTGGTCTGGCAATTCTACAAATTGCATGCGGTCAGTTATGAATAAAGGATATAACGAACAAAATACATCGACGAGATTCGCAATGTACATTTAATTGCATTTTTCTCAAACTCTCTCTTTCTCTCTGTCTCTCGCTTTTTCTCTTTCACATACTGCAATCTGCAACGAAATCGAGCCAGTAAATTATGTATTATCTTGCAACACAATGTTGCTTGTATGATTACTTCTACTATACTTCAATCATATATTTCATAATTGCATTACAGTGATTTTTCAACGATCACGAGTATAAACCGAGCTTCAATTAGACTGTCATTTTTCTGTGATGTGCCATTTAACTTGGCAATTTCCAAAGTCCAATTAACATCAATCATACGTTCCGTTGGCCACACCCCGACTATGTGAGTGTTATGCAGTTGAAGTGCAGGTTTTAGTAGAAGTTTTCACTAGAAATCTAATTGAAACTATGCCACTTTGTGTTGTTATACAGAAAACGAGAGAGTGCTGCTAAAGTGGCTGTCAAAAGTTATCTTACACTGCTCAGAGCTGCGCATAAGTAACTTTGTAAGGCAGTCTGAAAACGAAGTCGGAATACTCTTTATATTGTATAAATGGCTATAATAATATTTTTTTGTAATTACTTTAAAATGTTTATAGCTGTGATTAACACTATTTATTATAGCTTGCCATCCCTTTGTTTATGCTAATTGACTAAAGAAAACATTCCTTTGAATTCATCATAAAAATCACTTTAAGTAAGTGCTACCAAGTCATTGTATATAATGTGTGTGTGTGTGTGTGTGTGTGTGTGTGTGTGTGTGTGTGGTGGGTGAGTTGAAGTCTATCCATCTTAGAGCAGGGACGGCATTTCAAAAAGGTTTCTGCGCGCGTTATTGATGTTGATTGATTTATAAACATTTCAGAACCGCAGACAGGCAAATTAAATTGTTGCCAAAACAATAAACAAAATGAAATTAGCATTTGAGTCTCAGATGGTTGTTTCTACTATGCTGCAGAAACAGGCACCACACAGTGGCAACAACACCCCATTATCCACACCATCCCCACCACGCCCCGCCAACATCGTCAGTTGCTGCTGTCACAACCATTCAAAAGGCAGCAGCAAAAGCAGCAACATAATGGAAAAGTCTGAGTATTTTCCGTGTTCAAAACAACATGAGTATAATTTGCTTAAATATTCATAACAGAGTGAGTGAAAATTGTGCTCGTATAACGCTGATTAACATGGTCGCATCGAGTGCCTGGTTACCAGCAGACTGTGCCCCCCCCCCTTCCACACGAAGAGTGGTGGAGGGGAAGGTGCATGGGTGGGAGTATGTGCAGCATCAATCAAGTGGCGTTTGCAGCCCATGGCATGTGGTTGGCAATAATTTAATGAAATATTCTGTTTGCCACGTTAGCTCATATGTCATTCGTTGGAGTCGACTACTCCATCAATGGCCGCCTCCATGCTCCCCTTTAAAATGGGCTCGCAAGCAATCCCCTAATTTGAATTAAGCTTTACATTTTTGGCTGGCAC
The DNA here is from genome assembly GCA_018150725.1 of Drosophila quadrilineata. Classification (NCBI taxonomy): domain Eukaryota; kingdom Metazoa; phylum Arthropoda; class Insecta; order Diptera; family Drosophilidae; genus Drosophila; species Drosophila quadrilineata. The sequence goes on from JAECWN010000356.1 coordinate 1,569,233, forward strand.
TTTGACTTAATTCAGCCATATATTTTCATTTCTGTGCCCAATAATCGTAGAAACCCAAAAAGAACTGCCAAAAACTTGTACAAGTCGATTGCATGTACTGCGGTAATTAAACCATTTCCTTTCCACTTCAAATGTGAGGTTAAATTTCCGCGAATGAATTTCGAATTGCTCTCGCCACGTACTCAATAGCTACCCTACACTTATGCAGCTACCATTAAATACTCTCTTAAACAATTTTCGGAGAAACTCGAGTAGAAAATTAGCATTTCATAAAATGTCTTACATTTTTCTGTTTTCTCAATAATTGATAAACTTCTTCAAAGCTTAATTTGGTTTAAAGAGTGTTTTTCGAATCTCTTATAAGTTAGAAATTATGTTCACTTATAGAGTTTATAATTAGTAGGTGAAATAAAAATGGTGTGATTTCTATTTAGTTTTTTTGGATGTCAAATTGCCAAGGGTAAAGCAGTAGTTGCCATCAGCCAACGGCAGGTGGCGCCTCGAGCGTGCACATTGGCAATTAACCGCTTTGAGCTTCACCCACTTGGTACCTGGCCAATGTTATATAAATTAGCTGACGGTTAAAAAGCTGACAAAGGCCAAATGCGCTCAAGTCCTTGGGGAAATTTGTTCTCAAAGTACATGGGACTGCATATGTGTGTGTGTGTGTGTGTGTGTGTTTGCATTACAAATATGAAAAGCAAGTCTCATAGCAGCTTTTGGATTTACATTCAACTAAGCAGTGAACACAGTAAATCGTTCAGCTGAAATTATGCTCCCAAGCTGAGTACCCCAAAAATAAATTGAAATTTCGTTTAAATATTTCTCTGACATAACTATTAAATAGATTTAGGAAATCGCCTCAAAATGCCACGACAAAGATCAAGTGCCAAACCAACAGCTGGTGCCAAGCCAAAGTCCACTCCGATTACGCGCAGGAGCAGCACCAATTTGCCAGCTGCTCATCCCAAGAAGATGGAACCAAAGCCAGCAGCACCTGCTGCAGCAGCTCCAAGTTCCGGACGTTCCACGGGAGACATCATGAAGGATATGGCAGCTACAGCTGCTGGCGTGGCAGTGGGTTCAGCTGTGGGTCATGCTGTGGGCGCTGGCATTACCAACGCCTTCAGTGGAAGTGGCAGAGCAGGAGCAGTAGAGGCACCTCCAGTGCAGGAGCAGCGTCGCCAGAGCGAACTCGTTGAGGATGGTCCGTGTGCCTATGAGATCAGAAAGTTTCTGAAGTGCACTGAGGAGAACAGCGATCTGACTGTATGCCAGGGCTTTAATGAGGCGGTTCAAGAGTGCCGCAGACGCTACAATGTATAAGTTCCTCAACTCCACACAAACTTGAGTCTAACTTGATTTAAATCCACACAAATTGTTACGTTTAAAATTCATTGATCTTTTGCTATATTATAAACAAAATGGGAAAAAATCGATGGCTTGTTTATGCTGACCTTCTGTTTTGTACTTTATAATTTGAGACCGAACCTAACTTCAGGCTAAACCTTTGCCCATATCAAACATCATGAAACACAAAAAGAGCCAACGGTTTGCAATGAAAATATTTTATGTGTCGCACACGCAGTGGCCCTCTTCACTGTCACGCCCCCAACATCCTCGTCGCCATCGCAGTTTATTTTTAACACTTTTGAGCTGACTGCGGCACATCCTTGATGCCTTTTGTTTGTTTCGTTTTTTTTTTTTTTTTTTTGTTATGTGAGGCAGGCAGACACACTTCGCTCATTGTTTAATAAGTGTGAAAGTTCTCTTATCAAATATGCAATACATTGGAGATGAGTCTGAAGAGAGGTGATGAAAATATTCGAAGTATATGTTGTATGTATAAGGGGGGCACTCTAGACTAAGCTAATGAGTTCTTTTTTTTAACATTTTCTATGGTTTAGCAGTAAGAGTATCTGATCATCGACCTGTCTTGAGTATATCCTTTTGCCATGTCTCTTTTGTCTTGACATTCTTGGTTAATTGTGATTTTGTTTACTGCCATCTCTGACTCCCAACTCTGAGCACCCGTTTTGGCTTTTGTTTGTGTTGTTACTTTGTCTGTGCTTTGGCGCATGTTTACTTAAATTTTGTTGTTGTTTCGTTTTTCTAACGATTTTCGCGTTCAACGCGCTTCTCAGCCAAAACAGGAGAGTGAGGAGATCGAGTGAAACTTTTTCATTAGGTTTTCTTTGCCTCGTGCTTTTTTTTATCTGCTTGGCTTGTGCGCAATTAAGCTTGTGAAATGTTTTGGCAGCGGTGCCCCCAAGAGACGACACCCTTTTTAATTTTTAGACGCATTTTCGCGTATGCTCAAGGAGTATAAAATGTATAAACTGAAGCCGTCAAGTGCGAAGTACTGTTTAAAGCATATATTTGGCAGCTGGCCTAAACGCTTTGTCAGCCATGATGAAAACAAATTTAATTCTTTAACGTGGGGCTTAGCGAAACACTTAATAAATATTTATTATGTTTTCAAGTGTCCAACGAGTTGGGTTAGTCCCAAATTAGATTTGTCAAGGCCAACTCACATAGCGGGCGTCAAGGGAAAATATCGAGTTTTGTTGGTGAAAAAAGGATTCACCGGCTCTTTGGGCCGACCATCAAGAGCACGATAATAAATATTTGCAATAAATATTAATTTACAAAAATATTTGCCTGCCACCATAAAAAAATATTTTCGACTCACTTCAATGAATTTCATTCGCATTTATAAAATAAAAAGCTGAAATTTTAAGTACGCGTGACTGCAGGAAAAACAAAATAAGACCCGGATAAAATAAATCAATCAAATAAAAAGTTTAAATTGAATGAATTTGATTATTGTTTTACAAAAAAAAGAACATATAAACTGGAAAATTAAATAATTTTTACAGTAGAAAAGATCTTTAAGCCCAGTTTGAAAGTACCGCATTCAATGTGATTTTAGGTCAAAATAAATTAACCCAGTTTTGACTCTAAAACTTCACCGAATCTAATTTGAAATATTATATTAGAAAATATCTCCAAAAATAAACACAAAATGTCATTCCCAATAAATTAACCACCTCCAAAATTTGAACTACCATAACTTTGGCAAAAATCAACCGATTTTCACAAAATTTAGATTTTTATTAATGAGTCTTATCCCAAAATAAATCTACATTTAAATTTTTTCCATTTTCGAAAATTTTAATTTTTAGACTTTTTCACCAAATTTCCATACAAACCCCTTGTCAAAATCATCAAAAATTGAAAAAATATTTGGCCCCATTTTTTGACCTTAACCGATTCTAGGACTTTAAACTAGCATCCTGCTTTTTATTTGAGGTGTTTTGTTCGAATAGTTCTTGAGATATGACCAAAAATGTGCTTCAAAGTTACGTAGTAAGCCATTTTTCAAAAAATCACCCACCATCAATCTTTGAACTGTTATAACTATGCCAAAAATGAACCGATTTTCATGAAATTTTGATTTTTATTAATGACTCTAATCCCAAAATAAATCTACATTTAAATTTTTTCCATTTTCGAAATTTTTAATTTTTAGACTTTATTCACAGAATTTCCATATTCCCCTTGTCAAAATCATCAAAAATTGAAAAAATATTTGGTCCCAATTTTTTGACCCTAATCGATTTTAGGACGTTAAACTAGCATACTACTTTTGATTTTAGGTGTTTTCTTCGAATATTTCTTGAGATATGACCAAAAATGTGCTTGAAAGTTACGTACTATGCCATTATTCAAAAATCACCAACCATCAATCTTTGAACTGCCATAACTTTACCAAAAATGAACCGATTTTCATGAAATTTTGATTTTTATTAATGACTCTAATCCCAAAATAAATCTTCATTTAAGTTTTTTCCATTTTCGGAAATTTTAATTTTTAGACTTTTTTCACCGAATTTCCATACTAACCCCTTGTCAAAATCATCAAAAATTGAAAAAATATTTGGTCCCAATTTTTTGACCCTAATCGATTTTAGGACGTTAAACTAGCATACTACTTTTGATTTTAGGTGTTTTCTTCGAATATTTCTTGAGATATGACCAAAAATCGGCTTGAAAGTTACGAACTATGCCATTTTAAAAAAAATCACCCACCATCAATCTTTGAACTGCCATAACTTTGACAAAAATCAACCGATTTTCATGAAATTTTGATTTTTATTAATGACTCTAATCCCAAAATAAATCTACATTTAAATTTTTTCCATTTTCGGAAATTTTAATTTTTAGACTTTATTCCATATTAACCCCTTGTCAAAATCATCAAAAATTGAAAAAATATTTGGTCCCAATTTTTTGACCCTAATCGATTTTAGGACGTTAAATTAGCATACTACTTTTGATTTTAGGTGTTTCCTTCGAATATTTCTTGAAATATGACCAAAAATGTGCTTGAAAGTTACGAACTATGCCATTTTTCAAAAAATCACCCACCATCAATCTTTGAACTGCCATAACTTTACCAAAATTTAACCGATTTTCATGAAATTTTGATTTTTGTTGACTACTCTTATCCCAAAATAAATCTACATTTAACTTTCAGTCATTTAAAGTTTTCCCACTGTGTAGTTCAGTGCTTCTCTTGGGATCTGACATTAATAGTTCTAAAATGACAACTGCACCGATATCTATCAAAACTTTTTCAAAAATTTTTTCTAGCGGTCCGTTCAAAAATAAATCAATATGAATGCATTGACTATAGAGGTGAAAGAAATTGTGACGGAGAGAGTGACTATGACGTTAACAACATCGTTGACCGTAGGGATGGTGGAAAATATATACGCGGAAATACATATAAAAGGCCAATCAGGTGGGGGAAGTTTTTGTTGTGTCCACGTGCAAAGTGTGAAAAATGATATCACAAACCTAGGACAATCAAAGGACAATGCCCAGTGACAAGTTCCCGGGCTGCCAGTTTTATTATAATTCTTTTGTCCTTCGTTTATGGAGTGGCATGACTGCCCCAAGGCAAACAGTAAAACAAAACAGCACTTCCTAAAGGAAGATTTTGTTGCTTCTGCATTAAAACTTTTAAATATAGTACAACACATTTTTTGGCATTTAATTTCGTTTGTGATTCAGTGATTTCTATATAATTTGTCACTGCATTCAGTGTTTTCGAGGTTTTAATCAATCATCATGAATATGCTAATGAAAATCAAATCATATCTAATAAATTTTGAAGTGGGCAACCAGTTGAGCCATACAATGCAATAAATTGCATCAAAATTGTGTAACCAAATTGGTTGAATGACCAATAAGTGCATTTGTTGCATAGATACGGAGTCTACATTGTGTGTGTGTGTAGAGTACATATGTGTAGAGTGGTTGTTGAGGTTGTTTTGTGTTTGTGTCGTGTAGCTCCCGTTGGGCGTGTCACTATTGACATTTCAGTTAAACTGAAAATTTATGTGCGGCAAGTTTGCAATGCAAAACTTTGTCAGCGTCGCCGGAAACGGAAATGCATTTCCGAAAACCGGAAATGTACATGCAATGCGTATTGCAAATGGCGTCCAAACCAGAAAACAACAAACAGCTACAAAAAAAAAAAAATATATATATATATATATATATATATATATATATATATATATATATATATATATATATATATATGTTGCCTTCTCAAACATTTATGAGATGTCCACTTCTGGCCAGGACAATCTGCATGCGTATGTAATCGCCACAAAAGCAGTACGATAAAGATAGCAAAAGGAAAAAGGGAATAAAACAGAACGAAAAGAGGCAACTTAAGACTCGTAAATATCAGCTTACCAAAAGAGCTTCTGCTGCCTCAATGCCTTTTTTGCCACTGCTGCATTGCCTTGAGTGGCTTCCATTTCGAAAGTTCCTTAGCTCTCCACAGTCGGTTGACCTGTCATTGAGAACGAATGCACCAGCTGCAGGTCGTAACACAAGTAAAACTTTTCAATGAATATGAAAATATGGAAAAAGTATTTTCCAGACTCAGTCTGTCTGACCACACGAATTTTTGCATATCATAGCGCCCCGGAGAGGGGCGCAATGGAATCTGGTTACAAAGAGCAAAGTTAAATATTCAATAAATATTTTAAAATAGCACAGAGCGAGTAAAAGTTGTGCAGTTGTGTAGTTGTGTTGGATGGGGGTCAGTCAAATAAAATGCTCAACTTATGGTAGGGATTTTAATTTGCTGGCAACACGCATACGCCGAGTTGGGCAACCAACAAGTTTTTCACTGCAATGAGGCGTCTTAATTAAACAGCCAGAGCGGGGCAAACTGAGCTAAGCTTTTGGTCTGGTGCCTAACCGTGTGCTCATAATCATTTGCATATTAATTAAACCTTTTAGCCAAAAGAAAACAACATCCAACAACCGACAAGCAACAGTCAACTGGCAAGCCCTAAGCCGAAAGGTCAAATACCAACACCCCGAAGCCAACGCAACCGCAAGCATTAGTTGACCAAAAAAAAAAAAAAAACATCCCACACACATACACACAAACACACGCATAGAAAGGGAGAGAAAGTAAGGTCGCAATTCGCCGCTAGACACCTCATTAGATTGTGTGGCATACTTTTGGGAGCGGCCAAAACAATGCAACCTCAGCCTGAGGCCGTGCTTAGCCACGTGAACGAGCGGCAGCCAAGTTTATTGACGGTTCATAAAGCAGCTAAGCAGCCTTTGAGCTCATAAAATTTTCAATAGAATTGTGGCTAAAAAATTTGTCGTCAACATTCTGCTGCGGCCTGAAATTTATCCGTGTCACTTAAATATCAATTTAATTTCCATAATAGACCTCTAAAAGCTCTCACTCACACTCACCCACACAGAAACACAAAGGTTCAAACCAATTTATTGTTATCGGCCAACTGACAGCACATTCTCCTGGGATTTGGCTTGTGATTGACACTTGCCCAAGAATAGAAATGAACCATTTAGCCGAGTGGACTCCACACTCCCCATCCTCACCCAGTCACCCACTCACCCATGGGCGTGTGGGCGAAAGAAAGTTAGCGTTTTTGATCAAATATTATAATAATCCAAACAACAAATCCAGAATGACTTGGGCTAAGTGCAACTACTATTGTTAATTTTATTTGCCAAGCGCTTGGCACATGGAAACTTTTGCAGCTAAAACAAACCAAATACTAAACAAAGAAGGATAAAGTAAACCAAGAATTCATTTTGAAAACACAACGAACTGTAGTTACACTTGAATAGCGTATACGATGATTATTCTGATGAGCCGCTGTTTATGGCTGTATTAAACGCATCACAGAGTCTATATGTACATATCTGTCCCTAGTGAGTGTATAAAAATACTAAGTACGAGCACATACTTATAGTCATAGTTAATGGGAAGGGAATACAACGGAGAGTAGAGTATCCATGTGTATGAGTATGCAAACAAATAGCAATAAAAGCAAACTTAAAAGTCCATTAAAAATGCTTGGGCGACATTGTGGAATCGTCTAACCGCATCCAGTTAGTCACGTATCCGCCTCATCCAAGCTGGACGGGCACAGATACAAACTACTCTATACACTATATACATATTTCAGCTGCAGATGGGCTGTGTCTGGTCATAGCAGTAAAGTCGCTAACAATAAATAGAAATCTCAATTTACGACGCGTTAGATGTACACCCCATGGCACTAGGCAGCAGGCACTAGGCACTAGGCACCAGGATAACAGTAGCACTGTTGCGGAATTCCAGGCTCCACTGCCTCACTAATGGCATTTGTGATGGTTGTGGTTATATTCGCCATTGCCATTGCCATTGGCGGCGCATTTGAGGCTGACGATGACGATGACGATGACGATGTCGATGAGGATGATGTTGATGTTGATTGGCGATTCGCTGGCTTCGCTTGTGGCACTCGTTCAATGGGTTGGGTTTGTGGTGCATGGTTGTCTGTGGGACTTGCCTCATGAGTGCTTTTTTGTTTGCCCAACACCAGCAGCAACAGCAGCAAGTTGGTGGGGAACGCCAGCTGAAGTGAACGTTCACCAGTTAAAGTGGAAGTGTAAAAGTGAAGGAGTGTGTGTCTGTCTATATTGACAGTGGCAACTTTTTCTTCCATTCGGTCAATCGACCAACCAAACAAAACCATGCGAAAAGCAAGCTCCAGCTCAGCTGAGCTCAGCTGCAGAGACCGGAACCTTTTACCCAACTGTGCCACAACTTAAGCCCTTTAAAAGTTTCTATCCAACTTGCTACGTGACATAATTTGCGCTAATGCCAAATGACTGACTGACAGTCAGTATGTTGGTTGAAAGCAACCTCACAAGAAATCGCATATCTATACTCACATCGGTAGCTGTGAATCGATGACCAACTTTGACCAACAATCCAATGAAGTGACCTATTTAAATCGCATCGAAAGCAAAAAAAAAAAAAAACACAAATTCAACCGCAGCGAGGTGTTTCAATTAAAGGGCTTCCGTTTAATTAGCCCAACTGATGAGCAGTTGCAACTGGGACAGAGATACTCATCGCCTAGTTGCAATGAAAATGCAAATGCAAATGCAGCTTATTGCGGTTTACGTTATGATAGACGGAAATTGGGGCTAAAAATCTGCTGTAGCCAGAGGTCCAGCAAAAAGGGCCAGAGCTAATGAATGGTCAGACCGCTCTCTCTGTTTGAAGGTTGCAGGTTAGGTAAAGTAAGTCAATTTGTGGGATTAAGTGTAGTGAACGCATGCTGGCATTGTTTGGGCCAAGATGAGACCTTTGTGTTGTATGGACAGCTGTGCAGCTGTACAGCTATATAGCCATTAGGCCGTTTAGAGTGTGCCAAGGCAGATCTCACTAGATGTTGAACAAAACGCAGCAACAGCAGCAGGCACTCCAAATGAAACCTCGGCTAATTGGCACTTGAATACAAATACTAACTCAATTGGACTCAGTGGCTTGTGGCCAAGTGCGTGTACGAGCATTCGTCTATTTCATTTTCCATTCTCCAACCTTAATTCGTTGCTCGCCTTGTTGTTTCATTTGGCTTTCTCGCTATTTACGCAGCCATTGTAATTTTGGCTTGGCATCTATACCCTGAGGTTGCTTATCTCTTGGTTTGCTGCTGTTGCTACTATTTCAAGTGCCAGTGTCTCAAGGCTCTCACTATTAACCTGTATAGTGGCCTTTCAGGCCGTCAATTTCTTCTTCAGCCAACGTGGCGTATACGCACTCAAGATATTCGTTCTTCTGTGTGTATTTCGTGGAGAGAATCTCATTCCCGGGAATTGGGTGGGCGGTATGGCAACAATGTGCAATTCTTCAAGTGCTTGTCGTAAAACTTTTATAAAATTGCAACGTCACTGCTGCGTTACGGATTTTGGGCGTTGCGCAGACATCACGAAATTTACATGCCACTAAAAAGTGGCAAACCCACTACTTGTATTGTTGCAACAAACTTCCATCTCCCACTCGCAACAACCCACAATGGCGACATAGGCACACAAGTTTGCCACTAACAGCAAATAGAAAATGTTGCCATTGTTGTTGTTGTTGTTATTTGTTGTTGTGTTGGTGTAACGAAAAACTTTTTAATTAAATTCCCGCACCAGAAGCAAGCTCATTTATTTCTGTTGCCTTGCTGTGTTTTCTTTTCTCTAAATTCCTTTGGGACAGTCTCTTGCTGACAAGTTTTGGATACACAACTGGGAAGGACTATTTCCAGTTGTTAACTAAGTTGTTAAGAGGTTAACCGAACGGAATGAATAAACACCTCAGTAAAAAACAACCTACAAATTCTTATTCCATTCGGTAATTTGAACAAATGAAATTTCTCATTTCGGCGCCAAATTACTCACATTCATTTCAATTAAAAGCTTATTAAACAGATTATAAAAAGGAAAATGAACTCAAGCCGAGTTCTCAAAATTCTTGACTCCCTCCTTCTTCCAACTAATTGGAACTGTTTTCTGTGCAGCAATCTTTTGAATTTTGTTCATAGCCATCGTTTTCCTTTTGATTGTTTAGCTCCCACTGAGCAGCAGCTTCAGCAACAGGCAAGCTGCAACAGGTTGCAAGTTTGTGTGCAACCTACAAAATTCCTGAGGCTATTTGCTGCAACTTCCTGGGTCGCGTCCGACTTCTCACAGCTCTTGGATAACCATCTCGCTGCATTCACGCTGAAAACTTTCAATAATGTTTACATTTTTATGGCTTTATAGGTACGAATAAAGCCCGAGGTCGTCATACTGCAAAACCGCAGCAGAATGCAGCCAGTGTTTTCGCAGGGAAATCAATTAAGAGAGGGAAAATTAAAACACGAAAATATTACAACGCCTGCCAACGGCAACATTCTATTTATAGGTTGATCAAGAGAGTACGAAAAGTAAAACGAAATGCGAACATTTTTATGCTATCAATTAATTATTCAGGCGGATTCAGGTGGTTTTGCAAAGTGGCTTCTTGCTTATTTATAAGCTAAGAGGAAAGTGCATGACAAGTTGAAAAGTTTTGCGATTGCCGACAATTGCGAAAGTGGTCAGAAAGTCCTCAACAACTTGCTGAACTTTGTCGGCGAAATTATGTGACCGCGCGTTGAAATTTCGCAGCTGTCACCAAATATAATATACGCTATATTTTCTGAATATACATATATATATGTATATTCATTCATATTTTTGTTTTTGAGGCGAAACGTGCTAAAATTATCTGTCAGGTGGAGCTGCTGGAACAGAAGTTAGCTAAGAATACCAATGTATATATAATCGGAAATTTAAAAATATGTTTTTCAAAAGCTGCTGATATGATCAGCTTTTGATCTTCGTGAATTTTAGCATATTTTCATTAACGTTTTCCCTACTCCACAGATACTATCTTCAAACGAATTTTCTCTTGGTTTTCCCTTTTAGAAATTATGCTTTTTGCTGTGCTCTAATTTTAGCGGTTTTTTTTTTCTATTATTTTTTTTTTTTTGTCGCCGCACAAAGAAAGATTATGAACTAAATTCACAGGAACCGCACCAAAGATGAGATGTATTCGTACTCAATATATAGAAAACGTCACATTCGCGCGTCATAAAAAGTTCATAATTTCTGTTCGAATTGTCTTCCAGTATATCTATAGATATGTCTATTTGTGTATGCATATGTTTGGTTGATTGTCAGATATTCAATGCAGGAAACGTGTCTGTCAAATATCGTGAATTTGGCAAATGCCAGACAGCTTGTCAGCGTGCCAAACGTGTGCTCTGTGAATGGGTTTTGGGATGCGAGTAAATCTTGTGAATGAAATGGCCAACTCAGCGGTTTAGTTCCTCTCATCAAACAGGATTCGTTTGTTCCCAGAAGCAAATGCATTTAGGATTTGCCGTTTGGCAGCTGTCATTGATTTGTATACCTTTTGACAGCCGCAAATTGCCACACTCTCGTATTTCGTCCTGAAGATAGTTATGTATATTTCTGATTGATTTTCGAAACAGCTTGGGATTTCAGTCAGCTATATTTGTATGCCGCGAGGTATTCTCATTGAATTCCGATAAACTTCAACATTCAAATTAAATCATTCTCTAGTCAGCTGGCGTTGGTTCGTTGGTCTTCAAGTCTCAAATTTCAAACTCATGCAAATATTTACATTTCTCATTTTGTCAAATGGGTGGAAAGAAATTTCAGTAAAAGAAACAAGCTAAACTCATTGAAGAACCAAAAAATACGACAAAGTGAAATGAATCAGATGACAGCAGAAAATACCCTACAAATGACCAACAAGAATAGTATTGATGGCTTTCACAAAAGAAATGTCTCTTTAAGGTCAAATTTTGTGTGGCTGAGGGTATTATAAAAATACAGCTCATAGATATAACCTTGGAAGTTGGAACTCACTATATATATTTGTGAGTTCTGAAAGAATTAAACTAATATTTATCAAAGAGATGAGCGAGACGTGCTTCAAAACCGAACAAAAGCATTGCCGGCGCCAGTCTAAAGTGGCCGGAAAGCGAGAACAGAAAGACCAGAAATATGAAACTGCTGCTAAAACGGAGATGGAGATGGAATAGAGATGGACATGAAGATGAAGATGGTTAGGGTGGGATGCAAACAAAGAGTACAACTATACTGCAACGTCATGGCAGCTGGCTAAGAATGATGCTGATGATGATGCTGCCAGGCTCAGCAAATGTATGAACACTTCCCTGCCTCAAAAACGGGGCAACCTCTGGCCACCCTACATTCAAAAGCCAGAAGCCAGAAGCCAGCAAGTAAATGTTTCATGCGTGGCTAAGAACTTGGCCCAAACGTCATGCTAATTAGCAGCTGCTAACGACTCAGAATGTGGGAGCAACTTGTGGCCAGTCAGTGTGCTAATGTGTTGCACCTGCAGAGCTGCCAGAAACTACTTCATAAATACCCAAATGCATACATATACAAGTGTGCATTATGCAACTATCTCTCTAACTGCCTATCTCTCTCACTCTCCCATTCTCCCTCTCTCTGTGTGCATCCTTTTTGGCTGCAAAAAGTTTTCTGGTTTCTCATTCAAAATGCTGGCCAACGAACACAACTGTAATGTGTTGGCTTAGCGACGAGGTAGAAGTATTATTGTTGTTTCTTGTTGTTGCTGCTGTTGGTTGTCCAAAAAACTCATAATATATTTTTCGTTTTACAATTGCGGAACAGCAGCAGCAGCAGCAGTAGCAGTAGCATTTGTCTAGCATAGTCGTACTGTATGCGAAATTGCGTTGAAATGGCCAAATAAAACGACAATAAATATGGCCATTGTGCAGCTCGCTCGGCTGTTGCCTCCGCTGTGAACAAAGCGCGCCCATAAATTACCTAAATTGAAAACCATTTCTGCCTGAATTTTGTTGTCTCTTCTTCTTCTCTGTTGAAGAGACTTGCTCTCCACACTATTACATTCATTACGTGCAATATAGATAGCCAGAGCTGTTTTAATACTCTATTGAAATTTTTAAATCTTTTGCAATTCATTCGCTTCATATTTTGCCATTTTTCTTCTATTTCTATTTTTTGTGTTTTCTTTTTTTGGAAACTATTTATATTAATTTTCAGTGCAGACAGTAGTGTATAATTTAGCCGTTATCATGCTGTTTGCCATCACTTTATTTTCTCGCTGAATTTTTTGCCAGCTCTCTTATAGTTGGCAGCGCGCATAAATATGCAATAGAAACTTTTCTCACGTTTTTGATTGCATTTTTTGTGCATCGTCATAAATATTTAATGTTTCTGTTAGTAGTGGCAGTGGCAAATGCAGCAATGGCATCAGCATTTAAGCATCACTTTAGTACAGATCGTTTACTTATTTATTTATCTATATATATATATAAAACAGTTACTGCTTCTGTAAACTTAAACGGCAAAATAAAAACAGCGCTTTGGGGGCAGGCAACTTGATGCTCGATTGAGTGCATAAATCGGCATCGGTTTCGACATAAACAGCAGCATCAGTTTGCGGCATCAATATAAACTGATGGCAATTTTCAATAAGCCACAGAAAGTTGCAAAGTGTCGGGCTCAGCAGACTGACAGTAAGCTTCAAATTGACATCGTTATGATGAAGATGATTGCTCTCTGGTTGCTCGGTTGCTCGGTGACCAAAAACCACGGGATGCACTTCATTAACTTGATTAAAAATCCTTGTGGCATGCAACAGCTCAACAGCAAATAGCCAGCATCATCGTCGTAATGATAATGATGATTATGATGAGAGCATCACACACAGACCCATCCCCATCCCCATCCCCAGCTGCAGCTGTATCTGCATCATCATCTGCACTCAATCTCATTGTGTCGAGTAGGAGTAGCTGTCTGAGTAGGAGTCGGAATCCGAGGTGGAGTCTGGGTCATGAGTATGTGAATTGTAAACGCAGCAACCGCAAAGCGAGTCACTTCCAACTGAGTTCATATGCGATGAGTGCAGGCGAGTAATAAGCGGGTTCTGCCTGAAGTGCCCAACTGGAGGTTGGGGAGTGTTGCAACAGTCAGACGTACACAGGGCACTCATAACACTCATGTTGCATGCAACCGCGACCGCTGTCATAGTGCTGCTCTCTCACACGAAGCGTAAACTCAATTAAAAACTGTCGAGTATTTGCCGAGTTGCCGACACACCGCACTCGCTTGATGACAGAGCTTGATTATCCTTATCCACTGTCTGGCTTCGTTACACATCCTGCCACACACACACACACAAACACACACACACACATATATAGACAACTGTAGACGCCCCTGGATTTTTCGCTTAACTCATCGCTGCGTGCAAAATGCATTTGTTTGCTCTATTTTATTTCTCTCGCTGTCTTCACTTCAGTTACAATCTTTACAGTTGCATTCCCACAACTTTCCATGAGGCTTTCATCAACTTGGATACGGTCGTCGCTTCCACGCCATGTTATAATGCAAATCGCAGTAACTGCATTATGATTATAATTTGTATAGTTTTTTCTCCATGGCAGTTTTTCAAATTAGCTGCGAAGCTCAGCGAAGCAATCAAATGGAAAATTTATTTGTTAAATGATGAGATGTTTTTCTTGAGAATACTCTTAGTCGAGATTATATGTAGAGAGAAAACTTTACCATAATTGAATCATTTTTGTTAACCACAATTGATTTTCCTTCTTGTTGTGACCGCATTAGAAATCAGAGTAAATTGAATGATTGTTTATTGAGGCGTTTCGAGTGCGTGCCATGCAACATGTTGATATGCAGCTGACAGTTGTTATTGTTGTTGTTGTTCCCATTGCAACTGTTGACAGACAAGAGACTTTTTCTTGCAGCATGCCCCTTGAGCGTCCCTTGCCAATGCTATTATCCTTGCCAGTGGCAACTGCTCTCGATGCATATCCTATGCCTACAATGTCTCAAATGCGGCTAAGCGTGACGTTGACGAAGTGCATGCAACAGCTCAACTTGTTAATGGCGCCGGGAGGGGGTGTAGGTTGTGTGGTGAGGGGTGAGGGGTGAGGGGTGGCACAGTCAGTGTGTGACATGGCGGTTAGCAGTTGCAATGGCAACAACTCCTCCTACTGTTTTGTTGTTATTGTTTCTAATGCTGTTGTCGCTTGCAAATTTGTTGCTGACAATTTCATGTTATCGCTGCTCATGCTGTGGCTCCGCTGTGAATGTGCCCCCCTCTCTCTCTCTCTCTCTCTGTCTCTCTTTAACAATTGTCGCCTTTCACTCTCTTTGTGTTGCTGTGTGTTCTAGTCGATAAATTTTCAATTTTACAACATACACAAGTTTAGCTTGTTTGCTGTACCTGTGTGTGTCGGTGTGCGTGTGTGTGTGTGTTTGTTGCCTTTAACATTTCCGCATTTTAGCCACACTTCAACTCAGCACAGTACAACATGGCGTATGATTGATGCCGTCTGCAGACTTTTCAGTTGCTAAACGCAACAATAAACCCCCATACACACATACACATATACACACACAAACACACTCGTATACAGACACTTAAACACACAGCAAGGCAGACACATAAATATTCAGAAGTACACATATAACAACAACAGCCAACTTATTATATTAACATAAAAACAACATTTTCTCCCCTCCCCAAAGAAAGAGAAAGAGAGAGAGAGAGTAGTGAGTGAAAGAGGCAGATAGAGGGCGTGCGCAGGACAGGTATTCAGGTAAAATGTTATCTAAGACAACATTTGTGGGCGTCGAGTGTTTGTGGTTGCTTCTGAGTTTGCTGGTAGTCCTCAAGTTTTTCTAATTGTATAATTTTCTTATTTTATTGCAGCTATCTGAACATTGAGGAAGTCGACAAAGGCAAACAGTCTTAGTAGCACCAGGTTTGTTCAAGTTTTATGTCTTATGTTTAATATGCTACAAACAAAACACATTAGGCTAGACTTTGTTGATATTCCCGCCTTAATTAAGCAGGAAATAAAAGTAAACTCACGTCTAACAATTCAATTAGCAGCATGCATTTTCTTGAGTTTCCTCACACATAAAACACTTTTATTACGCATTACGTATACATGTTGCATCGCATTTCGCTTGGGGCATTCACATAAAATTCTTTCAAGTTTATTGAGTGAAAAATTGCTGGCAACAAAATCTGCACTATGTGCAATCCTTACTATACATACATATATACTAGCATATAGAGCATATATGCACATATGTAGCAAAGTAACAATGGTTGCTCAACTTTGAGGAGAATTTCGAGACGAGGCGATAGAATTTGAAGGACACTGCAGTAAAAACTGATTGCTTGCTTTTCAACAATGTCACTGTCAACAGCAATGCATGACTAGCTTGAATTTTACAATATCAAAGATAATTTTTAATTTTCAACATAAAATGTTAAAGATTTAAATAATCAATTTTAGCATATATTGTTGTGCCATTTCTAGGATCAATTTTATGTTCGCTGATGTCACAGGCTGTTATCGCAATAATTTATGGGAGCACAAATATCTGTGCTAAAATATAATTTACCCACATAAAACATGAGCTGTGTTTTTGTATTTTTGCTTTTTATATTTATTTATTTTTTTTTTTTTGTAAAATTAACATTTATGCTTATGGGCAACAACAAAAGCAGCAAGCATAAATTTCTAATAAAATGAAAACAGAACTGGAAATCATCATTACAATCGCGACTTTTTGGCTTTTCTACGAGTCGCCAACATAAATAATCACACAAAAAATAAGTAAACACATTAGCCAGAGAATTGATAGAATCGAATATACCCTGTAAGCAAGTATACATTGACAGTCCATAAAAATGTGTGTAGTTGTTAGTCGAGTATACCCCGCTTGCGTGTTTTATGAGTGCTGAGTGTGAAAAGAGAAAACAACATACAAAACATGTAAGCAATTCTCTCTCACTCCCGCCGAGCTGTCATCCTGTCGTTCCGTCAAAGGAAACGCAAATGCGCATACATAAATACATTTTGTGTGTGTGTGTTTTTTCCTTTCTCCTGTTGGCAGGAAGCTACCAAACTGTACCCGCAATTTATGTAAAATTTAATGCTTTATTACAGCACACACACACACAGAGACACACACTTATGCAGGCATATGCCTGAATCTGAGCTGCTATACAGAGGGATACTAATACATATGCACGTATGCAAATCATATCAGTCAAACACATACGCGACGCATTATCAAAAATGAAAGACCAATGAAAATGTGAGGCAAGAAACAAACACAGCTACAAAGATAACAGTAAAGATAAGCAATTTCCTCGTTTCCAAATGTTTTCACCGTTAGGCGTCTCGCTCTACACATGTTTTGTACACAAATTTTATTTTATTATGCACACAAATTCAACACGCACACGAACAACAGAGACACGTACACATACAAAGGGCCAAAGATACAAATTCTCACATATGTCACTGTGTCACTCTGCAGACATTTTCAGTCAACATTTTGAGTTACACTCTGCTACATGAGTGGGATATAAATTAATTGCATATTTCTATAATTAGGCTGGCAATAGATGCCTATTATTATGAAGAATTAATGAAGAATTTCTCCAATTTTGTTTATCGAAATAATATCAAATGTAAAGACTTTCTAATAATTTTCAAAAATATTTAAAAAGTCTTACACATATCTAAATTCTCCATTGGAGTTTTACAAAAATTATCAAAAGTAGTCGAAAAGATTTTCACATAAAGATTTCTGAATTTTATCACCTGGCTGTGCGGTGTAAGTGAGCCTGCATTAATACATGATTCAAAATCAACGTATTCATTATTTAGAATACAAAATAAACCAGCAGCTGCTTGACACATAAACATCAAGTGCGCAACACGCCCTCAACGTAAAAAAAACAACATATATATGTATATAAATAAAAGTAAAAGATATTTGCTTCTTTTTTTTATAAATTTAAGGAAGGATGAGTAAGAGCTGGTTGCTGTCGAGCAAGTCTCCTGCCAAAGGGGCGTCACCATCGACAGCGACAGCGACAGCGGCAATTTAAAATTGCTGGCTTTTTAACTCGCATCCATTTACAGCAATTTTGTGTGATCCCCTTGACTAAGACCCCGTCCTACCCCCCATTTTCCCTCCTCCAGCTGAGCAGCGTGGGTCGCATGTGTATTTGTGGGCCGTCTCTCGTGTGACGTGTCAGATTGAAATTACATCAGGCACTTTTCAAATGGAGAATGGAGAATGGCGAATGTCGAAGAAATGCTCCAAGGATAACGAATATCATAAATAAGCAACATGCCAACAAAAATTGAAAAAAGGTTACAGACATGTTAAAGAAATCAAATTTGATGACTCAATAATTGAAATGCGCGCACGAGCATACGAAATGAGTTCGGGAACAGAGAGCAGCCCATAAGTAGAGATATTGCGTATACGCCAAGTTGTCAGCTCTGATTTTTGAATAGCTTTGGTCACGAGCCTCAATCGGCATATCTACTTGCCTATAGTTTTACCCCAAAAGCGACCTTCAGAAATTCTCTTAATCAAGTTTTTATGTGATGGTATCAGGACCACTTCACCGTGTCTCATAGCTGATTTCATGCAGACTGCACTCTAGGCCACAAAGCCGCGTCATTCGCAAAAAAAGCTTTTTACTGCAAAACAGCATAAAGAAAGTTTAATGTGCTGCCTTAAAAAGTGAGCCACTGTTGCACTGTGGTGCTTTGAGAGCGCAAATGTGCAACCGACCATGCACCAAACCAACTGCAAGGCATTCTTCTCCGAATGCCAACAACCCACCCGAATCTCCCACTCGCTTTTCCTTTGTGGGATTTACTGTTTGTTGAAACAATTGCTTGGCATATCGGGAAAAATTAAGTTTACGCTTGCTGACTTTATATACTGGCGATGCGCCTTGCTCCTTAAACAGGACCCAGTTGCAGGATACTCTCAGCTATTTTTAGTTGGCTTTGGAAGAAGCGTGCTTGGCAGACATTGCAGATACTCGCAATGGACGGACATGGATTAAAGTTTATTTAGCCATTATCAGTGAATTCCTTGGCATCATTAAAACTGTAAATGGCTAATAGTTGTAGGAAATAGCTAAGAATAGCTATAGCAGAGATGGATTTTATTGTTTTAGCTATTATAAAAAATAGGACAATTCATTTTTAAAGCAAAAATTATTCTGAATTTAGCTTCATAATATTCAACTAAAATTTAAGTATTTTATAGTTCTTTAAATAAAAAAACTACTTCCTTCCTCTTCTAATTGGCTTGCACTTTCAGTCAACTTTATTCTTTATGCATAGCCAAATTGTAAAGTATCTTATACCCAATTTGTAATAATATTTTGGCAGCCAAGTGCAAACTATTTTATTCTTAAATAGTTCCATAAACTATAGCTGTCTTTTGAGAAAGTTTAAGCGCTCGCACTGTGCACTTGACTGCAAAAAAATAGTTCACAAAACCAATAACAGAATTTGTCTTTCAGTATATCTTTCACTGGCGACAGCCCATGGTTGTAGATGTAGTTGCATGTAGTTGCAGAGACTGAGTTGCAAGTTGCCAGTTGCAAGTAGAACTTTACTCATAGAAGTAAACTGTGTCGCCTTGATGGGTTGCCTGAGTTCTAACAGCATTTCTCCGACATTTTCTGCTGCGTGTTTTCCAGCCGTAAAGAACACAGATAGACAAGAAAAAACTTTGCAGCGACTGTGGTAAACCCCAAGACGTTGCCGCAGCTTGGGGATTAGAGAAATCCAGGGAAACTACTAAATATTTGAAAAGTTGTGCAGAGTCTGCCGAGGTTTTCCTACCCCAAAATGTCAAGCACGCTAAAACTTGCGGTAAATTGCATGGGGGCGTATCAGTAGCAGCAGCATGTAGCTATGGGGGCGTGGTCACAAAAGCCAAATGTTTAGACAGGCAGGTGAAAGGCGAAGACAGAGCCAAAAAATATAGGTAGACACTCGTATCTCATACGCGACCTGCAAACGTGAAAAACCAAATTATTTATGACCTGATGAAGCCTACTGAGCTTTAAGACTTACCGTTACTGGTAAATAACCTGAGGGAAAAAGAACTGGCATAATCGTTAAGAGCTCCGTTTGAAACGCATAATTAAATTCAATAATTTATGGGCCGACTTTCAGGCAGGAGAGTGCAGAAGTGTGGGAAAGATATCCAAATGGAAGTCAACATTTGAGACAGGACTTACGAGCTGTCCACAAACGCTTAAAACAGCTTATATTTTGTTTGTTGACCAAATAATTGCACCATTTTCTGGCTTGTCAGCCAGTACGTCCTTCTCCACTTTGTTCCACATGATGATTACCAGTTGCCAGTTACCAATTAGCAGTTGATTAGCATAATCAACCAATTTTTATATACACTCGTTTGGCACGACCACAAAAACTACCAGAGTTGAAATTTGCACAGAAATTGTATTAATCTTTTTTCATTCGAAAACTTTACGCAAAATTGTTGAAATAATCTGAGATATTAAAATTCATATGAAACAAAACAACAAATATCGTAATTACACATACTGCAAAATAAATAAATGTATATGGCAAACGTATATTTACGTTAAAGTTTATGTTTTATTATCATATCAAAACATACGCACAATTTGTTTTCATCCAATTTTCCAGCAAAAAGTTTATCACGCCATGAATAAATTTTGATGTTGTGCATTGCGAATTTGTTGTGCCATTTGAGGCTCGTGTCAATTCAATACTAATTTTGATATCAAATTTAAACTAATTATACCATGCATAGCTAACACATTTAGTCGAGTTCTATTGGATTAACTTTCACTCTAATTGAATATACATACACACAATATTATTTAATCTAATAATTGAAATTAGACATGAGAACGAATGCACGCAATTGTAGTGTATTTATAATGCGACTTTCTGATTGTTGTTTAGCTTACCTGGTAATTTAAACAAATATTTGTTTAGTTTAATTGAAATATTCCTAGTTAGCACTTGCCCCCAAACATCTTTCATCCCATGGTCTGATTGCGTCTTCTAATCTTCAATCTGAATTGTTTTCATGTCAAAATGCTGATACAGCCAATTTTTAGTACAGACACTTGGCAAATGCGAATTTAAAACTGCCAGCTCAATGACACTTACTTTCTCTTCAGGTCAGGTATTTTGAATGTTTTGCAGGTGTTACTTGCCCCATCCTCCTTCCCCTATCCTCCTTCCTCCATTCGCCATTCGCCATCAGCCACTTCAACGTAGTCATCGTCTGGGCGTCTAGACGCGCATTTGAGTATCGTCGGTGTCGTCAGGTTGCTCCAAATTTAATAAATTTGTGCAGCAGACATGTGAGGCCAAATGTTTTTCACAGCCACTTGCCACAATTGGTGGCAGCGTTGCCGCATTTTATTTGAGCCAAGCGGCACTGGTAATGGAATTCAATTAAGAGCGAAATGTATAAATTTTATTTTGGCTCGCGGTTTGTCTACCCGCCACAAACCACAAGGGGAACGGGAATGGGTATGAGAATGAGAATGGGGATGGGGATGGCAATGGCGACGACGATGGCCATTGACCACAGAAAATTGGCGAACGGAAGCATCAAACCAAAGGCCAAAGCCAGAGGCGGAACCACGGCCAGGACAGCAAATACAGCTGCCATTTTGGCTGCCCTTTGTTTACTTGCAACGCATTCTGAAGCGCGTGCCAAGGACAGAGGCGTGGGAAAGTGAAGCCCATTGGGTGAAAAACAAAAAAAAGAACAAGGCAAACAATTCAATAATGAGAAGAAGTATAAGAATTAATACAAAAGGAAGCAGCAACGAGTGCGGTTGTCGCCTTCTGCTTCACTTGCTTTATATGCGCCACATCGTTTGTTCACAAAGAATAAAATAATAAAAAAAAAAAAATAAAAACAAGAAGAAAGTACTGAAGAAATGCCCAGTCCATGCCAAAGGCCCAACCGAATGATGATTATGATATGATGATGATGAGCAGAGAAATTGCCATATAAAACATCTGCTAGTAGCCGACGGGGGTCTTTGAAATTCATGCGGTCGTTGAATTTTTCTTTATTTTTCTTTACTTGTTTTTTCATATTGTTTTAAATTTTGTGGCAAAATTCAAACAACTGTGGCCGCAAAGAGGGCAACATGTGTCAGTCAGTGAGTGAGGAGGAGTCTTGAGACAATAGCCACTATTTAAGTCACATTTAATTCCATTAGGCAATTCTATACACATCATTCTCAAAGAAATGGCAATTTTAATAATAGATATCTATTTGTCTAATTTCTTTTCAGCAGCGCGACAATCAGAGCAGAGTTTCAAACCACATTATCGGATTCAATACAGATTAAACTACCTGTTGGCCCAAACTGCAACTACCTGTTTCAAGACGGCTCCGCTTAAATTATACAAACATAAATAATTTTAAAGATCAACTATAGAAGTGTATCAAGAATAGCAATAGTAACAATAAGAAGACCAAGTAGAGGCAGAACATCCACAATAACTAACAGCCCCCGAACACAAAACATTTATTAGGCTGCCCGCAAATAGAGCTTTATTAAGCATACGCTCCGTTGGCCCGCGGCAGGCAGCGCAAGACAAGCGGACGGACGAACGGAGGGATGGACAGTCTCACATCAAATTAGTAATCAAGCGTCACAAAAGCAACGCCAAGGGGGCGCATACACATTTCACGCCGTAAGCCGATGCTGAGCCGGACTGAGCTGAGAGCCGGACTGGCTGCCAGGCGGGCAGACAAACTAATAAGACGACTTTATTTTTATTGAAATTATGATTAATGACAGGAATATTGGACGACAGCAGTTTGTGTGGCATCAACGTGCTTTAAGCATTGCAACGAATTAAGGGCAAAGCCCATCATCATCATCATCATCAACATCGACCAGCACTAAACATGATAACGATGATACCAATCAAGCTGATGCTGATGATGATGCTAATGACCATTATCATCTGATATGAATAAATATATTGTCATGGCACAATTTGAATGGCGATTGTCATTCCATGTATATAACACACAACACATACATGGATCAGGCAGCCCCCAAACCCAATAATGATCAACTTGATGATAATGATCGCCATAATGATGATGATGATGATAATGTTGTTGTTGTTTAAAGGCAAGTCAGTGGGTGTCGTCGCCACTGTCGATTGTCACGGCAATTACTACGGCAGCATGTTAAATTGAAAGTCATTACACATACGACACGTTGTACAACGTGAAACGAATAAGGTGAACAGCTTACAGATAGCATTACAACAACAAGAAGAAGAAGAAAAAGAGGAAGAATAAGAAGAGGGACTTTATTGATAAGAGATTATTATATCAAAGCGAAGCAATTGCAATTTGATGGCTTCAACAGGGCAGCATTGCGCAGCTGCCGCAAACCGCAAAAGACGCCATCATATAATCCCCAACAACAACAAAAACAACAACAACAACAGCAACAGCAATAAAAACAATATTAACAACAACAACAACCACAAACTGATCTCGACTGCAACTCTCACGCTCTTTATACTCTGCGTGAGCAGCTGCATAGCCTATGCCACCGCATCAGCCACAGCTGCCACAGCAGCCGCAACTGAAACTGCCACAGTCGCCATCATTTCTTCCACAGATCAGCCAGTTACGAGAAGCTTCAGTGGCAGCGGCAGTGGCAGTGGAAGCGGCGGTGGTGCCGAGGATTTCAACAGCAGCAGCGCGTTTCTGGGAGCGATTGCATCCGCTGGGGCGGTCAACAGTAGCCCCATTGCCTTTGTCAGCTACCAGGCGATTACGAGCAGCACACCAAATGGCAACAGTACGCAGGACTCCATGTCGGATACGCCACGACTGCTGGAGGAGCTCGCCGCGGAGGAGGAGGAGTTCGAGCTGCCCGCTCTGCAGTCTGTCGTTGTGAGCATCATACTGCTGATTGTCATCCTGGGCACGGTTGTGGGCAACGTGCTCGTCTGCATTGCCGTCTGCATGGTGCGCAAACTGAGGCGACCCTGCAATTATTTGCTGGTGTCACTGGCACTATCCGATCTCTGTGTGGCACTGCTGGTCATGCCGATGGCCCTGCTCTATGAGGTGCTGGAGCGCTGGAGCTTTGGCAGACTGCTCTGCGATATCTGGGTGTCCTTTGACGTGCTCTGCTGCACTGCCTCCATACTGAATCTGTGTGCCATTTCCGTGGACAGATACCTGGCCATTACCAAGCCCCTGGAGTATGGAGTGAAGCGGACGCCACGCCGCATGATGCTCTGTGTGGGCATCGTTTGGTTAGCGGCCGCCTGCATCTCGCTGCCACCGCTGCTGATACTGGGCAATGAGCATGAGGATGAGGATGGCCAGCCCATCTGCACAGTATGCCAGAACTTTGCATATCAGATCTATGCCACGCTGGGCTCCTTCTACATACCGCTGTCCGTCATGCTGTTCGTCTACTATCAGATCTTCCGGGCTGCCCGACGCATTGTGCTGGAGGAGAAGCGTGCCCAGACGCATCTGCAGCAGGCGCTCAATGGCACCGGCTCGCCTCAGACTGCCACGGCTCCAACACTGGGCCACACTGAGCTGGGCAGTGGCAATGGCACTGGACATGGACAGCGTCACAGTAGCGTGGGCAACACATCGCTGACGTACTCCACCTGCGGCGGACTGAGTGCCAGCGGAGGCGGAGCTGGCGGCATCGTGGGCATACCGCACGGACATCATGGCAGCGGGGGTGGAGTGAGTGGCTCGACAGGATTACTCGGCTCACCGCATCACAAAAAGCTGCGATTTCAGCTGGCCAAGGAGAAAAAAGCCTCCACCACGCTGGGCATCATCATGTCAGCATTCACCATCTGCTGGCTGCCATTCTTCATCCTGGCGCTGATTCGTCCCTTTGAGACAATGCATGTGCCGCCATCGCTCTCATCGCTGTTTCTGTGGCTGGGCTACGCCAACTCGCTGCTGAATCCCATCATATACGCCACACTGAATCGGGATTTCCGAAAACCCTTCCAGGAGATACTCTTCTTCCGCTGCTCCAGCCTCAACAGCATGATGCGGGAGAACTACTATCAGGATCAGTATGGGGAGCCGCCGTCGCAGCGTGTGATGCTTGGCGATGAGAGACACGGGGCCAGGGAAAGTTTCCTGTGAAGCTAAAGACTCTTCATGGCACGCACACAGACACAGACACACTCTTTCTCACACACACACACATACACACAGCCAATGAGTATTCCATAAGTACGATGATTATTGATGTACTATAGATGTGTGGACTAATTCTCTAAGTGTGACTAATCGTAGTAGTTTTAAGTGTAGAGCTAAGCAATGAAAGTGGGCTGATGCCACACCTACCCCACCACACACATACATACACACACACGGGCAACACATACATATGCATATACACATATACATATTCATATACATAGATATACTCGTACACACACTCCCACAGCAAGACGGTTGTAATACTGTTAATGAACACGGTTTTCTCGGTTCCTTACTAAGTTATCGATCCCCCTCCCAAGAAATGAATAGAAAACAGACTAGTAAAAAGAAGCCGATAAATGCAAACAAAACCGATCACAATCACAATCGATATCGAATCTATTGAGCCCACTGCGAGCGCAGTTCAATTGCGGAACTCAAAAACTCAAAACTGAGCCAAAAATTAATGTTTAAGCCGAGAACAGAGAAACTTAGCAAAAAGTTTATTGTTTCATCATTATAGCTGATAAGCACATAGTATCTAAGCAGATAGTAATTAAAACTAGATCTTAGAATACACTATATGATATATATGGGCATGACATGTCAAAGAGGTGTCTATACCTGCATTAGGCAAAGCTATCGAACTGTCAAATTGTTTAAAACCGTTTAACTGTCGGACTACTAATAGTATAAACTATATAAGAATAATTTGTAAATAATAATCTTTATATCATGATACCAAAGCAAAAGGCAAATGATATGCATGTGCAGCTGTCTCATATATGTATGTATATTTATTATACGAGTACTCAAAAATGGCTGAGGCTCAAACTGATACTGATACTGAAACTGACGATGAAGATGATGATGAAGATAAAGATAGAAATAATTAAAATGGAGCTCAACTCTGATACAAGTAGAAGATGATGATGTATTTATTATAAACAAGCGAAACTTTCTGCATTCATTGTTTTGGATTGGTTTTTATTTTGTGTGTAATTTTGTGTATTTTGTATAAAAGTCACGCCTCTCTGTGATACCAAACATTAAGCATTAATTTTATGTTTAGAACGACAAACAAACTACATTAATTTAATATTAATATACATATATACTGATAACATTGATATACATGTACGCTAATAATTAACTACACAGTATGTGCTATACGTATACACACATACTTATACACATATACATAGTTATATATATACATATATATACAGCTATACATATACCTAGTGAAGTAAGTCTACTAAATGTGCGTGTTTTTATTGTACGTAAGCATATGATATTCAATATAAAATCGAGAAACGCAAGCAAACACCGAGTTACATAAGTAATTGTGTGTAATTTAATGTTGAACAAAATGCCAGGCTAAATAACTAACATTAATCCACACCCACTCCCAGTCCAAGCTCCATCTTCCACCTGTTCAACACTCCCACTTCCACATCCACATCCAAGTCAGGCCCATCCCAAGGAAGCAAATCAACATGACAAACTAAGCGCATCTAATGCTAGAAAACATACAACAAAAATTCACTGCAACAACAACAAATATGCAAATACTTGCATGCCAGAGAAAAATACCAAAACAAAAATAAATAAAAATAAAAAATATATATAGTATACTCTCATATATAACTCAAACGAGTCAAAGCTTACCAACTGTAAACTGTAAACTGCATTTGAATTCTGTTGCCCACAGGCAGCAGAAGCAAGTGTAAAGTAAATAAAATGAAAATGAAAATGAAAATGAAAATAAAGATGGGGATAGCGATGAAGATGCAAAATGAATATGGAAATTTACAAAAATTCAAAACAGACAAAAGAGCAGATATTAAAGCATTAAATAAAAGGCAAAACCATACTATATATATAAATGTAATTGCAAAAGTGTTTTCATTTCCAATTTCTCACACAGCTAATCCTCAACTCAACTGGAATACTCCATGTAATCTCATCTCCAGCCAGGACGAGCATCAGTAACAGTTAGACACAACTATCAAAGCCAAGAGCTGCCAGGAGACTCCAACAAATTGTCGCATCATCAGAACTTTTTCTTTCAACAACTTGTTTTTTTTTCTCTCCTAAATTATGCAGATATTCCATAACTGAGCTTGTTCTGGAAAATGCTATCAACTTTTGAAAGTACTTAACTAGCAGCTGTAATTTTTCAACTCCTTTAAAGTTTTTTCAACTTTGTTCAACATATTTGACTCAAGTTTCAGCTCATAAAATATGAAGAAAGAAATTATTAAAAAAATACAATTTCTACAAATTTAAATTTGCTATTTAATTTGCTAAATTTGTTTTAAATAATTTCAACATGCAGCAGCTGCAGGCATCAGAAGTCACATGTCAGCAGGATTTAATAGACTAAAAAATTAAGAAAAGAGAAAAAAAAAAACAAAAAAAACTTTATAAATAGAAATAAATTTGTACACACTCTTAGTTGTTGTTAGTTGTGAGGATGACAAGTTGTGCCAATGTGGAAAATGCGCGAAAAACTCAGACAAATACTAGCTGAAAGTTGGTGAAAAATACTATTTGAAAGGCAGCACAAGAATAACAAACTGCTGAAGCAGAAACTCACACGAATTCCTCCGCATAAAGAATATTCTTTATATATAAAAATATATATACCAAAATACACAAGTTTCCGTGTATACATGTGTGCACGATATGGTATCGCATCTGTCTCTAATGTCAGGCTAGTTTTGGCATGAAGGAAACCCAAAAACTGAAGCCAACAGCAACAGCAACAGCAACTGGCTGAGATTCGTGTTTTTTTTCTTTTGATGGGTATGCATCTGGTTGTAGGTGGAGCTGGTGCCGGTTTCTAAAAGGGTATGACAATGACAAAGTGATCTTCCGGCGCCAACTACAGCTACTGCTGGCAGTGGTGGTGGCAGTGTTTCCATATAGAAAGGAGCACACAGCTCCTGGCTGCTTGCTGATAAATGATGATTTTACGCTCGCTCGTCGTTGTTTGTAGCCCAGCCCCAGCCATGTTACAATCGCACTTTATGAGCTACTACTCGGGCTGGTGGTAGACTGAATGGCGGCGATGCCAAGGACATGCAGCGCAGCGCATGCCACACACACTCTCGCACTCACACTCATTCACCCACATCCCTTTGTCTATCAATGTGTGGGTATAAAGTGTTTTTTTTCTATTTTTGGCTACTTCACCCTGCAGCTAAGCGGATTTTATATTCAAATAGCTATTCGAGCTATTCACAAAAAAATAACAACATATACCCGCAGAGTGAGAGAGCGAGGGAAGTACAAAAAATGAGCTGACGATTGCAGCAAAATTACCGTCGCTTTTTTCAGAGCATCATATCATAAACACTAAAGTCTGCAGTTTTATGAACGCTTTGAAATATCTTCATTTTCTTTCTCGTTTTTTTTTTTTTTGCTGTGATTTTCTTTTCTATCTTTTTTTGACACTAATGCGACGTTTATGAAACATTGCTACAGCGGATTGTTGTCAGGGGCAACGTGCAGATGATTGAAAAAAAAAGCAACAAAAGGAAACATGCAAAAAATGATTGAAGGAATTGCAGTGGAAAGGTCTTAACTGTGGCATACCACTTAAGGATAAAAGAAATTTAAAATATATATATTTAAAGAGTCAGAATTGAATTGAATGGAAACTGATAAATAATAGTTTAATAAATAGAGTACAATTTAAAATATACCTATTGAAGTAGGCAGATTTGAAATGAATTGAAACTGTTAAGAACAATATATAACTAAAGAGAGTAAAATTTAAAATTTTTCAATTATATTTTTATAATATTAATCAATTTTAAACTGATAGTAACTGAATATTATAAAATTATTTATTATATTATTACTATTATTTCATAAAATGCATACTTGTTATACCCCTACATTCGACAAAAATATAGTATCTAAAAAGCAAGCTCAACTGTTTGCCAGTTTAGAAAAATGCGCTTATGAAAATGTCTGCGAATGTCAGTGATGCCACATCCACAAAGTGCTAACAAATATTGAACCATAAATCAAAAGACAGAAGTTATCTGTATAGCTACTAGTATACTCTCCCTCACACATACAGAGATATATATACACTTTAAGTGCAAGAAAACTAACAGATTTTCCATGCTGCAAATAGATGGAAAAACTCTGCAAAAACATTCCCAACTATCTTGAGATGTCGAAGATTAGATACCCTCGCCCACTGCACAGGATTTATGGCATTAAGTTTGGCTTTGCACACAATTCGTTTAGATAAAGTTATTCCTTTGTCTATAGTATAATCCGTTGATCGATAGCCGACGAGACTCTTTGTTAATGGAACTATATGAAGCAGAACTTTGAGCCAGTTAAAGTAATTTAGCAGCTCCAAACGCAATTTGGCTACATTTGGCTCAAAGTATTTTGTGTGCTCCAAATTGGGAACAGAAATGTTGCATGACACAGACACGCGTGCCCCCAAAAGTAACAGATATTACATTTGATAATCGATACGGCACACAAGCATAGACAAATGTGGCAAATGCACCACCGAAATTGGCCCCAAATGGAATGAGCTCAAATTTCAACAGAAGAGGCGGTAAGTACATCAATTGGTTGTGGCGCCACTCAGTTATAATTTTTTTTTTTATTTTATATATATATATATTTTTTTTTTTAGGTGCGCTCAAGTTACATCTTAAATTCAATAAATGTATGAACAGTAAGTCGAGCAAAGTTGCAATTTGATATCCAGAGAAAACTAACTCAAATACCAAAGAAATATACTTATGATTCAATTGAACTTAAAACATAGTTCAGGCTAAGGGCAGACTTAAATCAAGACACTTAATAAATTTCAAATAATAACTGAAATTCAATTCTATTAATACTGACTCGACGTGATGTCGATGATGCTCTGTGATGACCCACAATTTGTCTGTCAGTCTGATGACCATGTGGTCATATGGTTCAGATAGCACCATTACAGATTAGAGAGAGAGGATAGTAGAAATGTTGAAATTAACTATGATCATAGAATAGGCTGAAAATGCTTTTAATGAGTATGTAACCGAATATTGTTCCTCAAACAATGCCCCAAAATGTATGCTACAAATTCTGGCACGCGCATATTCGCCGCACACGCAACCTTTGTTGTTGAAACGAAAACGAAATGTATTCAAAGCAAATTATGTAAAATATTTGAAGCGCTAACAACTTCATTTCAACAGCGATTGAAATCAAGAAAAGTTCTACGACAGTTACTTGGCCATTAGCTACCCATCCTCCGCCATTCCGACGTCCCTCGTCCTAATATAATTCTGAAAATATTTTATATTAAATGCGTCGTCAGCCCACGTGGCTGGCGTCACCCGAACAAAAATATATATATATAAGAAAAAACGGGAGACGAACAAAAACTGAAATATCTGAGAATTTGTACAAAATTAAGTTGATTAAATGGACTTAGCAGGGCGATTACACGCAACGCTGCCTGAGAGCTGGTCACAGTAATGTTTTCGGGTCCAAAAGCCCTCAACGAAAAAAAGAAAGAGAAACCCCAAGCTAAACCCAACAAAACTGTGTCGACTGAATGAATGAACAGAAATGCTATGCGTGTTGTCTGGCTCAGGGCTGACTCGTTACGTATACGGCAAAAGTCTCAAAAGCGCCACACGAGCAAACACCAAAAAAGAAGAGGAGAAAAAAACGTATTTTTCATTTCATTCGCTTTTCATCAGGCCTGGCCATTGACTGACGGCAAAGTGAACAACAACGGCAGAAACGTAGCAAAACTTTGACCATTGAAATCTCAGTCTCCTGGGAAACAGTGGGACCTTAGAGCCATTAAATGCCGCATGATTAACGCATTGCTCTCCAAGACAATTGATAAAGAATAGAACAGCAGCTGCCGACAATAAGGCAAGACTCCAAAATAACAGCGGGAATATCTTAAGCCCGAAACTAGCACCATAACAGTCTTGTCCAGCCATGTCCTTGGCAGCTTGCTCCGGAGTGGTCTGACTTTCCCATCAAATTTCTGACGGAGTACATTCATCATAAATGAATGGTTGCTCATTACATGACAAAGCTCATTATGATTGCGAAATATACTCATATTTAACTGAGCCAAATCCCAGTTAATTAAATTGTTTGATGAACAACCCTTTCACGCTTTGTAGATTTCGCTTAGGGTATCTTCTGGATCTCTCTCACTCTCTCCGCTTTCTCCGGCTTGTAGCCCCTCTTTGGCTTTCTGCTAGAATTTCTCTTGACAAATAAACGGTGACGGAAACGGAAACCCTTCCACAGCCATACAAAAAGAACATTTAATGCAGCGTTTACATTGTTTTTTATTTTTCGAGCCCTTTCTTACAGTTTTTTATGCCCTGTGAAAGTGAATAAAAAGGGTATTATAATGTAGTGAAAATAATAGTGAGACACCAAAGAGAATATGTCTGTTTACTAAACATCAATGATGAAATGAGTTTCAAAACATTTCAAAATTTTCTCATATACTGAACTGTTTTTCAATTTTAAGCGGCCATAACTTTACGAAAACATATCCGATCTTATTTCGTGTCAACTGTCGCATCTACAATATGTTATTTAGTGTCCGCATGATCAGCATGATTAATGTGAACTTGGCTCCGTTTCTGGTTCTGGCATTTTTTGGGTGGTCAGTGGCATGCAGGGCAGCAGCTGCTGTTGAGGAAGGCAACAGAGGGGTATACGTAGCAGCATTAAGCTTCATTTTTTTACGTGCTGTTTTCACAGGGCTGCACGTAGGACTGCGAGAAGTTCGAAAACTCTAGCAAATGGCGGCACTTAACGAGTACACTCGAATACTTGAGAGACTGTAAGATGCCTGCACGTTCGGTGCACAATTCATTGTAGTATTCAACAATCGGCGGTATGCGGACGACACATAAATTAACGCAACGAAATGCCGGCAATACTTAACGTAACGTAACGGAACGTAACGCAGCGTAACGCATCGCACAACACGGCGTATGATTAATCTGTTGTATTAGGGAATCTAATGGGCAGCTCGTGCAGCATTTGAAGAGAGCTGTCAGTGTGATGAGTTTCTAGCCGAGACTCGTGCCCGGCTTTTGGTTCGACCAACTTAATTTAAAGGCAACATTGCCGAATGCCGTCATCCGGCGCCTTGCTTAAATCTTTATTAATATGTATGGAGCCATAGCTCGTCCTGTTCGTCACCGAACCAAATGAAAAATGGCCGCCCATTAGGAGCAGCAAATTTGCTCGGCTCCGCACTATGCCACGATATCAGCTGAAGTAGCTGTTTCAGACGCGGCAACTGCATTGATTTTGCAGCACGTGGCAACCACCCCAAAGCCAATCCTCTCTCGTTCCACAACAACACCATTTATGTTAATGATTTGCCAGGCATTTTGCCACTGCCACTCGCATTAGAATTTCATGTTGGCTACAAATTGTGGCGCTTGTCGTGGACGCAACATCATAAATCGTGCACTGATTGCGGTGACTCAATTTCGTGAAACGCTAATAAGGCTGATTGCATTCCTATGATAATGGAGTCCACTCAGATTGTGCCCAGAGTTGCGCAAATTGCAGCAACTACATTATGCATTTTCAATTTAACAATCTAGGAATTTAACGAAACTCATGATAAGCAATCCGAGGAATAAACTTAACTATATTTTAAATTTTAGTACTGTGACAGTTTGGACAATCGTAATAGAAATTTGACAATTTATTTTTGATGGTCAAATGGCAACGACGATTCCACATTTGCAGCGACAGCATCACGAACATCATCATCACGTATCTGGCGCAGCTCCAGCAGCAGCTGCTGCTGCATCAGTTGGTCATGGAGGCGGTCATGGCATGGCAGTATTCTTCCATATTGGGTGCAAAGAAACCATACTCTTTAAGTTCTGGAACACCAGCTCAGTATTGGGCATAGCCTTGTCTTGTCTGGCCATTTTCGTGGTAGCGGTGTTGTATGAGGCTCTCAAATTCTATCGGGAATTGCTGAAGGCAGCTCAACGCAAGCGCCTGGAGGGAGGTGCGGAGAGGCGAAGAAAACGAAGGATTCCAGCACCTCCGGTGATAATAGCGCCAAAGGTGCAGCAGTTGGGAGTCCCAACACAGTTGCCAGCAAATTCAGAGGCTCCAACGAATGGCAATACTCGCTGGACTTGGCTTTTACCCTGGATCAAGCCAATGCATGTATATCAGACGATTCTGCACATGCTCCAGGTGACAATTTCATTCCTGCTGATGCTCGTCTTCATGACCTACAACATCTGGCTGTGCATAGCCGTGGTGCTTGGGGCTGGCGTTGGTTATTTTATATTCTTCGTGGGCTACGAAAGGATTACCGAGCATTGCAATTGAGACTTGATATAACTTCCCTTTTTTTGGTCGGTATTATTGCTTGGTTGGGGTTGTGTCGAAGGGCACCTCCCTTACCACATTCTATGTTGTGCTAATGTATTTTTCTAATTAAAGCAAGTTATAAAAATTATAAGAAAAAGGCTTTTGTTGGGCATTGCGAACCGTTCTAATTGTTCATGTTTATGGCTCGTAAAACAATGACTGCATACAACAATCCCGCATACATCTGCAAATTGGCCTAAAAGGATGCCCCCGGCCAAATGGACGTATGCGTATTATGCCCAACAGCACATAGCTAACCCCCAGCTCATTCCCCCTCTCCCATCCCCCCCGGGGCAACAACTCTTGTAGAATATAAAACAGCGCGAAAATGTTAAGCCCCAAGAATTTCCTGTGATCCGAGTGAGTCGAGACAGAGCAACATCTGTTTATGTGAATCATGCTTATCGCTCTCTCTCTCTCTCTCTCTCTCTCTCTCTCTCTCTCTCTGTCTGTCTGTCTGTTGTTGTCTCTACTTATGCCAAATTCGTTCAATTTCATACAGAGCATTTCCGTACATTACTCGTGCAATATTTTTGTTTTTCCTTTATCTGCGGCTTTATGGCCATTTTACGAGCCCGCCCACATAACTGGACAAGACAGGTGAGCGCACATCCCTCTCCGGACCGGAACCACCCCTAACTTTTATTTATTTGTGTTGCTGTTGATGTTGTTGTCTGTTGTCTGTTGTATGTTGTCTGGCCATTTTCATAATGCCACAATTATGGGGGCGATAAAGTTTGGAGCAGGTTTACTTGCTGCGATTCCAGCTGCCAGTTATCAGCGTTGACCAACATTCAATTAATATTTTAATAAGCTGCCTTTATGCCGTTTGCCAAGCGGATAACGCAATTTGGCTTTAATACGCCACGTTGCACACGAAAGCATCAAGCGCACTCAAACTCGCACTCGCACTCGAACTCACATTTCGCAGTTGGAATCGCAGTCAGAGCCAAACACAATCAGCTTTAATAATGCACAACCTTCTCTGTATGCGTATGTGTGTGTGAGTGTGAGTGTTTGAGAGAGTGGGTGTAGGCCATAAAACAACACTCTGGGGATACCCAGGGACTGCTGTGAGAGTTGGCCATGACGAAAGCGGAAACGGAAATGCGTTCATGCATAACAATTTCACTCGTCATCGAGGCTGACATCGCATCCATCCACATACATATCCATCGGCGGTCTGAGTTATGTCCAGTCGCATACGTAACACTATAAGACTATTATATATCAAACGGATCTGAATTATGAGTGTTTAATGAACGTGCAACATGTATCGACAAGATTGCAGCCATAAACTCGAAAACACATTCCAGTTATCGATAGCTGAGTCAAGAGTGAAACTGCAGCTATGAAATTGATAATAATGCATTACAATAATATTTATTAACTTTCAATTTGTTACTTTTTATGAGAAATAATAATTAGCAAATAAATAAGATTTAAAAAAAAAACATAAAAAATCCCCCTTATTATTTTTGAATTTCCGTTTTGGAATCTGTTCATCAATCTGTCATCTCATTGGCCTCTGAACTTTACTGAATGATCTACAAGTAGCTCCATCGAATTCGCTTCATCGTATTATAGTTTCGAATTCAAATAATTTTGACATTAAATTTTAATATTTCGAGTTCCGTTATCTGAGTTCTCGTTAAAGTGTTAAATGCTTAATTCCAGCCAGATATCAACAATTATGGGCGTCCATTTGGTTTATTCTCTCTTTAATGGGCTGCTGCTGCTGCGTGTGTGTGTGTGTGTTGCTCTGTATGTGTGCTGTGTGCT
This sequence comes from Drosophila quadrilineata, assembly GCA_018150725.1. Classification (NCBI taxonomy): domain Eukaryota; kingdom Metazoa; phylum Arthropoda; class Insecta; order Diptera; family Drosophilidae; genus Drosophila; species Drosophila quadrilineata. The sequence goes on from JAECWN010000356.1 coordinate 1,604,516, forward strand.
GTGTGTGTGTGAGTGTGTGTGCGAATGTCGGCAAGTGTTTGTGGCAATTTGCTGGTAAGGCATGGCATGGCATGGCTGTTGTCATTTCTTCAGCCCGCAGAAGTACATCATTAATTTATTAGCAAACCAAATAGGCGACAACAATCAGGATCTGGCTCCATCTGCATTCCACAGGCAACTGCCCACACTTCCACTTGGACATGGATACATGGATACATGGAGGCGAACACACTCAGCAGTTTGTTTACCGAACACGCAGGACACACGTGCCGTTCGTTGTGTCCTCCTTGATATATTTCGTCCTTTGTACGTGTCTGTGTGTTTGTTTGTGTGTTTTGAAGTCGATGGCAACTGCCAGAGGCTATTTGGGGCTTGTTGTTTGCGAGTTATCGAGTCAACGAGAGCCAAAGTTTACAATTAGCCTGGCCGAGAGGACGAAACGGAGATTGTTGCCGATTCCTGGCCAATAATTTATGACTTTCTACACATTCCACTGTCAATTAAATTTCTTTTGGAAAATGACAGCATTGCCATGCGCTGAGATCATGAACGTGGGCTGTCTCATCGGGTGGGCCAAATGATTTATGCGTTGCCTGGTTGACAGTTTTTGTCTATTTTATATATGTATATATCCCATCCCATTCCATCTCATCCATTCCCAACTCCCGCCTGGACACCATTCGGGTGTGCGTGAAGTGCTTTTGCTAGTTTTCTTTTTCCTGTCACTTTCTGCTCACGACACGTGCCTGATGCCTCCAGAGCTGTTTATGTTAATGGCTCGAACCCAAAATCTGAATCTCCGTATACAGACCGGGCCTAGATATGCCCCCTAATCTCCACCCCCTCACAAGAAAGAACGTTGCTCTGCCAATAGGACAATTGGCATGTGTTTTAGACCATTTTCATTCTGGTTTGCCTTTTGCATGTGACACGGATCCGAGTATGAGATCTTAATAATAGATACGCTGCCACCTGGTCGCATTGTCAGGTAAACTTATCGCTGCTCCCATATATCAACGAAATTAAAGTGCTGCCCATAGTTATGTGGCGACTCCGATAGGCGATGCCTCCCAGCTACTGCTCGATGTGCTCTTTGCTGGGTCCACAGCAAAATGTGCCCAATGGGTTTCCTTTTTTGCGGTTATTTATGCATTGTACCCGTGCCGCTGTTGCTGAGAGCATGTTGAAAGAATAATCAATATGAATACCAGAGGAACGAAATGTTGTCAAAATCAAAAAAAAAATATAACACTTTTTTAGTAAATGCGGGTATTCCAGTTTTTAAATACGCTTTCCGAAGGTAAAGACAGTTTAAAGACCTTTTTTATAAATATTTAAAAATTAAAATAAAATAATTTCAACCTTTTTTTGGAATAAATTCAAGTAATCAGTTCTAACCTTAACTTAGTAAATTTAAAAAAAAATTATCTTTTCCATATACTTTTCTGCTACCCTAAAATACATAGGTCAGAGTTCACACACAGTGCTGCACCAGTATTTGCCACACAGCTTTAATTAAAATTTTAATAACGGCGACAAAAAAATATTTGCGAATGCACATCATATGATATTGTTTTTAATGCCTGACCGCATCTACAAAGGACACATGGAGGTACGCTTACAAAATATGTAACTCCAGTCGAGAGTGCTCAACTTGAACTTGCTACATGTTTAAACTCAAAAGTTCTACCTTGACATGCTTCCCATCCCTTATATATTTAAGGTAATATTTGTTTTTTTTAAGGAGTATAAAAATATTGTCAATTGGATTGATTGAGGATTGTTTGGCGGCTGCTGTCAGTTCCATTTAGTGATCTGTCCACCTAGGAGTGACATGACCGTCTGTTCACCAATTTCCAAGTTAATGTGCCAAACTTATGCTCATCTTCGGCAAGTTATCCTTTTCTGTCTTTGCTGTCTTTTGCGCCTGAACGCGTTCGTTTGTTTTGCTTGTTCTTGTTCCTGTTCTTGCTCCTCATCCTGATTCTGTTGTTGCCTCTTAACGATTTGCGCTCCACTGACTCAGCAAGATTGTAACATGCAACCGCCACTTGGCTGGGTAAACTCTATTGCTCTCTCTCTTTCTCTCTGTCACATACACCCGCTCACTCTATCCACAGCACCACTTTAGATTTCCATTCTGACTTTCTGGCGCTGAGAGCTGAGAAATTCCGCAAGCTAGGCTTATGCTAACCAAGTCAATGGGAAATCGCTTTGTGGGCGTCTCTCTGGGTCTGGCCATGTTTATGGTGTCACGTGCCGCCACTCTGAGCATGGGGATTATGAAGTACACGTATCTACGATATATAGACCTGGATGTGCGTGGAGTTATCTGTTGGCAGTCAAAAGAGCTGCGTGATTGCAAAAGTTTAACGGGAAACTGTTGCACGACAGTTTTAAAATATTTTGGAAATTATATTCACAGTGCGAGACGATCACACAACTTGAGAAGCTAAAAGTGAAAGCTTGTTTCGTATCCGTATCCGTATCCGTATTCGCATCGCTTAAATGTTCATATTGCTTGTTACGTGTATCTGTATCTTATGGCTTACCTTTACCCCTTGGCGAAATTTAACGAGCTCCTAACTTTATGTTTGCTTGTCATGTTCACATTTTGTTGTTTTTATTATGGCCGCTGTAACTCATTGTACCTCTCTGTCACAATCTCTCTCTCACTCCCACTCCCTCTCCTCACTTTCAGCGTCTGTTTAAGTGAAACATTTTTCAGGCATTCTTCGGAGGCGTGGCCAGGCAGCCGCCCACTCGCATCATTCAACAGTTTTTTGGTTAATGCTAATGCAAAAAGAGAAAACCAAAAATAAACCCCAAGAAAGCGACTAACATGCGCTATACCCCTCTCGTTCTGTCTCGCTCAATCTCTCTCATTCACTCCTTCAGCCTGTTGGTATGCTACACGCTTGTTGGTTACGTTGCGGGTAAGCACGAAGCCCCTGGGGGTATGCAAACTTTTTAGCTGGCTGCTGTTTGCCGAGCGCCATTTGTTTATAAATTTAATTTGTCTTCGGCAAGATGTCTGTCTCCATCTTTGCTTGTTGACTCGCTTCGCAAAATATATTTTGCATATTATATTTAAATGTTTCCATGCGTAGACGCATGTGTGTGTGTGTGTTTGTGTGTATTTGTTAATCTTTCGAGTCTGGCATCACAGATAAACCAACAATTTTCGCATTTCCCAGTGAGGATTATTGTGGAAACCAATTAAGAGACTAAATGCGCATGAAATAAAAATCTCAAAATTTTACTTATAATTTCAAAGATATATTCGTAAAGTGAAAGAGCTATTTAGATGGACTAGAAAACATTGAGAATAATATGAATGTATGAAAAAACTTAAATTCTTTCTTTGTAGAGTAGAAATGGCCATAGAAAAGGCAAGAGAGAGAGAGAGAAAAATGAAAGTCGAAAAGAGAGAGATTGAGTACACAGACATGAGTGTATGAAATTTTCTCAATCAGCCTCTGCCCTACACATTTCCCCTTGAACAGCCCTGGAGTTTAGCATGGTTTTAGTGACTTGCTATTTTATGCGTTATTGAATTTCACTTAACAGCAACTGTAGCCGACTCACTTACACACCTCTACCCCCCTCTTTCTCTCTCTCTGTCACCCTCACACACGTTCATCTCTTCTCTGTTTTGTATGGTTTATCCCCATACTTGAGTGCCCCACACTTATGACTGCCACTTGAGTAAAGCCCTCAGCTTTGCCTCTGCCCCATTTCACTTATGCCGGGTTAGTTTTAGCCGCTTACCCTTTTTTGTTTTCCCACACAGAGGAAGAAAGAAATATGCGAGCTTTGCTTATTACAGCATAAACATAACTAAGTAACGCTGTCTGCTCATGTGTGAAGTATGACAAAGTCATACCCTTTTCAGTTTTCCACTGCTTGAGCTGAACTCACTTCGGGCCACCTGAAAGAGAGTACAATATGTTAAGCAAATATTATTTGTAATTTCGGAAAATTTAAACTAAAAGCAATATTTGACAACTTGAAATACATTGGCATATATCGTAAAGAAGGAATTGTTTTAAAGGAGTTTCTCTTAGGACTGCAAATTGTTTTGCAATTTGTTTAATAAGATTTAATTGGAGTTTCTATTTCACGAAATGTCAATTTATTTTGTGTAATATACGTGTTCCATCTGGAAAGAAGAAGCACTGAGTGATACTCACAAAAGTCATTTAGAGTGCTTTGATATTTCAAAGCACTTTGAAAAGTTGCTACTCCAAGCTGACAGGCAACTTGTGAAGCCAGCGAAATGCCAGCGAATGCTGCCTTTATAGATTGCCTGCTATCTCTCTCTCGCTCTTGCTCTGTCTCTCTCTCACCTGTGTGCAGCAGTCAGCAGTGGGGAAAGAAGTAACAAACAGATTGCAACTGCAACACGGTAGATACACAAAAAGCATACGCAATGTTGGCCCATTGATATCTACTCCAAAATTGACACGACTGTGCCGAGGGGCAACAATTGCCAAACGTGATGTCTCTCACCGACACCCACACACACACACTAACTCACACACACACACTCATACGGATAACAACACACAAATACAATTACCAATACAGGCAACAGCTGCTGACCGAACGCCAAAAGTTATGCTACGAATGTTGCCAGCAGTTCCTCACGGCACACGAAACACAGCAAACAGGGCACACGGTTCTGGGCACTCGGCACACAGCTCATGCCACATGCCACGCGGCGCACACTAACTGAAATTAAACATGAAATATGCAACAGTCGACAGTCGACAGCCAACAGCAGTTGCAATTGGAGTTACCATTGTTACTGCGCTGCCAATTGCCACGGACACTGTCTCTGCCTCTGCGTCTGCGTCTGCCTCCAAATGGGGCAACTAAAAAGCCAAATGTTGCTGAGGCAGGCAACTTGCTAACTGCAGCTCAACTCAAAATATTCCTAAACTATGCAACTGGCCAAAATTTGAAATGCAAACAAAGCTGCATTCATGATTCATGGCGCTGGACTTGGCCAAAAGCATTAGACGGCTTATATTGGCCATGTGTTGCCACTAGCCTCATTTTGAAAACAATTTACGAAACACTGCAACTTATTAGCAAATTGTTTGATTACAATTTTTTAAATAAATTGCATTAATTAACATAGAAAACTAAGTAATTAAATGAAAGCCTTGACCTTTGGCAAATGGTTTAAAGTAAATTATACATAAAATTCCTTTTCTTATTATTATTTTAAATTCTTTATTTTTATTATTTAACTGCTTTTGGGGATTAATTAAAATTTTGTTAAATAAATAACATTTAAAAAAAAAGAGAATTGCAATAATTTTAATGTGTTGACTTTTGGAAAACGTTTTAAAGCTAATATGGTATAAAATAATAACTTTTCAACAACTATTTTTCATTTATTTTATTTTTATTTATTTAGCTCTTTTTTGACATTTCTCTATTGTTTTTTTTTTCTGTGCAACATTTTATATAATATCTAACAAAAAAAAACAACAACTGTTGTCCAAACAGCTGCGAGTGCTTAAATTAATGGCTGTGATACTCGAGTATTTAAGCAACTGGCAACTGTCAAGTGGGCGATTTAGGGGGTGTGGCAGCTGGCAGCAGGTGGACAAGTGCATGCCTCTGTGTTCATGTCCATACGATGCACTGATGCACACATAATTGCCACAAATGTACATTAATGCGCTTTTCATATATCTACCAGAGGCATGCAACCAGTAAACCCCCCAAACCATATGTATGTCTCTCTCTCTCCCTCTCTCTCCCTCTCTCTCTCTCTCTCTCTCTATGTCTCTCTCTGTTATTTTGGCAGCTTTTGTTTCACTTCCGGTTGGAAAATATATATTTTGAGCATTTGAGTTGAACATATTTTTGGCAAGCTGCGCGCAAATGTTGCAATGACTTTGCCGCATTTGCATTATAAATGGCCAGAAAGTTAGATAAGCATCCTGTAAGTGCCTCATTAGTGGCAACATAGCTATTCGTACGTTTGGGTCACTTAATTAACTGAAGAGAGTAACTGTTAAATACCCAAAGCTTCTATACAGCATGGCAAAAATTTAATTTAAAAAAAGAAATTATTTTGTGGATATCACAATTGCATAAATTGATCAAAAAATAATAATAACAATGTGAAGTGCAGTTGTCGGCAAGCTTTCAATGAAAATAAATCATAATAAAAATTTATAAAAAGAAACAGATTTAAAATTTTATTACTTTTTTTTTAAAACTATCTTTTTTTTGGTATTTTTGTTTGTTTTTGTAGTATAAGTATTTAACAAGAACCTGAAGAACTTAATAAGTACCTTAATATCATATAGATAAAGATTGTAAATGACAATAACAATAACAATACAAAGTATGGTGATTACAGGGGATAAGAAAAAGATTCAATCCAAAAATTCAATTAAATATATCTCAACAATTCTATTCAAAAAATTCATCATCTGCTATTTTCGTGAACTCCCTCTTCAGCAGTATCTACTCTCTTTTAAGCTACCCCATAAAAAGAGACAAGTGCAGCAGCTGCATTCTTTTACTGTAAAACGACAGGCTGCCAGCTAAGGAAAGCAAAATATATTAATAATAAAAGTAAATTAGAAATCAAAATTCCATCTGGAAATTGTGCAACAATGCGAAATGAAAAGTCCGGAAAAGTTACAACTTCTGTTCAGCGAGTTGAAGTGAACAAATATTAAATATCAGACAACAGCTGATGGCCATATAGAGAGTATGTCTCTCTCTCTCTCTCTCTCTCTCTCTCTCTCTCTCTCTCTCTCTCTCTCTCTCTCTCTCTCTCTCTCTCTCTCTCTCTCTCTCTCTCTCTCTCTCTCTCTTTCTTTCTCTCTTTCTGTATGAGTGTGTGAGTAAATATGTGTAAAAGGTGGTAACAGCAAAAGGCCAACAGCTACTAGTGGCAGCTTCGAGTTGACTGCAAAAGTGACAAAGGACAAAGAGGATAACAGTGAAGTACAAACGGCAAAAAGCGAACAGCAAACAACAAAAAAATGAAGAAAATGTTGAAAGAAAATGCCATTAGTGTGGAGAGAATGCAACGTGCAACGTGCAATGTGCAGGCATATGCTGCAGCACAAAGTGGCAACAGCGTCAAAGAACCTGCAAATTGCTGAGGCCAAACACACACACACACTCAAAGGAAAGCGAAACAGATACAGTGTGTGTGTGTGTGTGTGTGTGCGTGTGTGTGTGGAAGTGCAACTGGAACTTGCAACTTGGACTCGATTTAGTCGGGTTAGCTGAAAAGGTGTCGAGTTAGTTAGCGGCAATTGACAGCTGGTCACGAGTTGCAACATAGCTACCTGCAGCATGCTGCATGTAGCCAGCAGGCCATACATGATACGGCAGCTGTTGCACGTGGCACGTGGCGTATACGCAATGTCAGTCTTCCATAGATATTAAGGTGCAGCTAATTCAGCAAGGTGGAGGCAAAGATTAATGACTGCCGCAGCTGCAACAGCTGTTCTCTAATGCAATTCACTTTAAGTTATTGCTGCTACATGTTGCACAAATATTTTGCATACCCAAGCCGAAAACTTCTTTTGGGGCACAACGTGGTGTGGCAAGCAAGAGTTGAAGTGACAGGCAACAACCACAATAAAAGCAACAATGTTGCGCGCACAATGAAATGTCCTTTCACACACACTCACACACACCCATACACACACACACACTCTGGCCTAGTAGTGTGACAGACAAAACTTGAGCAAAGTGGAAGCAAAGAAGAGAGAGAGAGAATGTTGACCTCCTCCTTCTGCACTTGGCCAAGTGTAAACAAGTTTGTGGCATGCCTCCCCCCCCCTCCAAATCTACCTCTCCCTTCCTCCCGCTCTACCTTATTTGGGTTTGCTTTGTCGGCGCTCTCGAAAATCAAGTAAAATCAAAAGTAGCTAGTCCTGCACATAAAAGGACACATGTCCTGTGGCAAAATGTTTCGCTTTTAAAAGCATTTGTCTGCTGCCAAACAAAACAACAAATTCTCCAACCCACACAAATAAAATTTAACAAAATAATAATACAAAAAAATACACATAAAACGTTAGAAGGAAATAGCAAAAGAAAACTCGGGTTAATTTGAGAAAGTGCCGTTAGAAGATTGAGATTTTAAAGGTTTTTGTCGCCTGTGCCTAGAAATGAGCAGCTTCTCTGATTAGCTCCAATTGAAGGTATAATAAATTTAAGATTAAATTTAATTTTTAAACAATTTATAAATAATTATTTTACAACTAATGAATTGCCGCTATTTTTTACAGTCAAAATTAATAACACAACTATTTTTAATGGGCAGCAGCAGTTAATATAATTTAAATAAATAAATATATATATATCTTTTGCTTGAATAAATTATTGATTAAATTATACTTTGAATGCACAAAACCAATAATTATTTTCTTGAATAAAATTACAATTTTATTACAATTTTGCATGTTGATTGACTATGTTATACCCATTGTTTAAAAAAAAAACATCAGCTTAATTTTGAAGTTATGTTCTTTTTAAGTGACTTGGTGACATATAAAAATTTAAATTTTAAGTATATTTATTCTTAAAGAAATTGGTTAACTATAAATATATTTTATATTTAAATTTCTATATATCTTCCATCGACTAAATATAAGTTTCTGCTTCTTTTAGCTATTAAGGGTTTTGAAATAATTCAATTATGAATTTTATTTAATGCCACAATGCGTAATTATCTGGCATAATTCCGCGAAAGAATGCACATTAATTGTTGAAAATTATTTATTGATTATTGACGGGACTGTGGCAGGAGCTGCTGCTGTGCAACCAAAGGATGCAGGATGCAGGATGCAGGATGCCAACGGCCAGTGGCAGATGAGAGTTGAGAACTTAAAGTTGCAGTTGGAAAAACAACAGGCAAACAAACAACTTTTGCTCACCTGAATATCAAATGAAGTCAATTGCAGCCAAACAGAGACAGAGAGAGACAGAGAATGAGTGAGAGAGAGAGAGGGGTGTAGTGAGAGTCCTGGCATGTTAGACTGACGATGCCATCAATGCAATGGATGTGCGTCAAGTGTATCTTAATGCGCTGAGAGGGCCAAGAAAACAAAAGTCCAGCCTTAAAATTTCGCTATAAATGCGGAAGTGTGCGTTTTAACTGAAACTTTTACCACACACCCACTCACCCTATATATATATATGTGTGTGTGTGTGTGTGTGTGTGGAAGTGTGCGTTGTTTTGTTGCAAAAGTTTTGGCTTTTAAATGGCTTTTACTTTTTTGCCGTATGGCTCCCAGTGGCATCATAAAAAACAAAGGTAAATCGAAGTAGAAACAGCCGCAACAGCAACAAGAAGAAGAAGCTCAAAAACAGGCAGAAGAAGAAGAAGAAGCTGGCAGTGTTATAAAACATTAAATTTCATGACTGGAAGAGAATGTCGGACTTTTGTATAGACGACACTGTCATAAGCAGACAGTGTCCTCTGCTCTGTTATCCTGTCCTACGATATTTCTAGCACTGCCTATCTGCCTCTCTCTCTCTTTCTCTCTCTGTCTCTCTGTCTCTCTTTCTCTCTCTCTTTCTCTTTGAATAGTGGTCAAAAGTTTTGCTGGTCAAATTGTTATTAATTGAGCTTCATAGTTTATCGAAAGTTCATTAAATAATGCCTCCCATGATAGTGTCCTGGCAATATCATCTATTTACTGAGTTCGAACTTGTTGGAATGCCATTTTGTGGGAAGTCCTTGTCAGCGAGTTGACTTCTTTCTGCTCTATAGTTTTGCCCAGAAGACTCATCAAGCCAGGATTGTTCATTTTTTTCCTCTTCTCGGGCCTCCTTTGTGATGTTTAACAATGAATGCCAGTCACAAAAGGTCCTCACAAGGGTTCTGTGTGAGAGTATTAACCAGATGAAGGTTATTTCATTTGCTTTTAATTTGGTCCTGTCTGACGGGCGATCAGCCCAAAAATGGAACCTCTGTGTGTGTGTGTGTGTGGCAACCGGTCCCTTTTGGCTGTTTCATCCAAATCACCTGCGGGGGCGTGGCAGACCTGTTGGCTTAGTTGTAATCCTTTCTGATTTCTTAAGACCCGCTGCACACACATAAACTAATTTTTTAATACACGTACAACAAAATGTGGCATGTGGCATGTGGCAAGCGTAGGCATATGGTAGGTGGCTTGTGGTTGCCACAAAAGGACTCAAATTGTATTTTGGGCCATTGTGCTGCAATGAAGAGAATCAGCCCCCAAATTGGAAATGGAGGCGTGCCAAATTGTGCAAAACTCATTAGCCAAAGGACGCACAATGGAAACCAGAGAGGAAGGAAGCAGCCCGGCATGGAAGGAAGGAAGGAAGCCTGCCAAGTTGCCACTCACAAGTGCCACAATGAACTAGTCTAATTAGCCTTGGCCAACACTTCCGGCATCTAGTGCAACACACAAGCACATTATCATTAACAAATTATGAAGAGAACTCCTCAAAGACCCATAAAAATCAAATACTAATTGAAGACATTCCTTATCCTGATTCACACTCCTGCACAATAGACCGTCTGTGGAGACGAATTGAAGTTATTTTTCATTGGCATCTGAACTCTTTGCCAGTTGCAGCAATTTCCAATTCCAAGATTCAACAATCCATGGCTGCCATCTCATCATTATTCAGTGCCCAAGACCAGCACTCATTCCTCTCAATCCTCTCAGTCCTGGCACCCCAAAAAGCTCTTTCAATGAGCTACTTTAAGTGGCAAACAGTGTTCATAATCAATCATTGATACTTTTGCCGATATCCTGCCTTGTATCCTTGCTGTTTTACACCTTCCACTCTATTTAAATTTGGCAACCCAAACTCGTGTAGAATTTCTTAACCAGCTCAATATTCACATTGCAGCCTGTCATACTCTATCTCTTTCTCTTTCTGTTTGTCTCTCTCTCTCTCTCTCTCTCTCTCTCTCTCTCTCTCTCTCTCTCTCTCTCTCTCTCTCTCTCTCTCTCTCTCTCTCTCTCTCTCTCTCTCTCTCTCTTTGACAAGGAACAACAAAAACTAGCCTAGATTTGTAGGAATGAGTGTAGGGCACTTGAAACCAAAAATTGTTGCAACTTAATCCACGTTGATGCAACATTTGCCTCTAAAAATTTTAATTAAAATCTGAAAATCTGAATTGGGTCAATGAATGAATGAATGAATGTATTCATCTATGAATATATTGGCTTTTTATCGGCTAGATAAATATCAAAACAAATTCTATAACCTGATGAACAAGCTATAAGCTGATGAACAAGTAGATACTCTTTATAAGGTATATTAAAATATAACATATAATATATATAAATATATATATAAATATATTCATAAATACATGAAGAGCTGAAGAGTCGGCAAAATGTTGTATGGAAAATATTTAAATAAATATATAATAAAAAAAAAAGACTTTTCAAAAAAAATATTTAAAAAATATCTTATCTCATCTAAAACTTAACTAAATTCATTCGCAGTTTATTTATATAAAATATAAATTTAATTTTAGTGACAAATCAATCTAGAAGAAAATACATTTTTTTTAAATTTTAAACTTAATTTAGTTGATGGAATTTTTGTCAATATGCCATCTTTAAATAGAAAATTTAAACCATATTCAAAGCTGACATTATAGGCTTCATTTGAATAATTTTATAAAAAATAGTTGCTGATTTTAAGCTACTCAAATATTGAATTATTCAAATTAATTTAGAGTTGAAAGCATTTAAAAATAAATTAAATTTGTTTTGAGAAATTTATGGCATTTGAAAAATTTAATAATTTGAGTTAAAGAAAAGTTCATTGTTTTTAGCAATTAATCTGAATAGTTGTAAAACTCTGTAGTTATCCCGTCTCATGTGAAGCACGTTGCAAATAATTTTGGGAATTAAGCGCATTAAGAGCACTTGGCCAGTGGCAGCTGATAAACAATGTTGCATCCACACAATTAGGCAACAATGTTGCCACAAGAAACAAAACTCACAGCTCAGCACTTGAGATAATAACTTGGCCAGGCACTTGAAGAGGGTGGTGGGGGGGGGTTGTGAGTAAGATAGGGTGGGGCAGCAGCCAAGTGGGTGCAATCAATGCTGTGTTGCACACAGTGTTGCATACAACCAACATACAACTCCTGCTGTGGGGCCACTGAGCACATAAAACATTTTAACCCAAATGTGTGGCAAGTGGACAATGAAAGTGGACAGCAAAATGTTGGCCAACACCGAAAGCCAACAGTTTCACTACTCTCCCTCCCTCTCTCACTTTCTATCACTCTCTCTCCCACTCTCTCGCTCTCTCTCTCTCTTGCTTTCTCTGTATAATTTATTATAAAAATATCACATAATTCAAAACACAAAAATCGTCGTGTGATAGTCACTTACCTCCAAGTGTATCCATAACTATAACTCTAATTCTATATGTATCTGTATCTGTATCTGTATCTATATCTATATCCGTCTGTAGCTATACATAACCGTTAGCGCAAATGTCCTGTGTAAGTATTTTGGGCGAGCTGAAAGAGGAATGCAAAAAGGGTACGCTGTCGTCCTTTGTCGGCAGTCGCATGACAAGTTAAGCCACCGAGGACCAATATCACTTTGCCAAGCTACAGCAGCAGCAGCAGCAGCAGGACCACAGGACTGCAGGACCACAGGACCGCAGGACCTCAGCAAACACTGCAAACCAGCAATGCGTGCCAGTGGGAGCAGCAACAACAGTTACTTCCAATAGAAAAAAATATACGTACTATATGTATACATATCTGTACATATATAGAGTGGATGGAGAAAGACTAACGGAGTGCGAGTATCTTAACTGAATTTGTGCTTGGCTAACATATTCAGTTCATAAATGTATGCTACATATTTTTAAGTATAACCCTATCTGTGTGTATGCATGCATGTGTGTGGGTATGTGGGTGTGTGGGTATGTGGTGTGAAAGTCTATTTGTAAGTGCGGCTTCAAGCTTTTTGTATTTCTGGTTTAAATATCGCATACATTTAGAATATCCGCCATGATTAATGTTACAATAGCTTGGTAAGTGACAGAGTGAGCATCTGAAGATATAAAAGTATCTGTAACTACAAATTCAGCAGAGATTGTTAAACGCAGACTCAGATTCTCAGATAATAATGATCAAATTATTTTCAAAATTTATGCATTTAACTCAATGCTCTTAATCCTGTTTACAAACCGCTTTAAAAGTTGTAATTATACCGTTACCTGTTAAAAAAAAATACAGTTGATTTGGAGCAGTATTTTAGAAAATATGGTCAAAGACCTATCAAAAAATTACTACAAATCCTAATTTTCCACAAAAAAAGTTCCTTTCTAACTTTGAACTGTCATAAAGTCGGAATTTCTGGCATTCAAATGAGTATTAAAAACCTTACCGGCCACAATACTGAAAAATAATCGAAAACAACTTTTTGAGAAAGAATTGAAATATTCCTCATCTTTGAGAAACCATAACTTTTTCACAACTTAGCCGATTTTCAATATTTTTGCATTTCTGGATATGGCTTTGATCATACTTTAAATCGGTATCAATTGTTAATTACATGATTCCAAAAATATGGCGAGGAATGTGCAAAATTGTAATAAACTTGTTTTTGGTACAAAAATTGGAGTCTTTTACAACTTTGAGAAGCCATAACTCGGCTAAAAATCAACAGATTTTCAAAATTTTTGCATTTCTGCCAATAGTTTTGATCACATTTTCAATCTACATCAAAAATTTTTCGATACTGTTAGTTTCCAAATTTGACCCATTTTTCCCCATTTTTGCATACTAACCCCTTGCAAAAATGTCAAAAAAGTGAAATATGTTGAAATCGGAATTTTTTGAGTCCAATCGACTTCTGGCCTCAAAATGAGCATAAAAAACCTTACCGCACTTGATTTGAACCAATATTTTAGAAAATATGGCCACAAATCTGAAAACATGGTTGAAAACAGCTTTTTGAGAAAAAATGAAATCTTCTTCATCTTTGAGAAACCATAACTTTTCCAAAACTTATCCGATTTTCCATATTTTTGCAATTCTGGAAATGACTTTAATCATATTTTAAATCCATATCAAATATTTAGTATATGTTTTCAAAAATATGGCGAGGATTGTGAAAAATTGTAATAAACTTGTTTTTGGTACAAAAATTGGAGTCTTTTACAACTTTGAGAAGCCATAACTCGGCTAAAAATCAACAGATTTTCAAAATTTTTGCATTTCTGTCAATAGTTTTGATCACATTTTGAATCTACATCAACAATTTTTCGATACTGTCAGTTTTAAAATTTGACCAATTTTTTTCCATTTTTCCATACTAACCCCTAGCAAAAATGTCAAAAAAAAGTGAAACTTTTAAAATCGGAATTTTTTGTGTCCAATTGATTTCTGGCCTCAAAATGAGTATAAGAAACCTTACCGCACTTGATTTGAACCAATATTTTAGAAAATATGGCCACAAATCTGAAAAAATGGTTGAAAACAGCTTTTTGAGAAAAAATGAAATCTTCCTCATCTTTGAGAAACCATAACTTTTCCAAAACGTATCCGATTTTCCATATTTTTGCAATTCTGGAAATGACTTTAATCATATTTTAAATCCATATCAAATATTTAGTATATGTTTTCAAAAATATGGCGAGGATTGTGTAAAATTGTAATAAACTTGTTTTTGGTACAAAAATTGGAGTCTTTTACAACTTTGAGAAGCCATAACTCGGCTAAAAATCAACAGATTTTCAAAACTTTTGCATTTCTGTCAATAGTTTTGATCACATTTTGAATCTACATCAAAAATTTTTCGATACTGTCAGTTTTAAAATTTGACCAATTTTTTTCCATTTTTCCATACTAACCCCTAGCAAAAATGTCAAAAAAAAGTGAAAGTTTTAAAATCGGAATACTTTGTGTCCAATCGATTTTTGGCCTCAAAATGAGTATAAAAAACCTTACCGCGCTTGATTTGAACCAATATTTTAGAAAATATGGCCACAAATCTGAAAAAATGGTTGAAAACAGCTTTTTGAGAAAAAATTAAATCTTCTTCATCTTTGAGAAACCATAACTTTTCCAAAACTTATCCGATTTTACATATTTTTGCATTTATGGATATGGCTTTGATCATACTAACGGTATTAATTGTTTATTACATGATTCCAAAAATATGGCGAGGAATGTGTAAAATTGTAATAAACTTGTTTTTGGTACAAAAATTGGAGTCTTTTACAACTTTGAGAAGCCATAACTCGGCTAAAAATCAACAGATTTTCAAAATTTTTGCATTTCTGTCAATAGTTTTGATCACATTTTGAATCTACATCAACAATTTTTCGATACTGTCAGTTTTAAAATTTGACCAATTTTTTTCCATTTTTCAATACTAACCCCTAGCAAAAATGTCAAAAAAAAGTGAAACTTTTAAAATCGGAATTTTTTTTGTCCAATCGATTTCTGGCCTCAAAATGAGTATAAGAAACCTTACCGCACTTGATTTGAACCAATATTTTAGAAAATATGGCCACAAATCTGAAAAAATGGTTGAAAACAGCTTTTTGAGAAAAAAATGAAATCTTCCTCATCTTTGAGAAACCATAACTTTTCCAAAACTTATCCGATTTTCTATATTTTTGCAATTCTGGAAATGACTTTAATCATATTTTAAATCCATATCAAATATTTAGTATATGTTTTCAAAAATATGGCGAGGATTGTGAAAAATTGTAATAAACTTGTTTTTGGTACAAAAATTGGAGTCTTTTACAACTTTGAGAAGCCATAACTCGGCTAAAAACTCGGTTTTGATCACATTTTGAATCTACATGAAAAAATTTTTAATGGTCGCACTTTTGAATTTTCACCAATTTTGTTCATTTTTTTTATTCTATTCTATTCTATTCTATTCTTTTTTATTCTAGACCTTGTTAGAATGAGAAAAAATCAAAAATTTTTAAATATCAACTTTTTGTTTCAAATCGATTTTCAGCATTCAAATGTGCATAACATTTTTTACCGAACTTAAATTCGTGCAATTTTTCGAAAATATGGATTAAAAAGGTGATGAATTGACTCGTAAATCGTAGTTTCCATGAATCGGGTGTTTTACCAACTTCGGCCAACCATATATATTTCAAAAATCATTCGATCTTCATGCCGGGCCAAAATGAAAACGGCGCTGAAATCTAATTTGTGGCTCTTGGCAGGCCATGTCTGATGACTCAGGGGCGTGACATGGGCGGCAACATACTTCGAAAGAGAGAGGGAGAGATTGGGTGGGAGTGGTAGAGAGTGGTTGGAGAGGGGGGGTGGTATAGGTGTGGAGGGGAAGTGTGAGCACGAGGAAAGTCAAAGTGGGTTTTAGCGAGCGATTTGTGGCCGGCATGAAACCCAAAAGCCGTTGTCGTCCAGCACAGGAGTAGCCATGAGATTCCTTCTCCTCTCCCTCTCTCTCTCTCTCTTTCTTTCTTTCTTTCTTTCTCTTTCAATCCCTCTTGCCATCTCCCTCTCTATATGCAGCTACATCTCTAACTCGTTCTCTTGCCGGGTGTCCGTGTTTGTTGAGCTTCCTCTAGAGGGAGTTGAATTCGCTTGCAGTTTTCCGGCGCGTTGCTTCAGTCCAAGTTGATTGTCCAGCAGCCTCTTCTTCTTCATCATCATCATCATCATCATCATCATCGTGGTTGTTGCTCCTCTCGTTGTTGTTGTTATTGTTGTTCTGGTGCTTTGTTGGTATTTTGGAAAAGCGGATTATGACCCTGATCTGGTCAGAGTTGCTGCCGCCCACCTATGCAGCTGCGTGTCCTGTGCGTGTGTCCGAAAAGAGAGAGAGAGAGAGTAAAGTAGAGAGAGAGAGAGAGAGAGAGCCTGAGAGAGTGACAGAGAGAGAGAGAGATAGATAGAGAGAGTGTGTCCTGTAGCTTAAGTTTCACTTTGCCAACTGCATGCCAATGCCCCCCCCCACACTGCCTCACCACACCCCTCCCAGCAGAGGCACATGAGTTCACCGGAGTCGCCTCCGACTGCTACTCCTCCCCTTTCTACTCTTCAAATGTGTGTGTGTGTGTGTGTGTGCTTTGTGGTTGAAGCTGGGCCACATTGCTCTGTTTGCAAACTTTCTGGTTACTCTTGTTATTGGTTTATGTTGCCACGCCGTGTGGCATGACCGTGTGCCGTGTGCTGTGCTGGTTGCCGCATGTGGCTGCCGGCTTGCTCTGTCATTAATATCAACTTTTTTACCAACTTGTTGTTGTTGTTGTTGTTGCACCTTTAGTTGTTGTTGTTGTTGGGGAATTTCTTTTTGGCAGTGGATGAAGTTTCTTTGGCAGGCAACTCTTATCATCATTGGCTGGCCAAGTAATCCCACTTGTCCAAAAATAGAGCTGCCTTTTTTTTGTTGGCTATAAGTTGTTGTTGGTATATTGGCCATGGCTTCGGTTTCAGGCAACTTTTTAGCCAAGTTTAAACAATTAGACCGGGCTGCAACTACATGAAACTCTAGTCTGAGCAATATAAGCAATAGTTTATCAATATTACTCCAATTTGAAAATAGGAAAAAAAAATAAAATCCAAAATATAGAAGAAAACAAAAAAAAAACATCAAATCATCAAAAATCATCAATCAAATCAATCAGTTTGGCGTCTTATATCATATCCTGCTCAAAATGACTTTCCATTTCAAAATCGGTTGAGTTTTGGCAAAGTTATAAACTTTTAAAGTTTGTAAAATTCTCGAAATTTTTTTTTTTTGATAAATTTTTAGCAAATTTTAGCGAAGCACTTAATTAATTGCCTAAAGTGTGAAAAGCTCTCATGTGGAAAAATTTGTTATTAAATTTCCTCTTCAGCAGTCTCCCCTCTCTTTCAGTTTCGTTGAGTCTTCTTTGTGGCGCTGATTTGATATTGTTGTCTCTGTCTTCTGTTATCATCTACATACATACATACATGCATGCATATATTAAAGATACTTTCCAACACTGCACCTCCATTTTAATTACGTTCCTTCAGCTGCTTGAGCTCTTTGTTCACCTTGATGTGCATATTATATTCTCACACACACACACACACGGACATGCCAGACACACACATACACACATACATTTATAACTGTTAAGCACAATTACAGGGCAAAGACAAGCTTCAATTTTTCTCTTTGCTGGCAGGCCATCTCTCTCACACACCCTTGCTGACATGCCGAAGTTTATGCTTCTCTTTCGCTCTTCCTATCTCTTGCCACTTTCACTTTGTGCTGTCGTCGCCTTTGTTACGCCTCAACCGCATTAATCAGATAAAACCGAGTGGAGTTGCCTGCTGTTACACTGCCACGCCCACCGCCAACACGACGTATGTTTGTTGTTTTGATTTTTTGTGGTCTGCGTTGGCAGTTAAATGCCAGACAGAGACAGCACTAATTAGAATATATAAGAGTTTGCTTTAAAGAGCTGACTGGCGCCATCTACAGCTCAGTTGCGAAAGCGCATACAAAACTTAACGAAGCTATTAGTGAGTGCCAAACTGAACGAAGTATACTAATTGAACATGCGCTTAACAGACTTGCTCCACTTGCTACACTATGTTAGCTTAATGTGAACTCGTTATGATTTCTATATTAATATACACTTATTTGTAGTACATTCACAACCATAAGTAAATACAATTTAAATAATATTCAAATAATAATTGAATGCACTACAATTTGCGGTTGTAGCCTGCACCTTGCAGTCGTTGAACAGTGCCAATTTGAGTTTAACAGCAGCGGTGCCGTTCCAAATGTTAAGCTAACAGTGTTCCCATGTAAAGTGTTGGGCAACAAGATTATTGTTATTGTAGAAATTCATGTCGAAGCGTGCGGTCGGTTGTGCGGTTGAAGAAATTAAACGAGTTAAATTGAAAACGCAAGCAAGCAAAAATTCGAAAATTGTGTGCATTTTATCACAAATGTGCCAATAAATTCAAGATACAAAAAACAACATCAATAAATCTACATATACAGATCGCAATTTGGATATAATACGAATATATTCGGTTCGATTTCTACATTCAACATTTTCTCGGACTCGAAAAACCAGAAGCTGGATTATTTTTTAATTTATTTTAATTAAGCATTCGACGCAAGCAAATAAACAGCTAAAGAGCATTTCAATTTTCAATTGCACCAATTTCTGTGTGTGTTACTGTCGAAGAAGAAGAAGAAGAAGATAAAGTGATAGAGGCACCAAAACAGCAACAAAAACAACAGTAGTAAAAGCAAAATCAACACAACAACAACAACGACAACTACAACTACAAATAAAGTGATCGTAAGGCGCGTCGAGCGCTTCGCGAGAGTTTCAGCCTGCGTATGTGTGACTAGTGCGTGAGTGTGTGTATGTGTGTGTGTGTTGGAATGGAATGCAGTTATGAAAAAAATAAATAAATAACTGAGAGCGCGCGCCCGCGCCTTAGTAGCTGCCTCTCTCTATCGCTCTCTCACTCTCCGTCAGTCTTCGTCTGCCTCTTGCTTTTGCTGACGCTCTCACTGTCGCTCCCTCTCGCGCGCTGTATCTCTCTCTCTCTCTCTCTCTCTCTCTCTGTGTTATCGTGGTGTATCTCGTCGCGTCCGTGGAAGCATGTTGTTGTTGTACATAGTACATTGCACAAGACACAGCAACGCAAAGTAATACCACCAATAGTACAAACAAGAGAAACCGATAAGTCAAAAAGCAAAAGAGGCGAAAACAAAATACGCGCGCCAAGTGACAGACAAGTTTTGTTTTTTGTGTTGCCAAAATGTCGAATCAACAGCAGCAGCAGCAGCAGCAACAGCAACAGCAACAACAGCATCCACACCATCATCATCACCATCACCACCAGCAACATCATCAGCACCAGCAGCAGCAGCACGGACAACACAGCGAATTCCCATTGCCGGATGGCTGGGATATTGCCAGGGATTTTGATGGCAAGACCTACTACATAGATCATATCAACAAAAAGACCACATGGCTGGATCCCAGAGATCGGTAAGTGCACTACACTCCACATCCATATGTAGTACATACATACATATATCCACATATTCCAAATACGTACTACAAACACATGTACTACGCCGTGCATGTGAGAGGCACGTTATAGAGACAACTCTTTGCGAAGAAAGCCTCAACAACAACAACAACTACTACTACTACTACAAAAAAAAACCCATATAAATTCCAACTCAAGTGATCCCAACTCCAACCGGAAAGAAAAGGTGCGTCGTGCATCTGCCCTGTATCTCTGTATGTGTGAGTGAGAGAGCCGCAGTATACATGAATGCGTGTGTGTGTGTCTATATGTGTGTGTGCATTGGAATGCGGGAAGAAGAAGCAGCAGCAGAGGCAGCTGCTGCAGTCGTAACAGCAAACGAACAACAACAGCAACAACAACAATGAAAGCAAAATAAATTACATATTTTAACAGGGCACCACAACAAAATACAGCAAAAACACAAAACTAAAAGAAAAACAAAAAATTATTTAAGTATGTAAACATTCCAATGCGATGATTAAGACTCCAAGTATAACTGAACTAAAGCGAGCGGCAGCAACAGCAACAGCAACGGCAACGGCAACAAACAAAAACTGAAATGTAAAACAACAACAAAAGGCAAAAGCAAAAAAAAAAATGTACAGCAAAGCGAACGGCACAGAGCGAGTGGCAGCGACACAGACAAGAAGGCGCGGCAGGGGCAGCAATTGTCAGAGGCTGAGTGTCAGGCTGGGCGGGTGACGGGGGCACCGAGTTTGCGGTGAGAGAGCAAAAGTTAAATAAAGCTCTGCAAATGATCTGCAAAAAATAAATACAAACTCAAAATTAAAGGCGAGCAAACTAAACTAAAAACCCCTCATACGTAATGTGTGGATTTTATTTTTTGTATTTGAGAGAGTGTGTGTGTCGCACAGACACGAACACACATGCATACGCCTTAATAGAGCGATGGAGACACTGCGAGTGAGAGAGATGTAGAGAGCTCGCATACATAAACAAGAGAGCGGAGCTGCAATAGGTACAGCAGTAGTTTGATCAGGCAATGGGGATGGCCTGACACAGAGAGAGAGAGAGAGAGAGATAGATATAGAGAGAGGAGCACAAGTGCGGCGTCCACCACATCAGGCCATGTACATATACATATATCGCATAGATAAATTTGAGTTTGCTTTGCTTTGGCCCACGAACGTATTGCCGTTTGTCGTTTTGCCTCAACATTCGTGCGCTCTCACATATTTCTGTTTTGCTGCTCTCTTTGGCGCTCGCTCTCTGCAAGAGAATAAGTATATACATGTATGCGTGCGAGTGTGTATGTGTGTGTGTCTCTTTCGCTCTCTCACGCTGTCTATCTTTTTACCATAAACAATTGCAAATGTATGTAGGAATTTTGCAGTTTCGAAATAATTGATTTCTCAAATTCTTCTGTTGTTCATGAACACACACACACACACATACATACACACATGTACATATAGGGGCAGCCATTCGTTTTTTGTATCTGTGTGCGCTTCACGCTTTCAATTAACACAAACATTCCCTTTGTTTGTTTCAAATTGCATGGACATTGTTCAAAATGTTTCACCGAATTAAACAAACTGAAAGCGTTGAGGAATTTCATTCGCTCATTCGTTCAGTTCGTTAAGTTCGTTTGGATTTGAATTTGGATTTGATTTGTTCGTTTCGTTTCGTTTCGTTTTTGGCTTCTTCAACAACATTTAAATCAAATGAAACATCTGCGCATTTGTTAGGGTTATGCATCAAGTCAATTTTGTGTACATAAATTAAACAAAAAAAACATTCGTAATTCGTATTGAACATTCCTACATACATACATACATACTAAAACAATTATACGTATGTACATCTGTTTTGTACGTTTCTACAATACATTTCCGAGTGGAGGAAGGCCAAGACTCTATACGGAGACGATGATGATGATGATGATGATTAGTAAACAAACAGCGTGTTTTTTAATTTTGTATATGTGGTCCTTGAAACAGTCGGACTCCCAGTCGTGATTAAAGAGATAAATGAGTCCTTGAAACTATCTTACAGTGTTACAATTCTCTATTTATAGAATATTTTTGTATCTTTGTCGATAACACATTTATCTATTACATATACATATACTTTCAGTTCAATTTATTAAACAATTACGCACACATATTTCTGCCACAAATTATATCGCCTCTGCTTTCTGCCTCATCTATCTTCATCTCTCTCTTTCTCTCCACCTCTCTCTGTCTCTCTCTCTCGCGATCCCTCTCATCGCTTTCTCGCGGCATGCGAGCTGTTATTGAATTTTAAAAATTGCTGCCGGTAGCGCGCAAAAATTCCAATAAGCCATAAATAAATTTCTACCATGAGGCGAAGCGAGCCAAGCCTCGGGGCATTTGGTGTGTGGTGAGGGATGGGGGGGGGAGAGGAATTGGGGGTCTCGCCGCATTTGGAAGCGAGCAAATATTTCAGAAGATACAAATCAACAAGAACAACAACAACGAAAATCCAAAATTCGTATACGAAATCAAGGCCGAAGACTGTATACCCTATGCCGGTAGTTTACATGGTAGTACTTTATTTATGCCATAAATATATTATAAAAATTAAACTCAGTTAACAAATTAACAATGGGTTGATGAAACATCAACTCCGCTATATATTTAATTTTGTTACATGTTGTTCGTCATAGGCAAACAACTCTCTCGCCTAGTGTGAAAATGCTTATGCATTGAGTATTTCACTTGTCCGTACAACTTTTCGACGGGCGTTATTTTATATTGTTTGGTGTTTTTTTTTTATTCATTTTTGTATATATACATATATATTTTTAAACTTCGTTGCTGTTGGCCATGCTAACAGCGATTTTGGCCAGTTTTGATTTTTATTTATTTATTTATTATTATTATTTTTCTTTGTTTTTTTTTTTTTTTTTTTTTTTTTTTTTGGCAATTGTTTGCCATAACCCAGCGACACAGTGGAATTTTTTTTGTTTAGTCTGAAGTTTCGAACGTATACATAATTATATGAAAATAAATTTTTGTGCTTTTTTTCTATTGGTATAGTATTAGTGACAGTTTCTCGATTCATCGAAACATCGGAGACATCAATTCCAGATGTATTCAGGACACAATGTTGGTCTCAGATACATTTTCGATTAGTTATGACTAATGACACTTCATCTATACTCTATATATACTCTATACTCTACTCCTCACATTGTAATCATAGCGATTGTAGCTACAATATACATATGTAGCTATATGTATATTGTAGCTACCGGTTGTGATACTGATATATCCACAACTTATAGATACAACTTCAACTTCAACTCGTTTGTTTTACATCAAAATCGTTGTTAACTGAGCCCCCAAAATGCGCCTAGCGAAAGCGGCCATTGGCCATGATGATCATGATGATGACGATGATCATGATGATGATGATGATGACGATGTTCATCATGATGATGATGATGATAAGCGGTACATAGTGGCGCCATTAGCTGTGTGACGGACTGTGGCAGAAACTGATACAATTATGTATCTCTGATCGATATGCGCATTTGTATCTGGATCTGTATCTGTATCTGTAGCTGCAAATGCAGCAACAATCTATCGGCATATAGTTTGTTTGTTCCATTTTTGTCTTTTGCCGGTTCTCAACTCGTGGCATTTTCCATGCAATGCGTTGCCAATTGCATAAAACCCGCTAAATGCTAATATACGACTTTCATCTGTGTGTGTGTGTGTATCTGTGTGTTGTATGCGTGCCATTACACATTAGATGTGGTGATGTTTTTTTGTTTTTTGCAGTATTTCGCCAAGGCAGCATCAGTAAAATTTGCATAAAATTCAATTTGGTTGCTGCGAGAGATGCCAAGCAATGTATAGATGCATATATATATAGGTGCAATCTCAGATACATACACATACAGCTGCAATGCAACTTGGAAAGCTGCAAAACGGCATTTTTCATTTAATAAATTGCACAAGGCAAATGCAGCATTAACAACAACAACAACAGTAACAACAACAAAGTGCGGGGAAAAAGAAAAGTAAAACTATCTTTGGCAACGTCGAATCCCAGATACACTTCACCAAAATGTATCTTTCGCTATCATTACAATGATGATAACTTATCTGGCGAAATTCTTCGAATTTTATCTAAACTCACATGAAACTAATGATGCTTAAGATTGCAAATAATAATAATGATAATAATAATAATGAATAGTTGTGGCTTTTTGCTACCGAAGGCAGCAATGTATCTTTAGTGTGTTGCAGATACTCGCCACTGCATTGCATTTGTGCAACAAGTATTTCCACTTAACAACAACAACAACAGCAACAATGTGGCAAAAAAAAAGCTGTAGTTGTAGTTGCTGCTGGTCTCGTCCAGGCCGTGATTACAATTTGATTACGCGCATGAATGCAACGCGACTTGGCCAGCAACTGCAACTGCAACATCAACTGCAACTGCAAAATTTTCTAGTTTGCAGCAGCAGCAGCGGCCCAAAGCGTCAAAAAATATTTTCTTTGCACTTGCTGGCAACAAAACAGCAGCAGCAACAACAACAACAACAACAGCGGCGACACTTCGAATACATATAGAGAGATAGAGAGTCAGAGAGAGAGAGAGAGAGAGGTGTGGAGATACATACATAATGTATCTGGCAGATACATAAGCGACGCGTCGCTGGTCGCACCGCATGCTTTGCCCATTTTAGCGGCTGTTTTTCCACATAACATACACATTGCCACATTGCCTGGCCGTGCTTGCAACGTACGTTGCGGCAAGTTGTTGCTGTGAACTGCAAACTGCGATCAGAGTTTTGCGATCTTTGAGTTTTTCCTGTCAACTCTGTGGCACTTGTTGCTGCAGCAGCAGCAGCAACTCTGTCACAGCCACAGCCTCAACACTTGTGATTTTTATCAAGCATAATGATTTCCTTTTCAACATGTGCTAATTAAGAGCGGGCTGCAGGGGCAGCTACCCTTGAAAGCATTCAGCGAAAAAGAGACATGATTTCCAGCAAAGTTTCTCACTCTACTCTACTCTCTCTCTCTCTCCGATTCTCTATCTGTTTGCTGTCTCTCTTTCTTTGAGATTGTTGCGCTGCCTTGTTTTCCTATATCGATTTATAATAATTCAGCTGTCATTCCCGCAGCTGGGCAATTTTTCACTCTCCGTCTCCAAATCTGCAAAACTGTAAACGTGAGCAGAAAATTAAGTTCCCCTCAACCCCCTCACCCCTTCAGCATGCTGTTTGAAGTACATATGGGAGCAGCTATCCACTTCTATCCGTAGTATGACTATGGCCCTTAGATTCCCTGTCGCCATCTCTCGTGCTCTTGTTCCTCTCACATGCCCTCTCTATCTGTGGCTTTGGATTTGGATTTCGAGCTGTGGCAAAGAGTTCCTCCAACATTTTTTTCGTACTCGTCTGCAATGCTGATCGTCGTCGTCGTCGCCATGTGCTGAGCTGGCTCTTGAGCGGAGTGGAGCAGAGTGGAGTGAAGCCAAGTTGAGTGATCGTGATATATGCGTTTGTGTGCCCGCAGCTCGGGCCTACAAAGGTAGCAATTTTCCATGCATGCAATGAAAAATAATAAAGCGACGAAACAGACAAACAAAATACATACCAAAAAATTGCAAAAATAAAGAAAGAAAAAAAAATGAACCCCAAGTGAAATGAAACGAAACAAGCCAAGGAATGTGCATACTAAAGATAAATTGCTGTGAGATACTTTTTGCATTGTTTATGCCTGTTGCAGTTGCCATGCCACATTTTTTTCCCCTTTTTTTAAATATTTTTTTGGGTTTTCAAGCTGAAGCGGAAGGAGAGACACATCCAAGCATCGACTTCGAATTACCAACAACAATCATATCCATATCCATGTGGTTAATGCATGTGCACAAGCATTTCCTGATTGTTCAGTTGAATAAGTATTTATCATGTATGTATATGTCTAATGGGTCTTATTATATGTTGGTTTAAACTATCCTGATCCTTATGCACTTGTATTGAATCCAACGCAACCCAAAGATACAACTCAAAGCAAACCCATTGGAGATTCCACAGTTTAACCATGACATTCCTTGCCACAATTGGCATGTGTGCCATGTGTTGTGGCAGTCTCCTCTCCTCCTGTTTGTGTGTGTGTGTGGGATGAGTAACTGTAGGGGAGGGGGGAGGAGGGTCTCTCTGTGGCATCTGCATTCCGATCGCCGGCAAATTAATTGCCCTAATCAGACCCTGCTGACCACATGGCTCTTTAGTTGTCCAAAATCAGCTGTTGCCAAGAGACGAGAGATACTCTCTTAACACTTTATGATCTCTACAAAAAGACATTCCGATCTGGGCGGTGGAAGAGGTGCACGAGTGGAGAGGGATGTAAAGTGAAGAGTGTAGACCTCAGCTTAAAGTCAGACTGGGATCCCTTTTCTTTTTGTAAACCCTCCTTTCCCCAGCCTCCAACCTGCCTCTGCCTCTGCCTTTGCTGCCAGAACTTCACTATCTTTGCTGTCTCATCTTCCCCCTGCGTTGTTGTTGTTGTTGTTGTCTCGTTGTCTTCTTCTTCTGCCTTTGTTGGCTGCACGAAACTTGTATTATTTTTCAGTAGCACTTTCCGAATGCCATTTGAGTGCGCATAACATATTCTTAAGTCCCAAGCGGACCCACAGACGAACCTCGAGCATCATCAGAGTTGGAGTTGGAGTTGGAGTAGGAGTAGGAGTATGAGGCGGAAAGGGAAGAGGTGGTGAGGAGCAGAAGAGGCTTATGGCTCTGCGCACGCGTATTCGTATTTGTATCTTTTGGATGCATGGACCGCTTGCTGCATAATTAACGTAGCTGACTGAGTGGCGTGGAGTGAAGTGGAGTGGAGTGCAGTTGGGGCAGAACTTTACCACGAAGTATCTGCATCTGGATATGTAACTGTGTATCTGTATCTGTTATGTAGGTGCTACAGCTGTGTATGTGTGCGTCTGCTACTCAATAAAAAGCGCTGTGGAATTTTCATGTTGCTTTTTGTGCTCATGTTTTGTTGTCGAATTTATGGCCTAATGAAGTGATAAGGCAACAACAACAGCAACAGTAGTGGCAGTGGCAGCAACGGAGGAGCCCAGACAGAGGTCGTCTCACGGCTGCATTCCCCAAATGCCTCAAAAAATGTATGTATATGTATCTGTATCTGTAGGTGTAGGTGTTGTAGCTGCAGCAGTATCTCTCTATGTAGGCATGTATCTGTATCTTTAGCAAAGTATCTGGTGCTGCGTGTGCTGTCAAAATGTTTAGCACAGAGGAGCACAGCACACATAATTCATTTTGTGGCCGATCTTCCTGTTCTCGTTGATTTGCTTCATTGTTGCTGTTGTTGTTGTTCTGTTTCTCAGCCGCATTCCTGAGATATTTGGGCTGGAATTTATTGGTTTGTGGGTCAGCATTGCAACACTTTCGGCCAACACTACATGATTTTTCTTTTCTTTTTTTTTTTTTTTTTTTTGTTTAATTTTTCTGTTTTCTTATTTTGGTGCAAAGTTGAGAAAAGTGCAATCACATTTGAACGTTGCATAGAATTCGCGACAAGCGACACACAGAAAGAGAGAGAGATAGAGAGAGATGCATAGATACATCGAGATACTCTCGGCATTAGCTATTGCCAGAGATACAGATACAGAGTAGATGCATGCACAGTGAAGTGTAGCACATAGAATGCGATGCAATGAGAATGGGGCATGATGGCGCAGAATGGCAATGTGGCCGGGGGTTCGGGGGAGCGAAATGCTGCATGCATGAAATGGCCAAGAAACCGGCTCCGATTCTCTTAGAAGCGACAACAGCAACAAACTGAGGAATACAAAAAAAAAAAAAAATAAGCTGCAAAAAAAAAATGTTGATTAAACTGCTTAAATGCGCAAAGCTGACAATCATGTCAAAGCAACTCTGTTGCGTCTCGGCCAGCCCAGCCTCTTCCCGCCTCCCCTGCAACCCACCATCCCCCGAATCCTTCTGCTACCCACTGTCTGCCAACTCCTGGCCAATCCCCCGTCCTAGTCGTGTGCAGCTCTTGCCGAGATACATACTCGTATCTTACAAGCAACTTACATACTTACATTCTAATACATACATACATACAAACATACATATGTACATACGTACATAAATAAGAACATTTTATAGCCGTTTGGAATGTTTTGCCAAATACGAGTACAAAAGGCACTAACAACGACAACGTATTCGTTATTCGTTATTCGTATTCGTACTTGCAGCAATCGCAATAGCAGCAGAAAAAGCTAACAACAAAAAGCTGGGCGTAGTAGCGTATGTCGTATGGCAGCTGAAATAGTAGTAAGTTGGCATTTAAGGCAATGCGCGCATTGCTTCAATAAATGCACACAACAATCCACACAGATACAAAACATACATACACACACACATACAGACACAAATTGCATTCAATTGGTGCCGCGTTTGCAGCGAGTTCACTGCAACTTTGAAATATTTTCCAACAGCAACAACAACAACAATAGTAGTAGTAGTAGTTGCTGGCAATGCTGTTGTTGTTGTTGGGCTCGCCTCAAGCAGCTAGCTGCGCGCACTCTTTGTCTCTGTCTCCATCACCCCAATCTCAATGGTGCCGTTCGCCTCACTCTCCCACTGCGCGGCCGCATGCTAGTTTTAAATACCCTCTAAAGTTAATCTATCTTATTGGCTATCTACAATATATTTAATTTAAATTAGTAATAAATATGTATATGTAAAATCAATATAAATAATTCTAAATAACAATATAAATATATTCAAATAAAGCGGATAAATATCGCATATCATATAATACATATTAGCAGAGTGGAGGGTATGTCTGCTGTCGGCTTAGCCGCCTGCTGCATTCTTTTCTGTTCTCTGTTCTGCTTTCCGCGCTCCTTCGCACTCTCTAGCCAGCCCAGTGAACGAGCACTCGTCGTTTGCCGATCTGCTGTTGTTGTTGTTCTTGTTGTCGTGTTCGTCGCCGTCGTCGTTTCATAGCGTAAATAGCAAAGTTGCTCGTACAATTTTAGAAGAACTTGTCAAAACCGCATTCCTGAGTCGCTGCCGCTGCGCAGTCGACGGCTAGCGCGGCGTCGCTGTTGCTGCTGGTATGTGTTTGTGCCTGTGTGTATGCATGTGTGTGTGTGAGTTGCTTTGCTGGAGGCAACGACAGCAGCGATTGTTGCTGTTGCATTTTTGTAGTTGTAGTTGTAGCTGCAACTGCAACGAGTTATAGTTATTTATGTATGTTTGTGCGTTTGTTTATTTGTTTGCTTTGGAGTAAATGATCGCGTACACACACACACACACCCATTGATACTGTGGTAGTATGTGTGTTGTGAGTACATCTGCTGCAGTGTGTGTCATTTGTCGTGCAACTGCAACTGTAATTGCAACTGTGTTGAACAACGCCAAGAGTATCTCAATTGGCATATCGAAAATGTATCTGATCCCTTTATTATGGCGAGTATCTCACAGATACTATATAACCTTGTAATAGTTATCAACGTAGCCCAATTAGTGGATAGCTACTGTATTTCTCATAACACAAATCAATTGGCTATAGCAACAAAAACAACAACAATAACAACAACAACGATTCTCAGCATTCTTTGGAATGCCACGAGCGTTGACCATAAAATTGGAAATCTTTCACGTTCTCCGTTCCTGACAGAATGTGTGTGTGTGTGTGTATTGAAAAAAATATAAACAAAACAACAGCAAAAAAAATTTAAAAATTGTTATTTTTTTGGAATTCTTCAGTTGGGGTTTTTGTTTTCGCTCAGATTTATGTATATAGAAATTATTATTTTGTTGGTGGGGAAATGATTGGGGAGGGAACAGAAAATGCATGCATAATTTATATATTTATTTCTGAACTGTCGTTAAAAATAACAACAAATATTTTGCATACAACAACATATAAAGCCAGAAAAGCAAAAGATGAAGAGGAAGAAGAAGCAGAAGTATATGTATAAGAAAAAGTTAAAAAAGCGGCAGCAGAAACTTAAACAAAACATTCGTTTCTGTTTTTTTTTCTCATTTTTTGTTATTTATAAACAAAAGACACGAAATTCGTAAATGAATTTATTTATACACGAGTTTTAAAACAAAAGCAACAAATAACAGAAAACAGAAATGTTAATTGGCCCATTTGACATGCGGCATTTATAACAAAATATTTATTATTTATTTATACTTATATATTTCTATATGAATTTACATATAAATATTTGTTGGTCTGTTGCTTTCATTCTTCTTCTTCTTCCTCTTCTTCATTTCTGGTCCATTGTTGTAGTTGTCAAAAAATATGCCCATTGTGCTTGGCATGTAAAGTAAAATGACATGCTAGAATATATAGAATATTGTCTATATAATATGTACGCAAATAAATTTAGAAATATTTGAAACAATTTTGGCCGTGATGCGAATTCCCAAACTGTCTACGAGATGTGCGAAAAGAAATCACATAAGTATATATGTATATTATAATATGTGTGAAATTCATATTTTTTTTTTCTGAGAATTTCCAAACTGTCTGCGGTCAGATCAGATCAATGTCTATAAATAATATGCGGATCCTGATTCAGATTCAGTAGTTAATTGCATTTGATATACAAATATCTCTGTGAATATCTCTTTTCTTTTGCATTTTTCGTTGAATTATGAAATACAAATTCTTCAACGAATATTTTGAAAATGGGCAAAAGTTTTTGAGAAAACGCAAAGCCATAATAAATTCAAAAACAATAAATAAATAAAGCAAATTATATCTAAAAACGAAATATGAGGGGGAAGTATTCTATTGTATATTGTATATTGTGTATTGTGTGTTCGGTATAATTATAATTTCAGCTGCGGCTAATTCCATAGAAATTTTCACTCGTTTCCTCTGGAATTTTTACTTTGGAAATTCACCAAGATATTTTGTCAGACGTTACCCATGGCCGGATTCCCAGCTAAAATGAAAAGAGTAACGCTTCTGATTCCAGCTAATTCTCAGCATATTCATATACATATGTACATACTGATGCATGTCTGTATGTATGTACATATGTAAAGCATATGCATATAGTAATAATAGTTCCCCCAGTTATACGCTCGACCTTATGTGAGGAATGCGCCCCCAGTTGAACTTAAGCGCTCGTCATATTTACAATGCAACTTCCCTTTTCAGCGCACACTCTCTTGCTCTCTTTTGCTGACATTATAGCGAGCATATTCTATCAGATTACACATACATAGACACAGCTGAATGCAAGCACTTGCAAGTGTATGCATATGCATGTACAGAAAGATGTAGTTGGAAATAAGCGACTGTGTGTGTGTGTGTGTGTATAACAAATTTCTGCATTCGACTGCTGTCTGCGACTGACGTCGAATCGTCTTCTTCGTCTTCGTCTTCTTCTCTTCGACGTCGTCGTCGTCGTCGTCACTTTGCGTTTCGCATTCGCATTCACGTTTCTCAGTCGGATTTTTCGCCTTATTATTATTTCAATAAGCGACACACACTCACACATGCAAACATGTGTACTTACATATTAAGAGTGCACATACATGCATTTGTATGTACATACATACATACATGCATACATATGTAGTAAGTATGTGCACATGCGCGCTGCTCGCTGCTCGCTGCTCGCGTTCGCTGCTCGCACAGTCGCTCGGTTGCTCTGGTATGTGAAGGTCGCAACAGTTGTTTTGTTAATGACAGAATACAACAACGACGACGGCGATGGCAATGGCTACGACTATGGCAACTAAAGAGGGGGTTGGTGAACCGAAGGAGGGTCGAGGAGTCGACGATTTGCGGCGCACGATCGCACCTAATAAACTTATATTATTGCGATTGGCAGAGTCATCATCATATCATTCGCTGCAGTTGCAGTTGCAACTCAAAAGTATCTATGCGGCGGAAAAGAGGCTCTATGGCAGATACTTGTAGAATTCCGGGAATCAGCACAACTAACGAAACTGCACAGGTGGACACTTTTAAAAACAAAAAACTCAAGAAGTTTAAAGCTAATTTTTTTTTGCACTTTTTTCTTGTTGCTATTTTTTTTTTTTTTTTTTTTATAAATATTTTTTGTTGTTTGCTCTTGACGTTGTCAAGGTTTAATTGTTGTTGTTGGGATTTTGTAGAGCAACATCTATAGTATTTAGCAGGAATTTTGTGTGAAATATTTACATACTTATGAATATATCTTTGTATCTGTATATACATAAGTATGTATGTATATGGAGAAGAGCATGTACTTATGTATCTACGATATTCATCTATCTTGGCGTGTTCCATGTGGGCGTTCGCCGATGAAGAAGAAGATGAAGAACAACACACGAGAAATTGTTTCCGAGTTGTCGTGTCGAATTTAAAGCTTTATAATGCGCATACCACGAATTTTTGTTGACGTACCGAATACCGTTTGCATATTCTCCCAAAAAAAAAAAAAAAAAAAAAAAAAAAAAATACGATCAACAACAAAAACAACACTCAAGAAATAGATAATCGATAATTTCAAAAGCAATTTCATACAAGCTTATTACATACAGTAAAATATTGGCATACATAACAAAATTCTTATTGAGACGGCTGCCAATTAGCATATGTATGTATGGGGGCATCTAGAATCTATCTATGTATACATACATACATATGTATATATATCTTGAAAGACGTCAAACGTTCATCGATCAATGGCACGACGATGAAGGCATGTAAGTTGGCCCGCATAACTTGGGAGCACTCTCTTCTGTAGATACATAGATACCCTGTATACATACGTATGTGGTGTACGATATGACTAAGGTGTGCTCAGTTCCAAGGTGATCTCGGATCTGTGATCTCTGATCTGAAAATAGCATTTGCAGAATATAAATATTTATATTATTTTCTAGGGTATCGCATATTTTGGTATTGGAACTATTTTGGGTCAATTCTCGCAGAAATTTCTTTATTCTCACAATTTTTTTTTTAAGTTTTGTTTTTGGAATTTTGAACAGTGCCTGCTAAAAGTAAACAAGCGCTTCTCCAAATCCACACGCGTACACTGCGAGAAATGGAAAAGAATTCCTCCCGTCAACAAGTCATAAAATATCATAAATTTCAATTTAAGTTTATTTCGCCTTTGCATTTATACACGATGAGGGGATTGGGGGCACTGGAGGATTGGTCTCCAAGTGGGCGCTATTGTTGTATTGCCTAGTCTCTATTGGCGCATGTCTATATGTGTGTATGTGTGTGTGTATGATTGTGTATAAATTCTATGAATTTTTTAATAGTTCATTTGTATGCAGTTGGCATTGCGCATGGCGCAAAAATTTATTTCAATTGTTCGCTTTGGAATTTATGGTAGACATTTTGTGATTTCGAAATGAGCGCTAAAACTTGAAGAGTCCATCATCATGATCGTCATCATGATCGTCATCATCATCATCATGATCAACACAAGCGACAATTTGGCTCTTCAATATCAAGAGCTCCAATTGGAGTTTTGAGATGTGACTAATGTCATCGGCCCACGCCGTTTAGATGGTCCCTGAGCTTCATCTCTTTCCGATGCCTTGACTGAGGTCGAACACACATACATACATCCATACATCCATCTATACATACATATGTACATAAGGTTATATGAGTATGTATGGGTATACATATACATACATATTTGGAATGGGAGATCTTAACGCTGTAATTGACACCCACTTACGAATCTTGGATATCGAGACACGGAAAGAAAGGCGTTGACATATAAAATCCCTTCTCCGCCTTCTCCCTTTCTCTATTTCACTCTGTCTGCCTCTCTCATTGTTTTTCTTAGTTTGTTGTTGTTGTTGTTGTTTTTAAAATTGTGAAATACCTTCATAGATAATGAACAGCCACAAAATATGCCTCGGGCTTATCTCGAACAACGTCTGGAGACAGGGAAACAATAAAAAAATATTTTAAAAAATTTAAGAAAATATACAAAAAGAAAAAAAAAATGAAAAACTTTGACTTTGACTTGACGCATGCGCAGTTCATTGACTCTGGAAGGAGAGAGAGAGGGGGAGTGTGGACTGTGGAAATCATTTAAAATGCATACAAAGAGTCGGCTCATAAAATCAAATAAAATATAATAAAATAAAATAAAAAAAAGTAAAATATAATAAAATAAAGTAAAATAAAATAAAAAAAGTAAACTATAATAAAATAAAATAAAATAAAATAAAATAAAATAAAACAAAACAAAATAAAATAAAATAAAGTAAAATATAATAAAATAAAATAAAATAAAATAAATTAAGAAATAATAAAATATAATAAATTAAAATATAATAAAATAAAATTAAGTAAAATAAAATAAAATAAGATAAAGTAAAATATAATAAAATAAAATAAAATTGAATAAAATAAAACAAAATAAAATAAACTGCATTTGATAAGCTCTTTTCTATAATAAAATAAAATAAAATAAAATAAAATAAAATAAAACAAAACAAAATAAAATAAAATAAAGTAAAATATAATAAAATAAAATAAAATAAAATAAATTAAGAAATAATAAAATATAATAAATTAAAATATAATAAAATAAAATTAAGTAAAATAAAATAAAATAAGATAAAGTAAAATATAATAAAATAAAATAAAATTGAATAAAATAAAACAAAATAAAATAAACTGCATTTGATAAGCTCTATACCAAATAGATGTAATATATGTATATATGTTTGGCATTTCCGTATATCATTTGTATTTATCATGGTGAGGTTTTCCATCTCAGCTGCGCTGCGGGAAATTATGAAAAGTTCGCCGGAAGGAAGTCATAGTGTGAGATAGGCACGGAGGCAGGGCAGGAAATGCAGTTAATATCTTTTTAATTTGCCACACATACCCCAAGCAACGACTTCAATGTGAACGACACTTGAAAATGGGTCTTGAAAATATCATCGGGCAACATTATTTCCCTTTTTCTGCTTTGTTTTTTGTTATTTTCTGTTTTCTGCTTATAAATATTTCTTACACATCACGACGAAATCCAGCGATAAGATAATACAGCGAACGACCTTTATAGCTTAATTTGATTAAGCTCTTAAATATTTGTTGGCCATAATATCAGATAAGAAATCAGGCGGCCAAGTATGTGATAACAATGCCAAACAATAGTTATTTTCTGTATTCTATTTGTTATTTAATCTAATATAATATTAGTGGAGAATATGATATTATTCCAGATATGCGCGATGATTAATTTTAGCTGAGAATCTATATATTTAAATGGACTCGTAATTCAATGCGTAGACATATCATGCGATATTTGACTGGCGGATCATAACGTAATATCCCAGGCAATATTTCAATCATTCACAACTGTGTTGTTGTTGTTATTGTTGTTTGTTTATTATTCACTCTCGAACTTATAAATACATGTAGGTATGTCAAGGTGATGCTCGATAGCCAGATAAATTGGCTCTAATGTTGATGTCGGAACGGGTATGTGCTTTGATTTTGCATAAATATTATTATATACTATATATAGTAGTGTGTATGTGGTGGTTCTAAGCCGTGATCTGAGCTGAGGCCAAGTGGGCCATCGATTGTCATAGATAGAGATACATTTGAGCACATAAGAAACAATAAAATACGATACGATCTGCATATGCATATGGTATATGGAAAAGTATTTTTATATAAACCGGAAATCGTAGTCTTTGTCGCGTTCTAAGTAGAAGAGCGTGTGTTTATTATCTCAGTTCCGTTAAAAATACAAAACAGAAAAAAAAATATAACAAAATAAAACAAAACAAAACAAAACAAGCGTAGAGAAATAGAGTAAACAATTAGAGCAGAACTTGACAGTGGCTACGTGATTTGGTTGCGTTTAAACCGCATGCAGATATATAGATATATACTATAGATAGATCAGATAGATCTGTCTGTCTGCCTGTCTGTCATTTCAGAACTCTTCTCTCTCTTCGCCCCACCCACCCTGCCCTTACCAACCCCTTGCTCTGCTCAAAGCGTAAGATTTGTGGAATTTTTATAAAACCGGCCTAAACTGTTGCTTGATTGAATTTGAATTGGTAAATGATTTGGGCCCGCAATGAATGGCCGATCAAATTGAGATTCTTCTGCGGCTTGGAACTAATGATTGACTATTAAAACAAATATCAGTTGGAATGAGGAGAGAACTTGGTGGATGCCACGACGTGTCTCTGTTCATTTGACTTTTTGTCACAAGGTTTTGCCGAAAACAAAAGTTAAGTTAACTTGGCCCGGTCTGTAAGAAGGAATGTGATTTCAAAAACTGGCTTATTTCACATTTACATATGCCAACTGATATACATATATGTATATATATACTTGGATATCTAAAAATATAACCAAAGTCAGCTATCAAAATATGTACGGATAGATTCCCCCGCGCGACAAGAGCAAAAATAAGAGAAAAAAAAGATACATTTTATGATCGGCAATTAGCATAAAACGCGTCGTAAACAGTTAAATAATATTGTTTATACAAATGTATCTATGCTATACTGTAGACTGTATCTGTATCTCGTCAGCTGTATCTGTGTAACTGTCGCTGTATCTCTAAATGTATCTGTATCTCTCTCCGTGTTGTTTGTTCGTTTGTTTGTGTGCATTTCATTTAAGTGCTGCCTAATGACAACTTCGACGTCACCATCAATGGCCATTTTTTTTTTCTTTTTCTTAACTTTACACATAGATACATACATACATACATACATGCATACATATGTATCTATAAGATACACATGTCTATGTGTGTTATTGTCGTCGCTATTGTGACAACGAAATTCATGCTGAAATATTTTTTTTTTTTAATTTTTTTTTTGGGCCAAAACAGGTTTTTGGGCCTTCTTGATTTTTTTTTTTTGGTGTGTTAATATTAAAGCGCGAATTTATTACAGCGGCTTCGAGCCATAAATATTTTGTTTACAATGTTTTTTTTTTCTTTTTCGTTTTTGTTGTTGTAATTTATGCAGATTTGTTGAACGCTCTTACAGTATGCATATAAAATATGCCACGTTTATTGTGGCCAGAGACTCTGTTGGCCAGTTTGTTAGTTTGTCAGTTGACCAGTTAACCAGATTGGCAGCCAGTTAGTTAAGCCCACAAGAGAGCGAACGCTTGTTAGTTGCCTTCATCAGCTATTGACGCTGCTTGTGGATGGAGGAAGCCCTATTACTGGATGCCACGCCCTGCCTAACTAACACCCACATTCACACACACACATTAGTGTATTCATTGATTTTCGTCTTCTATTGCTCTGTCTCTATCTTTTGCTGAGGTCAAACTAAGTCAAGTCTCTATTCTATGGGAAAACCATAAAAATTTGCATACGATTTTCTATCGCATTGAGCTCTGATTAAAGCCACTGATCGTCGCCTCACTTCTTGACTCGTCTCCCTTCCCTTCTCCTCTCCTCTCTTCTCTACTCTCTTGTAGCTTCAATTGCCACACTTGACACCTGTACAAACTTCCGTGTGAGGAGTGAAATTCGCAGTAATAATGGAAGGAAATTCAAGTCGAAGAATAAACATCTTTATAATTTAATATGCGTATAATTGTTTCACTTATTCAGAAACTTTTACTAACTATATATACAAAATATATATATATAGTGGTATCATTGGAACATGACTATTCGGAGCTGTCTCTGGCTGGGATTGAGCTATCATCGGTTGTTATTTGTTTACTCAATGAATATAAACAAAGACACAGTCGTAATTCAAGCAAATATCACAACGTGGAAAGCTCTATGAAAATAAATACGAAATTTTTTGATTTCGAAATTATGAATCCTCCCCCCACCACCTCTCTGTATACTATATATAGCCCCTCAACGGGACCCTGTGCAAGTCGTGTTCTGTCACTGTCATCGCCTCTGTGGATGGAAGAAAGATCGTTTTCTATGTCAGCTCGGATTGGACTTCGATTGGGACATGTTTTTCGCCAAGTTTTCATATTGTTTTTCAGTTTTTTGTTCAGTTTTTTTTGTGTTGTGCCATTTTCCGGCATCGTACTCGATTTTCCTATTGTTGCTTTTATCTAAACAAAGCACTTCAACACATACATACATACTCGTATATCTGTATAGTCATAGAGTCTTTGTTCCCAACGTCGTCAAGAAGTCCCATTATAAACAAATATAGACCATGGAAAACAAATAAAAAGAAAAAGAAACCCATGCAATTTCCATGATTCGCGTTATCGCCAGAAATGCGAAAGAATTCCAATGGGGCATGGCTGGCGTCCCTGACCAAGTGCACGTCGTCGTCGTCCCCAAGACCGCGTCATAACTACAATTTAATGAAGTGATTGTAAATCAAGCGCAATCTGTGCGTATATTTCAAAGAGAGCACTCGAAACGAATCTTGATTTGAGAGAAGTGACTTCAATTGAAATGTGTTGTTTGATCTCACCGAATTCTCCGATTTCTGGAAATGTGCGATAAATATAATGATGATATCCATTTGTTTACATTTCAAAGTTGATGGAATGCGAATCTACGATATCTTCTACGATCAAAATGTAAGCGCTAATCGTATGAATCTACGATATTCGCGCTAAATCAACTGAAATTACAGCGAATAGTAGAGACAACAACCACATAGAGATACATTATTGGATATATGGGTTGGCTATACTATGATGTGCGGTGCGGTGCGGTGGCGTGGTGATCGTGATCGTATCTCTCTTTTTTAGCGTTGCTGCAGCTTCTGTGGCAAGTTTATTCTTGGAAAATTCCCATTGAATGCGCAACTGTCAGACAGTTGAGCCATCAACACACAACTGAAACTGAAACATAAACATATAGATCTGTATGTTGTATATATTTGCAGATACATATATATATATATATGTATGCCGATATCTGGCGCATATGGCGTACATTTTATTATCGCAGCGGGCTGCTTTTAATTCCATCGCAATGATTAATTAACAAATCATATAAATATGCCAGCCTTAAAGAAAACAAAAATATTTTTCAATTGAAGCACACACACACACACACATAACAGTATCTCTTTCTTCCTCACTCAAGTGAGTGTGTGTGTGTGTGTCTATGAGTATTGCGAGCAATTAATTTATGAAGATTAGTAATTATCATTGGAATGCGAAAATGTTGTTGTTGTCTGCGCTGATATTGAAATTGAATTTCGCAAACAAATAACTCACAAATGAAAAAAAATAAAAATTAAATAAAATATTGTAGAAGATATAGTCGAAGAAGAAGAAGTAAAAGCACAGCCGATGCGACGACAACGTCATCGTCACTAAGTTTCTTTATTTTTTAAAAATTTTTATTTTATATTTTTTTTGCCGCACCGGGTAAATGCGACCTCGATAAGATTAGACATATGGCAAATAGTTGTACCCATAGATATAGCATATAGCATATGGTCTATGGGAGTATGTGGATGTTGTTGTCGCATGCCGTATCATTCAGGGGGCATTCCATGCGCATGTCTAAATGGCAAATATTTGAGAATCTTAGAAATTCTGCTTTGTTTGTGGTTAAGTTGTTTTTTTTTTTGGTCACATTTACCAAAAAAAATGCACACAGGAAATACCAGAGAAAAGCTGTCGCCAATCTTATCGAATTGGAAGAGCAGTGGGGGGAAACTC
This sequence comes from Drosophila quadrilineata, assembly GCA_018150725.1. NCBI lineage: Eukaryota > Metazoa > Arthropoda > Insecta > Diptera > Drosophilidae > Drosophila > Drosophila quadrilineata. The sequence continues at coordinate 1,644,197 of JAECWN010000356.1, forward strand.
TTCCAATTAACTGGCGTGGGAACACGGCTCTTATGCCACATACATACTATAGATACATACTTCTGTAGAGTAAACTGGTTACGACGATACATCTCAGATAGGGCCAAAAAAACAAAAAAAAAGAAAAACAGAAACTGAAACTGAAGGAAAACAAAACAGATCTTCTCGACGGAAATTCATTAGCGATTTGTTGTCTCTATGCAAAGAAGCTAGCTGATAAGCTAAATACAGACCAACAAGATACTAGCTCGTATCTGTATCTGTATCTACTAAATAGTATCTGTATCTGCAACTATATGTGTGTGATATTCTCTTGCAGATACACAAAGCCGCAATCGTTTGAGGATTGTGTAGGCGATGAACTGCCCATGGGCTGGGAGGAGGCATACGAGCGGAGCATAGGTCGATACTATATCAATCACATAGCACAGAGCACCCAGCTGGAGGATCCGCGGCAGGCGTGGAAGAGTGTGCAGGAGCAGATGCTCAGCGATTACTTGTCGGCGGCACAGGATCAGCTGGAGAACAAACGGGAGATGTACGATGTGAAGCAGCAGCGTCTGCTGCTCGCCCAGGAGGAATACAATCATCTCAACAAGCTGGCGGCCAGTCGGAGCAGCTGTAAGTATAATCTCGACATACACATACTTGTCTCACTTATCAAATCTGGCCCGTGAGTTTTGTCCGATTTCTTCGATTCAGATAATTCTGATAGTGCCTGCTTTTTTTTCTGTTGAACACTGATGATAAGAGATTTCGCAGTTACTGCTGTTTTGATAACCGAACTCGTTCATTGGTGGGGGGGGGGGGCAGATAATTCTCAAGTTGATAACCTTACCCAATATTAATTCCCTTCCCGCCCTCTCTATCTGTCATGTAGTGTGCTCTTCGTCCAGCTCAATGAGCCGACACGATCCTGAACTGCTGCGTGCCGATCTGATGCTGGCACGAGAACGCGTCCGCCAGCTGAAGCAGGAGCTGAACCACATTACCAATGATATATCGTACACGGAGCGGGGCATGAACACCCTGTACTCGGTGGGCGAGAAGATCAATGCGCATCAGAATGGCTGCTATGACATTGCCGAGGTGCAGGCGATACGCGAGGAGATGCTCAAGGTGCACAAGTCGCTGGTGTCGGGCGAGAAGGTGCGCGAGGAGCTGATGCGCAGTCTGGTGCAGATCAAGAACGAACTGAGCCGACAGCAGATCAACGAGGAGAACGCCGAGCTGCTCAATGCCGCCTCCCCCTTTGACCGTGTCTGCGTGGCCAGTCAAACGGATCTGTGTGGAGCTGGAGAGCGTCTTAATGGAGGAGCCCGGTTCGCCGAGATGGCCAAGACGAAGCTGCAGTATGCCGAGTGGAGGAAACACATTAAGAAACTGCAGCAGCAGCTGGCGGATCATGTGGAGCGCATCGAGCCAGGTCAGCTGGAGTCGGACAAGGATCGCATACTGCTAATTCAGGAGAAGGAGAAGCTGCTGAATGACTTGAACAGCATTTCTCTGAGGTCCCGCACCCTGGAGGAGAAGCAGGTCATACAGCAGACGCGCCACAAACTGGAGGAGGACCTCAAGGAGGCCTATGAGGCAACCAACACCTGCATTGCGAACCGACTGCGCTTCCACGAGGAGAAACAATTGCTGCTGGACAAGCTGCAAGAGGCACTGAAGTCCACCAAGCTGCTGGAGGAGCGCCTCAAGTCATTCTCCTCGGAGAGCACCTTCTCGATCAGCAGTGGCAGCAGTCTGGGTTCCCTCTCCACCGCGAGCAGCAAGAGTGCCCTCAGCTTTACGGACATTTATATAGATCCGTTTGCGGTGGACTCGCCCATCGATGTCATCGATCTGCAGCGAAGATCGCAGCGTCTATTCCAGCAGCATCAGCGTCTGCCTCCAGTGCATCCCGCATTGCCGCCACAGCATCCCCAGCAGCAACAGCCCTCCTCGGAGGTATCGCTATCGCCGCGTAGCAGCCTCTCCATGGAAACACCACCCGCATCTCCAATGAAATACAATGCGAATGCCGATCCGCAGCAGACGGCGCATGGCCTGAAGGAGGAACCTACCTATGCCAATGCACTGCCCACTCTGCCCATGATACCAGCGCCACCAGCCTACACAGCACCCCCGGCCGGCACAGTTTCCAGCGTCAGGGCACGTCCCCATGACCTGGACTCCACCGTGTTGGACTGCATGATGCTGGAAGCGAAACTGCAGAAGCTCAACATGAGCTCACCGCTGAATTTGAATGCACCGCTGTCGCCCATTTCGGAGAAGCCATCCCTGCTGGACCTACCCCAAGAAATGCTTAGTCGTTCCTCGTCCACCTCGAATACGCGCTCCGTGTCGGCAGCCGTCAGCAATGAGTCCGTTGCCGGAGATTCCGGTGTCTTTGAGGCATCGCGTGCCCATCTGCCACGCAAGGAATTGGCCCAAGTGCAGATCGGCCTGAAGTATCTGAAGCAGGAAGGTGTGCTGGTTGTGTCCCTGGAACGTGCCAACAATTTGTCTGCCTTGTGGTCGGCCACGACAGATAACTCACAAGTGTAAGTATCGGGATATTTAATTGGATGCATCAGTGAAAGTAACATCTCCCTAATCTCTGCTCCTCTAGTTATCTGCGAGCTGCATTGCTGCCCAATTCACTGACCTCCATACGCACCAAGGCGCTGGGCGATTTCCAGAAGCCCGTCTTCAACGATACCTTCGCCGTGCCCATCTCGCTGGACAAGCTGTTGACCAAGAGTCTGCAGGTGACGGTGGTCAGCATGACCGGGCAGAAGGAGGAGATCATTGTAAGTATAGAAACAAATGCATCTAACAGAACTTGAACTAAATGTTTATATAATTATTGCTTGACAGGGCACTGTTCAGATCAGCATGGCCGAGTTTAATCCGGAAGATTCAACGCTCAAGTGGTACAATGTGCTCAGCTCCAAGTTTATGCCCAGCTTTGAGTCTTTGGCAGATATGCCCTCGACTAGCGCTGCGGCAGCAGCAGCTGCTGTTGCCAACAGTAACTGTAACAACAACAACAACAACAACAACGGTGCCAACAGTGGCAACAGCAACAACAACAACAACAATGTCAGCAGCAATAACAACAGAGAGGAATCTTCAGATGAGTCAACAATAACATCCTCACAAACGTCAACGTTGACGCGCAACCAGGTGCCGCCATTGGAGCTGCAGGCACAAATTGCCGAAGAGCTGCCCGAGCATGTGCGTCGTCTTAATGAGCAGCAGTGCAGCGACGATGATGATGATGACGACGACGAGGAGGAAGATGAGCAGCAGCTAGTCAGCACCATTGGCCTAACTCACTGTAAGTATAGATTGTCTAATTGGCGATTGACTGCAGATGATGACAACAAATCCTCCTTGCGGTAACTTACAGCAAGCTGCATGCTGGATGCCTATCTGGAGAACATGAAGCAGGAGTATGCCGATAAGGAGACGAACACGGACTGCGCCTTCCCAGCGGAGAAACTGCGCAGCCAGTCCCAACTGATGGACGACAGACCTGTGAAGCGATCCCAGACCTTCACACCCTCCGCGGCCATCGGCAAGAATCGTTACAACTGCCGCCTCAATCGCAGCGACTCCGATTCGGCGATGCACTTTGGCGTCACTCCACATACCTTCCATCGGGGTGCCGTGGAGCGCCGTTCTCTGCGCTTCCACCCGAAGGCAACCAAGTCAGTCACAAGTAAGTTACCCCCACCTAATCTATTGCTCTGTCTCCTCTAAAGTGATGTTGACGTTACAGAACTGCATCATACTCACATACCGCGCACCAGCCTGGACCTGGAGCTGGATCTGCAGGCACAGCATAGCAAGCTCTTCTTTCTCAACGATCAAATCTCCAAGCTCAAGAACCTCAAGGAAGTGTAAGTAGTCAAACCTGTTTTCTTTTATTCGCCGAGTTGTCGCCAGTTAATTAAATGATTGATTTTTCATTTATAAATAGACTTCAAAAGGCATGCGATAACAAGGATCCGTTGATTGCGGCCTGGGCCATTGATAATGAGGAGTTTCAGCGTCTTGTGGCACGCGCTGATCCCGCCAAGTGCCCCGAGGAGCGTCAACTGCAGAAGCTGCTAATGAAGACCGCCAAAGAAATCCACAAGCTACGCAAAACGAAGGTGCCAAAAGGTTGCCCAGATTTGGTGTCATTCAAGTGAGTTTCTCCATCCGTGGAAAATCCGAGATGAGTCTTAATTTGCGAATATTCTTGCAGAGAGAAAATTACATTTTTCACACGCAAAGGCATGCCCGTGCCAGAGCTGCCCAGCGAATACATGCTTCCCGATCCGGATGCTATCGAGGAAGAGGAGGAAGAAGACGAAGATGATGAGGAGGACAACGTGGCCGAGACAGCCATTGCCATCAACACGGCTCTGGTGGCCAGCAGCAATAGGAATAAGAATCTCAGTGAGCATCACCAGCGTGTATCAGGAGGCGCTGCCGCTAAAATGGCTGCTGCCACAACTGCATCCACATCAGAATCCACTTCAACAACAACAACAACAACATCAACATCCAGTCCAGCTACCGCAGAAGTCCCTCCACAAACACCCGCTTCTGACGCCAGCAGTGCAGAGCAGCAACGCTACGACTATGTCGTGGATCGCAACTATGGAGTGGAGGTGTAGTCCGTGCCGTGTCCTGTTATGCTGGCAAATGGCGTCGCCTTCCCCACCCACCTAAGCTGTACATATGTATTTGTAATTAATGTTTGGTATTTATTTTCATTAAGCGAAAAGTATTTATGTGTATAAAGAGAAACTAGATGAAACTGAAACTGATGTAACAAAAATCTGTGCCTTATAGAAAAAGAGTTGGAGCTGCTGCCAACCAATAGCAACAAAAGCAAAACGATAATACTAGAAATGATATATAAAACAAATTAATTATTTAAATTAAATTAATTTCGTATAGAGAACCTAGCACTTAAATTGTATTAGGAAATAGCGAATAGATCCATAGTCACAGTTTATACTAATTCCCGTATTAGCAGAGCCATGAGATATCTCTGTACACTTCCCAATACCCCCCCTATGACCACGCCCTTGACCCACACACACATACAAACAATGAACGCGCACATTGTGCGTTCGAAACTGTCAACTTCATATTGAAACCAACTGTATTCTTAAGACTTGAGGAAATTATACGAATGTAGCGGAATATTTTTGATATGCATATAGAGAATAGTGATACAAATTTATATTAATTTAGTTCAACAAACAACAAACAAACAATTATACAAAACTATAACAAAATATATTTATTATAGTATATGTACGTATTGAAAGCTGAGTGAATATTACTCCAATCTATTAGTTTAATTAGCTTGCGTTTTTGTTAAGCTTAAAACGAATTCTATTATTTTTTTTTATAAAAAAAATACCCTATAAAAATACACAAAAAAAAAAATCAAGAAAAGCATCTACCATATTAGTTAGAACTTGTATGCCGAATATATGGGCGTATATGTTAAGAATGCTCCCAAACAAATACTGAATAGCAAAACCCTTTGTTATGTTTTATTAAGCGAGCCTGTTGAAATTGAAATTGTTAAACTATTGCTTTGGAGCTATGAATTTGAAGAAATTAAAACAGAAACAAATATAAAATACCATTTAGATTGTAGATCCTAGTTTAGTTGTAGATCTTCTGTCTTCTCAACTCTTTATAAGCATCGCTATTGTTTTGTTAACACTAACCGCTCCTGCGTCCCTGACCTGATCCCTAAACTCAGTAATATCTGTAGTAGTAACTGAAAGTGAAACCCTACATATTTTTATATAAATATATTTCGTAGTAATTTAGATGTAATAAATTATATGAATGAGAACATGTATATTGTAATTGTGCAATAAACAACAAAAAAAATTATACTGACATAACTGAAAAATTTACCTGTATTTCTTATATTTGTATATAAACTATAATTTATAGCAAATGTACAACCGAAAACACCTCAAATAAAACTCAGTCTGTTAGTTTTAAGTTATAGAATCGACTAAGCGGAACAAATTAAGACTTTTGCAAAATTGAGAAGCCATAATTTAGCCAAAAATCAAACGATTTTCAAAAATTTTGCATTTCTATCAATGGATTTGATCATATTTTGAATCTACATCAAAAAGATTTCCATGCTGTCAGTTTTTAATTTTGACCCATTTTTCGCCATTTTTGCATACTAACCCTTGCAAAAATGTCAAAAAAGTGAAAGTTTTAAAATCAAAATTTTTTGTGCCCATTAGATTTCTGCCATCAAAATTAGTATAAAAAACCTTACCGCACTTGATTTGGACCAATATTTTAGAAAATATGGCCAAAATACTGAAAAAATCGTCTAAAAACCGCTTTTAGACCAAAAACTGAAATATCCCCGTCTTTGAGGAACCATAACTTTTCCATGCCTTTGTCGATCTTTCATATTCCTGCATTTTTGGATATGGGTTTGATCATACTTTAAGTCGGTATCAAATGCTTTTTACATGTTTTGAAAAATATTGAAGGTATTGTGAAAAATTGTAATAATCCTGTTTTTTGGTACAAAAATTTAAGACTTTTGCAACTTTAAAACGCCATAACTTGGCTAGAAATCAACCGATTTTCAAAATTTTTGCATTTCTATCAATGGTTTTGATCATATTTTGAATATACATCAAAAAATGTACTGCATTGTCAGTTTTCAGTTTTGACCTATTTTTCGCCATTTTTGCATACTAACCCTTGCAAAAAAGGCAAAAAAAAGTGAATGTTTTAAAATCGGAATTTTTTGTGCCCATTAGATTTCTGTCATCAAAATTAGTATTTAAAACCTTACCGCACTTGATTTGGACCAATATTTTAGAAAATATGGCCACAATACTGAAAAAATCGTCTAAAAACCGCTTTTTGACCAAAAACTGAAATATTCCTCATCTTTGAGGAACCATAACTTTTCCATGCCTTTGTCGATTTTTCATATTCCTGCATTTTTGGATATGGGTTTGATCATACTTTAAGTCGGTATCAAATGCTTTTTACATGTTTTGAAAAATATTGAAGGTATTGTGAAAAATTGTAATAATCCTGTTTTTTGGTACAAAAATTTAAGACTTTTGCAACTTTAAAACGCCATAACTTGGCTAGAAATCAACCGATTTTCAAAATTTTTGCATTTCTATCAATGGTTTTGATCATATTTTGAATATACATCAAAAAATGTTCTGTATTGTCAGTTTTCAATTTTGACCCATTTTTCGCCATTTTTGCATACTAACCCTTGCAAAAAAGGCAAAAAAAAGTGAATGTTTTAAAATCGGAATTTTTTGTGCCCATTAGATTTCTGTCATCAAAATTAGTATTTAAAACCTTACCGCACTTGATTTGGACCAATATTTTAGAAAATATGGCCACAATACTGAAAAAATCGTCTAAAAACCGCTTTTTGACCAAAAACTGAAATATTCCTCATCTTTGAGGAACCATAACTTTTCCATGCCTTTGTCGATTTTTCATATTCCTGCATTTTTGGATATGGGTTTGATCATACTTTAAGTCGATATCAAATGCTTTTTACATGTTTTGAAAAATATTGAAGGTATTGTGAAAAATTGTAATAATCCTGTTTTTTGGTACAAAAATTTAAGACTTTTGCAACTTTAAAACGCCATAACTTGGCTAGAAATCAACCGATTTTCAACATTTTTGCATTTCTATCAATGGTTTTGATCATATTTTGAATATACATCAAAAAATGTACTGTATTGTTAGTTTTCAATTTTGACCCATTTTTCGCCATTTTTGCATACTAACCCTTGCAAAAAAGGCAAAAAAAGTGAATGTTTTAAAATCGGAATTTTTTGTGCCCATTAGATTTCTGTCATCAAAATTAGTATAAAAAACCTTACCGCACTTGATTTGGACCAATATTTTAGAAAATATGGCCACAATACTGAAAAAATCGTCTAAAAACCGCTTTTTGACCAAAAACTGAAATATTCCTCATCTTTGAGGAACCATAACTTTTTCATGCCTTTGTCGATTTTTCATATTCTTGCGTTTTTGGATATGGGTTTGATCATACTTTAAATCGGTATCAAATGCTTTTTACATGTTTTGAAAAATATTGAGAGGAATGTGCAAAATTGTAATAATCCTGTTTTTTGGTACAAAAATTTAAGACTTTTGCAACTTTAAAACGCCATAACTTGGCTAGAAATCAACCGATTTTCAAAATTTTTGCATTTCTATCAATGGTTTTGATCATATTTTGGATATACATCACAAAATGTACTGTATTATCAGTTTTCAATTTTGACCCATTTTTCGCCATTTTTGCATACTAACCCTTGCAAAAAAGGCAAAAAAAGAGAATGTTTTAAAATCGGAATTTTTTGTGCCCATTAGATTTCTGTCATCAAATTTAGTATAAAAAACCTTACCGCACTTGATTTGGACCAATATTTTAGAAAATATGGCCACAATGCTGTAAAAATGGTCAAAAAACAGCTTTTGAAAAAATTAAAAATTAAATACTACATTAAAAGAATAAAATTTAAAGAAATGTTTAATTTAGAAAATTAATAACTCTCAAATTAATTTGAATTCCCTTAATTTTGAAATTATGAATTTAAAAGAAATATACTAAAAATGTAAACTATTAATCTGAGGTGATTCAAAAATGAAAAATATTTGAATTTGTATTGGCTGTTTTCTTTAGTTATAGTGTATAAAATTTAATTTTTTTTTTTGTGTTTCATATATATTTTAATGCCAGCTATCGATTAATCACCAGAATTTTCGAATTTGGAACATTTGAATTTTTGCGAAAAAGCATGATGTGTATTTTGCTAAAATTCAGATATTGAGCATTTTGGCACTGAAGAAAATAGAACTCAAGACCTTTACAATTATACATGTTTCGACAAAATTGGTTGAGAAACAAAAAAGTTATGACCATATAAAGTTTCTGATTTTTCCGCGAATTTAGTTTTGCCGCAGTATCATTTCTGCATCATCGCGAAAGTATGCAATAGAAAACTGCTGTAACTGTATGTACGCAGCTGTTACACAATCTTTGGATTAGCAGGCAACTTTTTTTTTTATTAATTAATTAAGTGCTGGACCCATACAACATATTTGCATCATAACAACACAGTTAGAGATATTTTGTGATTAGAACCCCACCACCCCAGGCAACTGAAAAATATTTGAATTGGTATTCCCTGTTTTCTAGTGAATAAAATCAACTTTATTTTTATGTTTCATATTTAAAAGTTCAAAGTTATGGCAGGGTTATGAGGAAGGGTTATTTTTCGTCAAATGACATTTTTAGTAATTTTCAAGAACATTTTTGGACATCTCTCGAAAGGAACTATTTGAAACACCTAAAAAATTTTATAAAATAGAAAAAGTATGCAACAGATTTTTTAATGCAGCCCAAAAGAGCGCAACCTTCTTTATTCAAGGAAATTATCGACGTTTACAGCAACATTCTCAACAACTTTCTCCACGCAGCGTCCGTCCGTTTTGAGATCGATTGTAATCTGATTTTGAGGATGTCCAGGATATACTAGAAGCATCCCTTTACCTATATTTAGAAGAGGCAAAATCCAATTTGTGTGTAATTTTTGTACACTTTATCATAAACTTTATTCACATAAAAATAAATAATTATTACATTTCGACAATTAGGTTTTGGAAGCTTTACATAAAAATCTCCAAGGCAGCAACATCAATATGTCGTAGAGTATTCTTCTCCTGCATCCCCTGCAGTCCTTGCAGTGCTCACACTATTAATACGATTATGCTTAAGGTGCGTATTTACAAAGATGTTGCAGGAAGAACTTAATTAACTGAAAGAGTATTTCATAGAACGCCAGGCTGTCGGTCAAGAAGGATTGGCAATGGTGCTGGTTGGATGTGCATATATTGGGGGGGATGTTGTGGTACTGGTACTCAGAAGACACAGAAGGTTGGATGATTGGTTTTGTGCTTGGTTGGTGCAGTTGCTGGTGATGGTGATGGTGATGGTGCTCAAAAGGCGCCATTGTAGTGCAGGTTTTGTGATGCAAATTGCGGGATGCCATGGTTGAGAGCTAAAACTTTGCTAATTACTTTCAATTCTTCAAGATTTCTTAAGCTATTAAATTGACTTAAATGGTTTGTGGGTCTATTATTATGTCTATAGTTTGGATTACCTGAACTCACGCTGCCCGTGCCGGCTGCACCGCCAGCTTCTCCTCCCGCGGACGAACTTCCTGACTGTTGCAACAGTTGTTGCTGTTGTTGTTGTTGCTGCTGCTGCAGATATTGTTGCGCATTCTGTTGCAGACGGCTGCTTAAGTGCGGTGTCAAGTGTTGCCTGTAGAAGTTTTGATTCTCCAGATTGTTTTGCTGACTGACGATGGTGGTGGCAAAGGAACTGCTTGGATGGATTTCAATGTTGGCATTATTATTATTACTATTCAGGCCAAAGTTGCCAACTCCCGTTTCCTGGCGAAAGAACCTTGAGCGATGTTGTTGCTGCTGCTGCTGTTGCTGCTGTTGCTGCTGATACAGCGCATTGCTGACGTAGCTGGGCAACAACAATGGTTGCTGCTGCTGTTGTTGCTGGAACTGTTGATAATTATTCTGGGGCAACAGTGTAGACTCTGCTGGCGCAAAGTTGAACTGATTTGCTGCCTGTATCTGCAACTGATTGTTGTTGTTGTTAGTTCCAGTGTTGCTGTTGCTGTTGGTGCTGCTGGCAATGCTGTTGGTGTTTTGTGCGCCGCTGACAGCATGTTCCGCTGTTTTTTGTAGATTTTGTTGCAAATTTTGGAAAATTTGTTGAACTGCATTTGTTGGCGCTGGCAGTTTCTGATAGTTGTTATTGTTGTTGATGTTGTTGCTGTTGCTGCCGTGCAGGGCAAATTTATGAGCCGCAACGGCATCGCGCACCGGCAATTGCTGCTCAATTGGATATGTGGGATAGATAATGGTCTTCGTATGTGTGCTGGGTATAAATTCCACCGAAGGTCTGATCGAGTACCCCGGCGATGGTGGCTGCAACGTTTGTATCGCCTCCAGTGATGCATGTTGAATTTGTTGCTGCTGTTGCTGCTGTTGGTGTTGCTGTTGTTGCTGCTGCAGCTGTTGGTGGAGTGGCTGCAATGTGCTGGATTGTGCAATTGGGGAGGAGGCCTGGTAACGATTTTGACTCTGCTCCTCCAGCAGCTTCAGCTGACGCAAGATCAACGCCTGTTGCTGCTGTGCTTGCAGCTTCAGCTGATAGATTTGCTGCTCCAGCGCACGTTGCCTCTCAATGATGTAGTTATTGACGCTGGGAGGTGCCTGGGCAGCTAAAGAGGGACTGTTAAGGGGCTCCTGGGAAAGCATAAGGTGAGCAAATTAGTGAGGTGTCATTTGGTCAATTACTATCTTACCTTGATGTAGTTATTGGTGTTGCTGCTGGTGCTGATGAAGGCCGGGGTTGTGGAGAAGGCAGCATGACTTGTGGTCGTCTGTGTGGAACTGGTGCTGGTGCTGGTGCTAGTTGGGCTCTGTGTGGTGAGCGGTGATGCCGCCAGCTCTGATTCCAATACATTCAACTTGGTGATGGTGGGTCCAATGTGGGGCAAAGTGGGCAATGCAACCTGTTGCTGTGGGAAACTCTGCTCGCCCTGCAACAATGGCCGATACTTATGTGCCGTGCCACGTTCGTCCAAGTCCACGGTGAAGGCGGTCACCAAGGGTGCTGCCTGGATGCGTATGTCCTGCTTGTCCACCAGCTCAATGTTCTCACCGTCCTCATTGTGAGTGGGTCGAGGAGTCGTCGTCGTCGTGGTGGTGGTTGTTGTGGTGCGGCGTCGTGTGGTACGTGGTCGCTGAGTTGTTGTTGTTGTGGTTGTAGTCGTTGTAGGTGCTGCTGTTGTTGTTGCCTTCTTCACATTCCGTATCTCGAACTTGATCTCGTTGCTGCCGTCGTGAGCAATCTCATTGCTACCCAAGGAGGTGTCCACGCTGCGCGTCAACTGACGAGAGTCTGGACTATTATCGGCATCGGATTGGGACTCGATGGCAATGGAGGGATCACCAGCGACTTGCTTGCGTAGTGTTGTCTTCTTCCACAGCTTGGAGCGATCAATGAAAGAGGACAACAACTGCTCCTGGGCATTCCGTTCATCGAAGGTTGCCGTGTAGAACTGCACTGTGGGCACCACATCAGCTGAATTGGTGCTCTCCTCCAGTATCTCATCTCGATCTCTAGTCGAAGGCAGTGTGGTTGCCTCATTGCGCTTCACTGGAGCTGCCGTTGTTATCTCTTCCTTATCAGCGACGCTTGAAGATGTCGCCTCCTCTCTTTCCAGCTTATCGATGGCTCTCAAAAGCGCCTGGCGCACTGAGAAGTCCAGCTTCTGTATGGCCTCTCGTGGAATGATCTCATTGCTCTCAGTGCTGACATTCTCGGCCTCCTCCGCTGATGCCAGCTGGAGCATGAGGGCGGCCAAGAGCAGCGCCACCAGCAACGCCCAGGGCAGCGTGTTGAAATGTCTCTGTGAATGGGCAGAAGTTAAACACGAGCTTTAATTTCCGACCTCTAATAAATGCTATTAAATCTTATGATCTGTAATTGAGGCGTCTGCCTGATGGCTTCATAATCTCAGCTAAACATCCGCCCATGATATGTGCCTTATGAACATTACGGTGTGTGCACTTCAAGCCTCATTTGAGATAATGGCAAGAGGTACTCGACTTTTTGGGCAACAGCCCAGTGAGGTTGGGCCCTTAAATAGAGCAAGACGCAGATTATCTCCGAGACTTATAATGTAATTAGAGTAAACATTGAGTTCAAGTTTAAGTTGGCAGAAAAAAAAGGCGAATAATTAGAGAGATTATATGAGATAAACTAGAAAATATGAATCGAGTCTCAACAGAGTGTTAGAAACATATATGAAATCATATGAATTTTCATTAAAATTTTCCATGCCATGGCAAAGTCCGCTAATCTCAGCATGTTCATCTTTCCGGCATTTTTGAAAAGTCGGCAAATCATAACGCATTATCATGTGGCATGTACATAACAAAGATGGTTGCGGCAGTTGATGGGGAAGGCTCTATGGAATGCTGAATGTTGCGTTGCTTTTACACAATTTACAATTTACAATTTACGAATTTTCAACAGCTTGGCGATTGATTTTTGGCCCTGGTTTTAAGTGCAAATGCATTTCCAAACCAAAAACTGAGACTGCAAGTTGGCGTCTGGTTCGGAAATGTTTTTGGCAAATTGGTTTGGCACGCTTGTTGCCGGCCGTCCGTCCGTTGGCTGCAAGTTTAGCCTAATTGTTGCATCAACAAGTGGCGCTGTGGCTATCTGCAACAATCAAGCCAGACCAGAGCAAACGAATCTGACCACCTGTTGCCGTAAGCCGCAATCCTCCTGCTCCACACACAATTAGCATTGGGGTTTCGGGGTTTCTTTGGCACAGGATTTTGGCAGTCACGTTTCTGCCACTTGCCACTACTACGAGTCGAGTACTTTTGTTTTGGTTTCGTCCAATTGTTGCCTGTTTCGGCTGGGAGTTAAGAGCACTCGAATTATTTAATCAACAATGCGGAATGAAATGCCAAAATTAGCTGCCTGATTTCGGATTTGGTAATAGGCAGACCATGCCTCCTATAACGATATCTAATTCATGAACTTCGATCTTAATACGTAGCATAATCCATTTATTATATCATCAGCTCATCAGCAAGTTGTAGTCAGTTAGTGATTGGTGTGGTTACCACAACTTTCTATCCATTGTGTTGCCCTTAAATAGCTGCCAGCATCTGCAGCAATATCAATCAAATTTCAACATGACTTTGCCATTTACACACAATGCCTGTCTGCATCAAAACTTAATAATTATAATTATTTTCCAGATTTGGACAAACACTTTTGCCTCCTCCCGATTGCAAGGTTAAGGTTGAAGTTCTGCAAAGAGGCCAGAGTGGAGAAAACTGGTCAAACACCAATTGCAGTATTGACCGCCCTCGAATGAAGTCCCAAGATGAATACTTCAATCTTGGGATAACAACTGAGTTGGGAAATCATTTGAAGGCAAATAAATATTTCTGTCTGTGTCTCTACCGCAGATTTATTGGCGACTTTCGGACTTCAGCCTTTTTTTTTTGTTGTGATTTTTTATTTTTGGCAAATAAAAAGCTGCAAAATCAATAGTTGTTGTCTGAGTTTGTTGCTCATTTGCGTCGAAATTTCACTATGGAAATCTTCACTGGGAGTCAGGTAACTCTGTTGGCTCATCGGCGTCTGGTCTGTGCGCTAATCAAGTTACCTGGTTGGGGCCCAGCCTAACTCACATGCCTTCGAAAATGGTAATCATCATAAATTGTTATGCTCAAGTCAAGTCAAGGCAGTGGGAAATCTAACGGCTATCCGAATACGAGTATGAGTATTACGGCTATAAGTAAATCCCCGGCTATCGCCAAAAAGTAAAATATAATTTTCCTTTTTTCTTTTATTTCATATGTATTTTTTTTTTTTTTTTTTTTTTTTGATAATTTTCATTATCTCTTTTCGGCATAAAAAATATTTTTATTTGTATATGAAAAACTGTTGAAATGCTTGCGGAAGCATAGCATTTATAAAAGCTCATATTTCCTCTTCATTTACTCGCATCATCGTGAAGCGAAAGACTATTGACTATGAATTTTCTTTTCGTTGAGAAAACAAAACAGCGACATATACTTGAGTTCAGCAAAATAATATTTAACGAACTAATAAACATATAAAGATAGCCATAAACAATCAAGTGAGTTTAAATTAGAAATATAAATGAAACTATTAACTATTTATGGCATTTCTTCACTCATACTATAAACTTTCCCAAGAGCCAAGCCCCTTTGATGGAATGCCAGAGGAGAGAAAAACTTGGATTCGCGTGTTGCACTTACATTTAACCCATGAATAAAATGCTCAATCAATTTTAATTTTTATTTTAATTATACTTCATTTATAAGAGTGGCCGCTGTGTTCCGCAAGAGCCCAAATACCTAAAATAGCCAAAATAGCGAGAAAAAAATATAGCTTAAAGCAACGCCTCAAGCGCCGCAAAGTGTAAAAATGAATTAACAATCGAGGAACGTCAATAAATTAGCAATAAATCAATGCACAAAAGCTGACTGGCTGTCCATACTGTTTTATCGTTATTGTTATTATTATTATTGTTTATTGTGTGGGTTGAAATTGTTATTGTAGTTGTTGTTGTTGTTGTTTACCTACAGCGTGCTTCACTTTACACTGAAGATAGCCCAAAGAAGAAGCCAAAAAGCGAGTGAAAAGTACAACCATCTTACATAACAAAAAAAAACTTGGCCAAATTGAAACTTCACTTTCTGCCGAGATCCACGTATGAATGGATTGTCTGCCGACTGGGTTACCCACTTCCATTGAAAAATGGCACATCATACTCCACACACGTTGTCCGTATATCAGATGAGTGGTGTGTGCGAGCAACTTGAGCTGACAAGCCACCAGGAATCTTACGTCTTGGTCTTGGTCTCTCTGTCATTAATTTCACGCCCGTTGATCGCCGCTCGACCATCTCCCAAAACAACCTCAGTTGCAAGTCGAGTATTGCAGGTATTTTGCATTTGAACAGCTGCATACGAGTATTGTTGCATGAGGATTGCTTAAGCCTGGACACCGTCCAGTGGCATCCACAATACTCACTCTCACTCTCACACTCACACTCACACTCCACGCACTATTAAGCAGCTGGCATCGTGTCATTATGGATTTCCAAAATTTTAAAAATGCTATACTCGCATTGTTGGGGATGAGCAGAAACCGGCTCAGCAATAGCCCAAAAGCTGTAAGCGGTTTATCAGGTAACGCAATCCAATCTGCAGCCAATTGGCACTAACTTTTGCAAAATTATGTATACGTATATACGTATGGGAGATGGGCGATGTTTGTTTATGTTTTATGTAGGCCAGCATAAATATTAATAAATGTCTGACAATATTTTGTAAGCCTTGTTAAATCAATGTCACAAAATGCAGCAATCTTCGAGATGCAATAAAAACATTATGAGCAACTTGTAATCATAATAAAAAACTAGGCAAGCTGAGTTATAAACAGAAATTCGATCGATTTCCGCTGATCATATTACAATATTGCCAATAAGCATAAAATTAATAATTTTATGCGTGCTTCATATAAGTTAATAACATTCCCAATTAAGGGTGTCAAAGCATATTTTGTTTATTAAATTGGTCTTTAGTAAGGATTTTGACACGGATTTTCGGCAATAATATCAAATAGGCAGAAATAAAATTTGATATATAATATTTAAAGCTGCCATATGATTTAAATATTTAACAGAAATATTACTTTTATGACAGCTCAAGAGCAACTAAAATATTACGAACAAATTAAAATTTGTTTAAACAAATTTGTTTATCTTCACCAAAATTAGGCTTATTTTTGTCTTAATATTTCATTGGTAAGAGTAATCAATAGGCGACTTTTGATATTTGTCATCTTTTTATCACTGCTTTGGGGTTACCCAATAAATTTGTTACAGTATTTTATGAGCTTTTAACTGCTTTTGTTGCTACCAAACTTTGTCGTCGAACCAAAACGCAGTCCAATAAAATGCCACATAATTGTTGTATTTGTGTGTGTCTCGGGTATCTCTGGTGTATGTATCTTGTCTAACCATATCTATATCCATAACGAGCTCACGTCATTTGCATAATTTCACACTAAAATTCGAAGTCGACACTGGTCGAAGCGCCCTTCTTTGTAACGATTGCGGGATTGGTCCCTAAGCCCATAGATGTTTTGACATGCATTTCGAGCTTTTGATTGGCGTTGATGGGCAATCTGTAGGTACATACATATATGCGCATAGTATGCATGGTATTTTGAAATTTCTTTATCGATATTCGAATCTATTCATATTCATTGCTTGTTACAATTCATTTAGTATCCATTATGCAGATACCATTTGCATATTTATGTGCATTTAATTGAGTTTTGGTTTCGTTTTGAGCTGAGCTCTCCAATCCGCAGATATCGTGGTGGATCTCTGATCCATCAGTTTGGCATATATTGTGTTTATGCTAACTACATAGTTGACTGAATGAGCTGTGAGGTTGACAAAGGTTGTCTTTTTGTTAATTGGACAGAGGTCAAGCTGCGCTGATAGCCCGATAACGAGCTGAAGTTCAAGTTGAACCTTGTCAATTTTGACATGTCTGTTGTTCGGATTTGACTTGATGTCTTTCAACAAATTGAATTCAAATAAAAAATACAGAAATATGCATAAAAACAACAGACTGTGCTAATAATTTAAACGAATTTGCTCACAGATAACAAATATGACGGAGAAAATACAAATCTCTTCACCTGCCTCTTAACGCTTTTGCCTCGACCATGGCGAATTTCATGCCATTTAGTTTTTAGCCATACGATGGGATTTCAAAATCAAAATAATAATAGATATAATAATAATAATAAATATAATACAAAATTACCAATGGGCGCGTATTACAATATATATATTCAAATAGGAAAAACAAAAAACAGCTACAACTCAAACAACTAAAGAAAACAAACAAACAAACCAAGTTACAACTAGTTTTGTTAGCCTTTTTTTAGCGGGTAAACTCGCGTAATGGTCTGCCCATTGTTTGCACATCTTCGAGGAGCAGTTGGATGATCAACAGTTGGAGGAGGCAAATCTTCTCTTTTTCGCTAATGTTGTTGCTGTTATTGCTGTTATTGCTGTTTGCATCTAATGACGGGCTGAGGTAAAATGCAATGTCAATGGCACTAGGCACTAGGCACTAGGCAGTCGGCACTCGTCACTCGGCACATGGGCAATTTCGGTTTCACTTTTATCGACGCCAAAGCATCTGGCTTTTAGGAAAATAAAAAGAAGCTCATCATGAGGTTGAAGATGATCGAGTCGTCTTCGTCTCCAGCTCCATCGCCATCTTCATCTTTATCTCAGTCGTAAAGTGGTAACTCTTGTTGCTGCTGCTGTGACTTGAGCCGCAGCTTTGTTTTGCCATATTGTTGCATATTATTATTATTATGTATTATGTAAAATCGCTTACATTGTATGCAGCGTTTGCCGCGTCGTGTGCCACTTAAGGTTGAACGTCGCGTACTCTCGTTTCAGGGGACTTTCTGGGAAGGTGGGGAATCTTGGACTGCTGTTGACCTTTAAGCACAATAATAGCTCGAAAAGCCATCAAAACGTTTAGCGTTAAATGAAAGGGTCACTGAAAACAAAAGACTTAGGCAACGAACTTGCCGCCAAATCCCCTCATTGTTGCGTGCTCACAATTATACTCAGTCAACATTTACGCGCACTGTCAAATACATCTCAACAAGTACAATTCACGACAGTCTGCAACATGGATATTTGGATGACGCCACACATACACACACACACAACACACACGCAGACTGTGCATCAGGTGTCAACGTTGAAGTCGTAGATGGTGTCGATGTCTCTTTCACATTTCACATGTTCTCTCTCACATTTCTGATTTATGTGCTCGACGTGTTGTGGAAAAGCGATCTTTTTAGTATGGTAAATTGTTATTTTGACAGTTGCACAATATCGTGCAAACTCTATGTAGATGGATACAGATCTATAGACACGATACCAGCTCACAGCTCACAGATATCTCGCTCTCAGCAGGCGAACTCAATTGTGCGGGCGTCTCGAGCTCATGAATTTCTGAGTGTGGCTTTGTGAATGAACTGATCGTGAGTGTACGAGACGCTTTTACTTTTACCTAATTACAATTAACATATCTTCAAATGTGTATAAACAATTGAATGAGCCTATAGTTTAATGGATACTCGATATCAGAGCCCAAGGGCTGGGCAATGCCCGGCAACAGAGATAAATCTCAGCGGCCTCTTCGGACATGATTTATGTTGGGGTTTGCTAATTTTGTTAGCTGGAGAAATCTGCAAAAGCTCGGCATGAGGCACACACAAACAGAAAAAAAGGAAGTTTGTCAGGGGCAAACCAAACGAAAGACACATAATCAATTTTAAGCATTGTCAAACGGCAAATGCAATTATGCAATGGTGAAAAGTGAAATTTTTACTGCATGTGTCAACAGCGAGAGTGGTAGAGAGAGATGCTGCGTTTTGGGACATCTTCACTGATGACTTGTCGCCTACCAAGTTGCCTGTCCAGTGGAAAACTTTCAACCTTGCCACAACTTTGCAACAGGTCGACAGCTGCTTTTGCATTGCATAAGATGATATCGGATATGCTTGGGTTGTGGCACAGGCTGTGACATTGTGAACGCAGTCAGTAATGAAAGTGAATCGAAGAACCAGAAATCGCTCATAATAACATAACCTTCGCTGCAGACATATTACTTAATTGGACAGCTTAATTTAGTGAAGAGCGAATCAAATTGCCATTCACCAAAAAAAAAGCCAAACAATATACTGACTTAATCAGCTATATGCAGACCTATATGGACTGGGCCATAAAGATTAAATGTAGGAATTGGTTTAATGCCAAATTAGCCCTGAGATTGAATGCAATCTAATACTTTTTATGATCTGAATCAGATAGAGACAGGGAGAGATTGAGACGAAAGAGATTGAGAGAGAGAGAGAGAGACGCACGAGCGAGCTTTCCAATGTGATTATGTGTGACGACTATGCGAATGCGTATGCGTCTCATATATCGCTAATTAAATTGTTTTATGGACCCTTTGGCCATCACATTGGATGTGAAATCATTAAAAAGCCATTACACAAATGACTGGGCATGCAAATCAAATGACTATCGATTATTCGACTTGCCAAAACGAAGTGTAAATATGCATAGGCAAAAAAATAAATAAAAAACAACAACCAAGAAACGCGTCTGCAAAGAAGATGATCGATCGATGGATCGATCGACTTTGATCATCAAGCTCCCACACTCTCGCTGCGGATATCTCTATGATGACTTTCAAAGTGCCAAATTTGGGCGTTGTTTTTGCTTCAGCTAATTGATGGATGTACTACGACGACTTGATGAGTATATAAAAATAATTTGATTAGCAGAGATAGACTAGAAGCAGACGCATCACACTTGATAAGTGTTAAACTTTCTACTTTCTTAAAAAAATAAATAAAAAAAAATATAATATTTTAGCTCGTAGTTATTTACTTACAGGCAACATTATTTTGCTTGTTATCTTTTGTTATCCAATTATTTGGCAAAGGTCTGCAATCAATCTTAATCAAATCAATTGTATTAGTCTTGCAATCGAAAACTAATCAATGCGTT
This sequence comes from Drosophila quadrilineata, assembly GCA_018150725.1. Taxonomy (NCBI): domain Eukaryota; kingdom Metazoa; phylum Arthropoda; class Insecta; order Diptera; family Drosophilidae; genus Drosophila; species Drosophila quadrilineata. The sequence continues at coordinate 1,664,512 of JAECWN010000356.1, forward strand.
GCACACAGTTTCCTAATCAAGAAACTCATTTATCTCGATTGATTATCGCTCTTTAACGAGTATTCGCCCCGTTGCACTTTAAGTTCGCCGTGTTAATTTCTTTTAATTGCAAAATTTCGAATCGTTTCTTTCAAATTAGCGCACAGTTCACACCAAGATCAACACAGATCAACCGATCGATTATTAGATGTATCTAACGCGCATTTATTTTTCATCTATTATTTTTACTTATTTTTTGGATATTTTGTTTTTTTTATTGTTTAGTATTACTTTTTGGGTGGTTTGGAGGTGGCTCGATGCGGCTGGCCGCTTGGCAAAACAACAACTGAACCGTCTGAACGCTCGCTGCAGACTGAAATTGAAGCGCATGCGCAGCTATGGATTTTTTGAGGTTTCCCTCGGCAGCTTCAACACCGACCAGGCTGATGAAGATGACGCTGCTTCGTTCGTGCAGCCACAATGTTGCCAGCGTGTGTTGGCGTCGACGTCGACGTCGACGTATACGTCAGCATCAATGTTGCCAACTGTTGATCATGGCCTGGCCTGGGCTGTCTAATGAATGAAAGCTGCGTTATTTGCAGACATTTCTTGTTTTGTTTTTTGTTTTGTTTTGTTTTGTTTAGCTATTGTTGTTATTGTGGCTGAAGTGGCCCTTATGGGCTTTTTGAACTTGGCTTTGGAGTGCAACTGTACATATATTATTTGTACATACGAGTATATTGCAAATTAAATGCCAATTGTATTGCAATATGTATTCTATCGAAAAGGTCGAGCCGTTATTCAATTAAGCTGCTCGGTTGGGTCTTATGCGTGTCGCAGTTTGACGTCGTGTCATTGGCCACTTTCCCAAAATCGTGTTGAGTCTGTTTTATGATGCTTTTTTGCAGTTATTTAACAGCGTTCAGCATCTTCAGTTATGCCTCGGCAATGCCAACTGGTTTTGGCCATGCCACAATCCTTGCCTCCAGCATTCGCCAAATCTTAATGAGCCAAAGCCGAAACCAAAGCCACAGCCACAGCAACAGCAACAGCCACAACCACAGCCAAAGACAAGGCAACAGTCTGAGGCGACGGGAACACGCGCCACTCATCTGCATTGGAGCACGCTTTCCAGGCTTCGGCCTCACCTTCCGCTTGGCAGCCTCTGGATTTTCTGGGCATTTCACGGTAAAAGTTTCTCTCAAATTAACGCCATTTGTGCACACAAATTAGCTTAGCTTAGCTCAGCTCATCTCAACTCTTGTCTACGCACAATCCATACTCTGTTGATTTCCGTTTTTCTTTCCATTTCCGACCTCGATACCAACAAACAACAACAACAATGTACAAAAAGAGTGCAAAAGTTTATTATGTGACAGATCAAATATTTTTCAACACACACTTTTTGATTTTTCTTTAGCCGACAATTTATGCCTGCTGCATTGATGAGTCCATGATGAGACTTTGGCTGCAGTTTCAACGCTGACACCTGGAAGCATATCTTGGCCATGAATGATTGATGCAACGTGAATACAACGAATTGCAGATACGCTATGAACTGAGCTGAATTATAATAGAAAACAAATTATGTGAGATAAATGCCTGATAATGCTATACAAATGAATTCAGTTAGATTATTGATTGATAAAATTATTGGATTTGCATAGCTGATAATGACCTCTTGTACTGCGCTGTTAACATGGCCATAATGCCACTGTAAATGTGTCTTAAGCAACTGCAAAGCTGTGAAGCATTTACCTGCCAGCCTGCCTGGCATGTGCAGCAGCTCTTCCGTAGCGCAGGCAGACTATGGAGACGGAAGTATGCTTCATCGACATGTCGACACGTTACCACATGGCCAGAGTTTGAGTCGCCAGGCACATCATTTATCGCATAATATTATTCGCATTTGCCAAATGTATTGTGAAGGCGCAGCCTGCGCCCAAAACCGAACATTGGATGCAGAGACATCATAGATATATATAGTGAGATTCAGACTCTGAAACTGTACTCGAAATTCAGCAAAAGTCTGTAAACCTGCTTTCTTCGGCGTGACTTTTGATATTTAAACGCTGTGTTACAGCGCCTCAACTTCACTCCACTCAACTCATTGCCTTTTGCGCTTTTGAACCCGTTTGCACCCTTTTCCGTTTTGCCATCACGTATACGTATGGGATATATTTCTGTCCCACTCCCACTCCCGCCGCACATACACACTCTCTAATATATTGTATACAAATTTTCAATTTGACTTTTGGCCAAAGTTTTTCGGCTTTTTGTGCAATGAGCAAATTTTGATTGTGATCAGAATCAATGGCAGCTGCACATGGTTTCCACTCCAACTCCAACTTCAACTCCACGCTCAACGTGATCAACCTGCAGCCAAAATTTTACGGGGGCCCAAAGAAATTTATGACTGCTTAAAATTGTCTATAATAATTTCCAAATGAAGTTTTGCGGTTTGTAGATTTGTTACATTTTGCAAGCGGGAATTCGTTACAAATGATATCTATACATTTTTTAAATTTTAAAAAAGTGGATTTTATTGTGGCATATGCCACGCCCAGTGGTAACCACTTCCGCACAGCTTAGCTCATGGACACGTGTATATCTAATCGTTCATCAATGGCGGCTATATTATGACATGACCCTGTCCAAATACCTCATCCCATCAATCTTCAGACATTTGTGTATGTTTATTAGTGGCAAATTAAATAAGAGATCAGCCACAACAACTTGGCATAAAAATATTTGTATATGAGAGAGATGGAAATAAAGAAAACAATTGAGAAATTTAATAAAAAAATATTAGTACAGTAGACACACCATAAAATGGGCATGGCTATAAATTCCTCTTTGGCTGTTCAAGTTAGAGTGAGTCGCTTGTAAATAAATATGATATGCAGGTTCATACAATATTTATGTATGTTTACATATGTATGTGTCGCCGTGATTGGATTGGGATGTGCATAAAATATAAATACACAAGTAAGACAAAGGCCTTTCTGTGCCACAGGCATAAAATAGACATGTCAATAAGAGCAGCCAAGTCAGCAATAATTTGAAATGCAAATAGAGAAAGAAACAGCAATGGATTCATTGATCTGCTCGTTTAAGGTGTGAAATATAGATGGACTGCCCCAGAGAGGAACATCTATCTAACACTCATACACACACACACACACACACACACACACATACACACACACTCAGTTATATACACTTATAACATTTGCCAACGCACTTTGATGCTCATTTGCATTCGCATTTTGTATTTGGGGTTCGCTTGCGTTCACAGCTTGGAGGTCATCATAATCATGATAATCATCATCATCATCATCATCATATTCATCATCATCATCATCATCATCAAAATCAGATAGACATTTGATACGGATCTTCAGCTACGGTTTGCCATCAAACGTTGCAATAGGTCTCATTTTGGTTATTATTAGATTTTGGGTTGGGGTTTTCGGGCTATACATATCATTTGGGGTATGGTATGGATGGGTTCGTTTTCAGTTTCTGTTCACATCCAATTCGGCTTATACGAAATGAGTTTTTAAATAAGCTAAATCAATCATTTGGCAGGCGGCTAATTGTGCTCCATGCTGCGGTCACACCCGCAAGGGCAGATCCCAAGACATTGATGCCTCTGCTCCGCTCATTGTTGTTTGTGCATGTTGGGCTACTGACATGGTGGGCATTTATAGGCGTCATGGCATTGTTTGACCACATGAACTCCTGAACTGCCAACTATTGATGAACAACTATTGATGTCTATTGTCTGTAGCTTAATGTCATGCCCAGACATTTTTCTTCATTTCGCTGTCACTCCATGAATGCTCGAATTGATTGAAATACTTACAGACACTTGGGTTTTTGATTGCGCCCTTTAGAGAAAACTTTCTTCATTCCCTTTTAATTGGAATAATTGTGCAATTCTCGGCGATTGAGAAGAATTTCACTTGGCTGCTTTCGGGTATATTTTTGTATCACATTTCAACCTGGCTTAATTATGTGAGTAACACCCATCTCATAAACAACAAAATGCTAAGTGGTAGACATTAATAATATACTACATTTAGCTGGGCCCAGCCCAGTCGAGTTTCAGTCTCGAAATTGACCTGTTGGATTTTATGTAACGAAAGTGTCGATATGGCTAATAAAATCATAAATCTTGTCAATATTCGTCGACTCGTAGATTTGACTTTGCGTGTCCGTTGTTGCAACCAATAAACAACAACAACAACAGCCACAACAAATAAACAAACTTTGCGCACTTTGTTTCACATAATTAGGAAATTTTGAAAAATAGATTTGTTTTACTGGCCCATTGGGTGATTAACATTTTGTTGGCCCAATCTCCAGTGGGTGATGACTGCATGGTGGCTTTGAGTCATTGAGCCATTGAGGCATAGAACGCCCACGTTGCCTGATTGCGTGTGAAAAGTCTTAAGCCAAAAACAAAAAGACTCCCTCTCTGACTGGGCTTATTTATGATAAGCTGATCTATTGTTATGCTGGCACATCATTTGTCACAGTGGATCATGGGATGACTGTCCAACTGATGGGACAAGGTCTCTTCATTCCATGGGCCTCTCCACTGACAACTCATATTCAGCACATCTGCATATGGTTGCATTGCCTTTATTAGCTTTGAAAATACTGTTACATTATGAAGACCCTCTACGCATACACACACAGATGCAGATACAGATACTCGTATTTGTATAAAATGCATACAAATTCACAATAAACTACATTATTTAAAATACGCCTAATTGAGATATATAAGTGTATATCATCGATTAACCAACTGATTGTTCCCTAGCATTTATCTTGATTGTTCAATACGATTAGAGCTGGCTATTGGCCAGATGATTGTCAATCACCACCTGGATGATCCTCATGCAGTCCCGTTGCCTGGCAATCGTATTGTCGATCAGCTGTTCAATAAACTGACTGGCCTTGATATTCGTATTGGGCGGAATGTCCTGGGTGCAGCTAATGTACTTGTTAAAGATCTCCGTGTTCAACGACGTGGCCAAGTATCTTTCGCTCTCATCTTGCTGCAGCAGCTTGTTGAGCACCTGGGCGGCGGACAGCAGTTGCTCCTTGGTCTTCAGATATGCTCGCAGCTCCTGCAAGCTGCCATAATCGGCGCTATTTAGCAGCACCGACCTGTTCCCATCTCCGTCCACAGCCCCATCTCCAGCTGAGCCCTTAATTGCCTTCTTTGAGAGCAGCTGACGAATGTGATATTTACGTTCCGTGACAAAGTTGCCCAGCAGATAGCCTGTAAAGCGAACAAGTGATTCATTAGCCACCCACAAATTGTGTTATCCTTGGCCCCACCTGAGATGAGCGTAAAGATGGCAACCGTCAAGAGCAGCGTGGTACAGGTCCGCTTCGATATAAACTCACGATATTCACGTGAACTGTTGGCCCTCACAGCCGTCTCATAGCTCAGCACTTGATGCATTTTCAGTACTCAGTACTCGGTATTAACTTAAATGATTTGCTTTGTATTTAGTGCTCCTTATCATTTAGATATATTTTTTTATAAAGGCAACTGACTGATGGCATCGTGGATGGAATATTTTTGTACACATTTTATTCGGCTTCCATTTAATTTGCTCTTTAAGGCAGCTGCAAATAAACCGAGAATATTATTCAATCAGCAGAAATTTGATTAAATGCTTAAATGAAAATATTTCTTATGAAATATTTGCTAAGGCATCTCCTAATGGAATTTAGTGTATTGTGGGAAAATTTTAATATTGGATGCACCCACACAACAGCAGAGACGTTGCCTGTGGCAAGTAATAAACGAAGGAGGAGAATAGACAATAAATAATTACACGTATTTTTCGATTTGCGGACAGGAGATTCAATTGAATGGCATATAAATTTCATAAGGAACCTCACAGTGCGTATACGTAATATGGTTAAACTCACTGAATGCGTTGCTGTAACTTTCACTTTCCTAAAGTGATATTATTTTCTCAGCTCGGTTGTTTACTGTTTATAACTTTAGTTTGTACTTTATAGCTCGATGCTCTCTTTTAAATATATTTACAAATTATTATAATATTCTCACTTAAATCACACTTAAAACACATCACATGAAATGCACTAACAACAGCCTACAAAACTATGAAATTGATTGCAAATAATATGTTGATTGGCTCGCGAGTGTTTAGCGGCTTTAGCTTATCCTTTCGTATTATCCTTGGAGCGTTGTGTTCGCCTGGCTAGCAAATTGTGCACTGAGCAACATTCAGAGCCTGACGGCGGCTTTAATAGCCGACAAAGTGCTGAGGTGAATTTCTCGCCTGGTGAACTCCTGTGCACTTTGATGAGTTAGGGGGTGGATATTGGTAGCTGACATTTCCCCACATATCATCGTTTGGGTCAAGTTGAGATGTGTGTTGGCTGTTGGAGTAGTCCAGTCCGTGTGTCAGTTAAATATAGAATGGCCACATTAATTTCATGATTAACGGGCATTTTAACTTTAACTTTAAATCGCATTGTGTTTGAAGTTAGATTGGGTTTCAACCAGCTGGTCATTCCCCGATGCAGAGACGGCAGTAATCCCATTGCAAACCCATACTTCGGTGTGTTAATCCTTATCGTTTGGTCGCTTTCGACTTTCAACTAGACTTCAAGAATATCACATGAAACCTACTGTATATGCTTCTGCATTTTGAGCGTGACATGCCCGATTAGTTGAGTTTTTGCATGTTTCTAGAAATTCACATTTAATTTGAAAAAGTTATATTTCATTCTCTTGAATTGACGTTCAAAATTATGATAATTATTGCACAATATTTGAAGCCTGCCAAGCAAAAGTTGAGCCATGTTGAGAGTTGCCCTGTACTTGAATCTCTGTTTGCACTCCACCTTGTATTTGTATTTGTATATATGTAATTGTATATATGCATTTGTATATATGCATTTGTATTTGCACATGTGTAGTTAGCTTTGACGTCAGTGAAAGTGGAACTTGCGCTGACAAGCAGCAAAACGTCCTCTCGTACTCTCAAGGGCTGACAGATACATTTCGCTCGCTCTCAAGTGCCAGCTGCAGCGAAAGCCATGCCAACGGGAATCCAACTGAGGGAATGTGCTGAATGTGCTGGTGGGGAATGGGGAAAGGAGAGGGGTGTTTTTCTGGAGGCCAATGTTTCATTAAGTGTAACGGCTTTTACCACGCTGTATGCGCATACAACAACACAGAAGAAGGGAACTACTTTGCTTGTATGCAACTCCAGGGATTTCATGGTAGAGCAACAAATGTGCAGGATGTCAATGCGAGGCATAACTGAGCTGAAAAGCAACTAGTTTAGCTAGCTGAGCTGAAGTATGTTAATACTCGAAGTGGTGGTCTTCAATAGAACTTTTTAGTTATTGACACATATCACGACACAGTTGCAATTCGAGAGAGGGGGAAGAGTTATGTTAGTTGTGAACTCTGGATAAGCTGAGTGCAACCTCATTACACATTTTGAGCTACATATATGTACATATGTAGTACTTGACAATTTAATTACAAAATTGTTAAATGAATTTCGCAATTAATTGGCATGGACACATTTCACTTACACTTACAGTTACACCCATCCTCACAGTTGCGAGCAGCATTCGAAACTTTAATTTCAAAATTCCATTTCGAACTCCACGTAGAAATGTCACCGCAGTGCATTGCACTCTGCGCTCTTCACAACTTGAACACGTACGATGACATTTTTTACAGCCACCCACCAAACACATATAGTCGCCCAACTTCCATCCTGCTCCAACTGTTATATTTTAGCTTGCTGTCCGTCTCTGTCTCTCATTCTATTGGATCGCACATCAAAGGAGCGAGCATATCGCGTATTTACTCATTCATCCTGACGAGGTTCAACACACAAGCAGCGCGCATTAATTTCCAAGTGCATTGACATAGAAACACGCACTGTGTGCGCTCTGGACGCACAAAAGTAGGCAACGTGCTGCACGAATTGCAGTCAAGGATTGCAACGTGCCACATGCACCTTACTCAACGCTGTGCAACAATTGTTGTCCTTCCGCATTGCTGTTGTTCGCTCTCTACGCCCCCTCATCATTTCTACACAAAAGTTGAATTAACTATTTTAAGTAAAAGTAAATCAAAAATGAATTTAAAAGTATCTTCCCCATAATATCATAATTATTAGGATTTACATATTTGACATGGACCAACTTGTTGCTTAACTTGATTTGATTACAATTAAATGTTAAGAAGCTATATACAAATATTATGTTGTTGCTTCTGATATTTTGAAGTCGAAGCTTAAAGCGTTAGAGTTATACGAAAGCTGTGCTTGCAGCTTTCATGCTATAAAGTGTTATACAAAAGCAACTATAAAGCGGAATACGACTGTTATACTTAGAGATATATGGATGGCATACATAAATGTTTTAAATATTAAAAACATAAAAAAATATTAAAATTATAAATAAATTATTTAATGCCATTGAGTAAATCATCTTAATAAATAACTAGAAAATTAATTCGACAGTTTAAATGGTTATGCCAAGATTTCAAACGAGTAATAAAACTTAAGTGAACCTTAATCTTATGAGGTTATTAAATCAAAAAACAAAAAAAAAAATCTTAAGAGGCATAAAATTTAATCTATTCTCATCAATAATATTTAAAAAAAAACTCTAACCAATATCACTTACATTTGTCCAATCAGAACTTCCCCATATTACTTATAAATTATGAATCATAATTATTATACAAAATATTTCATTACCAACTATGCATCATACTTTGGCAGCAGAGATTTACCCAAGTTGTAGTCTCTGGTCATAGGCATACTATATGATATATCACATTTTAGTAAACGAGTCGGCACAGTTTGTGGGGCTTCTGAAAATCGAAAATCGAACATAATTTGTCTGGCATTTGTGCATTGCATTGTTTCCTTGCACTTTTCACGTGCTGCCCCATAGAGAAATGGGCTCTTTTCATTTTTGCAATCAAAGAACTGAAGTCAATTGGCGATTAGCATGGGGTCCGGTCCCTGAGGTGCCCATTGACTTGTCTTCGCATACGCATTGACCGACTTTCTGTGGAACGCTAATGTAATTAGCGGCATATACCAACGCGTAGTGGACATTTGTGGCCAGTTCAACGTGGCTAATTGGAGACTCAACATCGCGGCTTAGCAGGCACTACAGTTTGGCAAAATATTAATAAGTAAAAAGGATTAGGCCAAAGGTCCTGCCCACGCTGTCAGTGCAGTGACAACCGAGTGAAATGTGAACTGAATTAAATCTGTTTAGTTAGTGCATTAATTTCGTGTTAATTACGATCTCATAATGGCTGAGACAGATGCCGAAAAGGCGGCTGGCTCCCGCCTTGATTATGATCTGATGATGGCCGAGGAGTATATACTGAGTGATGTGGAGAAAAACTTCATCTTAGCCTGTGAACGTGGTGACTTGCCAGGTGTCAAAAAGTATGCTCAAAAGTCCTTTCATGTGTCAGGCAACTAAGGGAATATTTTGTATTATTAAAAGGATTCTTGAGGATTACAATATCACACCTTCCGATAAGTTCAATATCAACTGTACGGATCCCATGAATCGCTCAGCCCTGATCTCGGCCATTGAGAATGAGAACTTTGATCTGATGGTGCTGCTGCTGGAGAACAACATAGAAGTGGGAGATGCCTTACTGCATGCCATATCAGAGGAGTATGTGGAGGCGGTGGAAGAGTTGCTGCAGTGGGAGGAAACCAATCACAAGGAAGGACAGCCCTATGTGAGTAACTAAGTACCTCCCTGGAATATAGAAATAAAATACTATTTCAAATAGAGCTGGGAATCTGTGGATCGCTCCAAATCCACATTTACGATTGACATAACGCCACTGATTCTGGCCGCCCATCGCAACAATTATGAGATACTCAAGATCCTGTTGGATCGTGGTGCAACGCTGCCCATGCCGCACGATGTCAAGTAAGTGGAACATCGTTTGGGCTTCAAGGGATCTATATTAACTTGTGATTCCTTAGGTGCGGCTGCGACGAATGTGTTACTTCTCAGACCACCGATTCTCTGCGTCACTCGCAGTCACGTATCAATGCCTATCGTGCCCTTTCGGCAAGTTCACTAATCGCACTGAGTTCACGTGATCCTGTGCTGACTGCCTTTCAATTGTCCTGGGAGCTGAAACGACTGCAGGCCATGGAATCGGAATTTCGTGCAGAGTATACGGTAGAAAATTTTCTTCAAGAAAATTAAATTTAATTTATATATCAAAAATTTGTGTATTCTATAGGAAATGCGTCAAGCTGTGCAGGACTTTGTGACAGCTCTGTTGGACCATGCCCGAACTTCCATGGAACTGGAGGTGATGCTCAACTTTAACCATGAGCCATCCCATGATATCTGGTTTCCCGGCCAGCGGCAAACTCTAGAGCGTCTCAAACTGGCCATTAGATACAAACAGAAGACTGTAGGTAGACTTAAGTATACTCTATAGAAGATATACTGACATGAACTATATTCAGTTTGTGGCTCATCCCAATGTTCAACAATTGCTGGCTGCCATTTGGTATGAGGGTCTTCCTGGCTTCCGGCGAAAACAATCCTCCCAGCAGCTGATGGATGTCATCAAACTGGGCTGCAGTTTCCCCATCTACAGCTTGAAGTATATTGTCGCTCCGGATTCGGATGGGGCTAAGTTCATGCGGAAGCCATTCGTCAAGTTCATCACACACTCCTGTTCCTACATGTTCTTTCTGAGTGAGTATAGATAATACATAGATATGTATTATATTATATTGTATTATAATTTCTAAATCAATATTAGTGCTTTTGGGCGCCGCTTCATTGCGAGTTGTGCAAATCACTTTCGAGCTCTTGGCTTTTCCTTGGATGTTGACCATGTTGGATGATTGGCGGAAACATGAACGAGGTTCACTGCCAGGACCCATAGAGTTGGCCATTATAATGTACATAGCGGCACTGATCTTTGAGGAGCTAAAGTCCTTATACTCCGATGGCCTGTTTGAGTATATCATGGATCTATGGAACATAGTAGATTATATATCAAATATGTTCTACGTAACTTGGATACTCTGTAGAGCCACGGCCTGGATTATAGTGCATGTAAGCAAATAAATTTTATATTTGATTTATGATCAATTCATATGAATTCCCATTCCAGCGAGATTTGTGGTTTAGAGGCATAGATCCATATTTTCCACGCGAACATTGGCATCCCTTTGATCCGATGCTGTTGTCTGAGGGCGCCTTTGCCGCCGGCATGGTCTTCTCCTACCTGAAGCTGGTGCACATATTCTCAATTAATCCGCATTTGGGTCCATTGCAAGTTTCCTTGGGTCGCATGATTATTGACATTATAAAGTTCTTCTTTATCTATACCCTGGTGCTGTTTGCCTTTGGCTGCGGATTGAACCAGTTGCTTTGGTACTACGCAGAGTTGGAGAAGAATAAGTGTTACCATCTGCATCCCGATGTGGCGGACTTTGATGATCAGGAGAAGGCCTGCACCATCTGGCGAAGATTCTCCAAGTAAGAAAATTATTCAAATTATATTCTTCATTTAAATTAAAAACAATTGGTTTACAGTTTGTTTGAGACCTCACAGTCGCTGTTCTGGGCTTCTTTTGGTCTTGTGGACTTGGTGTCCTTTGACTTGGCGGGCATAAAGAGTTTCACCCGCTTCTGGGCACTGCTGATGTTCGGCTCGTATTCCGTCATCAACATTATTGTGCTGCTCAACATGCTTATTGCCATGATGTCGAATTCATACCAAATCATCTCGGAGCGCGCCGATACCGAGTGGAAATTCGCACGCTCTCAGCTGTGGATGAGCTACTTCGAGGATGGAGGCACCATTCCACCACCATTCAATCTGTGCCCCAACATGAAAATGTTGCGCAAGACTCTAGGAAGAAAGCGTCCCTCTCGCACCAAGAGTTTCATGGTAGGTAATGGTCACTTGAATCCCCCTCCAGACGTCAGTAATCACACAATAAAGGGAAATCCTTTTGCAAATCATTTTTAATAAAACTCCTGTGGCTTGCGTTGCGTCAATGTCAACACTTCTCCCGTCCATCTCCTCTCATGTCCTTTCTCTTCCTCACTCCAGCGCAAGTCCATGGAGAAGGCTCAGACGCTGCATGACAAAGTGATGAAGCTGTTGGTAAGACGTTATATAACTGCCGAACAGCGTCGCCGGGACGAATACGGCATCACCGAGGATGATATCATTGAGGTGCGCCAGGACATTAGCTCCCTGCGTTTCGAGCTGCTGGAGATATTTACCAATAACCAATGGGATGTGCCCGACATCGAAAAGAAGACGCAGGGTAAGCCCATAGCAACATGTTGCCAAGCCACCCACTGTCCCTTAACCATCCATGACCCATTCTTGCAGCAGCTGCTCGAACCACCAAGGGTAAGGTCATGGAACGCCGTATTATGAAGGACTTCCAGATCGGCTTTGTAGAGAATCTGAAACAGGAAATGAATGAGAACGAGGGCGGCAGGGATATCTTCTCGTCATTGGCCAAGGTAATAGGCCGCAACAAGAAGAGTCAAAAGGGGTAAATTATATAATTTAATAAGTTAATAAATAAGGAGTCCAACTGATTTAACGCACTTCTAGTGACAAGGATTGGAATGCCATTGCCAGAAAGAATACATGCACAGCTGATCCCATTGGCTCCAAACGCTCCTCCATGCAGAGGCACAGCCAGCGCAGCTTGAGACGCAAGATCATCGAGCAGGCCAATGAAGGTCTTCAAATGGATCAAAGCAATCTCATTGGTAAGTCGAAGCTCAATTAGAGTTTCACTTGAACTAATTCTTAATTGTTTTCAGAATTCAATCCCAACTTGGGTGAAGTCACTCGTGCCACGCGAGTGGCCTATGTGAAGTTCATGAGAAAGAAGATGGCAGCTGATGAAGTCTCACTAGGCGAAGACGAGGAGAGACCCAAAGATGATCAAGAGAAGAAACCCGAAGCAACTGGCGTAAGTTCAACAAATATTATAACTTAAAATATAAATATATTATTCATTTCTTTGACAGTCCAAAAAGTTGCCAGCTGCTAGTGGAGGAGGTGCCTCCATGATGGCCGCCGCGGCTCTGCGCGCCTCCGTTAAGAACATTGATGAAAAGAACAGCGAAGCAGACAAAAAGAACGACAAGAAACCAGATGACGATAAGAACAATAAGAAGCCAACAGATGATAAGAAACCAACAGATGCCAAGAAACCAACGGACGACAAGAAACCAAATGGTGCCGGCAAACCAGATGCTAAGCCACAAACTCAACAGCCGCCGCAGGCAGGTGGTGTCAAGCCGGGTGAACAGAAACCCACAGTGCCCGCCGACAAGCCCACAACTGCCACAAATGGCAACAAGGCCAACGAGCCACAGAAGCCCGGCGATGCGGCCAAACCCAATGCACCTGCTCCACCCCCTCCTGCTGCTAAGCCAGCGGTGCCCAAGCCAGGTGAAGATAAGAAGCCCGAAGCTGCCGTCAAGAAGGAGGAGGCAGCTAAGAGTGAAGCGGCCAAGCCCCCTGCGTCAGCTGGTGCTGCTGCAAAGAGTGCAGCGCCATCTGCTCCGGCGGACGCCAAGCCGGACAGCAACACAAAGGCAACCTCCGGCACAACGCCGGCCGGCACGAAGGCGGCCAATGAAGGTGCCAAAACGGATGACAAGAAAAATGGAACTCAGAAGGAACCAAAGGCGGATGATAAGAAAGATAAGGACAAAGATAAAGATGCAAATGGCACGCCCGGAGATTCAAAGGTCAAGCAGGACGAAGCCAAACCAACGGATGCCAAGGCCGCTGATGGCAAGAAAGATGACAAAAAAGACGACAAGAAGGACGATAAGAAGGATGACAAGAAAGATGACAAAAAGGACGATAAGAAACCAGGAGCTGCAGCGGCTCCACTTAAGCCCGCTATCAAAGTGGGTCAAAGCAGCGCTGCGGCGGGTGGCGAACGTGGCAAATCCACGGTGACGGGGCGCATGATCTCTGGCTGGTTGTAAGTCAAAGCCAAAGAACAGTTAACAATAGATTTTTTAGTGCAACTAATTATTATTAAATTATAAATCTATGTGAGCAGCAATAAACGAATGTAAAACATATTCAAAATTAAAATTCGTTTAAATTGTTGGCAGGTAATTAACGAAATATATTAGAACTGAAAGACAAATATTTTTAATTAAATCAAAAAATAATCCTAAATATACTTAAAATTCCTTTCCACATTCGATTTTGCCACTTGCAACAAGTTCTTTTGCCACTGGCAACATTTTGGACTGCCCACAGGTATTTGGTTGTCATTGGCAACAATTGTTGCCAGATTTCTCATACGCACTGTGGGCAGGACTCGGTCTTGGCATGGACTATAAAAGGACAGTCATGCTGGCAAGTAACAGGCATTCACACAGCACAAGTCAAACGACAAACAGTAGCTTCAAAACATTGGACTTATTTACATTTTTTCAAAAATGAAATCTTTTTTGGGAATGATGCACATTGTCTATACAATTCTATTGTTCGTCCTAGTCACAAACTTCAGTGCCGCAGGTGAGTAATGAACCACGCTAGGGGAAAGAGGGAAGAGGAGGAAGCAAGTCAGTGCCCTGACCATTGACTATAAATCCATGGCAATAAATCTAGTTGCCGCGACGAAGACATCAACCACTTGTGGCAGATTCTGTAGAGAGTTTTCCCTCAATTTATTTGCATTAACAGCCCTGAGACCAGTGGGAAATGTTATTTATAAAAATCATTTGCATTTCAAATGAAAAATACTTTAAAAAACATGTTCTTTAATTTCTACATTCCCAGAACCCGGTAACGTAAAGAACCGTCGTGGAGCGAACCTTGGTCTCTATACCTTTCCACGGGTCGGTCGCAGTGATCCCAGTTTGGCCAACAATTTCCACGATGACAGCGATGCGCTGACCTACGATAGCATCTATGGCATGGATGATGTCTCCGCGGAGGATTTCCAAGGTGACCAACTTAAGCGGTCTGTATTATTGATCATAATAGACTGTTTAATTTTGGCATTTACAGAGTATCAGAAACGGGCCAGCAGCCTGGTGCCGTTTCCACGAGTGGGACGCAGTGACTCCGAAATTCGGAAATGGGCACATTTGCTAGCACTTCAGCAGGCGTTGGATAAACGCACAGGACCCAGTGCATCCTCTGGCCTATGGTTTGGTCCTCGTCTAGGCAAGCGCAGCGTGAGTGCCAAGGATTATGCTGCCGATGCCAAAGGCCAGAAGGAATTATTCTAAGCAAAAACGGAACCCTACTCACACTCCACAAGGACTACACAATGCACTTGAATTCGACAGGACTTGGAACTTCCAAGAGGTTAACACAGCTAACATACAATATACAGAGGGAGATATAATAACAACAACAAACACGGGCTGGTGAGGACTTTCATTGCCGATGAAGGAGTCTCTTTAAAAATTCTTTATAATTCACCGCAAGCGCTTCACATTTGTAAATATTACTGATTAAAAATAATACACGAATAAAGTTCAACTGCAAAGTAATTTCACCCTTTCAAGGATCTCCGACAAGGATTATTAGACATTAGTGTACTTTCTCTAAATGCTGTGAGGATTTTATTCTAATGAAATTGAAAAAGGATTATTTGCTTGCTGATTGTGTCATTATGAAGTTTAAAATGTATTCTCGTTTATGAAATTGTCTTCTTTCTGTTCGTCCTTCTACTCCTCCTGCGTCTTAAACTTGCGCAGCTCACTCTGTATGGCTTCAATTAGAGGCGCCGCTGATGCAGTCTGGGACTTTCGACCAGTTCCCGGTGTGGTGGCCGTCGAACTAGACAATGCGCCACGTGAGATCTCCAATATGGTCTCGGGTCGCTGGAAATGACCTGCACTTAGGGGTCGAACAAGCGGAGAATGGGAACCATTCATGCTGCTACCCCAGGCACTGTATGTGGGCGATGGCGGCTGTGTGGACTGCGCTGACTTGGGTGTCTTCTCAGGCTGTGCCGTGGCAGGTCTTTCCGCTGTGCTGTAAGCCTTGGGCGGGCAGCTATAATCCAGGATTAATTAAAATTTGTGTCAGATGATAAAAATCTCTAACTGACCTTGGTAGTCCGGCGGAGGAACCGCGATGCTCGCGCTTTGTGGTCCGCCGTTTGTTGGTGAAGTCTCGCGATGGCAATGGCATCGGCAGATCATCCTGGCTGGCATACATCTGCATGGCACCCTCGAGCAGACCCTCGTAATGGTTGCGTATGGCTGAGGCATCGTGCATGGGACTGGGGCTAAAGTCGGCATAGCTCCGGGCCTCTGCGGAAGATTGTTGGAGGAAGTTGAGTTGTTAAGTGTTGCTGGCTGCAAATGCGATTTCCAACTATGTTGTTTTTGGGATTCTAATTACAATTTACTATTACTTTTTTAGTATTTTTAGTATTTTCTATCAAGTACTGTTTTTTGGAAGGGGATTTAGTTGTGTGCATGCAACAGGAGGGACTACGGTTGCCAGTTAGTAACGTGATTGTGCCCCAATTTGCACATCATCATCATCATTGTGTCCACCCGCCTCACCCTGGTTGTCGGCGCTGCCCAAACGTTTCTTGTGACGCTCCCAGACGACGGGGCCCACAAATCCCGGATCAGGATTATCGCTATGCGACGCGGACCGCACATTCCGTATTGGTGGCGGAGCCTTCGGACTGGGAAAACTCGCGATTGTCGCTATGGTACTCTGTCTACTCTCCAATGATTTGTGTGACGACTTAAGCGATCTTGTGGAGCTCTGGGCTGGCACTGCTTGTGGTGCCACAGCATTCACATTATCGTAGTAGGTTACAAACACGGGATCCAGCACTCGATTCAGTGGCTCAGGCAGTGTGCTCTTGGGGAAGGCACGGACCGATGCCATGGATAGAAATGATCCCACACTGGCCGTATCCGAGGATTTCTCCGAGGGCTGTACTCCTCGCGATCGTATAATCTCTTTGTTGATGGCTTGCGGCGAGGCAGCAGTGTCCTCCTCATTGAAGTCCTTGTCCGCAAAGATGTTTTGCTGCTGCAGCAACTTATTCCTGTGATAGTTGTTGTGGGGATTGTAGGCTTCATTACGCTGAAAGTTCTCGTAGTTGCGGCGAACAGCAGTTGGTGAATTGCCCTCCTCTGTGGAGGAGTTACTCTGGCCTAGTGATCCTTGCACCGGGCTCGTTTCCAGCGAACCTACGCGATTCTCGTTCAGATAGCGACGCTTCGACTTGTGACGCGACTTGTCGCTCTTCTTCTCGGACACGACCGATGCGTATATGGTGTCCTCGTGTCCACCCTCCGCTCGGTCATACTGATGTCGTCGTCGCTTGTGCCCATCGAAGAGACGTGCAGCCTTCTCGTCCAGTATACGCTGTACGTCGGCACTTGGCGGATTTATGGGGCAGTAAACTGACGAATCGGATGTGTTGTCCGTCGACGAAGAGATGGAATCTCGCCGTGCACGTGTGTGGGAGTCTGCAGGTGGTGCAGGAAAACTTATATGAGGCTGTCTCTCGTACGAAAAGTTCTGCACCCCAATATCCCGGGATCGAGCAGTGCTGCCATCGCCAACATTGCCTGCCGAACCACCTGCTGCGGTGTCCACCAAAGTACCACGCGAACTGGGACGCATCGACTGACCCTCGGAGAGTAGTTCATTACGTGAAGATGTTCTAAAATATTGGAATTGTAATTGAAATTGACTTAATTATTTGCTAAATGTTAGCATAATTTACCTGTTCACCTCGCTCAGTTCTTGCTGGCGGGCACGTGTGCGTCCGAGCAGAAGAATCGCTACCAGCAGCAGCATGAGCAGCAAAATGGCCAATGAGCTGATGACGACCAAAGCTACATTATTCTTAACCGAGTTGAAGAAACCGGCTTGGCTACTCCTTGGCACAGGAGCAAGCGCTGTGGCAGTGGGCTCCTTAATATATGCTGGAAGACCGATCAATTTGGGATGAAGTTCTTTATTTAAGCTTTTTTAAAATTAATGTAAAATATGAGTTAAAAAAAATTTGAAAAAAAAAACAATAAATTATTTTTTAAAATAATTTCTTTAATTTAAATAAAGGTTTGAAAAATCATAATCAAAATTATTAATAAAATACCCTATTAGATAAGTTGTTGAAGCTTACGTTCGGATTTCATGTAGATGGGCTTCCCCAATGTGTTGACAGCCTCCGTTTCGGTGACTAGTTCCATATCCTTGGCAGCTGTTGTGGCCAAAACAGGACGTCCGTTGACCAGCACCGTATAGATGAGCTCGGTCTGATTGGCCACAGGTCGCTCATTGCTAAATTACAGAAAGAGAAATGATTAGTTTATTGCCCCATTTCAATATGCCCTTCTCTCTCATAGGTTTGCCTTACAATTTGAGGTTGACATATGTGTCGGATCCGTCGACATCGTTGCCGCTGCTGTTCCACTTTTGCACATCAGACTCGCTGATTTGCGTGATATTGTGTATGACAACCCGTACTCTTTCGTCCCTATAGATGGCCTGATGTTGTTGTTGGTGTTGTTGGCTCTGTTGTTGGCTCTCCTCGTCTAACTGTTGACTTAGCAACGCTTCACGCATTTCCTGCAACTTTTCCGATTTTCCATTCTGCTGTATTAGCTCCCATGGGATCAGCGTAACATATGCGCTATAGTCTATGGACTCGGTGCTGGCTGTGCTGGCCATGCTTGAGCTGGAGCTGGAGCTGGAGCTGGCAAGCGATTCCTCCGACTCCTCCCAGTGGCTCTCCCACTCGGCTCTGTCACCTGCGGCCCAAACTGTTTTGATTTGGTGGCTACCATCCACATTCATGTCGAGTATTTCGACATCATCGCTTGGCCAGGAGGTGGTTGTGGCTGGACGGGCTGTGGCTGCCACCGCTGGTTGGCGCCGCTCACGTGGTGTGTAGACTGAAACTCCCTGTATTTGTTGTGCCCCACTTATGCCCAGGTGGCGTGTTTGCTGTCTGTGTTTTTGGGTACAGCAGATATTTTAGTAAGTGCGTAAGAGGTTTGATTTTGTATTCACCTGGTGAATGCCAAACGATAGAGTCTAGCTAATTTCTCCTCCAGCATGGGATTATCCTTGGCCGTATAGAATCCTGACATGACTGTCAATAACCAATATCGTCGATCGGTTGAGGAATAATTCAATGGAGGCATGCCAGGTGTCCCTAAATCCCAATTACCACCACCATCGTCCGGCTTACAGTCCAGACAGATGGGAATCTCAATTTCCTATCAAAATAAATTCAATTTACTAATAATTCCTAGCTGAAAAGATCTTTCACACCTACGTTATTTCCATCTACATAGACAGTGGCCACAACCGTCTCGGTTTTGACGATGACATCCTTGCCTTTGCTGATGCCGGTGTGGACCTTCTTCAGATAGTCAGGCGGTCCATCTCCCGACCCAGTCCAGAAGAAGTCTTCCAGATGCACTTCATCCTTTACTTCCGGATAATCAACGTCCAAATCATCATCTGCTAAGTTACAGAGTTTCAAAAGTTGCGTGTTAAGAATCGTGTCGATAGCTTTATTTATTTGCAATATTGCGGCTTGTTATATGGGAGTTTCTTGAACCTTTCGGATTGTTACTATAGCAATTAGCTTTGTGATGGGTGCAAGAAACTTTCTAGACAGGAAGTTACGCGGACCGACTATGAGGAAGTTGAATTAAGGAAATGAAAGTCATGCAAAGAACTGTATATGGATAATGTATAATTCTAGGGTATCTAACAGTCACGCTCTTGAAATGCACTTCTCCTAGGAAAGCACAATTTTTATCGACAAATCATGCAATTGGTTACCTACCCAACGTCAAGTCGGTCGGCACTTGTAGACATAAGGTTGCATTATGTTTATCTAGCTTATTTTAATGCCACATTTTGAGTTTGTTTGATCAATGTGAGGTGACTGCAACAGCTCCAAATAAATTATGCTAAGTGTTTACACAAGTTTCACACAGGAATCCCAATCCCAGTCTAAGAAAACTGCGCTTTAAACTAGCGCAAAGTCATTATAATGGCTTTGGGTATGCCCTCAATGATGATGACTGAACAACTCAGCTAGACAGCAATAATTTTATCGATTAGCACAAAAAAAAAATGAATCTAACAGAACAAGTGCTGGCTAGGAAAACACCTAACACCCATGTCCAAATATAAATGGGAGCAATTTGTGTGCGTGTTGGCAGCGCAATTAACCTGTATGGATTGTGGATTTGGCAGCAATTGTTTTCTTGCAATTACTTCTTAATTATATTATATTGATTGTCCCAAATTTTGATTTCTTTTCACACAGAGAACTCCGTTCAAATGATGCCCAAGGCACTGACGCATAACGTCAAAGGTCAAACTGCAGTAACAACAAAACACTGATCCCATTGACCACAAAACCGAAAATATTTTCAACATTTTCCACAGCTCATATACATATAATCCCCTCGCACTTGGTGCCTCCCTTTCGTTCAGTTTGTGGAATTTTTAAACAATTTAGAACACTTCCTAGTATGACAAATAATTTCACTGGCTTGTTGCTCAGCTTACCGTGACTTAATTGTATCAATGGCTGTTCCACCTGCTGTCCCACTCCCCTGGCCATGCATTTTTGTGCTATGTCCAGCAGTAATAGTAGCATTGTCACTCCACCAACAAGTTTTGCCATCATGTTTCTCATTGCCAATTTCACAATTTCATAGATTTTATTAGCCACTATATATTTAAAATAATATTCAGTTTGGTCTTAGTTTAAGCACTGTCACACCATGTTATTTCACATATTTCATTTGTATTATAAACCGAATTTTTGTATTTTGTTGTCGCGTCGTCGATAGTTGCCCGGGAACTGAAACATTACGTTCTAATCCAAACTTAGGGGCGCACTCTAACTCTGCCTTGGTGGTGGTTTGGTTGTTTAACTATGCATGTGTGTATGAGTGCGAGTGAGTGTGTGTGAGAGCTGTGCATGTGGCCCATTGACGTTTGTTTGGTTACACTCGCTCAGTTGCTCTCTGTTTTGGCCGCTTTGTGTCTGGTCAGTTACCTGTGGCAACAATCAAACAATCAACAATCAAATTGCGCGCCAAACAACCTCTCGAAACTAATATATAACTCGAAGCTTTTGCGTTCAGCTCTGACTTTTTTGTTACCTCCACTCATTGTTTGGGCTTTTTTAGACCGACTGTTAGTTTTACCACAAAAGTATGACGAGTTTTGAGTTCGATTCACCCAACGTATTGCAACAAGTGTAAACTTAACAGCTTATCAATAGCAGTTGGCCGAAAGCTCACTGTTATGTTAACAGAAAAGCTTGTAGCGTGCCTGGACAAACTCTGCCAGCTACGACACTTATAGCACAGTTTAAGACTGAAAAAGTTGTTAACAAATATTCCGGATTTGGAATTATAAAAAAACCCCCAAATAGTTGGTGCCGTAACCTTGAAAGACTTGAATTTGAATAAGTTAAACAATATGTTTATTATTAGAAGCCAAAACAAATCTTTCTTTAACAATGTTTCGACAAGCTCAAAGAGATTATCGACATTATTATCCGCAGGCCATAATTTCAAATTGAAGATGTCATGACATTTGCCGACACAGACACATGTTAATATTTCAGACCATTCAATATAATTATATACATTTTGTCGAAGAGTCGCAAAAATTACCATGTGCACTTACTATGTGAGTCAGAGTTCATTCATTAATAAACTGGAAAAGTTTATTTGCATAATGAAGTTCATTAATTCCCCCACACGATTTTTTATGCCGATTGAATCAAAGAGAATGTTCAGAATTAAAGATTTGTCTAAAATTGAAAAACTGCAATTCAAGCTGTGTACAAAACTAATCAGTCACCATAAGAGTATATTCACTGGCCACAATTAACGTGACAAAAATTGTATAAAAGATGTCAACAATATTAATTTTAGCTAATTAGCATACTAATTATGCAAAGCACCGACCAATGCAGTTTGTCAAACATTGTGTGTTTTTTTTATAAATTTTTTGTTTTCTAAACTGGACAAACATCTTGAAATGCTACTTACTACTGACAGGCGCAGTGGTATGGAATGATTCTTCATATTTAAATAATTGTTGGGTTAGCCACAAATTTTTAAAGGTCATTGGAAATTACGCAATGCCTCAGAAGTTTGAGGCTGTGGTAAACTTGTCGAGCCAGACAACAAACCACATCATGATAATGATAATGAAGCTAATATTTTGGTTTGATCTTGACAATAATAACCAATTCTGGCTCAGTTTCATTCCAGTCTAACAAACCAGTTATAAGTTTAAAACGCAACTGTATTATCAGCAATAGTATGTTTATTCCGAAATCGGTATATACTACTGCCACTATCACTTTTTATATTACAAATTATAGATTCCTCAGCATTCCTCTTCTCTTAACCAGCGGCAGACTTGAGAGCACCTGGGGAGAGTTTACGGTTCTTGATCATGTATCTGGCCTTGTAACCATCCTTATCGGCAGTGTACATGGTTATGGACTCGGTATCGGTTTTCTCATCATAGGTCGTGTAGGTACCCATCCTAACAAGTTGCTCATCGGGAGTGCCGGGGTTCATGATCACACCAATTTCTTCCCTGGTATTGTTTTCATCATCCTTCTGCCTTTAAGACGTATTGCAGGCAATTGGTTTTGAAATTCTTGCATAATTCTCAAATATCTTTTCGATATACTTACTCGAAACGGTAAC
This sequence comes from Drosophila quadrilineata, assembly GCA_018150725.1. Classification (NCBI taxonomy): domain Eukaryota; kingdom Metazoa; phylum Arthropoda; class Insecta; order Diptera; family Drosophilidae; genus Drosophila; species Drosophila quadrilineata. The sequence continues at coordinate 1,687,300 of JAECWN010000356.1, forward strand.
CCTCCTTAGTAGGGACTTGGCTATAATTCTCCGCCATTAGTCTTGGGTAAAAGTAGTCTAGCAGACCAGCTTGGCAATGGGTTGCCATGATGGCCACCAGGACAGTGAATAGCAGCTACACAAATATGATAAATATAGTAATAAGTACATTACATAAATCTATTTGTATTACAATCAAACAGCAATTGTTATTACTTAATTAGTGGCGTGAACAGCAATGGTAGCAGCTGCAACTTGCCAATAGTCACTATTAGTCACTTGAACTGCCATTGAAATGGTCAGACTTAAGACGTACTAAGACAAGTTGTAACTCTCCATCCAAACAACTGTGCAATTCACGGAATACCCACCAATTGAGCAGATCTCATGTTGATGCGCGCTGAAGCTCTCGATTGATACTGAGATGCCAGTGGTTTGCGATTCAACTTGAGAGATCTGCATAGAATTCTCAGGCAAGGTGTCGACCGACGACGCGACGGAGATTCCGACTTATTCGACGGCCATCTGATCTCTCGTATACTTAATAATTATTTAATTTGCCATAGCTACTTCTGCTAAGTCAAACCGGTCCCAAATCAGACATAAACCTATGTTATGTTATGACTAGCCAGCCTAACTTGAACTTAAGGTGTTTCAAATTGTTTTCTTTCTGCTCGAGTACCATTTGATGAGTTCCTGCATAATTAACCGAATAAATTAATGATCAATGGTCTGTCATCTTAAACAAATGATCATTACGAGGGAGGCGACACCTTAAGCCTATGTATTCATGGACGATCTGAAGGGCACTCTTCTGCTAATTATACTGAATGAGGAAAAGTTATATTATATGATAATGCAAAATATATTCAGTTATAATTAAGCTATAATTGACAAAATAAATTAAGCATGCTCTAGTTTACAAAATAAAACATCGTATTTTAAAAACTATTTCTTAAAAAAAATAATCATTTAACTGCTAGCTTTCAAGATTTAGTTTCTTAGCACCCCTCGTATGTTGCTGGTTTATCAATTAATTGTGTTCAACTTGGCTTCGTTTTGGAATATTTCTGCAGAAGTTGTTCAAATACATATCTTGTTTTGAGCAGTTTTTGCTTAAATTTCGATCTGTCTCTGCTCTTAAATCATTTCAAATTAATATAATACTCTCGATTTTTTTTCGGGTATTTCAAGGCCAGTAGAAATTTATGACGCCAGTTTTGACCAGTTTTACGTTTTTTGGTAAGCTTAAAATTTATCAAATCCCATTTCTTGACCACTTGCTATAATAATTATTATATAATTGTTGTCTGGCCTTGTCTGACAGTTCTTTCGAACAAATGAGGATGCTAACAAAAAGACTTGTTTCCAAGCAATAAATTAAGAAAATATATAAATAATTCTATTGAATGAAAACCATGACACAACCTTGTAAGTTCCCTAATCGATATTCTAATCATTCATTAATGTAAATACTTTAACATCTGTTTTAAAAATAGTAAATTTACTAACAAATTTAAAAATTCAATAAAAAAAATTAAAATAAACAAAAAATAATAAAATATATTTTAATGTAACCTAAAAATAATAATCTAGTTTCGAACGAGGAGGCAATAATTAACATTCCGATTGAAAGACGATTAGCAAAACTATGCATCCGAAATTCGATGCATAATTTTCGCCATCTTTTTTATTTATTTCTTAATTAATTAAGTGCTGGACCCATACAATCATATTTGAATTTTCGCCATCAATCATTTTACAATTTCTACATTCTACAATTTCTGACTTTGATTTTGAATATTATAAAAATGCTTGACAAATTTGGCTGTACATCACTAACAGAATATCTTTTCATACAACATAATTTAAATTTTATTATATATAGCATACATATAGGATGAGAGATATATTTAATTATATCTTTTAAGCCTCAATTTTAAAATAAGGTCAAAATATTAAATATTTTAGAAAACATTACCAAAAATGTGGAAAACTGGTATTTTTGAGAAATTCCAATTCTTAATAATTTTCGAATTTTAACTTTTCCAAAAGGAAATCATTTTTCAAACTTTTTTCCCTTCGCAGATACTTTACTGTACTGACAAGATATTTTATTTGTGCTACATACTTTTAGGATGATCATTAAATTTTAATTCTGGACACCTTCCTCTGTTGGCGCCCTAATTTAGAAAAGGAGCAAAGAAAATATTTTGTGGATTTGCGACATCATTAAAAAGTAAATAAACTTTATTTATTACCAATTTTCACAAATCTTCAGCCTCACTAAAGTATGCAATACTTTTTTTTATTATATCGATAAATTAATAAATTTTTCGAAAACTTCGATACTTCACTAAATGCTTCCCACGCGCGGTTCCACCTGAAATTAGCTATTAAAAATTTGACATGTGACGGTGCAGAATAAATGACCCATTGAATACATCACATTTAATTATGAAATATTAAATAAATTGCCTACAAAATTTGATTTATTTTCTGTGCGCATTCAAAGAATAAAATGTACTAGCTTTGTGATCACTTTGTTAGTTTGGGGCACGTACCTTCATAGATTCATATACTTTAAGTTGGAAATATATCAAACCATGGACAACTCTTCGTGGCTAAGTTTAGAAAGGAAGTTTAATTTTTTGGCCACTTTATTGACGATATTCATATGCCTAAACGGATTAGGCAACATTGAAGCTGCTACTGACAAAACTGATAATGGAATAATCTCTTTTCCTGCGAAATGCAATTGTTCGTTGAGCATGGCCTGTACATGTTGCCAGGGTGTCGCCGTAAACGTAATGAACTTTACCAGGACATGTAAGTTTCTAATACAAAAAAAATGTAAATTTAATTTACTTTAGTAATACAAATAAAAAAGAATTAAAAATTGTGCAAAAAGTCACAAAATATCAGTAGCTAGATTTCAAGATCAATAATGAAAATGATGTCTCTCAATATTCTACTTTGTCTGATTTATCACAAAGGACAAATATCCTTACAGGTCTTGAAATATATCTCTTATAGCTCGGAAGTATCCTTGCATAATCTGCCAAATAACACAAAATCGTCCTTATATTTTTCTAATTAATCTGATTTTCCATTAATTTTTCAAGATTTTTACAATACCTGAATATCAATTTCCATCTTTTCCGCTTAATTTTTTTAAATTTCAGTATGTATCACATTCAAGATAAATTTGCTGAAGGCCACTGCTGATGTGACGTTATCCTTGGATGGCAATACGATGAGCAAGTTCACATTGAACCCTAAAGCTCCAACAAGTTTCTGCCAGCCGGTGCTATCGGAGGCAACATCCCTGGTTATGTGCCTCAAGATGAGCGCCAAGATGTCGGGCTTGACAAATCTGAATATCTGTCCCAGTTTCTATAGCACTTTTAATGCCAACCAGTTGCTGGCATATGATTTCTCATGCATTAAGCTCGGCATGGATGGATTCAGCATAGTCTAATTGAGAAATTCATGAAGTCCAAATTTAATAAATTCAAATACAGATGGTTCGTTTATATTGTTTATTTTCGCTTCTCGTTAAGACAAAAGTGTTGGTAGTTGTTGTTGTTATTGTTGTCGTGGATGTTGCAAAGCCAAAGAGAGTTAAAGCCCAGGTTGTTTAGTGACAGCATTATATACAGGTATATAGGAGTAGGTGCAGTTCTTAGCTTAAGCCTAGATCAAGTTTATAGTCAATAATTATTGTTAATTGTTAGAGATATAGTTCAAGTAATATGTATATGTAATGTGGTCTGAGAGTCTTTCGATTCAATAATAATGATTGAACAGAATATATAGTAGAGTTAAGGATACCAGATAGAAGTATATGCAGTAAGAACCCATCATGCCTAATTAAGAATATATTTAGATGTATACTCGCTGTTTGAATTAAGAACCCCAAAGTTATAGCCCTCAACGAAATCTAGCAACAGGGCCAATATTGAAATAAAAACAAAAATCAAATTTACAATAAACTTACAACTGAAGATCACACAAAGGACTGCTAAACTTAAGAACTACACGGCTTACGACTATGTTAAGTAGCGCTCTAATCGCTCACATATGTATCTATCATATGTATGTATGTATGTATGCATATAGTTAAATAGATATAGTATATGTATGTATGTAGATTAACCCTTATCGATGTTCGATTGTCGACTATCGCGATTATCGTTTATCGTTTATCAGTGTATCGCTTATCGTTTATGCAAAACTATATCTAAGGATGGTGCATGCCACACTTCCGTGTTAACAAAAAAAACAACGTTCGTCCTCCGAATAACTTCCAACGCCCAAGCCAAGCAATCCTGTTACAGTTACAGTTCCAGCTCCAACTCCAGTTCAATCTTCAACTTCAGCTGCAATTGATGCTGCTCAAATGCTGCCCATTGAGGCGGAGACTGACGCTGATGTGAATGTTGATACAGATGCAGGTGCTGGCGGCGGCACATCACTCACAATCGCCTTGCACATGACCATCCTGACTCCGGCGAGGAAGTCGGTTAGGTAACATCATGTGGGTCGTGGCGGGGCCGCCGCTTTCCGCGCTGTGCACACTAAAGCGGCTGGTGGTGGAGGCGGTGGTGCACTGCGCATTCTTGGCACCGGCTTCATATCGGACTTCAGTTGCAGTTGCAGATGCTTTGGCTGCGTCGTTATGACCTTTGGTATGGTGCCCAGACGCTTCGCCTTGGCCTGCATTACAAGATCCGCATCGGCGCCACCTTCGGAGCTAACCGAATCGTATGACGAGGGTGTCGGTGAATGCCTGCGATTGCCCTGCTCATCCAACTCGCCATCGTCGTCATCCTCCTCGTCCTCCTGCTCCTCGATCATCGTGCGAAACTCCTGTATGGAATCGTTTAGCGCCCACAATTGTGACAGCAATGAGAGATCCAATTGACGCAATCCGTACTGCAACAATAACAATAGAGAACAAATTATTTAAATAATATATTGCTCAATAAGTAACTTAATTAATATGCAACATGTACTATAAACACTCGACATGGCCACCAACGCACGCTGGTTGCAACTTTCAAAACCCAAGGCAAGAGAACCTAAACCAACTACCAAACCAATTGACGGAGTGACTGTCCGACTATCTGTCTCTCTCACTAGTTTTGCATAGCATTGATTGACAGCGCCACACACAGAGCAACTGGAACTGACAAGCGCCTCAGTCTAAGATAGACTTTGTCTATCGGGGCACACCCACAGCTCCTACAGCTGGAAAGGTTTGCCTCGTCGCGACTTAGAATCCGGATACAACAGAGAACCACATTGACTTGCCATGAAGTAAATCACAAAGCAAAAGTTTGTGGGGTATCAGCATGGATTAGATACCCTACTAAAATGCATTACTTGTATTTTCAATAAAAGATGTACATATAAAGTAATAAAGTAATAGTCGACTATAAGATACCCTGTGCCCAAGTCTAACATAACAATTTGTTAACAGTTTTTGATCATTAGGCACCGACACGGACACAGGAAAGAGCGACAGACAGACAGATCTCATATTCTGTCTTTTTCATATTTTTCAAAGAGCACTAAACTACAGGGTATTTGTAAGCCAAGTCAACAATCCATAACATGCAGATTTGCCATTCTATTTTTTTCCTTAATTTTTTTTTTTTGCATTTCGCCGTTGCATACCATATTTATGCCTTGACAGCGTTCATCAATCTGTTGGCTGCTATCATGGCCTGACATTTAACAGTTCAGCGGCCCGTCAAGCTGACGTCTGCTGAGCTGAGTACGTGGATGGGGGGTACCCCCCCCCCCGTGTACCCCGGCACAGCTACGTTTTGAGCTGAGCTTGTCTCCTGGCCGCATTGGCAACCGCATTTATGGCATTAAGTAACTTGACAAGAGTTCGCGGCGCGTTTGATAGCGCCAGACAGTTGGCGTTAACCCAAAACAGCAGCCACAATCCATCCAAGCCAGAGTTGGAGTATAGCATGCTACACACTAGGGGCATACGAGAGTACTATGGACACGATACGAGGAGTCTTGTCTGTTTGCATATTGCCTTGGCCTGCATTTCATGGGCTTGAGCTTGACTTGCACTCGGAGTTTGCAGTTGGAGTTTGAGTCTTAGCGTAGCTGACAACAAGCTGCTTGTGGTCAAAATGAAAGTTCCCTCTCTATCACCTTCCCCCTCCCTGTCGCTGTCGAGTCGGAAGGAAAAATCTCATTTGTCAATTAATATCGCCGCATAATATCTCTCGTGCGCTCGCAAAAAAAAAAAGAAAATCAAAAGAAAAGCAGCACAAGCACAACTTTCTGCATGGCCGGCATTAAGTAAATCCGCTCAAAACCAGCAATGACTTGAAACCCGCTTCTCTAGCTCCACCAACTCCCCTCGTGCTGTACGAGACCTCGTCTTAGTCCGCGCATATTCCGTCTATACTCCCACTCTAAACTGGGCTGTTAATACGTTAGACGCCAGCAGCATCAGCCGCAGATGTGGAGGGGGAGTAGGCGGCATCTCTGATGGCAATCTGATATGCCATGAACTGAGGCAGCAGCTGCCAACTGTCCAACTATCCAACTGTCCAACAGTTTGCCTGTCAAACAACATTAAATCCTGACATGCCTCAACCCCGACAAACTCTAGCATGAAAAGACACCCCCATGTGTAATCCTTTCCAAGCTTTGGCTATTCTGCATGTACCTAATACCGCTATCTAGAATTCTTTTGATTAGCAGGTCACTTGGATGCATTAGCACAGTTTCAATTGGCACAGACACCTACCTCCATTTGCTGTTCGCGTATGTTAATTAACGTTTAATTGGCATTAGGCGTATGGGGACGACAAGTGGAATCAGGTTTAGACGGTTTGCCAGCTGGTGGCTACCAACACTGGCACAGTTCACACACGCCCACCCCAAAATACTAGAGTAATAGATGTTTCCGCATTGCACGGCAATAATAATGAGCACGTGCCCACGCTCCTCCACAGATCAGACGAAGCGAAGGCAAATGCAATCAAATTGCGAGCGGAAAGTGTAAAGAACAAATACAAAATATATATTCAAAAGAAATATTGGAAAAGTCGTAGCACATCATATATGTATATGTACTTTGCACTCCATAAGCAATGGCAACATTTTACAATAAATCTGTGTTTGCGGAAGACAAACAGTCGAGAGATTGGCGCGTCAAGTGGAAACGAAGTTTTGTGGCTTCAACCAGCATATTGCAAAACCTGTGCAAAAGAAAAAAATCTATATAATGAAAAAAAGAAACCACAATAAGAACATCGAACCAAAGTCGATGAGGCGTCACAAGCAGCACGCTCAAGGTACAGTTAATGAGAACGAAGTCACTCTGGCTTCTACATAGTCTGGTCTACGTTGCGTATACGTAATATGCAATCTTGCATCATCTACAGCTTTAGCTCCGGTGGAGAACTGGAGACTGTGACCAGCAGTTCAGTCAATGTCAGTCTCGGTCGGTCACCATTGCATTGCATTTTATTTTGTTATTGGTAATTAAGCAGTCAACACTTAACTGGTTTTCCAATCATATTCTCAACTAATTAGAGTCGAGTCCAAGTAAAACCTCTTTCGGCAGTCTGTAATTTATTTAGCATGTCAAATGCGTTCAATTCAATTAGAAAATAAGCGTTTCCTAGTGCTTCAGGATGTGTCACAGTTATATTTATAGACCATCAGAGTGTCAGAGAAGAGAGAGAGAGTCATAGATAGAGAAGTTCATGGCTGCAGTTCCCAAATTGCAAGTCATTTGACGGCCTCACAAAAATCGCATTAATGACCTTTTTACAGCGTATGTTCTTGAAGATGTTTTTGTCTAGAGTTGAGTAGTTTTTTTTTTTATTACTTTTTTTATGCAATCGAAAGATGGCAAGTTGCAGCTGGAAGTTGGCACGAGGCAAGCGTCTCAAATGTGGCCATAATTATGCTTGTAATTAAGCCCAACATATGGTGACATTAGCCTAGCTAAAGTGCCACAAACATTTCCCTCGACGATGCCAGAAGAATCGCAATCAATAATGTAGAAAATTTAATTAGGCTCTAAAAGCTTAGAATATAGAATGAAGAATTCAAAATACAACAGAATACTAAACTAAACTATTATTACATATGTATTGTTATGAATTTAGTTGTAGTGCGACAACAGAAGCCCTTCAAGTAGTTCGCACTACATGTATCTCATGGATGCATGCAACCCAAAGCAAAGCAAAGCAAAGCAAATCCATAGCCCAAGGCAATAAAGCGTTGACACACGGCAGATGCGGCCCCCAAGTTGTTGCATGCATGCATTATGCATGTCTGTTGCGCCTTACAGCTTGCAACAATCTTTTGCTAGCAGCTAAAGCAGTGCTGTCGATTTAGCCTTTTTCCAGATAGATTTCTAAAGTGTTTGCAAGAGATGCAGCGAGAGAAAAATTTGCTGGAAATTTATGCAATTGGCTTGTATTAAATAATTAAAATTTATATTAGAATATTATAAAAATGATTTTAAAATGTATTCCTTTTCTGGCTGCCTTCGCTATATTTCTTTATTATGACCTTTTCGCAAATATATTCCTTTTTGTAATGAAAATGTTGATTTCTTTAATTATATTATAGAATAGAATATATCATTTTTATATTATAATTATAAAAAATTGATACTAGCAGGCAGTTTAATAAGACTTCCTAAACTTACAAAATTGCGAAACGAATTTTATTTATTATTTTATTTTTCTAGCGTGAAAGTACTGCAATAATACTTAAGGCATCTCTAGCTAGAACTACGACGAAGTCAACCCAAGGCATATAGAAAAGAGGAGGCGGGAGTGTGGAGGAAGAAAAGGGCGTCGGCAGCACTTCAAACATTTTGTGCGTTGTTGTTTGCAGCGTGAACTTTGTTGACCGCCAAGAAAGAGAATGCGCCACAAATGCGGAAGCGCCTCCCCTGAGATAAGCTAGCCAAAAATGAAAGAAAAAAAGGAGTTGCAAAAAGTTGCAGCAGCCATTGTCACACACTTCGGCAACAACTACTGCAGATGTTGTTCTCGTTGTAGATGTAGTTGTTGTTGTTGTTGTTGCTTTAACTTAATTTAGTCAACTGCAACAACGACAACTTTTTGGCATTTGCATTGCCAGCTGACGACAGAGTCACGCCTTTCAACTTTAGCGCCAAGTGAAGCCAAGCCAACTCTCTAGTATACACAGCGACAATAAAGATACAAAGATACATGGCTACAGATACCGTGTAACATACTGTCGATGTCGGCAACGACAACCACAACAACAACGATGTCGATGACTATGGCGACATTTTGACGTGCCCAGAACATTGTCAACTGTGGAATTTGTTTTGCACTTGCATGCGAAAGGTACTATATACCGCCTGCCACTCCTGCCTCCCTTCCTTGATCACCCTCCCCCCCACCACCGCCCCTCCACTCTACCACTCTTTTCTTTCAGACACGTTGCTTTATTTATTGGCATTTAGCTTAACAAGAATCTGTGCACTCCTCACGTACCGGCCAATAAAATGTGTATGAAAACGGGCAGACATCTATTGGCAACATCCCTGCAAACTAACGGGGCTCATAAGGTGCCAATATGCAACGCTTTGGCATGTGGCTAAGCCAAATCCCCTGCTGCTCTACCATATACAATGCACTTTATATGCAGAACATCATTTTGGAGGTGCCCTTTGTAAGGAGCCGCTGAGGCGCTATATAGATGGCACTTTCCAACTATGCGTAGCCAGTTTTATAACATATTCAATATATGGTCACATTTCTCTATCTCTACTCTCGTCCCCTCTCTCTTTGAATGTGTGCAGCCTAGTGGCATTTAAACACATATCTGCAACGAGTTTTGTGCCACAGCTACGCAGCTGCCACAGCATAAAACTTGCCTGACCAAAAAAAAAAAACAAAAAAAAATAGATATAATGTATCTATAGTTGCAGAAAAAAAGAAGTAAAATAGTTGCCTTAACATTTTGTTGTGTTGCTTTTATTTACTATTTAGTTGCTGCAAAATTACGCAACAATTTTGTGTCTGATTCCGCACTGATTGATAAGCCAAACAAAGCAAAACACATACCAAAAAAAAAAATATAAAAAAAAAAATGGTAAACAAAAATAAACAAACAAAATCAAAACAACAACCTCGAGACTACCAAATACAGAGTTGAAAACTAAATGCCCCCCAGAAGATATGCCTTCCACATATGAGAGCAACAGCAGCAGCAGCAGCAGTTGCTGCAGTTTTCGGTTGTTGCAACTGCAGCTGCCGTCAGCGTGCAGCTCATTAAAATATCTGCGTGTGTGAAGGTGTTGAAAGTTCTCTGCTGCAGTAAACAGAATTTTTAAAAGAGTGCGAACATCTTGACTCTGCAATAATGCCATATAAAAATCCCATTAAACATTTTCGAATGCCACAACAACGAATGAATACATTGTTTTTCTCCCCCTCTTCACTTCTCACGTCTGTCACAAACATGGGGAAATTCGATAGAAAGTGTTCAAAAGGGGGTAATAAGATAAGAATGCAACCCTAAAGAAATATTTCAGTGTTGATCTAAATATCAAGGTTTACTTCGGTATTTTTTTTTTTGTTTCTAAAATTTCTTAACAAAATGATATTAATCACTTTTGAATGCCAGAATAAGGTACTTCTAAACAAATATGTACAAATTTCTTAAAAAATTTTAGAAAAGACACTTAGAAAATTGAAGAATAAGCCCATAAACAATTATTGTAGACTCGATAAGGAAAATGCCAAAAAACAGGCATTAAAATTTTGCGATTGTCATAGCATAGAAATAATACATTGTTTGACTTCCATTCTTTTATAACTGTCACAAACATGGGGAAATTCGAGGAATACAGTTAGTAAAAAAGGAACAATGAAAAAAAACTGAACCTTTTAAGAATTATTTGAAACTCGATAATGGTTCCCTGTTAGAAAATCATACTTCCAGAAGATAGTCTGAAATCTTAGTTATTTTAAGTGTATTTTAATTAATTTTTTCAACCATTAATAATTTCAATTTGCAGCCGTATTAAACTGTGCAACTAATATGCTGAGAGTTTAGCTAAATACCTTTAGCTATTTATTTGAGGCATGCACTTCACTGTAATTAGAGGCAACACACCATAAGAAGTGGCAAGAAAGAGCTGTGGCAGGCAAGCTGTCTCTAATAACTGAGCATATTTGTCACTCTGTGATTTATCTAATGGATCGTTTAGTTTGTTGCACAGTTGTCAGCTTTGCATTGTAACGGTAAATTTCCATTGCAAAATATTGCCAAACTGATTTTTAGCTTTTGGCTTTTGTGTGGCAAGTATTTGCCGCCCCAAAGACACATACATACATATGTACATATGTAGACTCTCCTCACTCTTTGTTACTGTGGCCCTGGGCAAATTAAGTGCTGCACTGTGGGTATGTTAATCTATAGAGGAGGCTCTTTCGACTTGGAACAGTCGGAACATGTAAGCCCCCATCATCATCACCATCACCATCATCATCATGGTCGTCGTCGTCGTTGCCGTCGTCATGTAAACTGCAATTGTTGTACGAGCAATGTTGATGTTGCATGCCCCCATTTGGCATTTGCCATTTTCTAATTGCACAAATGCGCCCCAGAAGCGCAAGTTGCAAGCACAAGCACAAGCACAAGCGCGACCCAAAACACAATCACCGAGAAGGGGGCAGATCGCAAAGATTAAGGAGGCATCCACAAACCGCTGCATGTGAGCACTAATTTTTGTAATTTGTGTGCAACTGTCAACGCAGCCCAAAGTCGAAGTCGAAGTCGAAGTCGAAGTCGAAGTCGAAGCCACGGGCTGAGCAGTTTGAAGTTGCAATAGGAGCTGCAGTTGCAGTTGCAGTCGATGTTGGTGTTGGTGCCGAGGAGACAAATAGGCGAACTTTCACTTGCAGGTAATGGCAGCTAGGCTGCTTTGACTTTGTTTTGATTGCAACGCTCGGCGAATGTTTGTTTATTTGTTTGCTCATTGGCCTGGGCAACATTTAATGCCACTCGATTGAAAATATATTACTTGTACCCCCCCCCTCCCTCCACATTGCAGTTACCCCCAAGTTGGCACTTTGCATGTCTTGCCGCTGTTTTGTCAGCTTCCAAGTTGCCATAAATTTTTATTAATTTTTTATGTCAAATTTACGTGCCACGTTGCTTTCATCTCGTTGCGCTGCACATATTTCAATACACTTAAGTATCTCTATAAGTATCTCTATATGAATTTATATTTATTATAAATTTATTAATATCTTATGTGTCTGCTGTTGTCGGTCTGTGTGACACACCTCGTGAACGTGGCACGTTGCAACAATTGACCAAATGCCCCCGCACAAACAAAAACAAACAATTTGCATATTATAATCATCATATATATTATAGACTCGTTGCGCCATGACGTTTACGTTTATTACACCGTAGTGTAAATGTGTGTGTAACTGAATGTGTATGTGTGTGTGTGTGTGTGTGTGTATTTGGCCACCCCAACGGAACTGGGCTTCAGTGACTCGCAACATAATTAGCCATGCTCTCGCGGAAGGTGAAACGGTATCCATAGCCAAGAGTCCCTCTTCACCCCATTCCCACTCTTTACATATTAACTTCAACTTTAAATAGGCCTCAATTTCAGTTAGCCAACTCTGAGCTAAAAACCTTCGCACTACATGCCACTCCATTCTAATACCAAAAAAAAAAAAATGGCAGTCTATATCCTCTCATGGCAAGGTTTGAGCACAAAAAAAAACCTAAAGCTGACAAAGGTCAATACTAAGAATCGACGGCATTGCGCTGGCATTTAGCAGTCATCGGTATTAATACTCTTAGATCGGCCAAATACTATACTGAACAATAAACTATACAATACAATAAACACAATAATAGCATTTAAAGAAATAACTACTCAAAATGATACGACTTGTGGGCATTGCAAATCGCAAATCGCAGCAGGTTGCCGCGACAGATATTGTTTAACAGACTCAACGGAATTGTGCTACGTGCCACAAAAGAGCAAGGTGAACAGAGGCGCAGTTTCAATTATTGAAAGGGGGGGTTCAGAAATGTTAAGTATCGAAAATTAAGCAAATAACAATTAGCTGCGAATATGTAGCAGAGAACCATCATTAATTTTATTCATTATTCATGTATTGTTGTAATTGTTTTTTTTTTAAGTTTTTTTTTGTGAGTTGCCTTAAAAATTATTGTAGCGTTCCAAATTGCAGAAAATAAAATGTTAATGTTGCTAAAAATTGTTGATAGGTGTACGGCATATATTCATTTTATGACCAACCATAAATCATTAAGGGATATCTGCTAGTTGAGCATACTTAAAGCACCGATCAAGTATAATTTTGGCAGCAAAATATTTTGGTAAAAATTAATTTCACACTTAGTTGCACCAGCTCACTTGGCCAAGTTAGTTGTCAAGCGGCCAAAAAAAAAGAGAAAAAAAACATAACGAATAAGTGCAGTTATGAGCAAAGACAAACTGTGGCAAATACATAAGTTTACTTGTGGCAGCAAAATATACGAGTATTGTAACCAGTTTCCTGGCCAACATATTGCCGCTTGTTGTTGCCACAATTAGAGTTGCGTCGCCAGGCGAGGCATGTGAAGTGGAGTATGGAGTGGAGTCGCCTCCAACATTACTTACGATGACTTGTCGCTCAATTATTAACAAACTTATTGAGCGTAAAATGATATAATACGGAGGTAGCAAATACTTTGACAATTTCTACTCTCACACAACCGACACTTTCGCTTTCAACTCGCAGATTGATGTGGTTGTTGTTGTTTCTGTTGTTTGGAGTTACTTCCTGTGCGAAAGGGCATGTGGCAGGAATTTCAAAGATACAAATTCTGCACAGCGCATTCTACGTTGCAGTTGAAAGAACTTGGCAGATTGGACTATGTGCGGAGTGTGCTGCCAATTCCTCATTCTGCAAAGGGCATTTACATTAATCCGATTTATTTATAGCACAGAATTTCCATAGTTTATTTTTGCAGGTGCCGTGCCGCCTGCCAGACACAGCAAACAGTCAACAGACAGACAGTCAGACAGGCAGAGAGACATCGAGAGAGAAACTGGGCGCCCGCATTGATCATTAGCTGGTGTGGATGCCATGACAGGCACATACACAGCCCCCAACATCCGACGCATGCAACAGCAATAACAACAACAACAACAACAACAACGAGGCACAGACAGTCAACAACAATAAAAGCGACAGTTGAGCAAAAGTCTGACTCAATCCGAGCCCATTGCATCCACCCGCTCTATTGGCTCTCTCTCTCGCTCGCACACTGCCTCTCGCGTTCTCGCTCTGGGGCCAATGTCAGTGTCCAAATCATTTCGTTATTAATTATGCATACTGTTGCGAGTCTGGCGCGATTGTTGCCCAAACTTGCCACAGCAAACAACGCCACTGGACAGCTGCTGCCACAGCCGAGTAGGAGTAGGAGCAGAAGCAGCATTTCCCTGGCTTTGACTTTGTATATGTATATGTATATATAGTATGATATAATCGCAGCCGGACTTGAACCGAAACTGACATTGGTTCCATTCGCTGATTTTTGCATGATGCATGCAGTCTGAAAGAGCCTGTTGCCTGCCACACACTCACACACACACATACTGAGGTTGCTTAACTTGGGTTGTAGGTGCCGTTGACCCCGACAAAAGAATCGTTGAGGCAACAAAGTGTGAGTAACGCCAGCGTATGATGGTGAATTTTGAAAGAAAGGTGTACAGCAAGTACTTAAGTGACGGCATCGCAACCACGTTGAAGAAACACCCGAAGCGTAGAAAACAGAGAATAAGGTAGATGGCAAAAAAACAAAATACAAAAAAAAAACAAAAACATAAATAAAAAAGTATAAGCGGAAACCAGTAAAAAACAACAACGGAAACAGCTAAAGAACTAAATATTAAACTTATAAACAGCTTAGCGACCCCCCCAAACGAGAAAATTCTCTCACTTGACAGCGGACAACGGAAGAATAGTTTAGAACCTCTTATAAATATATATAATTAAAATGCATTACAAATCACAAAACAATACTTAACTGTTCATAACAACATATCGAGGTATTATATGAACTAAAAAAAATTTATCTATTTTTTAAATAATACAAATTTAAAAAAATTAAATTTTCGCTTTATCGAAATATGGTTTTATCTTGCCCTCGATGAGGAGGAATACTGCTAGTAGTTGATAAAAAAAATTAATATGTTTTAAGAATTTTTCAACACCTTTTTTAATATTGCAAGAATTGAGCTAAAAAAGAGAAAGCTGGCAAGACTTTTACGGGCAAGGCTTCTCTAATAATTGCCTTTAATAATTAATATAATAAAAACAAATTAGAGGCAATAAATTCAAAATGTTGGCAGGCCAGTCTTCTGCACGATTCTCTGGCTTGAAAGAGAGATTGGATGAAAAGCGAAAAATGCAGAGACTTAAAGAAATGTGAAGAACATGGCAAATGCGTTCAAGGCCGTTTTATGAAAGCCATAAAAAGTCATTTCATGCCTTGATGAATTTCTTCACACACACACATACACACACACACACACAAAATGTGGCCCTGAGTCTCGGGCTTCTCTTGGCTAATACGGTTGTGGTTGTGGCTCTTTGTTGGCAGCTTTTCCAGCTTTTCTGGCTTTTCTTCATGCGCTTAATTTGCAGCCATAACATGCCGTGTGGAATGGAGTACATGGATTGGGGTAACAGCAGTAAGCCAGCTTACAAAATTAGTTGCCTCAATTCACTGACTCTCTCAGTCTCCGAATATCTCTCAGAGTCTCCGAGTCTCTGGCTTAATGGCTGCGCATGCGCTGATTAGTTTTACTCCTGTTTTCTCCCATTGTTGTTGTCGGGTTTTCGAATACTTTTTTGTTAGCTCTTTTTATGCTTTATATGCCACAGTTTATTACTTAATCTACATTGATGCACACATTAAGCGACAACAACAATAACATCATCAACAGGCATCTGCAGCCACAACAATTGCTTGCAATTTGGCTTAGTAATTGTGTGAAGAGTGTATAGAAAGGGGAAAGAGGGGGGAAGCCTTCTCATCAATATGGAATGCATGTGGTTTTATTAAGGGCGATCCCAGCGAGCACCGAAACTGGTCAGAAATCACAAACATAAGCATAAGTTGGGGAAAGCAGCAGTTATGCTGAAAGCCCACAAATCTATCAGAGCCAACATGGCAACATTAGATCTATCAGCCAACTATATCTATAGCCACTTTTATTTCCCTTTCTATCACTTTTCGTCTCTCTCTCTATATATATATATATCTATCTCTTTCCTGCTTACTGCACTCTCACTGCTGGTTTCAATTATTATCTGAGCTACTGGTCTCAGTTTTAGCCTTAACTTTGGTAAGATAACAAAATAGAAAAAGGGCGAGTGAGGAACTCAGGCTATGAAAAGTGACTCTTTAAAAATATATTTTCTTCTTCTATGCTATAAATACATAATTAGAGAAATAGACAATAATATCCTTAGAAAGCTATATCCGCCATTCTCCTGCCATAAACATACATATTATCCAACGTAACTAGATAAACATCAAAATCTACACTATTATAACAATATCATTTATCATATTTGATCAATTGGCATAAGTCGAAGTTTGCACAATACAAAATAATTCGTAGCGGCATTTCTAAGGTACACACTTATATATATTTAATTTTTTTTTTTTTTTTGAAAGCTGATCTAATAATTTAACGGGCTGGCTGACCTTCAACGATATGTTTACTTTCAGTTTTCATAATTCAACTAGGTGAATGAAAACGACAGTAATCAAATAGCAAAACGACAAATTGCAAAAAAAAAAAAAACAACAACTACAACAACACATTTAATAATAATATATAAAAAGAAGAAAAATCTATAAATAAATATGTACGTAGAGCTCGAAAGGGTATCAATTTCTCAGCTTTTGTCGTTTTGCCGCTCGCTGAACAATTCAACACAATTGAAAGCCAAAACGGCCAACTAACATAATTGCAATATGCGACTGTATGTGTGTGTGACTGAGTGTGTGTTACACACCCACAAACAGTTCACAGCTTGAATCGTTAATCATTCAACCGCAACATTTTGCAAAAAAAAAAAAATTAAAATTAAATAACAAAAACAAAGGAAAACTAAATGCCCGCAACCCCTCAATATCAAAGCTAGGCTCGGCAGTAGACGGCCTGGTAATTGTAAGCCAGCAAATTTAAATGTTTAAACATATACAGCAGAAAGCACAAACAAAACTATAAAATACACTACAAAATTTTAAAAATAAATATTATTAATAAACTTATCAAAAATTGCTATGCCAAAAATTCTGCTAAAGTTTGTCAATTTCGGCTTGAAAATTTAATAGTTTAAGTCAATTGAAAACATTGATAATACCCTAGTTTGGGGTAGGGTATAACCAATTGGTTGGGCAAAAAACAATGACCAATTACTGTGTCATTGGGCGAACTCTCGCGTTTGGCGTTGGCGTTGTCCGCGTTGTTTTTGCCTTTAACTTTGGACTGACTTTGAGAGCGCGTGAAATTAGCAATAATAACAACAACAACAACAACAATAATAATAACAACAACTGGAGCGTAATTGGTAACAAGACCCATAGCAGCAATCGTAATTTAATTGTAACAGGTAAGAGGCAACAGGTAGGTATACCCCAGTACCCCAAAACTCTCAAATCAATTGGGATCTACATACAAAATGGCAGGCCCAACCCACAGCTGACAACGGTTGACCTAAAAAAGGAAACAAAGAAAAGAAACACGAAATATAAATGGCTAAAATGGCGACAATGTTGGCCACAAATGTGCAATAATATTAGGTGGTGGTGTGTTGTATTGCACAACTGCCAACATGCAAATTGCCAAATCACTTTAAATGGCTTAAATGCTTAATGTACTTGCTACAAAATTGGCGCCCAAAAAATCGCAACAAAAACAGAGCACACCAACCAAAAAAAAAAAAGCCAAAATAATAGCTAGCTACAAAATGATTTTCGCTGGTAGAAGTTTAACTTTTTTACTTGTAGATCTTGTGCAGGCCGCTCCTAGAGAAAAAAGAAAAATCAAGTAAAATAAATATATATAGCAACCACAACAATTGTTGTTTCTGAGTCTGTTTTAGTTTTACACCTACGCCTAAGTGTGCATTAAACAGGTTCTTTTGAAAAGGTCGCCAAAGCGCAGCATAAAATGTGAAAGGTTTTGGCCAGGCAACAACTTAGACACAGACTTTAGACCAAGATTTAGTTTTGGATTGGCAACTGCAAGTTATGTGCAAACAATCCATATACCAATTGAGCCGCAATTATAAACGAGTTGTGTTTGTTGATGTGAAATTATTACGCAAGCGCAGGCAAATTTTAATTTTTTTAATTGCATTAAACAGCAGCAGCAGCAGCAGCAACAAATTGCAAATCAACTGTCAACGACAACAACAATTATGATGACGATGACGATTGGCGTTGAACGATGAACGATTGACGATGGACGATTGATGATTGAGGATTTAAAGCAGAGGCTTGGTCAAGAGCAAGACATCAAAATACAGAGTTTGGCAAGCATTTCGATTGGAGTTCGTGACAGACAAACAGACAGATGGACAGACAGACAGACAGACAGTCAGGTGGCACAAAAACGTGTCACAATTCACAAAGTCAAACGCCATATGTTGTCGAAACTGGAAACTGGCCAAATACTGGAACTTAATCTCGAAAAATGTGCTTAGAAATGCGCATGCGAATTATTTGAACAAGTTTCAGTTCGTACAGCACAAAACGGATTCAGATACAGTAAATATATGTACATAAAAATGTAGATACAAATTGCCTTGACTCTAAGCAATGAATCTAAATCAGTTTTGTTATCTTCGAATCTAATCTTTATGGGTTTACCAAGCCAAGTTCTTAATTATTCATTGAATTCATTCTTCAGCCCAAAATATAATCAAATTAAATTAATTTCTGTCTTCCTTATCTGAGAAGAGTATCTGCGCCTCGGTTTGCGGCTATTTGTGAGTCGTGTCCCAACACGCAGTTAAATTTCTATTTTTGTTTTGTTGATGCAACGCAATTATAAAACTGACTTAAAGCGACATTTGCTCATCAGAGTCTTATACTACGTGGTCCTCCCCCCTGCCAAATGGATATACTGTCATTTGTTGCCGAAGGGGGGGGGGGGAGGGATACCCTATCGCCAAACTGAACGTTGCGCCTGCGCTTTCAACTTTGACAAAGTGTTTGGCACCGTGGCTAAATGTCAGCTTCCAAGACCCATCTTCTTCTGGCCACAAAAAAAAAGAGCCAAAAAAAGAGCTAAAAGAGAGAGAAACAACTTTAAAGCCAAAGGCCGACGCAATCTAAAGACTGGGATGGGATGGGGTTGCTTGGGGTTTTTTTTTTGGTTTTTCTGTTTTTTTTTTTTTGTTGAAATGCTAAGATAATTGCTTTGCCAATTTGACTTAATGAATTAAAGCTGCATTTACATTTCGCTTTGTTGACCCAACGTGATGACCATTTTGAATGCTTTATGGCCATTTATAGCAGCTTAGATGGGGCGACAATGTCAAAGTTTAGACGCTGAGGCTCTCTGAGCTTATTTAATGCCCCGAAATATTCATGAGCCGAAAGTTGTTTTCACATAGGGATTTTTACTTTCTTTTTGCTGTTATACTGATGACTGCGACAAACACGACACATCCACACTAAACAAACACAAACTAAGAAAATAATGAAATGAAAAGAAGTGCATACAATATTTCATGTGCAGAGAGCTGCAGCTGGTCAGAAAGACGATCACGTGCAAAAAGGAGAATCGTATCGCATTTGGGTGGGGTTACCCCACATCCCCTCCCTTCCCCCACTCAACGCTTGGCTTGTCTCCCGTCTAGAGTCTATGCCCATCATCAGTCAAGTCAATGCCAACAAAATTCGTAGAAAGCTGCGCCCCAAAAATGCAATATTGTTGTTAAGGCATTATGTGAAAAATGATTCCAACTGCAAGCAAATATATATGAAAAATCTGACATAGAGAGAGAGAGAGAGAGAGAGAGAGAGAGAGCGAGAGGTAGAGTGATAGATAGAAAGAGAGACAGACAGTCAAATTTATATCTATGAAAAATGTGCAACCGAAATGTGAAGAATTTTCAACAGTCAATTTAATTTGATTTTGTGAAATTGCTTTTTGGAATTCAAGTGCTGACACATACATAAATACACACACACACACACAAAAATTCATCGACACATAAATATAAATATATTTATCAAGAAATGCGTAGCTGAAAATCATTTCCGCTTGATGCCAGCATTTTCACTTTGATTGTTGTACTCGTGTTTAAAGCGGACTGCAAACTAACAGCTAACAGAATTTCTTGGCTTCATTTCATATGCAAATGGCGCTCGCCCGAAAGTGTAGAGAAAGAGTGTAGTGTAGAGTAGAGTAGAGTAGAGTAGAGTAGAGTAGAGTAGAGTAGAGAAGTGTAGAGTCTAGCCCTGTAAATTGTCGCTTAGTTGAAATTTTGTTGTGACTCAATATTTCTGATTGAACGAAAAGGTTAGTAGACTCAACTGATTGATAGATCACAGAACTAAAATGACAATGTAGAGAAATAGTGGATAATTGCGTAGAGTTCACGAAATACCCTGTAAAGTGTAATGTAGTTGTGGTCTATTTGTCTAAATGATCGGAAATGTTAATAGTCAACTGATTGATAGATAAAAACAAAAAATACTGTAGAGAAACAGTGTCAATACATTGTGTTGAGAAGAATATATGATATACACTGTAAATTGAAAAATCAATATAAAAATATGGCAAGAGTTAGTGTAGAGTTGAAAATTCGTAATACCCTGTAAATTATCGCTTTGTCTTAGTTTAGTTGTGACTCTGAGTGACCGAAAAAATTAAAAGACTCGGCTGATTGATAGATCAAATGAAGAAAAATATCGTGTGGATGCATATTGTCTACAAATAGTATGAAGTATTCAAAATACCCCGTAAATTGTAACTTAGTTGTAAGTTAATTGTGTCTCCATTTGTCTGATTGAACGGAAAGGTTAATGGACTCAACTGATTGATAGATCACATTCTGTATATGTTGATATTCCGCTTGCAAATTGAATTTCACGTTTTGAACCCCTTACTTTTTATTTTGCTGTAGTTATGACTTATCATTAGTGGGTAGGAGAGATACTACAGAGGGGAACGAGGGTCTGTTTGGGGGCAATCAACTTACCATTTCCTTTCGCAGCGTCGCTATCTGTGCATCCAAAGTGCTGCCCGTTGCAGGTGAATTTGTCGCCGTTGTTGTTGTTGCTGGCGATATTGTTGCTGTTGTTGTTGTTATTGTAGTTGTGATTTTATTTTCATTTTCATTTGCATTGGAAGTCACAGACGCCATTTTTGTTGTTGTTGTTGTTCCATCAGTTGCTGTTTTTGCCTCAACTTCGACTGATTTATTGTTGGTATTATCTTTGCAGCCGTCTTTAGATTCCTGCTTAATCGGGCTCAAAATGTTATTGTTACTGTTGTTATTGTTGCTGATGCCGCTGCTGATGTTGTTGTTGATGTTGTTGTTGTTCATTTTGTTATTATCACTAAGTTTTTGGCTTGCTAATTTGTTGCCGCTTTCGTTCTCCTTGTTGTTGTTGATGCTCTCGATCTCCTGCTGTGCCTCCACATCGCTCAACAGACCCGAATCGGAGCCAAGCAGCTTATTGAAACCGCTGAGAGATTTTGGCAATGGCGGCAGACCACTTATCGACATTCCACTGTTCAAAGATAAAAGCAGATAATTTCCAAATTAGTTAAATAAATCAAAACAAGTTCACTTTAGAGTTAGATATACATATACAGATGGAGGGCATTTGACTTAAGATTAGATGCAGATCCTTGCATACCTACGCTTGCCACCCAAATAGCCATAGCCGTGCCAATAATTGATGACATGCCCCTCGTCATCGTAATCATCTTGACTATCAACATCTGCATTACAATCCTCATTATCGCTATGCTGCTGCCCCAAATCATGCAACACCAGTGGCAATGCATCATCATCATCATTATCATCATCATCATGGTCATTCTCATACGCATTGTCATCATCATAATCACTGCATGTGGTTGGCGTTTGGCCACAGCCCGGCATGGAGCCACCCGCACCCCACTCCTCGTCGTGCTCATCAATGGTAAAGAAGCCATCTTGGAATCTCTGATACCACTTGGCCACATACTGTGCACTTGGCGCAAATGGCCCAAAAGCGCTGCGGCATTCGTCGAGTATCTGGCTGGGATAGAGGCGCCTCCGGAAACCAAACAAGATGCATTGCTGCAGCTCAACGGGCGTTGGTGCCGGTATCGGCGATAGGAACAGCTCGTCCAGATCTTCGGACATTCGATTTCGATTTCGTGCCCTTGTCGTCCCCGCTGCCGCTTCTGCTGTTGTTGTTGGTAACTTGCGTTTGAAACGACTTAAGACATTAGCTGTGAAAGGGCAGTGTATTCAGATTTAGGTTCGAAAGCACAGAGAGAGAGTTTGAGATTGAAATTGAAATTGAAATTGAGTTTTGAGCGGGATTCAGAGCATTTTTGAGGTATTTTTCAAAACAACAACAAAACGAACGGCAAACATAGAACAGATTTATGAACATGTTGTGTTTTTTTTTTTGTTAATTTTAGAGTGTTAGCAATGTGTGCAAATGTGGCTAAGAAGCGAATGCTTTTGGCCGGGCTGGCATTAATTCAAACGAACGATAAGCTGACAACAATGACATTTCAATCTCCACACACACACACACATACAGATATGTATGTATATATGTTGACTTGACGGTATATTGAGACACTTAACTGGGCTTAGAAACCAGTAACCAAGGCCAGCAGCTATAGCTGAAGTTGTGATCTGCCACTGGGCATGGCCAACACATCGTCGTATCTCAGAGATACTTTTAGGCTTGCTTTATATTAGAGCGGTATTTCATATTGTACATATTTATTTTCATTAAGAAAACTCCCTAAAAGTATTTGAATAGCCAACAAGTGTATCACTGATATTTATTTATTTATTTATAATATCTGTTATTCATGGCTGATTGCCAGCGGGCAAAGAGTCAATGCGCCATTGTTACCAATCATCGCAATGAGACTTCAGAATGCCAACAAACGAGTTCGCAACAAGTTGCATCAAAGGCCATAAAGTCAGTAAACAGCTACAAATACAAATATATATATTTATATATATATATATATATGGCATATAAATTGATATGGATACAGCTAGAAGTTGTGTGTCTAGTTGTGAGTTACTTGTGCCTGCTTGCCACGTAGTTGACCCAATTGCTGGGTGCAATTTCGTTTGGGCCATGGCTACCAGTTTCGAGAGAGCGCTGTGATTAAACTCTTAAACAGACATTAGATAAGTAATCTCGTTTAACGGTAATCGCGGCAGTTTTAACTTGCATAGATCAGCTGCAAATTGGCGCTACCAAAAGCCGCACTTAAAGTTCAGCCAATATTTCATTGGCAAGCGAATCGCAGCCAAAGCAGAAGCGAAGCAATCATTTTTCGCCATCATTTCCAGATTTATCGGTCACGGTGCGGCTTAAACAATATTAACAACAATAACAACAGCAATATGAGAATTGTATTTTTGTATTTTTGTGTTGCGGTCGCTCGGCAGACTAACTGAACGCTTGGCTGCATCTTGAGCCTCATTTTGTGGCCAAGTTAAGACGTACTGTAGCTCTAGACAGTGACAGCCAGATTGTGCCGGACTGTCTTGGCCTGGCTTGGCATGACTTGGCCACCAGTATATTCGATAGACGATAGACTCTATAAAGCGTCAGGCGTGAGTCGAGGCCCAGACAAAATGCATTATGTATTTAACTTGGCTAATTGCTTGCTGCCTCTGCCACTTCCTCTGCCACTGCCTCTGTGCTGTGCTGTGCTGTGCTGTGCTGTGTGTAATCAGTAAGCAGGTACGCTTTACCAATTGCTAATTTGTGTGAACAGCGGCGTCAAGTATCTCTATTTGCGAAAGATACTCTGTATCTTTATATACACAAGCAAGAAGCAAGCAGCAAGGCAGTCGTTTGGCCGTCTTCTTAGCTGGTTGAATGCCCGATTTCACCTGAAATACGCCAACAACAACAGCAACATACAGCAATATAACATAGTAAGAAGCCATGTCTTGGACTCTCATACAACCAACGGCAATATTTATGTTAAAAATTCTGCAATACAGGAAGCAATAATCGCAATAGAGTCAAGTGCTGCGTGCCTTAGCAATTGTCATGCCATTTTTAGATATTTATTTAGTATTTCCACAATATATTCTTGTACAGCTTTATTTTTACACACATGCCCGCAACATAAATAGATAAATATGCGAATATCTATATATATTTATATTTATATATTTTTTTATTATTTTCAATATATTTATGAACAGCTGCCAGCGGCAATCTCAAGCAGCGGCGGCCCAAAACACTTGAAGATCTAAAGGCCTTTTTTGCAACTCGTCGCCATTAACGTCGAATAATAATCACCATAAGCCACCAACAAAAGCAGAGAAAAAATTAAGTGCAAAATACATATTTAGCACGTTCGAAACGTTCAACAATAACAACAACAATAACAGAAAAAACCCAACTATAAACAAAATCAAGCAGAGCAGAGACAACGTTTTGTTTAACAAAAACAAAAATTAAATAAATAAAAAATCATGAAAAAAAATACAAAATGGCAGACAAATGATTGTTGTTATTTTTTTTTATATTTTTATAAGAGCTGTATTAAAGATTGATTGATTGCAGCGATTAAAGTCCTCAATCAAATGCGTTAATGATGTCATCAAATATTATGCGGAATGCAAAAAAAAAAAAATGAAGAAAAAAAATTGTACAACATAAACTGAATTCAGATAGAAGAGAATGGCATGAAGAAATATACTATATGTATGTAATTTTTTAATGTACAAATCTACATATAGTGCCTGCCCTACTCTGCTTGATTAGCATTACCTGCTGTGATCTGCTCGGCATGATAATTTCAGAAGAAAAAAAAAACACACACAATATGTAGTTAATTTGGCAGCTGGCGCCTTGCCCGGCAAGTAGTATCTGAAATTTCACCTGAGTTTTTGGCTGCATGCAGCTTCGACATCGTCAAAGGCTGCAGATAATTATGGTAAAAGCACATTTGCATTTGCTCTTGTTCGGAATACATGCAAAAGACTCCATTGCACCGCTATTAATTAAGCCAAAAACAACATACAAAAAACAACAACAACAAAATAAACAAACATACCTTAAATACACTTATATATATAGTACATGGTGTTGCTTTTGTTGTTATTATTTATGGCTTGTATATCTAGCTGATTGCTTCACATTCATACTATGTTAAAGCGGCAAGTTCATTAGCCCGACAAAGTGATTCCTAAATAATGCCATGTAGTATATAGTGGACATATACATACGTGAATTAATCATGATTTATGCACAAGTTTACATACGTATATTGATCGTTTTGATCAGTTTATATATAGCTAATACGCTTGTTATGGCATTTCTGGATTTCTAAATGAAGATTTCTAGCTGAGATACACATTTATGGCAATGGCAACGCCTTTTCGCAGTTTGCAACCCACGCTCCATCAACTTACAGATACTTTTTAAAATATTTTAATTAATTAGTTTAATATATACAGAAAGCGAACCAAAAATGGATTAGCCAAAAGTGGAGACAACTTCAGTCCAGTCTGTGTGTGAAGCGTAGGATTTAAGAAAAGGGCAAAAAAACACGTTTAGAGAAGAAAGTAAACAGAAACTTGGCCATTTAACATTATCAATATATATATATATTCTAAAATTAACAGGTAAAATAATTTATGTAAGCAAAAAACTGTAGATATTTTGGCCCAATAAGTCAAAAACTGCAAAAGAGCATAAATTGTAAAAAAATATTAATTTCTGGCATCAAAATATGTATGGAAAACTTTACCGCACTTAATATACGATTTTCAAAATTTTTGCATTTTTATCAATGGTTTCGATCATATTTTAAATCTGCTTCAAAAGTTCTTTTCTACTGGGCGTTTTCAATTTTGACCCATTTTTGGCCATTTTTCCATACCTACCCCTTGAAAAAAAGGCAAAAAAAGTGAATGTTTTAAAATCGGATTTTTTGTGCCCAATAGATTTCTGTCATCAAAATCAGTATAAAAAACCTTAACGCACTTGATTTGGAGCATTATTTTAGAAAATATGGCCACAAAACTGAAAAAATGGACTAAAAACAGCTTTTTGACCAAAAACTGAAATATTCCTCATCTTTGAGGAACCATAACTTTTCCACATCTTAGCCGATTTTCTATATTTTAGCATTTCTGGAAATGGCTTTGAGCATACTTTAAATCGGTATCAAAGGTTT
This sequence comes from Drosophila quadrilineata, assembly GCA_018150725.1. NCBI lineage: Eukaryota > Metazoa > Arthropoda > Insecta > Diptera > Drosophilidae > Drosophila > Drosophila quadrilineata. The sequence continues at coordinate 1,713,782 of JAECWN010000356.1, forward strand.
GTCAGATATTTTGAAAAATATTTCAAGGAAAGTGAAAAATCGTAATTTTCCTGTTTTCGGTACAAAAAATGGAGACATTTACAACTTTGAGACGCCATAACTTGCCTAGAAATCAACCGATTTTCAAAATTTTTGCATTTTTATCAATAATTTTGATCATATTTTGAATCTACATTAACATATTTTCCATACTGTCAGTTTTCGATTTGGACCCATTTTTAACCATTTTTCCATACCTACCCCTTGCAAAAAAGGCAAAAAAAGTGAATGTTTTAAAATCGGATTTTTTGTGCCCAATAGATTTCTGTCATCAAAATCAGTATAAAAAACCTTAACGCACTTGATTTGGAGCATTATTTTAGAAAATATGGCCACAAAACTGAAAAAATGGACTAAAAACAGCTTTTTGACCAAAAACTGAAATATTCCTCATCTTTGAGGAACCATAACTTTTCCACATCTTAGCCGATTTTCTATATTTTAGCATTTCTGGAAATGGCTTTGAGCATACTTTAAATCGGTATCAAAGGTTTGTCAGATATTTTGAAAAATATTGCAAGGAAAGTGAAAAATCGTAATTTTCCTGTTTTTGGTACAAAAAATGGAGACATTTACAACTTTGAGACGCCATAACTTGCCTAGAAATCAACCGATTTTCAAAATTTTTGCATTTTTATCAATGGTTTCGATTATATTTTAAATCTGCTTCAAAAATTCTTTCCTACTGGGCGTTTTCAATTTTGACCTATTTTTGGCAGTTTTTCCATGCTAACCTCTTGTCAAAAAGTCAAAAAAGTTAAATTTTTAAAATCGAAATTTGTTGTGCCCATTTCTTTTCTTGCATAAAAATAGATATTAAAAACTTTACCTCATTTCATTTGGAGCAGTATTTTAGAAATAATGACCAAAATAATGAAAAACGCAGTTTTGGACCACAAATTTAAACTATCTTATCCTTGAGAGACTGTAATATTGGCAAACCTAAACCGGCTTTCAAGATTTGGAATGACTTTAGTTCAGTTTCCAATCTGCATGTAATATCTTTATACAACTTAGAAATTGTGGCCCAATGACTGAATAAAAAATCAATTTCTGACATCAAAGCAGTCATAAAAACTTTACTGCAGATGCTTAGACCAATTTTAGAAATATTGTTACTCCTAAAGGTCATCTTTTTCTTCATGTTACACCTCACATCTCTATATTGTAGACCCGAAATCACCTTTAACAATTGTTGATATTGGCTTTAATGTAACTGAAGCATAAGCTGAGCAATATGCGAAAATGATTTCTACAAACAAAGATACAAGTATAATTAGTATTATTGTTGTTATTAAGTATTCCACGTGCAAACGGAGCAATATGTAAGGTCAACACAAAACACTTTGGTAATATGTAAAGCACAAAAACACACATATATAGAAACGCACCACATATCGTATTTATATACATAAAAAGTATAGAAATAATTCTATATTCGAAAATAAACATATGTACAGAGAGAGAGAGAGACGGCACTGCGTTCAATTGTTGTTGAAAATGAAAATGCTTTTGTTATTAATTAAGATAAAAAAAAAAACACAATTTAATAACAAAGGCAATCGACGGCGGCGGCTATACTCGTTATTTTACAGATCTCTATTGAAAATCTATATAGCACTTTTCGCTATGTTCTTTGTCGCAATTTGAGGCACAGCAACATTTTTATTTTTATTAGTTTTTTTCTCATTTATTTTTTTTATATATACAACATAATTATTTTTAATTGTTATGCAGCCTCGTTTTCGTTTTTAGAACTGAGACACACACAAAAGAACACGAAGCATATTCTACATATGAAGAATATGAAGAATTCAAAGAAGAAGAAGAAGGCGTAGAATAGGAATAAGAAAACATAACAGAAAAGCTACGTAAATATTTTGGATGTTGCCCTGAGGCTTTGACGCGTACTCACTAATTATAATTTTTACAAACAATATGGGAATTATAAACATATAATTTAGTTTTGTAATTCCGCTCGCCACACTGTAGAATTTTTTCAAAATTTTTATATTTTTCTTATATTTTTTTTTTTGCTGGTGTAATTATTTGTGCTTTTTATTATTGAAATTATTTTTGTATTTTGGCTGTGAATTTTTGGTTCGCTGTGATAGCGCCGAGAAATTCGCGTGCTACTAAAAGTCAAACGTTGGCGACTTTTTGCCACATTCAGTGTTCGTTCTCAGCAGCAGAGTCCGTCCGGGTCTCTCCAAGAGCGGAAGAGATACAAAAGGCAAGCCGAACAGTTCTATCTATCTATCTATTCTATCTATCTGTCGGTCTATCACATGCATATACATAGTACGGAGAGGATGCACAACAGAGAATGAGACAAGAGAAAATTAGGAAAAAATCAAGACAAAGATAAAAATATATAAGAAATGCGCGTATTGATTTAATAAAAATAAAATAACAAACAGGGTGTCCACTCTCACAGTCGCCCATTATCATAAATTTCAAATACAAATGCATATTTCGGGTATTGAACATTTTTTCGAGAAATATTTCAAGTTGTAAAAAGGGCCCACGCAATGCCATAAACTAGACAAATTGTGAAGGGAACCAAACCACCCTGTAGCTATCTATCTATACGGAGTACAGCGAGCGTATCTATTTATAGAGATAATAACAAAATAACACGTTGTTTCTCTATGTAGTACATCATATTTTGAGTCAGCCGAATTTAGTTTAGTTTGCTCTTCAATGAGCCAAAGGGTAAAACCTCAATCCTCATGCGGACGGACACTGACTGGGCGAGAAAATTCGGGCACAACTCGCGTTGCTCATTCAGAAAAATTCGAACATCATTATGATGATGTTGATGACGTTGATGACGAGGTGGATGCCATCAAATTTGTATTTGGGACCCCAAACAGCGTTGAAATATTTTAAACTAACAACGAACAAAAACAAAAAAAAAACAACAACATTCAACAGAATAGAACATAGATGGAGGACCATTACCCTTGTGCCGTGCCAGAACTCACGAGCTGCCCAAACGAGCGAAAGAATTGGGAGCGTGTTGACGTCGCGTTGTGTCGCATTTTAAAAATAAACTCGGAAAGAAAAACGTATACGCATCGTCAGAGGCCCGCATACTAATACTACATATACATAGGTATATATATTTATGTATATCGTGCATTACCGAAAATAGTGCAGGCAATCGCGCAGGTGGCAAATGGGAGCACGAACGGGATGCGGTTGCCCCTTGTCCGTTTGCCAGTTGCCGGTTGCAAGTTGCAAGTTGCCAGTTGCCAGTGGAGACTCAAAAGAATGCAACATCGACGCCAACAAGCGGCGCCATTTTGCTGCCATCGTCAACGTTGTCATAAATCTTGAAATGCCTTTTCAGACAGCTGAGTCTTGAGACTTTAGACTTGGGGCGATTTCTCGCAAAAAAAAATATATATATTTATATATATATATATATATGTGTGTATATACAACAAACTACGTGATCATAATATCAATAGTTGACCCACTAACGACAAAACGTCAAACCTTTTATGAAGTTTACTTAATAAAGGTTTCAGTTTCTCATACCTATATTTATTATGATATGTTTAGTTTTTTGGCAAACAAATCAAATTGGGTCTTGTGTTCAGGTCGCTTCGAATTTGGGGTTTTATACTGCGGGAACTCTGGCGCATTGTTTTGATTGAAATAAGAACCAAAGATTGTAAGATTTACGACTAGAGAGCTGCTGAGATTTCTATTTGTACTAAAGAGGTCACAGATAATCTCAAGAATTCTTAAGTTTTGTTAACAGACCCTCTACCAAAAAAACTCACTTAACTTTGTTTGCCATTCCAAAATCCAAGTACCTGAGTACGTAGAAGAAAAAAGAAAAACAAGTAAAGCTATTCAATGTCAGTTTCTTGGGTGCACACTAATGGGTCATAATTTTCCCATTGTATTCTACGACGATATCAGCTATGGAGCGCTAATTAACTGAGAAGTCGCCTAATAATTGTTGGCCACATCAAACATAATTTGGTATTTTTTGTTGTTGTTGTGCATGTCTTGGTCGGAAAAACCTTGCACATAACAAAAGCTAAATGACGAGTGCGTTAAATGGCCAGTAAAAAATAATATAAAAAAATAAGCTGAAATAAAAGACAATAACAAAACAAGGCATTTAACGAGTGGCAGAAAGAGGGTCAAGCTCAGTCAGTGCCTGGAATTGAATGCGCTTTCATAGCCATAAATAAAATGATAGCAGTAGCTTTATATGCAGGGCCTCTCACGTACCCATACTACATATACAACAGCCAACGCCCCCACCTTTCTTTCTTTCTTTCTTTCCTTCTTTCTTTCTATGGCTCTACACATTTCGAATCTGAATCTTCATTTCATTTTCGCTTTCATTTCAATGGGAGCTCTCTTCAGAGTTCCAATATCTGCTCTTCTTTTTTTTTTTTGTTTGTGTGTGTGTGTGTTTTGTGAAATTTCTAAATAAATAACTAAGTAATCGTATGCAAATAAGCCAAAATATAAGAAGAAGAAGACGCTCGATCGCTGGATAGCTACATATATGGCCATATGTATAGCCCAGGGCCAAGGCATGTTCATTGGCTCGGTTTGGTTACCCAAATAAATTTCGTTTAGTTTTGTGACCCGCGTTCCATACGATTAGTCTCGGGTTTCTCTTTCGAGTCCAACGAAAAGCGAAATTTGATTTCAGTTTTCTGATTAGTAGAACCCACAAACCAGCCAAGACCAGCAACGACCAACCAAACAACCACTCACTCAGTTAGCCATCCCATGCCATCCCAGAGTTAAGAGACTAAACATTTTCGAAACGAACAACAACAGCGAAAATATCTTTGCAAATAGCATTTCTTGGGTTTCTTAATTTATGCAGCTTGTCATCGCTGGGTTTTTAACGATGGCTTAGAAACTACCTGTCCATTGGTTACGACAGGTTACCGGTGTTGTTGCTTCTTTAACATATCCCCCTTCTGTGTTAATTTTTTTTTTATTTTATACTTTATTTATTTATTTTTTTTGCCGATGCTCTTGGGCTATAGAAAAGCGAAAGTCGTCTGGTAATATATCAAAAACAAACTGAATTATTTGCATTTATTATGCACATTAAAAAAAACCAACTCGATTAGAAAATAATTATTGAAATTCAATGAATCGCTTATCTTTTCTACTAACATAGTTTATGGCTGCCATTTGTCGTCAGTCTGAGCCTCAGAACCATTCGCTTATCGAGTTAATGTATCCAATTACAATTACTTATAAACAAAAGTTTATTGCAAAATCACGCAACTCTTTGTGCTGATTGGGATAATCACCAAAGGCCAAGTGAAATTCCTCATTTGCATTAGCCAAGTCAACAACAACAACTCACATAAATAAAAGTACAAAAAAATGATGGAGAAAAAAACACTTGGCAAATGATGGCGAATGGCGAGCAGGAAACTTGAGCAATGGGCGCACTTGACTGCCTGGTTTCGTTTTGGTATGTGCTCCATGTCTGGCATCCATAAGATACGAGATCAACAGCAACAGCAGCTATTTTTGGGCAATACACACACACACACACACAACTCAAACTCATAAAGTTCAATTGCGACCAAAAACACTTGAGATATTCATCTGTTGTGTTGTGATTGTAACAGCTTCAAATCGTGGCAAGACCTACAAGAGAAGGTGAAACAAAAGGTGCCCGGCTACCGGTCGTAAATTTGATTAGATACAGATCCAGTTGATGCATAGATCTGAGAGTGGTGGTCAGTGTGTGACCAGGAATCTGCAATCCACAACACGATTAGTTGTTGTGACCAAACCGGCTGATTGTCAACCCAAGCAGGAATATCGCTTAACTTGGCCAGAAAACAAAAATCAGGGAAAAACAAAATCGCAACTTTTGGTAAATTTGAAATTTAAATTTATTTCGAATTTTTTTTCTGATATTTTGTAGTTTGTTTTGGGTGCAAAACAAACTCAAGTGAAGTGCATTAAGTGGCGAATTGCTTCCGGTAGCTGCTGCCCCATTGCTTCAACTTCAGCTTCAGCTTCAAGCTTTGAATTCGATTTGGAGTCGCTCGATGCTCGCGACTCGTGATTGTTGCAGCAGTTCCAATGGCCCACACTTGAGCATGTCCAAGTGTTGTGCTCCTCACATATTCCTCCCCTCCCCACCCACCCCTCTTTTCGCCAATCTACATTTCGTAAGCGACTTTAGTTTTCATATGATTTTCTTTTCTTTCTTTTTTTGAGGTGTGGGGGGGGGGGCAGCCCAAAACACACGTCTAATGTTATAAATTAACGCAACACAACTGGCAAAAAATTGTACCAAAAAAAAAGTCAGAGTAAGCAAAATATACGACAACAACAACAAGAAATGGCAACAGAAAATGTATCGTCATGTGGGTTTATATAAGCCACCCGGCCAAACAGCCACAAACTGACAGACAGACGGACAGACAGACAGACTGACTAACTGACTGACTGACTGGCAACCTACGCGCATGTGCGTCCAGATCCACATCCACTTCCAGGTCGCCACTGACTGGACACAACAACTCCACTCTTAGCCAGCTAGTTGGCCAATTTTTCCGCATCTATGGTCAACATCGTTTTGGTATTGGCCTTTTTCTGTTTTCAGCTTTCGGTTTTTCGCATTTTACTTAAGCAAATTTACAGTTTTTATTTTTTGTTTTCTTCATTTTTTGTTTTCTCACGTCGATGAGTTTGCATAAAATTAGCACAATCTCGGCTGAAAAGTCGCTTAATTAAGTTGAATACAAAAGAAAAAAACAAAACAGGGGAAGCTATGTGCCAAATAAATTAATTATACGCCTGTTTGGACAACAATTGAAAGTGCGTTTCTCGCTATCTGATAGAAGCATAAATTGTTTGTGAAAAAGTATCTGAATGAAATGAGGTTTGACACGCCATTCGTTGAAAGCTTTCTTTGGCAGCTACCGACAACCTAAGAAATCTTATAAAAAAACTATAATAACTCTTCAGCATAAAACAATCAGCATCAAAAGACTGAAGAACAAAACGAAATTAAAAGACAAGAGGCTTGATAAAGAAAAAATAATAACTCAAATGACAGGCAATCAGTGTCAAATGAAGAAGATTCTAGGTCAGAAACAAATTTCTAAAATTTGAAATTCGAGAAATATGAAACAGATGAAAATTCAAAGGATTATGGAGTTCCACTTTAAAATGCCTCTTCAATTTGGGCTCACATGCATTTATGATATAATTATGTAACTTGCAGGATTATAGAGTTCTACTTGAGAGACACCTCTGGCATCTTCATTTTCTGCTCCATTTTCTATATGGAAATATGCTATAATTATGTTTATTTCTTATGTGGTCTGCTGTCAAAGTGTCAGCCCCATTAAAAAAATATATATAAAAAGAATTCCACTTAAGAGATGTTTGAAAAATTGTGGTAAGAAAAGTGGTATAGAAAGTTGGATGGCCTCGCACTTGACCCAAAGCTAATATGAAGCCAAATATTTGTACAGCTGGAAAAGTTCATAGAACCAGGCCCAAAAAAAAAGAAAATATAATAAAATACAAAGAGGCAAAGTACCGTTGCGCGTACACTCGAAACCTCAAAAGAATCCAAAAATCTCTTCTTGTTTGTTGTCATAGAAGGTTCAGGTTGAGGTTGAGGTTGATGTTGACGTTCTCTTGGGCCGTAAAACAGATCAACGACAAAGAGTTGCTGTGACAGTGACTGTGACTGTGACTGTGACTGTCCCTGGAACTGCTGTAACCAAGTGCCGACAGGGCCAACATCAAAAACTTACAATCAGTTACAGTAAAGTGTCAAGATGCTTAGCAATTATGATGATTATTAGGGACTCTACTCCACTCAACTCAACTCAACTCAACTCGACTCAATGTGATCCGATGTGATGTGATGTGATGTGATGTGATGTGAGGCGAGGCGAACCGCGTTTGCTGCTTACATTTCACATGGCATTTTGGCCAAGAAGTGTTGACTTCTGTGTAAAACAGTTTGCACACGCAGTCTTTTGTTTGACGGACTGACTAAGTGACGGAGTAACTGACTGACTGACTGACTGAGTGACTTTAAGCGACATAACCCATAACCGTAACCAGACTTTGACTATGCGCACTTTGTGCTACTTAATGTGAGTTTTGAGTTTGGAGTTTCGAGTTTTGAGTTTCGAGTTTTGTGTCGCATCATCTAAAACTATCTACAATTTGAAACAGACGTGGCCCGTACACTTGTCAGTCAGCTAGTCAGTCATACTACGAGTACCCCTTAACGGTTCTCACACTCTCAGCAAACCGAATCTCCGACTTCTACTATATAGCATATAGTATATACTGTGCATGTATCTTTGGCAGCGAGTGGCACTCATCATAATTACAACGCTGACTATCTGAAAATCTAACTGACTGACTGACTGACTGACGAACTGTCTGACGAACTGTGGCAGTCACATGTGGCAACTGCAGCCACAGCAACAGCGACAGGGCTGAAGAGTTGGACTAAGTCTTTAAGTTAGCAATCCGCTGGGTTTATCTTCGTCGTCTTCGTCTTCCTCTTGATGTTGTGCGACTCGAGTGTTTATAATTTATGATTGCTTTGCGTGATTTTACATTTCTATGTTATTAGTCTAAACTTGGCATGCCTTTTGGTTCAACTCACTGCAACAGCAGCAGCACCAACATCAACATCAACAGCAACAGCAACAGCAACCGCATTGATCTATGCTGGTAGCGTACACCTACAGAGTTCCACAACTGCTGACGAGGCCAACCCACAATAACCCAAAGAAACCCACACATCGTAGCATATGTGTATGAGAGAGAGAGACAGAGAGACAGTAAAAAAAAAAAAGAGAGAGAGATGGAAACAGAGGGCGCCAAAGAGAATTGCACGTTTGATGCCAAATTGTGTTTGGTATTTTGAATGCTTCTTTGGCCGTGTCTGTGTGTGTGTTCATTAAAATCAATTCTACTTCATTAGACATAAAAGAGCGGAAAAAAATTAGACACAAATGATGTTTTTTTTTTTATAATCTTAAGTTATGCCTTAACAATTTAATTCTAATTTTAATTTTAGAGCGTGCACTAATCACACTAAGGTCGAACTGATATTTGTCAATGTTTCGCCTTGAAGCCACAACTAAGATAGTTTTAATGATATATATATATATATATAAGTTGGCAATTAACTGCAATCTCCTCATCAATCATATCATATGTTGTATGTATCGAGACTAAGTAAATAAATCGTGGAACAAACTTGCTGACCAGCTGTCAGCATTTTGACCCATCGTAGTTTGGTGGATAATTGTCACAGTTTGTTTAGGAAATGTTCAAACAAAGTTGTTATTACAACTGCGAACAGAAGTGTGTGTGTGTGTGTGTGGGGGGGGGGGCAGAGACTCATATTCATTTCCGGTTATACTTTGGCATACAATGTGCTGTTTGCTTGGAGTCGCATGTTGATATGGTTATTGCATCAGTTATGATCCCAAGAATTTCCATGAAAATCTCCAAGATATGCAAATCGCATTCAGCATAAACATAGAAAAGCAAAATAAACCAACTGCGACTTCATTCCGTTTGTTGTTCGATAGATGTTGTTGCAATTCCCAGAAATTTTGTGCTTGGATATTGAGAGTCTCTCTTTTTCATGGAGGCAACTGCAGTTTTGGATTTGTCTTGTATTTGGATATGGACTTGGTTGGTTTTGCCTTTCGCATCGTCGACGATATTACGACACAGTTTTCGTTTCGTTTCGTTTTTAATAATCATTTGCAAATGTCTATTAGGCCGCCCCCAGTCAAACTCAAACTCCGACTCCGACTTCAATTCAGTTTCTTTCCATCTCTTTCTAAATTGATATCTCTATCTCGCTTGCACGCTGTTGCGCATGCGCAGCGCATTTTCAAAGGAAACAAATCGCAAATTCAAATCCAAATCCAAAACTGAAACTGAAAATGCACCAAGGCAACGGCCCTGGAAATGTTTCAGCCATGCAAATTAAGACTTTTCGTTTGCAAAACAAAAGAAGATTTGTAAATATTTCAAATTTACATTTTTTTTTTAGAAAAATTTATTTACATAAAAAATAAAAAAAAATAAAAAAAATAAAATAAACTTTTTTAAAGGTTATTTTTCTCAATTGCAAAAACGTTTTAATAAATTTATGTTTTGAAAAATGAAAATTAAATAAATTAAAAATATTTGTAGATGAATCTTGCGATTCATTCGACGAAGATAAGTTAAAGTTTTATATTAAAAAAAAAGAGTCTCTTATGTGTTTTAACACATAATAAACTTTTTTCTAAGAAAAATAGAAAATTTATAGAAATAAAAAAACAAAAGGCAAGCGACAAATGATGATTTGATTTACTGCCGAGGGGAAGAGCTCTCGAGCTGAGTTCACTTGGAGCGGCACGGAAATGCTTTACGATTCTTGACAACGGACAACTGTTGCCCAGTTATGCAATTAAATTAAAATAAAATTGCAACAATAACAACAACAATAACAACAGCAGCAGTAGTAAGTATCCGACAGTAACAACAATAACAGCAGGCAGTCGGGTGACCGCATTGCAGTTGCAATTGCTGTTGCTGTTGCTGTTGCTGTTGCAGTTGCAATTGTTGCTGCCTGTTGCGAGTGTTGCAATTGCTTTCGCTTTGATTGAATTTATTTTATAATCCACGATGCCAACTGCTTAGCCAACTAATATGCCAGCAACTGTATATATATATATATATATATATGTACATGAGTGTGTGTCTCTCGTATGCATAAAAGTAGACAGAGAGAGAGACAGAGGGAGAGAGAGAGAGAAATACAACTGCATCTGTAAGATACAATTTACAATTTGCATTTTATCCACTGCGCGGAAACAGAGAGATAGATAGAGATAGATAGAGAGAGAGAGAGAGGGAGAGCGAGACATTTGATAAATTATATTATTGGCATAATAATATATTTATGAGGCACCCAGCTGACCACTGACACAGCGAACTTCACTTCACTTCACGTCTCCTCACTTCACTTCTCCTCATTTCAAAATCGCCGTCAGCCATGAGTTACAATTTAAATTCATGCATTTCATATTTCAAAATGCACATTAGCGGCTTCCTTCCAATGTCGATAACAACAGCAAAAAACAAATCAAAATAAAAAAAAACAACAACTCAAATCAAAATAAAGAAATCTCAAAAAAGTAAAAGAAAATCAAATGGCAACTGGAAAATTGCAATAAATAAATAGAAAACTTTGACTTTTGTTATCGCAGTTATGGATTTACTTTGCAAATTGGATTATGCCTCATTGTGTTGCTGTTGCTGTAGCTGCCACATCCTCCTGGCGGCAATAAAAATGTCGGCGCATGCGTCGCCGCCACAGCTTATAATTGCATACTAACTGCAGAGATCCACTGTGCACAGTGGTTTGGCAACGAGTTTATATCGTCAGCCCCTTTAATTATTTGCACGAATTCGGTTTTGTAAATCGTCCCCCATTGACTGACGTAGATCCACAAACAACACCAAACACCGATCGGCCATAGACGGTTGCTCTATATGGTGGCATAGTATCTGCCAGATACATAAGTATCTATTGCTATTGCGCTGTGGTAAAAGTGCAATGAAAGCCAACAACAAAAGGCACTTCAATTTTGGGGGGAGACAGAGACGGAGGCGGAGACGGAGACGGGAAACATACAGATAGAGGGGATTGCATTCAGTTAGATAAACAAACTCGATGAGTATGTATGTACATAAGTATGTATGTATGTATGTACGTATGTATGTATATATGGCTCGCCAAATTACAGCATTGTTATCGGGGGCATACATAAATTTATGATTGAATTCAGCATTTTCACGTTGGTTTCTTTCGCTCCCCCTCTCTCTCTCTCTCTCTCTCTCTCTCTCTATTTCTATCGTTGTCTCTGTCTCTTTCTCAGCCTATGTTTTCCATTTTTGTCTTTAATGGGCAAGTGAAAAGCCACAGCAACAACAGGCACACAAAACGAGAGCCCATCAATTGCCAAATGAAATGAAATGAATTCAAGTTAGAAAAAAAAAAAACAAAACTGCTCCATGTGCGTGTGTGTGTGTGTGTGTGCGTATGTGTGTGTGTGAGAGTTTAAATGCCAACGACCGACATGAGTTGCACTAAAGTGAAGAGGCATCCACATTGATACCAACAACAAAAAATGAAAAGTCAACGCGGAATTGAAAGAGAAAACTTATGCTATGCCTAATCATAGAATTGCTCTCCCAATAACAACAACAACAACAACAATACTGTCACAAAATTTATAGATTCCAATCTGTAACTGTAAATCACATGAATTATGAACTCACAAAATGTTCTCTCTGCGCAACTCAATCAAAAAGATCTTTCAAACTTTTGCTACAATTATCCGAAACTGGATAAAAAAATTACTTTATAACTCTCCAACAATATGTACATATGTGCATTAAGTTTGGCCCTAAAAATGAGCTGAAGAAGCAGCAACAGCAGCAATTGGGGAAGGGAGGAAAACTACTTCAGGCAGCATATCATTTAATCAAAAGCTCGTTAGTCTGGGCACACAGTTTGCGCTTGAATTTTTAATGGCTTAATCAGTTTCTTTTTTTTTATAACATTTTTTTTTTATTTTCTTTTTTGGGAGGCAGAAGCCACAAGGAAATTGCATCGGAAAGCAATCGGTAAAAAGTTTTTCCTATATATACACATGTATATAAGATAGACATGTAAAGTTTCTATGGCCCCACACACGCACACACACATACTCACACACAGATACAAATTGATTTGGGGGATAATTGGATATTTGAGGAAAGTTGTTCACGGCATAACGTTGGAGACGAGCTCATCAATAAGCAAGAGTTTCATTACCAACTCAATTAGAGCGCCCTCAAAATGTGTGGTAATAAGCCATCAAGAACTGAATTCGTTATTAGCCAAGTTAACATGCATTGCAGCACGTTTCAAATGGCGAGTAAAAGTCCGTTTCAGCAATTAAAAGAAAGTTGTAGCTCAGCTCACATACATCAATACATACAGCATATCATACATCTCAGAACTCTCTAAAAATCAAATGAAATTCAAATGTGTTGGCAGAATTTTCTAATAAACGATATGGAATATTAACAAATAAGCTGAGCTTATGATTAACTCGATTTCGAATTGCAGTTTTCGCGTGTAAAAATTGACTGGTCAGTGAGTCATTGGCAAGTTGAGTTCTAAAAAGATTTTCACAGCTTTCACCAAATGTCAGTACATTTTATTTTTTTCAATTTTTTTTTTTTTTCATTTCTTCTTTTTTATTTTTTTTTTTATAAGCACGCTAAAAGCCTGATGCAACATAATTGCCAACACCACATCGATCACATCTAGGTGCGACTATGCGTGTGTGTGCGTGAGTGTGTGTGCGTGAGTGTGTGTGAGTGAGTGTGTGAAAGATAGTATCTACTATTATTTGGCTCATTGCGGAGCACGTACAGTGTATATGACTAATCAATGCGGAGAGCAGCTTTCGGAGAGAGCGGAAGATACTCTTAGACTCTCTGGGAGAGACGTCGTCGTTTGCTACGCTTCGATGAGTTTCACAAGCTTCAAGAGAGCTTAACGAGTATACGGACGGACTGTAATATTTGCATTTATATTGAATATTATAGTCATCATGTGTTTACATCGGTGTCTGCACATGTATGTGTATGTGTATGCGTATGAGTATGTGTGTGTATATCGTAGTTATGTGTGCGATCGCACAAATGCCAAACAATGTGAGTCACGATAATCAACGCTCAACACACCGCAAACACGTCTCAACGCTGCCAATAAGTGCGAGGGTGGACTTATCAATACTCCACAAAAGTGCATTAGGAAACCCATAGGAAATACATACGTATGTGTGCATAAAAGAAAGGTTTGTCCTATTTAATAATAAATATTAATATTAAATACAATTTAAGTGTGTTATTAAGGTATATTGTGAAGTGTGAATTATGTGGATTGTGCCTAAAACAATATTAAAAGATTAAACAAATATTTTAGAATTAATTAGAGATCAATGAGTTTCTTTTATAAATTTAGGAAGAAAAGAATTTTAACTGTAACATTTTGTATTCATTTAATGTCAACTATAAACAGTCGACAGAAATTAATTAAAACGTAACATTAAATTTAAAAAAAAATTAAAAATAATTAAGTTAAATATATATATATTTATTTTAAAAAATAAAAAATTATAATTAAATTTAAAGAAATAAAAATAATAAATAAATAGTTCTGGGGTGAGTAGATGTAAATTGATTCAACATTTGTTGCTAGGATTGGGGATAACATCACTTAGATAGATAAGGAACATGAATGATAAACAAAAAAAATACCTAAAATATAGGAAAAAATATTAAACAAAATTGAAAGTTTCATTAAATGAAAATTGTGAAGGAATACAAGTATTTTACATTTTAAAATAGCTACAAAATAAAAAATAAATAAAAAATTTAAGTAAAATTTAAAATACTTTACTTTACCATAAACTAATATTAAATTAATATTTCTTAAAAGTGTGCCTAGAAATATCCATGAAATGTTTTGGATTCAAGTTCAACCTTCGATTTTCTTACAAATCTCTTAACCCTTAAGCTAAAATGTCTTTAAATTTTGTTTTGAAACATTTAGTTAAAGTTGTTGTTATTAATAACAACTTAATGTTGTAACGAAAAATAACTTCAATAAATAAAATTTACTCAAAAATATATTTAATAACAAAGTTTAATTAAAGTTATTGATATCTTGTAACTATGAGTGCTGTCTTCGTATATTTTCTTGCAAGTATTAAGTTTTATTAAGCAATTAACATAACTTTATCATTTTATGGTTCGATTAATTTATTGAGCAGCCCTCGTGGCACATTAAAATATATACATATGTATAAACAAATACTCGTATTTATGTGTATATATGCGCAGTTATAAAAATAACGCTTCGAATATCGTACAACGACTGAAAACGAGTTTTGATTTGTTGAAATAAGCATTTACTTATGGAAAAAATTGAAGAAAAAAAATTATAGTAAAATAAAATAAAATGAACAAGAAAATAAATGCAAACAACAACGAGAAAATTATTTAAACACACACAATATATTAAATATACATATGTATGTATGTAAGTATGTATGCATGTATGTATGTATGTATGTATGTATATGTTTTATGTACATAAACCCGAGACATAAGTAGACGTTGCTGTAAATATTGCAAGATGTTGCTATTGCTTAGCTGCTGATGTTGTTGTTGTTGTTGTTATTGTTGTTGCCTGTTGCAGTTGCAGCAACTGCAATCGAGCGTAATGCGCACACATGCAACGTGCCACTGCAGCAGCAGCAGCAGCAGCGGCAGCGGCAACATAAGCAGCGTCAGCAACAGCAACAAAACACCTTCGAAATGGTGTCAGCAATAATTTATCAAAAAACAAAAACACGACGAAAAATAGAAAAAAAATAAAAACAAAAATAAAGACAAAAACAAAAAAGAAAAACATAAATAAACCAGGCAAGTTGTTCAAACCGCATCTAAGTCTGTAGAGAACAGACTGTAGAGTTGCCAGCAATTTGCATGAGACAAAACAATGGGCCCAAATCGGAGACAGATATATATACTATACTATATTATGCTATATAGACTCTATACAATATGTGAACATACACATATCATATGTATGTAGGTATGAGTATCTGTGAGATACGAGAGATAGCAAACGTTGCCCTGGGGCATGTAAAGCGTGTCAAACTCAAAGCGCAGTGAAACTCGGCGAAATAATTGCGGTAAGCGCATAAATAAAATTAAATTACACATGTTGGGAATTCGCAAGCAGTTTTCGCCAGGTTAGGCGACAAAAGGCTCTGGCTGTGGGAGAGCCGCAGCCGCAGTCGCAGCCGCAGGTCGTGCCCCAACCCTCGATGACCTACCTGCCTGGCGGTAGCATCTTCCATATATATGGATGTATGTGTATCTGTCAGATACATATCGACTATATCTGTGCTCACTCGTATCTTATCGCTGCACAAATATTTATTGATTTCCTTTTCCCAACATTTTTGTGCAGATAATGCACCAGTGGCAAGAAACATGTTTACGACTCTAACTTCGGGGGTTGTAATGCCATTATTGTAGAGGGTGGACGAGGAAGGGTCGAATATCGTAGAGGGAGGCAGAGGAAGCGAAAGAGAAAGAGCTGTCATTTCAACTGGCAGTCAGACGCAACTAATTAAGCAAAATGATGTTGACAATGAGGATTACTTAGAGCTGCCACAGGACACGTGCGGTCCTTTTGCCACCAGCAGCAGGGCAAAGGGAGGATTCGAGGAGGATTTGAGTACGAATTCATTTTGCCAACAAATTGAATGCCATTTGGCAGAATTTCCACGAACTAAACACAATAGAGATTCAGATTCCTAAAAAAAACATGCAGGAATCTCTTTATATGAGTTTTCATTTTAAAAAATCACGTTACGTTTGAATTGTTTCGAAATGAATTATTTGAAATATGCCAGAAAGTCACGACTCAAGCTTGACAATTATTTTAATAAATAGTGTCTACTATATTTTATATAATAATACTTAGCACTCTCTTGGTATCAACTGGTTTGGTTGGGGGTTTACGGGACACTGCATTTCAACTCCATATATAAGAAAAATGCAAAATAGATGTAAAGTCATTTCCAACCATATAAAGTGACTAATTCAGCTTATATCAGATGAGTTTGGTTTATATAAATAAAACCGCTTAGATACATATATATGTACGTTCTCCCGAGAATCCCAGAAATGAAATCGTTATAATTCCCTATTATCTCTACGAATTTTATATTATTTTCCATACCCCCCCCCCCTCTGTATTATTTAGCTTTTCTTCTCTGATTTCTATATTAAGTATCGTAATATAAACCCTAACCCTTATCATCTTTATAAGGTTGACTCACCGTTTAACGTTGCGACAACGTTTCTCGTTCTCTGCCTCCTTGACGCTATCCCAGCTATCGCCAACACCGGACGATGACATATCGTCGAGCCGCTCCTCATCCTCCATGCCGGAGTCCTCGAGACTGATGTGGCAACTGGTCAGTGTCACCTGTTTGCCATTATCGCCCACCTCGATCCAATCCGAGGTTCGTATGCGCTGCGAACGTTCGGTGCCGTATGGCGATGAGTCCGAGGAGCAGCCGGAGGGGCAACGTTTGCGAGGTGTTGAGTTGCCATTGAGATTGCTGTTCTCCTTGAGCGATTTGTTGACCGCATAGGTCAGCGTATCCTCCTCATCACCATCGGCGTCCTCCACATTATCAGCATCCACATCCTCCGTATCGGCATCATCAATGGAGTTGTATCGTTTCCGGGACAATGATTTACTGGCGGACGTCGTCACCTGAGTCAGGGACATCGACTTGGACGTTGGCAACTGTTCCAAGGAACATGATCTGTTGCGCATGGCCGCCAGCTCCGAGATGAGCAGCTCGTGGAACGTATGCTTCTTCTCAGGCGTATTCCCAGCACTAATCGATGTCTTGGCCGCATTTGGATTTGGATTCGGTTTGGGTTTGGGATTGGGATTGATATTGATGCGAGTGCAGTTGCCCGCTGCCTGTATGGTCACCTGTTCGGCTGCCATCCGCTCCTGCTGCATATTCCTCTCCAGCTGCAAGCGGACCTGCCGCTCCTGCGCCAACTCCTGCTCCAACAGTGCCTGATGCTGTATGGCGCGCTCATGCTTCGTGATGATGGTTGTGTCCGCTGGCGATTGCTTCTGTGACTGGCTGATGATGATCTCCGAGAAGAGACGTTCCGCCGCATTCTTCAAATTGTTCTTAATCTCCACGGTCTTGCCGCTGAGGAAGCTGCCACCGCCGCCACCGCTCGACAAAGGGCTGTCCAGTGTCGTCTTGGAGCGCCTGAAGATGCTGGTGCCCGGCGTGGCCGGTGGCGCCACAAATGCGTGTGCCGCACCACCATTATCGTCATCATCATCATCCATGTCCAATGTGGCCACCGGCAGCTGAACAATTTTGCGTGGCTTGGGCAATGGCTGCTTGGCGGGATGCAGACCCGCCCGCTCGAAATCCACCTTGCCCAGGCTGAGACGTGTGTCCTTGAGGGGAGTAGTGCTGGTGCCGCCGCCGCTGCTGCTGCTGCTGCTGCTGCTCTGGGTGCTAAGTGAATTGGCACGATTGACGCTCACCACTGAGCCAATTGATTCCCTGGGCTTGGCTGTTGGCACATCCGGTGCCTTGCGCAGCTTTAGCGGTGGCTTTGGCGCCGTCACCGGAGCTGCCGCTGTTGGTGTTGGTGGAGCTGTTGCCGGAGCTGTGGCATTGCCAACTAGCGCCATGGTGGGCGTCTGTGTTTGCGCCTGTTTCTTTTGCAGATTCAACGAGGGCGACTTGTACACCAAAGTGCGTCCCACAGCGCTCAATTGGCTGACAAATGTGGGTTTCTTTTGTATGATTGGAGGTGAAGTTGACGACGACGACGTCGACGATATCAATGTTGCTCCTGTTGCTGTTTTGGGTCTGGGAGGGACTGGGGGTCCAGGCCGCTTAACCGCAACTGTCGTTGGCTGCATATCGATTGCTGTTGCCACCGATGTTGTTGTTGTTGTTGTTGTTGTGGCCATTGCTGCACGTTCTCACGCGGTGTTGTTGCTATTGTTGTTGTTGTTGGTGGTGGTGGCAGCAACTGAAAACCAGTATTTGTAGGTCACTTTTTTCAGTTTTGCTGGCAACTTGGCGACTCGTCGACTGCAACACCAGCTTCTCTCGGAGCAGACTCCGCGTGTCTTGTATATTTTTTTTTTAATTTTTTTTTTTTTTTTTTTTTTGGTATTGCAACGCTTTTATTTATTATTATTATTTAGCATAAAGGCGCAAATGGAAACTTGTTTCTGTTTTTCTTTTTCTTTTTCGATTTTTTTTTTTTTTTTTTTTGCTGGCGACTTGTTCTCAGGCGGTTGCATGCATTTTGACAGAGTTGTTGTTGTTGTTGTTGCCGCTTGCTGATCTATTTTGAATATAGGCCACGTCGCGTCGCACTAACGGCCCGTTAGTTGTTGTATTTTGTTGAACTTATTGCTTATTGGTTTATTGGCTTCTTGAAAACTCGTTTTCAGCCTCAAGTTGTTTTGCTGTCGTTTATTTTATTCAATTCTGATCGAGTTTGTATTTCAAGTGAAAGGGTTGCGTTTATTTTTAGTTGACACTGTAGTGGATCCCTTGTTCATTTTATGTTGTTTTGTTTATGTTTTGTTTTTATTTGCGTTTCATAATTACTGATATTGTTTATAATTTCGCTTTGCTTTGCTTTGTTTTCCTGTTGATTAGACACACAATTTTATAGTTATTTGCTTTACACGATTTTTGTCTACTTCTAGACGATAGTTGGACATCATTATCATGCCAATCATGATCATCATGCAGTTTCTTGTTAGAAAGCTCAATTAAGCCACAATCCAGAAACATACAAAATAAACAAACTCATAAAAATAACTGACGAATGAAAAATACAAAAGAAAACAAAAAGTAGTAGAAGGAGAAGAAGAAGATCAAGCAGAAAAACGTAATTTGTGCTCAGAATAAATTGAAGTTTAATGAAGCGTTTAGGTCCGTAACAAATTTTTAAGTGAAAACTATCGAATGGGATCGTTTAAAAATCGATTTCAGAATAATCCATTTTCCCACCGTATTACGCCACAAAGTCCGTTAGCAAACAATTATGTATGGAAATGTGAGCAGTTAAAATCATATAAAATTCAAGTTTCACATTATATACAGTTTATTCCTGCAGTTGCTTTTGGTTGTTTTCACTGATTTTTATGGAGTTGTCGATAAACTCAAGTTTTTCATTAGAACTCTATCTCTCTCTCTGTCTATCTTAAATGAGGCCAGTGTTACGAAACGCACACACAAAACGATAATTGATCAGCGTTAAGCGATGAATTTGTGGCCGATAAATAACGGTAAACGGCACGCACACAAACACACTTCGTATATATTAACTTGCTGCACTTTGAGCTCGCGCTGTCTGGATTGAGAATATATTTCTTAAATTGAATTTTGTTTAATTTAATTAAGTAGTAAACTGCTGCACAGAGGCCAAAGAATGACACCCACACGCACACACATGCAGCCACAATTGGCCACACACACACACCCATCCAATGCACAGGCATCGCACTCTCATACAGAGCCTCTGTCTCTGGCTATTTTTGAGCAAACAAAATTCTTGTATAATATATTTATAAATATATATTTGTGTAAATGCATTTGTTACACTGCAGATATATAGATGTTGTTGCTGTTGTTGTGCTGCATTTGTCAACCAAAAAACACGAAAAACACCGACAACACCGTAACCGAAACCGAGACCGACACACATACAACATGCATGGGGCTACCGAGCGAGCGACCGTGCGAGCCGTCCGTTGCTACGTTGCGCTTTGCACGAGAGCCAGAAATAAACTGAGAGCACGAAAGAGCCTAAGCGCACCTTGCCTCAATCTCGGCGCATTCTGCTCATATTCGTCTGTGTGAGCGGCAGAGTTTGTGTGTGCGTGCGTGTGGGTGTGCACTGAAGATGTGCGCGTGACAATAACAATCCATTTACAAGCACGCAGCACGAACTCTATTACAGTGCTCGATGGCAACAATGCCATCAATCGTGTTCGTTCGTGTCTATGCGGACAGCCTCAGCTTATTCACGTCTGTACATTGGCCACCATCTCTATTGCTATTTGCGCTCTTACGCTCTCTTGCCAGCATAGCTGCTGCGCTCTCTTACTATTCTGAGCTCGCTGTTAAATCAAGCTGTTAACTAACAGAGCAGCTGTTAGAGTCTGATTGGAATTTGTACATCGTTAGAAACTGCTTAAACTTTAAGATGAATGCTAATACAAACCTGTTTTGGGCTAATAGAAGTAGTATATTAAATATTAAAAGTGATTTGTTAGGCATTCGCCAAGCGCTGTCAGCTTTAATGGCACTTAAGAGAGCGCACACACTCTTCACATTCTCTTAATTTGAAGAGCAACTTGGCACATGGCCAAAAGTGCATTGATTGGCATTCGGAAGAGATGAAGAGAAAAAGAGAGAGAGAGAGCGACTTCTGCTTGACTGTGGCAGGTGATGAGGTGATGAGGGCCGACGCCGGCGTCTGGCTGCTGTGGTTTGCTTTGCTTTGGCATTGCAACAGCTGTTGTTGCCGCAGTGGCACGCAACGGCATAACACGCCTGCCACCCACTCCCCAACAACAGCAACAACAACAACAACAACGAAAGCGTAAATCTTTATTGATTGCATGTTGCAATGGACGCTAAAAAGAACACAATCGCTAATCGTCTTTGGAGTGACTTTGCTGTCTGACTAAACAATTATTTCGCCGGCATATTCATTGCCGTCGACTTACATACATACATATGTATATACCCCTCCCCACCATCCTCTCTCGCTCATCATTTGAAACCCCCCTTCCACGTTCTCTGTTAACCCATTAGCAATGCAGACAGAAATTGCAGCAAAAGCTTCGCAACAAGCAAACGAAAGTCAAAATACATGCTTAAAGCATATCAATGTATGCAAGTATATAACATATACATACATATATTGAAGTGTATGTGTGTTTGTAATGCGGCGACACAAGAGTCAGTCTATCCATATATCTTCCTCTTTTTGGGGTTGCTGGGGTCGCTCGCTGCTTCAAATTGCTGCCGTATTTGTATTTGCCTCGAATTGGGCTTGGTCTCGTGCTGCAGCCACATTCCGTGTCCTGGCCTTTTACTTTTCGTAGGCAACTCGACCAGACCCAGGCCCATGCTCAGGCCGAGAACCGCCCCAAAGAAGGCGCACTGATGCCTAGCTCTTTGTCTGCCACCGTCGGTGCTGTGCCCCCCCTCCCCCTCCCCATCCCCTCTCTCTCTCTCTCTCTCTGTGCGCCACACAGTCAAGCAGCACTTGAAATGATTTCCATGGCACTCAGGAAGTTGCCTCTTCCGGCCAAAAAAAAATAATAATATTGAGAAATGCAGGGGGTCTCCTCGAACTCTCTCCCTCTTCCACTCTCCCTGTCCGTCTCTTTTCTTGTTCTATGACACTCTTTCTCGCCGGATTTGACTTGTGTTCCACTCATTTGTCGCAGCAAATATATCTATCTATATGGGTATCCTTAGTACATACATATGTATGTATGTATACGTGACCATTGTTGGGGAAGAAGTCTGGAATTTTTGTCGCAGCCGGGAATTGGCAGACCACCAACTGCAATTACCAGCAGGGGGCATTCACAATACAATTGGCAAAACACCCGTTTGATTTTTTCTCGAGTTTCTCCATTTTTCATTTTGCAGTTTTTTTGTAAATCTGAAACAAAGGATTATCCTGCACACACACACCCATTCCCACACACACACTCTCGACCAACATTTCAACTTGAACGCACCCTTCGAGCCGACGACCATTAGGAAGCCCCAACAATGAAGGTTAAACTTACGCTAAATAGCTACGGCTGTCGTCGCCAGGATCATCACAGCACACATGTACCTCTAATCCTTACCAGCCACCAGCAGGAAGCACTTCAATGGCGGCATCTTCTCGCTCTAACAACGCGTGCGAAAATCAATAGAAGCGAGAAGCGACAAATGAGAAACGAGAAATGAGAAACGAGAAAAGGAAATGCTTTAAGTGCATAGAGTGAAGGGAGCAGCCTCACCTGGTGGTCAGGTGAGGGTAGCGCCTTCTTCTTCTTTAATTGTACACATTAATAAATATCATAAGTAATAGTATTAAATAATTACCACAAGCTAATTATTATTAATTATTAGTCATATGCAACCACGTTGCGTATACGTACGTATACGTTATATATATATATATATATATATATATATATATATATGTGTGTGTTTGTGTGTTTGTGTGTGTGTTTGTGTGTCTCTCTCTTCGAAAGCAATTCAATTTTGCATGACAATACAGCGAACAAAAAAACAAACAACTAAATATACAAGTACAAATGGGGAGTTTCAATTGTTGAAATGAATTATGCAAATCTCACACACGCACACACACACACACACACAGACATACTCGTAGATACACGCACATAATTGGCAATTAGAAAATAATTAACATATATGTATATGTATGTATGTAAATGTTGCAATCACTGCAACAACTGCTGCAACAACGAATTCGGCTCTTAAGTTAAGCAAATTGTTCATAAAAAAAAAACATACATATAACATAAATAAACGTTAGGACTACAAATTAAACCATAATCCATACAAAATACACATATACACATACAAACAAACAATTGACAGAAATTGATAAAAAAGAAAAAACAAATGTAATTATTTCTATTTTTTTCCCCCTCTCTCTCTCTCTCTCTGTCTATGAATTTAATACAGGTTGCCTCGTGTTTTAATCCGCAATTGCCGTGTAGGGCAAACTACTATGCTTGGGCTTAGTTTTATTGATGAACACCTTGATGGCGCCATTGAAATCGGCGCTGACCAGCACATAGCCGCATCCCTTCTTATGCTGCTCCACCAGTGGATCCGGCTGATTATTCTGCAACTATTTACAATGATACAACTATTATATTCAGATTAATGTAGTGAAGATATAATGCTGACCTTATCGTTTGAAATCTCATCTGGTTCGGGTTTGATAATGGCCTCCGGATGCGGCGCAAATATGGCACATGTGACAGTGGCATTGTGTGCTTTAATGCCCTCCCAGAAATCACTGCGATCACGACGCACCTGCAAAAGTCATCGATATATCAATATAAAACTAATTAATTATCTTCAACTAGTTTCAATTATTTTACCGAGCTCAGCTTGGAGTAGTCGTGATTCGTTTTCCAAATGTATATGCATTGATTTTCGGATCCCGCAATGATGTATTTGCCATCATGACTGAACGAACCCTTGATCTGCGAGGATACATTCAGGTAGCCCTTGTACTTGCACGACAGATTCAGATCACGCAGATCGTACAGACGCACTCGACTGTCATTCGAGGTGACCAGTATCTTATCCTCTCCGGGCATGGGTTCAATGCCGCTTATCTTGCGGCCAATGCGATTCTTGCCTCGCGTGGAACGCACATGGATCTGGGTGTGATACTTCAGCTGGTCCGTGTTGTAGAAGATGCAGCGTCCATCGTAGCTGCCCACTACAGCGAATTGACCATTCTGACAGAAATTTGCCGCCGTAATTAGTTTCGTCTGACCATCAACCTCGTTCCACAGCGCCACCTTCTTGTCGGGGATATTCCAGAGGCGCAGCTTGCCATCGAGACTGCCACTGAGGAAGTAGCGATCATCGCGCGGATGGAAGGCAATCGCCGTGACAAAGTCGATGTGCTGGAAACAGCACAGACACTCCTTGCGAGAGATATGCCACAGGCGTACAGTCTTGTCCATGCTGCTGGAGAGTATGAAGTAGTTCTTCGACCAGCTCACATCCAGCAGATCCGACGTATGGCCATTGTAGGTGCAGAAGGGTTTCGGCATGAAGGGACCCGTGCACTTCTCGGCAGCTGTGGCCATGGCAATGGCTTCCTCCGCCGAATGCTGTGACACCAGCGACTCCTGCGACGGCGTGGGTGATGACTTTTGATCCGCATTGTACTTGTTACGCATATCCTAAGGAAGTGGATGCTGATTAAGTATCACTTGGAGGGAAACTATTGTATCTTACCTGGAAGTACGGATAGGCATCCTTTAGCACCCAGATGCGTAGCACCTTATCCTGTCCAGCTGTTGCCAACAGACGACCACATGAACTGAACTTCATGCACCAAACCGCACTGGTATCCTCTCCACTGAGATCCTGTACATGCTGCAACTTGGTGAACTCGTAGGGTCCCTTGTTGGAGGAGGATGCTTTGATTTTGATATTCTGCTCGGGATTCATGGCATCAACAATATCGGCCACGTCTTCCTTGTGTCGGGCATGTGACACCTCCGACGCTATCGACTTGGCCTTGTCCACCGTTTTGCGCATTGTGCTGCCAAAGAATCTTTTGATTCGCGCCGTCTTCTTCTTCAAGCGACTGCCATCCTCAGTCTCTAACTCCTCCTCGTCCGGCTGCTGCCCCTCAATACTGGGCGGTATACCTATGACACTCTCTTCGTCGGACTCCTTTTGCATCACCTCCAAGTGGGAGGTGAGCTTCAGTATATGCAGCGAGAGCGGATTCCAGCCCTCAGGCACTGGCGGTGAACGCACCTCGGATAGCGGCATATTCTCACCCGTATCCAGATTCTTGACAGGAACTTGTTCGAGTATCTCAAAGTCAGTCAACTGCTTGCCCGAATTCGTGCGTGTGCGTACATAGATATTCATCTGACGTAGTACATCCTCATCCCCGGCGGACTTGCGACGCTCCTTGTCATTCGTGCCACGATACAAAGCCGTGTAGCTAACAAATATATCAATATAATACGAAATCTGCTTACTTCACATATCAAAATTTCTATAATGTTTTGCTGAGATACGGCAGACTAAAACAATTAACAACGTTATGGAGAATTGGAATATCCATGAGATACCCCGACTTTTCCAATAATCGACCGATTTTCTACAATACGTGTTCCTTCCTAACTTTTAACTGCCATAACTTTGCCAAACATCATAATTTTTGCTGTTTTGTCAATGGATCTAATTATAGTTTTAATTTGCATAAAAAATTTATTAATTGTGGCACTTTTGATTTTTCAAAAAATTTTTGTTCATTTTTCCAAATCCAACCTTGTAAAGATATCAAAAAGTCGAAAATATTGTAATGTGATTTTTTTGTGCCTCATCTATTTCGGGCATTAAAATATGCACAAAATTTTAAACCGAACTTAATTTTATGCAATATTTTAGAAAATATGACCAAAAAGGTGAAAAATTGGCTGAAAATAAACTTTTCAAACTTTGAGCAACCACAACTTTTGTAAAAACTATTCGATTTTTACTAAATTTGGCACATCAATGTCTGGCATCGCAATTAATATATCAAACTTTACCGAAGTTGAATTGGAGCAGTATTTTAGGAAATATGGTCAAAAACTTGAAAAAAATCACTATAAATCTTAATTTTCCACATGAGTTCCTTTCTTATTTTCAACTGCTATAACTTTTCCAAAAATCATCGGATTTTCAACATTTTTGCTGTTTTGTCAATTGATATAATTGTAGTTTAAATCTGCATCAAAAATTTGTCAATAGTGGCACTTTTGATTTGTCGAAAAATTTTTGGTCATTTTTCAATTTCCAGACCTTGTAAAAATGTTGAAAAATCTAAAATTTTGAAATGGGAATTTTTTGTGCCCCATCTATTTCTAGCATTAAAATATATATAAAATTTTTTATAGAACTTAATTTTGTGAAATATTTTAGAAAATATGACTGAAAAGGTGAAAAATTGGCTGAAAATAAACTTTTCAAATGTTGAGCAACCACAACTTTTGCAAAAATCATTCGATTTTTACTAAATTTGACCACTGACCATATAATATATAGATAGGACATTTCATACAACGAAAATGGCCACGAAATCTTAGCGAGATACCCCGATCGGCTCATACGAACAGCTTCCGACAAGTTCGATTTCTCAATGTGCGAACCTATACTGAGTTAATAGCGTTTTGTACGTCGTCTCGGGCGGACGCTTCGGCAACTTGTCATCGAGTTTCCATCCATCCACTCGTTGTGATGGCAGAGCAAGTTTGGAAATCATTCGTATTTCTAAATAGCAACAACTACAAAACTGCAAGCCAAGAACCATATATCTGAAAATCTGTGTTTCGGGTCTTTCAAAACTTTCATGGGCCATTACTTCGTCATATCTCAACCGATTTTCAGGTTTAATGCCAATTTTTCCAAGTTTCGGCATATTGAACAAAACTGCATTCAAAGATTGTCCAAATTAAGACCATCATTTTTGGACCCCTGTACAAGTCCAGAATTATAAAGAAAATCGGTGTTTCGGGTCTTTAAAAACTTTGATGGGCCATAACTTCGTCAAATCTCAACCGATTTTCAAGTTTGATGCCAATTTTTCCAAGTTTCGGCATATTGAACAAAACTGCATTCAAAGATTGTCCAAATTAAGACCATCATTTTTGGACCCCTTTACAAGTCCAGAATTATAAAGAAAATCGGTGTTTCGGGTCTTTAAAAACTTTGATGGGCCATAACTTCGTCAAATCTCAACCGATTTTCAAGATTGATGCCAATTTTTCTAAGTTTCGGTATATTGAACAAAACTGCATTCAAAGATTGTCCAAATTAAGACCATCATTTCTGGACCCCTGTACAAGTCCAGAATTATAAAGACAATCGGTGTTTCGGGTCTTTCAAAACTTTGATGTGCCATAACTTCGTCAAATCTCAACCGATTTTCAAGTTTGATGCCAATTTTTCCAAGTTTCGGTATATTGAACAAAACTGCATTCAAAGATTGTCCAAATTAAGACCATCATTTTTGGACCCCTGTACAAGTCCAGAATTATAAAGAAAATCGGTGTTTCGGGTCTTTCAAAACTTTGATGTGCCATAACTTCGTCAAATCTCAACCGATTTTCAAGTTTGATGCAAATTTTTCCAAGTTTCGGCATATTGAACTAAACTGCATTCAAAGATTGTCCAAATTAAGACCATCATTTTTGGACCCCTGTACAAGTCCAGAATTATAAAGAAAATCGGTGTTTCGGGTCTTTCAAAACTTTGATGTGCCATAACTTCGTCAAATCACAACCGATTTTCAAGATTGATGCCAATTTTTCCAAGTTTCGGCATATTGAACAAAACTGCATTCAAGGATTATCCAAATGAAGACCATTATTTTTGGACCCCTCCACAAGCCCAGAACTGTATCTGAAAATCGGTATTTCGGGTCTTTCAAAACTTTGATGAGCCATAACATCGTCAAATCTCAACCGATTTTCAAGTTTGATGCCAATTTTTCCAAGTTTCGGCGTATTGAACTAAACTGCATTCAAGGATTGTCGAAATTAAGACCATCATTTTTGAACCCCTTTACAAGTCCAGAATTATAAAGAAAATCGGTGTTTCGGGTCTTTCAAAACTTTGATGGGCCATAACTTTGTCAAATCTTAACCGATTTTCAAGTTTGATGTCAATTTTTCCAAGTTTCGGCATATTGAACAAAACTGCATTCAAGGATTATCCAAATGAAGACCATTATTTTTGGACCCCTCCACAAGCCCAGAACTGTATCTGAAAATCGGTATTTCGGGTCTTTCAAAACTTTGATGAGCCATAACATCGTCAAATCTCAACCGATTTTCAAGTTTGATGCCAATTTTTCCAAGTTTCGGCATATTGAACAAAACTGCATTCAAAGATTGTCCAAATTAAGACCATCATTTTTGGACCCCTGTACAAGTCCAGAATTATAAAGAAAATCGGTGTTTCGGGTCTTTAAAAACTTTGATGGGCCATAACTTCGTCAAATCTCAACCGATTTTCAAGTTTGATGCCAATTTTTCCAAGTTTCGGTATATTGAACAAAACTGCATTCAAAGATTGTCCAAATTAAGACCATCATTTTTGGACCCCTGTACAAGTCCAGAATTATAAAGAAAATCGGTGTTTCGGGTCTTTCAAAACTTTGATGTGCCATAACTTCGTCAAATCTCAACCGATTTTCAAGTTTGATGCAAATTTTTCCAAGTTTCGGCATATTGAACTAAACTACATTCAAAGATTGTCCAAATTAAGACCATCATTTTTGGACCCCTGTACAAGTCCAGAATTATAAAGAAAATCGGTGTTTCGGGTCTTTCAAAACTTTGATGTGCCATAACTTCGTCAAATCACAACCGATTTTCAAGATTGATGCCAATTTTTCCAAGTTTCGGCATATTGAACAAAACTGCATTCAAGGATTATCCAAATGAAGACCATTATTTTTGGACCCCTCCACAAGCCCAGAACTGTATCTGAAAATCGGTATTTCGGGTCTTTCAAAACTTTGATGAGCCATAACATCGTCAAATCTCAACCGATTTTCAAGTTTGATGCCAATTTTTCCAAGTTTCGGCGTATTGAACTAAACTGCATTCAAGGATTGTCGAAATTAAGACCATCATTTTTGAACCCCTTTACAAGTCCAGAATTATAAAGAAAATCGGTGTTTCGGGTCTTTCAAAACTTTGATGGGCCATAACTTTGTCAAATCTCAACCGATTTTCAAGTTTGATGTCAATTTTTCCAAGTTTCGGCATATTGAACAAAACTGCATTCAAGGATTATCCAAATGAAGACCATTATTTTTGGACCCCTCCACAAGCCCAGAACTGTATCTGAAAATCGGTATTTCGGGTCTTTCAAAACTTTGATGAGCCATAACATCGTCAAATCTCAACCGATTTTCAAGATTGATGCCAATTTTTCTAAGTTTCGGTATATTGAACAAAACTGCATTCAAAGATTGTCCAAATTAAGACCATCATTTCTGGTCCCCTGTACAAGTCCAGAATTATAAAGAAAATCGGTGTTTCGGGTCTTTAAAAACTTTGATGGGCCATAACTTCGTCAAATCTCAACCGATTTTCAAGTTTGATGCCAATTTTTCCAAGTTTCGGCATATTGAACAAAACTGCATTCAAGGATTATCCAAATGAAGACCATTATTTTTGGACCCCTCCACAAGCCCAGAACTGTATCTGAAAATCGGTATTTCGGGTCTTTCAAAACTTTGATGAGCCATAACATCGTCAAATCTCAACCGATTTTCAAGTTTGATGCCAATTTTTCCAAGTTTCGGCATATTGAACTAAACTGCATTCAAAGATTGTCCAAATTAAGACCATCATTTTTGGACCCCTGTACAAGTCCAGAATTATATAGAAAATCGGTGTTTCGGGTCTTTCAAAACTTTGATGTGCCATAACTTCGTCAAATCTCAACCGATTTTCAAGATTGATGCCAATTTTTCCAAGTTTCGGCATATTGAACAAAACTGCATTCAAGGATTATCCAAATGAAGACCATTATTTTTGGACCCCTCCACAAGCCCAGAACTGTATCTGAAAATCGGTATTTCGGGTCTTTCAAAACTTTGATGAGCCATAACATCGTCAAATCTCAACCGATTTTCAAGTTTGATGCAAATTTTTCCAAGTTTCGGCATATTGAACAAAACTGCATTCAAAGATTGTCCAAATTAAGACCATTATTTTTGGACTCCTCCACAAGTCCAGAACTGTATCTGAAAATCGGTTTTTCGGGTCCTTAAAAACTTTGATGGGCCATAACTTCGTCAAATCTCAACCGATTTTCAAGATTGATGCCAATTTTTCTAAGTTTCGGTATATGGAACAAAACTGCATTCAAAGATTGTCCAAATTAAGACCATCATTTCTGGACCCCTGTACAAGTCCAGAATTATAAAGAAAATCGGTGTTTCGGGTCTTTCAAAACTTTGATGTGCCATAACTTCGTCAAATCTCAACCGATTTTCAAGTTTGATGTCAATTTTTCCAAGTTTCGGCATATTGAACAAAACTGCATTCAAAGATAGTCCAAATTAAGACCATCATTTCTGGACCCCTGTACAAGTCCAGAATTATAAAGAAAATCGGTGTTTCGGGTCTTTCAAACCTTTGATGGCCCAAAACTTCGTCAAATCTCAACCGATTTTCAAGTTTGATGCCAATTTTTCTAAGTTTCGGCATACGGAACAAAACTGCATTCAAAGATTGTCCAAATTAAGACCTTCATTTTTGGACCCCTTTACAAGTCCAGAATTATAAAGAAAATCGGTGTTTCGGGTCTTTCAAAACTTTGATGGGCCAAAACTTCGTCAAATTTCAACCGATTTTCAAGTTTGATGCCAATTTTTCGAAGTTTCGGCATATGGAACAAAACTGCATTCAAAGATTGTCCAAATTAAGACCATCATTTTTGGACCCCTGTACAAGTCCAGAATTATAAAGAAAATCGGTGTTTCGGGTCTTTAAAAACTTTGATGGGCCATAACTTCGTCAAATCTCAACCGATTTTCAAGTTTGATGCCAATTTTTCGAAGTTTCGGCATATGGAACAAAACTGCATTCAAAGATTGTCCAAATTAAGACCTTCATTTTTGGACCCCTTTACAAGTCCAGAATTATAAAGAAAATCGGTGTTTCGGGTCTTTTAAAACTTTGATGGGCCAAAACTTCGTCAAATTTCAACCGATTTTCAAGTTTGATGCCAATTTTTCTATCCGATTTTCAAAATTTTTGCACTTCCGTCAATGGTTTTGATCGAAATATAATTCTGCATTCAAGTTTCTAGATTAACCGATTTTTTTTAAGTTTTTAAAATTTTTAGACATTTTTACAATGGGTTAGTATGCAAAAATTACCAGAAATGGGTTAAAATTGAAAATTGACAGTATTAAAAAAATGTTTGATGTATATTCAAAATATTATTCAAACCATTGTCAAAAATGCTAAAATTTTTAAAATCGGTTGATTTTAATCTATGCAAAGCAATGATAAAATTAAAAATATCCTGTAAGAAAAATAAAAGCGGCATTACTGCACAGGGTGAAGATCCATCTTGCAGTCCACCTGTCGACCCGTCGCAGGTAGTCGAAAAAACTTTGCTGAGCTCGGACAGCAGCAAAAGCCAAAAATATGAAATTCGGCTGGGGACCCACACACACACACAGTGATGAGTATGTGTACGTACAAGATGATGAGTGTGTATTTGTTTTTCTTGTCATAGCTATGAAAATGGGCAATAGAATGAGAGAAGCAGGCAAGAAGCAAGCTCTCAAGAGCGAACAGGGACTCTCACATGAGGGACTCTCAAGAGAACATCATTCAGGCTCTATACGAAGCGTCCGCCCTAGACGACGTACAAAACGCTATTAACTCACTTTATATATACTTTCGAAAAAATTATTTGGCTTGAAAAATGGTACTACAAATTCTATCAAGATGGATTTGATTAGATGAACTTTAGCAATAAGTATAGCAATAATTGGCAGCTTTCAATTAATTACAATAAACTAACTTGAGACACATTCTCCACGTTTTATACATTATATAAAGATCATATGGATTGCTGTGAACAGATCTCATATTATGCTAAAGTTCATACTCAACACAGAAAAAGTATATTCAACAATTGGTGAAGACAGCTTACCGTGTGGCACTGCCCAGACTATTGGAGCCACTGCCCGCCAACTTAGGTCGTGTGGCGCTCTCCATAAGCATTTTCTCTATGCGTTCGATCTCATCCTGGGACGGTCCTTGCGCCTTATTGCTTGCCTCATCACGCGGCTTTACCACATAACCGCCCTGTATGGCCTTGAACAGATTCAGGCCCTGATTGGGATCAATGGAACTGCAAATAAATAAAGGTATAAATCGAAATGTCCTTTAGATATATTGATCATATATTCACCTGACTCTGCCTGGAGCGGAGTTGCTCTTCGCTGAGTTCGATGGACTTGGTTTCGTATAGACGGAAGTGACGCTGTTGCCCAGTGAATGCGATGGCTTCACCACAATCGAAGCCGTTGTTACTGGCCGTATGTGGCTCGCTTGGTTTGTGGCCGCCAATTGAGAGAGTGAGGAGGGTGTGGTTGTTGTGGATGCCGATGCCGAGACAATTGTGCTGGTTGAGGAACAGGTCAAGGTTATATTGGACACCTTGGCGCTCACATCATTGAGGGAACTCTCAAACTCCTTGACAATATCATCACGTAGCTGCTGCTGCACATCTCGCACACTTTGCACGGATCGGGTATCGCTATCGGTGTCCTCAGTTTCGGCTGCCGGCAAACGCATGCCCTCATTCATATTGAACTGCTCAGATGAACTGCTCGAGAACTTCCTCGATCTCTTTTTGCGTCGTGGCGGTGCTATGGGTCCGCTCGATGTTATCGAATCCGTGGTCTTTGAATGCGCCAGTTTTGTGCTCGCTATCACATCGGGCTCCTGCAGGATTAGGGCTGCATTCTGTCCGGCAGCTGCGCCTGATATGCTGGATGAAGTTGCTGTCGCTGGTTGCTTGACGGGACCACTTGTTGTTATGGCGGTTGTGGCTGTTGACATGGTCATGGCTGCAGTTGTGGGCGGTGGCGTTTGACGTTGATGCTGTTGTTGCTGCTGCTGCTGCTGTTGCTGCAACTGATGCTGCTGATGTTGGGCATTCATGGACGCTAGCGATTCACGATCAACGCTGATAGCTGCTCGGATTCAAAGTGTGTGTTGAATTGAACATGTATTTGAAATGAGAATTAACAAACCTGACGGATCAATGCTCCCAGCCAAGATGCGTCCCACGCGCCCCAATGATGTCATACTCTGTATGCTCATGGTGTCGCTCTCGATAACCTTAAACGGATGTGTGGGTCGATTTGTAAAGACGCCGTCCATGGAGCTGTTCTGTGGTTTTATCAGATAAACGAGAAACAGAGAGGAATACGAATTTTAGTCAAGTTTTAGGAGGACCTTAAAGGCGATTCTTAAAGTGCACACAAAAGAATCAAATTAAACACACACTACTAGAGATTGATAGAGCTATAACTAAGATATATATGCTATTGATTTGATAAATAAGTAAATAGAGTTTGATTTTTAGTACCTGAGAATCAGGTGTGAGTGTATTTCCTGGATTATCATCTTCATCATTTTGCATGCATTGACGTAGTTCTTGAAAGCGTTGTCTACCAGACTATATACGATACATACACACACATATGTATATATATTTAGATACATATATACATATACGCGTTGGATTTATTTGGTATATACATATATTTTCAGTTTAGAGACCATATTCCATGTAAGTTTTACAAGTTTTGATTTGTATATAAATTTATCGTTGAGTTTGGATTTTTTTTTGGATTTTTACGAAATGAGTAGAAGAAGAGCACAAAATATGAAAATAAAGAGCAAACATGTTTACATAAATTACATAATAAATTAAAAATTATAGCGCCATTAATACAGTCATCATAATTGAAAAGCCCGTACAATATTTTAAATATTAAACTATGCACAATACAATAATAATAATAGCAATAAACACGAAAAAGAGATCATCATCATCATCATCAACACAAATCAAAGTAATGGACAAGGAAGCAATATCTCTACCACCCGTTAATTGTTAATTAAATAAATAAGGTCTTATCATCAGACACTCTCTCATTGATAAGAGGAACAAACGATGCGCTCGTTGTGAATGAATATGTGGACATCCCGTGCTCGATCAATTCTTGGGGAACTCATTGAATATTTATTGGGTCGACAGCAGACCTTGACCAACGGCAATTATCACTGATAAGTGCTCCCCAGAGTAATTGTTACTAAATATATGTATGTATATATAATTGGAGCAACCCGACATAACTTTGATAAGACTTCACTGATAAGCGATATCACTATAAATATCATTTATAACAATTTAAACGGAAAGTTAATTGATCTAGTTGGTTGCCAAGCAGCAAACCAAAATATTTAAACTAATAACTCTTCGAGCTGCCCTCGCATTAAGTTTAAATTTATGCGCCTCAATTTGCAAACCCATCGGACGAACAGCAGGAGAGAGAGAGAGAGAGAGAGAGGAACGGAGGGAGCTGCAAACCTTTCACAACAAGGCGACACACATTAGCGAAAAAAAAGGGGACCACGAGGTGGGCAAGTGAAAGGGGGTAGCGGGTAGGAGGGGAGGTGGGTGCCAAAGCATAGACATCATAAATTATAAAAACAAATAAAGCAAAAAATGCTGTGCTTAAGTAATAGAGAAAACCACTGAGAGAGAGACGAGGGCACCCCGATGGCGATTCATTTTCTGGTTTTATTTTTGTTTTTTTTTTTTTTTTTTTTGGGGAACGAGCAGTGAAATCGTCGACTCGACAAACAATGAAATTTGCATTGATCTTTATTATTATTATTATTTTAATTTGTTTTTGTTGTTGTTGTTTTTGGCTTTAGCTTAAGGCAGTCGTCCAGAAAGGGAAAACGTAAACGTGCATAGAATTCTGCTGAAAAATGGCAATCAACTTTACGGGCACGGGGAAAGGGGTTAAAGGGGGATGTGGGCTTTGAAATTGAAATTTGTATTCAAATAGAAACGGAAAACACGCTCTCACACACACACACATACATATACACACATAAATCGTATGTATGAAAAATGCATGCAAGCAAATCAAATCAAATCTAAAGGAACGGAACAAAAATTGCAACCAACCAACACACACACGCACACACACATATACACCCACACACACACACGCACGTATTATAGAGCGTCTCCCCTGCACTTACCACGCCCTTCACCGACTTGGGCTCGACGAAGACATTCGTAGCTGCAGAGGCGGCCGCAGCTGCCGCCGCAGCAGCAGCAACAGCGGTGGCTGTCGAGGCCACATCCTGTTGCTTGAGTCGGGCGCCTAAACTGTTGGTGGGACTCCGTGTGGCGGGCGTGCCCGTACCGATGGGAGTTGCATCGCTGTCCGATGACGCTGCCGCATTCACACGCACCGCTGGCTCCGGGAATATGAACTTTTCCGCGCACTCCGCTGGCAATTTGCGACTACAACGAGAAAAGAACAAGAGCAAAGAGAACAAAAAGAAGAAAAAGAAGAAGAAGCAGCACGACAACAACAGTCATGGACGTGTCATTAGGGTGAGTCACTTAAGTTACTGTTACGACAAGGGGTGGGGGTGGTGGTGGGGAGAGGGGGTACACCCTTACCTTAGCGTTGAATGTCGATTGGGAGTTGTGTCTTCGGCATCGAAAAATTCCTCGGAGCTATCAGAGTCCGTCTCCAATTTGTTCATTTTTGTGCGTTAATTATCTAATCTGATCTCGGTGGCTTTGTGTGTATTTATTTTTGTTTTTTTTAATGAATATGTAAATTGATTAAATTATGTTTTCGTTTCGTCGTTTTGATTGTTGTTGTTGTGTTGTTGCTGCAGGTCTGCCTTATTGTTGTTGTTGTTATTGCTGTTGTCACTGCTGCTGCTGCTGTTGTCACTGTTACTAGCTGTATAGGCGAATAAATTAGTTTACGTCATATCGTGATGCTGCCTGGGCAACATACGGGTCACTTAACATTTTGCAGACATTTCTCTTTAAATTATGACTAAGAATTTTATTATTAATCTAGTTTTTATGCCAGATAAAAAGTTTGTTCTGTTGCATTGACTATTTTTCTAAGTGTTGGTAAATACGCTCATACCTGCTGAGCGCAATGCTGCCACATCGCTCTTTTTATATCGATATGCACATATCGATTAGCCTTGTCATTCACAATATAAGTATCAGCACGATATTTTCACTCATCGAATTCCCGCCAAAATCTTAATACTTGTGGTGCAGTCTCAATATTTACAATTCCACAATTGTTATGGATGCGGAACTGAAACAACAATTTGATGAAATGGGCGTGGAGCCGAGTGAGCCCGTTTTGGACAAATGTGTGGAACTTGCCATAAGCTATAATATTCACGACGCCACTGAATTTGTGGAACAGTGGATGGCATTCAGTTTATCCAATTTACAAGGAGATGATCCCACCACAACAAATCTAGGGGAATTCGAGCGAAAGGTGCTTCAACCAAATCGAGGAAAAGGTG
The DNA here is from genome assembly GCA_018150725.1 of Drosophila quadrilineata. NCBI lineage: Eukaryota > Metazoa > Arthropoda > Insecta > Diptera > Drosophilidae > Drosophila > Drosophila quadrilineata. The sequence continues at coordinate 1,750,479 of JAECWN010000356.1, forward strand.
GCTCCAAGAAGTCAGCAGCTCACAGCAAAACTCTGACCGCCACCAATGCGGCAGTGCACTCATATGCCCTGGAAGAAGATGATCCCATGATGGAGGACTATGTGACGGAGACCACATCCAGTTTGCCTCACACCCCGAAAGCCAATCATGATCGATCCCGTCTTTCAACTCTCAAAGGCGGAGCTCTCTTCAGCCCTGCCAGCTACTCTCCTCAATCCGTGAATCGGACTCCAGTTACGCCGTCACAGGTAACTGGCAAGCCGGGCGATATTGTGGACACTTTCGGACATCCTAAGCTTCTGGCAGCATCTGCCTGGCATTCGCAGGTGGAACACCCGCTACCCGTCGTCCACAAGCTGCTGCACAATGATGCTCCTCTCACCATGTCCAATCTGAGCTACATGAATGATCTGCTGTATGAGAGATGCGAGGATTTACACGATCGTCTGGTGGACGTGGGACAGGCCCTTGTAGAGAAGAACCTAGGGGTCAAAGGTGCCTCCGAGTGCAGTTGGTATCCACATGATCGCCACACTCTGGATGCTCTCCACGTTCTCCATGCCGTGGGCATGATACATTCCGATGATGATGGTCCACTGGATGCACATTCTGCGCTGTTGGCAGTGCTGGATACGGAGGATAAGTTCTTGGCACTGAACTTCTCGAAGATCAAGTCTGCCAGCATCTTCCCAGGTCAAGTTGTGCTGGCCAAGGGATTCATACCCCGAGGCGATACCTTTGTAGTGGAGGAGATCAACACGGACCGCAAATTGACGCTCCCACCACCACTAAAGGTGGATCGTGATGTACAGTTCGTCATCGCCGCCGGACCCTACACTCAAAATACGGATCTGTTCTACGATCGGCTGCATGATCTGATGAAGTACCTGAAGGATCATAGGCCGGATGTGCTGCTGTTAACTGGACCATTTGTGGAGGCGGAGCACAAATTGGTGGGCGAGCTGGCGGAAACCTTTGATTCCTTCTTCGAGAAGATGATTGCGGGCATCATGGAAGTCGTGGGCAGCCACACGACTGTGTTGCTGGTCAGCTGCCAGAAGGATGCCATGGCACCGGCCGTCTATCCCACGCCAGCCTATACACTACGCAAGACCTATCCCAATTTGCATATGCTGGCCGATCCCTCACTGATCGATCTGGACGGGATTACGTTGGGTGTCAGCTCCACCGATGTCCTGGATCATCTGCTGAGCCATGAGTTCGCCGCGAATGCCGGTGAACGTATGCATCGTGCCATCAATCATCTGTTCCATCAGGCCTCCTTCTACCCCATGTGCCCGCCGGCGGATGAGAACATGTGCTACGACTCCCACCTGGCACAGAAGTATGCCCAGCTCAAGCATCTCCCCAATGTGCTCATATTACCCAGCGACCAACGCCATTTCATACGTCTGGTCAACGACTGTCTGGTCATCAATCCAGGTCGCCTCGCGGACACCAAAGGAGGTACCTTCGCTCGTTTCGTGGTGACGCCCACAGCGCCAACGGCCACCACCAAAGCGAATATGTTCAACAGTGTCGCCTGTCAGATTCAGCGTATTTAATTTATAATACATACCCTATAAATATATAATTTAATTTACTTTTTATATAATTTAAATAAAAAACAGAAAAATCCACTAGGAATAATTATTTCATTACAAGTAAAATAAAAAATATACTATTTAAATATTTTTAAATAAGAAAAATTAAAAATAAATTTCTTTAATTTAGAATATAGCATTCCTTTAATCGAAAAAATTAAATTGAGGAAAATTTCGAAAATAATAATTTAATTTATAATACATACCCTATAAATATAAATTCTAATTTACTTTTTATGTAATTCAAATAAAAAACAGAAAAATCTATTTTCGAAACTCTGCATATATCTGGAATATTGAATAATTATTTCATAACAAGTAAAATAAAAAATATGTTTAAATATTTTAAAATAGGAAAAATTTAAAAGATATTTCTTTAACTTATAAAATACACTCCTTTAATCGTAAAAATTAAATTGAGGAAAATTTTGAAAATAATAATTATCAACTTATTTAATTTTCCTTTGTTTTATCTTTTTTTTAATATTTTTGAACTCAACTCTTATTTAGGAACCCTTTAAGTAAATATTTAAACTTAAATTTATTTTTTAAAGCGTTTATTCATTTAGGTTTTTGTTTTCTTTAATTTTCATTTAGTTTACAGCTAACAGTAGGAAATGATTTCTAAACGTATTACATATATACTATATATATATATATATATATATATATATATATATATATATATATTCTCGTATTGTACTCTCTATACTCTAGAAATATATCTGTGTGTGTGTGTGTGTGTAGGTGTGTGTGAGTGTAGGTGTACATATGTGTGTTTGTATGGGATCTTCACTATTTCGAAATCAATTCGAATATTGCAGTGAAATGCTTTCTCTTTTTGCATAAAAACTAAAAACTTTAATGTATATTTTAACTATACAAAAAATACTGCATGAAACGTTTACAATAAAAATAAATCTAAGCAAACCTCGATTGTTGTCTGCAGATATAGATACATACATATATAGAATTCCTGTTTTTCTCTTGATTTTCTGTTGTTGTTGTAAGTTAATTTTCTTAATTAGTTTGTTGTTGAATTTGTTGTTGTTGTTAAGTATCTGCGCGCCACGTATTAAGTTAATGCTAGCCACGGCCGGTAGCAGAAGCTCCTCCTCGCCCAGTTCTTAAGATTCATGGAGCTGCTAATTACGACCGCGATGGCGGCCGTCCAACAACTGGAGGCTGCATTCGCATTGGGAGGAGAGCGGCCCGCGTCTAGTTGTTGGGCTCCTGCTTGTATTGTTATTGCCGATTGTTGACGCCCTCGGGATTGTGGAGACCACCGCCGGGTCCGCCGCCACCGCCGCCGCCCATGCTGTGCTCCATGTTCTTGACAATCACATAGTTTGTCATATGATTGATGGCCTCGTCCTGCAGCCGCTCCGGCCAACGTTTCATATACGATCTGATGAAGTCACTAAACGTATCCACCTTGTCGGGTGTGGTCTTATGCGTGTCGACAATGTTCTTCACAATGTCAACGAACTTGTCATAATCTTCGTGGGATTTTTTGATTTTATTGTAGTTGGGCACACCGCCGTTGGTGTTGCCGCCCGGACCACCGCCGCTGGCGGCCGCCGCATTCTGCATCTGCTGTTCCATATTGCTGTCCGCCAGACGTGCCGATGCCGCTGCCGCCACAGCAGCCACAGCGGCCGACGAGGCCATAAAGTTATCTACATTGCCGGCATTCGGCGGTGGCTGGGAGTGGTCCATAAAGTGGCGATGCATGCCGTACTCCGTTCTGTAAAATCTATTCAATTAGTATATGCCTAGTGTGGTTGGATGGAGTAATCCAAGCTGTGGACTTACTTGTAGAACCCCTCCGCGTTGTTGCTGTTGAATTCTTGCTGAGACATTGGATTTTTCCAAACTGGTGACTCGGATGTGGAAGGTAAGCTGCTCGCATTCGAGGAGCTTGTCATGCGTTTATCTCTGTAAATGATATCACACTTCATGAGTTTCAACTAGGTTTGTTTAAGGCGATACGGATACTCACTTGTAGCCGGTGTGTGCTGCCAAACTCTTGAACACATCATCCACTTGACTGTAGAACTTCCACGTGCTGATGATGCCCGTTGTCTCAAATGTCTTTTGCTCCTGTCTGTAACGCTGTGTTAGATTATTCACCTTGAAGTGTACTTCCAGCGCGGTAACGGGTACGCCAAGTCCCGTCAACTAAATAAGTATATGTTTTATATTAAAATAATGCTAAGGAATTTGGAAATTGTGTTGGGAACTCACTTGTTTGGCCATAGCCACATAAAGGTGTCCATTTCGTTTAATTGTGCGCAATTCATAGGCGCAAACTTTCCATAGTTTAATTAGCTCTAATACTCCACTATCCTCCCATTGTCGGCGCTTTTTGTTGAATTTTTCATACTACAAATGGAATATTTTCCAAAAAGTTAAATGGGGATACTTTCTTTTAGGATTCATGTAGCATACTTACAGGCATTTCACATGGGTCTCACTCGCGACAAACGGTTGCCCAACAAAATACGGCTGCCAATTGAAGCTGGACATGGAGAGCACGCTAATCAATACGGTAACATTATACTACCTCTACACCCGCACCTGTCAATTACAACAATATCAAATATATTTTTATGAAATATTTCGGGAAATTTGTACATTTTATATAGGATATGTGATCACGCACACAATTATTAAAACGGATGCTTCTATAAATTTCGTATTCCGTAATTAGAGATTCGCAAATTTGAAATTTCCGCTAATCTCATTTTGAATTTCGGTTAAATTCGTTTTTTTGGTCACATTCCCAATAATGAACATTTGAATTCACCGCTAAAATCCCCGACACACTCTCTTCATCTCTCTTACTCTCTTTGACATATGTTTACAATACACTCCAAAGTGTAATAAAAATGAAAAATAATCTTGCAAGCATAATTAGTATATGTAGAATAATATTACAAATTTAATTGATACCCACATTTACTTTTAAATCAGATTAATTTTCATCTAATTCCAATTTTCCGCTTTGCAAAAAAAAAACAATAAACAAACGCAGTTGCGGTTTCGATTTACGCACACGTAAACATCGGCTCATAAGTCATAATGAGCAATTGTAAATACATATCTAATTATCATTAGGCTGAAAATACACCGGCATATGCATACACACACACACACACACACACACACATACGCTGAGGCAGAGTAAATGCAGGTAAACAAAAGTTAAAGGAAAGGTGTAAATTTTGCACGCACCGATAGAACGAACGAAAATTGAAGCTAACGCGACGGCGACTAAAGTTGTACTGAAGCGGTATTTCAAGTATACAAAAGCTGCGGCTGGGCCAGAGCAAATGAAGATGCTACTACAAGAGTAGCAGCAGCAACGACAACAACAACAACAGTACTGACGACAGCAGCAACGACGATGACGACGTTGACGTCGATGTCGACGACTGGCGAACCGCCGACGCTGTCGCCGCAACTTTGGCACTTGCTGCCCGTCAATTTGATGGGGCCCAACAGTAGCGACAACAACAGTAACTGTTTTTGTGGCGGGGAGGGTATGAAGATGCTTACTTTCTTGTATACACACACAAGCACACACACACACATGTACGCACGCAAAAGTACACTTGTAGTTTTTTTCCTTTTGTACAAAATGAAGATACAGAGATAGAAGAAATGTATATGCACATAGATACATACATACATACGTTTATACACACTCACTCACACACACACACACGCACACATTTAACGCAGGTACATACTTTTCCTATAGAATGCGATTACAGCAATTGCAAGCACACACATAAACCAGATGAGAATGAGAGAGAAGCATAAGCAGCTGCTGCTGGCGCTCACAGTCACAAACACATTGGCGGCAACACAACAAAAGTAAACACAAAACTTAATAATAAGTTAAATAATTTAATTTTAATTATCTTTAAGAACACACACACGAAAAACGTAGTTAGCAGCTCAGCTCGTGAAATTTACCAACACTACCGATGGCAAAACGTACACGGCCATAATGACGTTGTCCAAGCGAGATAGCAATATCGCGAGCAACATGGTGTGACCAGCACCACTAGTGTGTTCAATGTTAAGCAGCGTTGCCAGATAGCGATAAAGTGTAGCTGAAATTTAAAAAGTGTGTATATTGCTATAGCAGACAACAAAAATAAAAATTTGGTACATATGTAGTTTACTTAGACTTAGATAATTTGTGTTGGGTTATCTAAGATTTGCCAGAGATACGCCCACTTTGGATTTTAAATGAGTAATGATGGGCGAGCTTCAGCTTGATTTCAGGCATGAGCATGACCATGTAATTTATCTTAAGCGCGCCATTCAGTGGCAGCAGCAACAGCAGCAGCAGCAGCAGCAGCAGTAACAACAACAGCTCGTTAAGGCGAGCAGAGGCAAACGCATTATCATCATCATCAACTGGGGTAGTCCCCCTCTGCTCTGACAACGACTCCTCAATGATGCGCAACTGCTTTTGTTGCTGTTCACACACACACACACACATACACAATCACACATACATTGCCTTACGGTCATCATCATTAGGTTGAAATAACGCAAAGAGGCCCCCTCACACACACACACATAGAAACAGGGGCACACACGCAAATACAACTAAATGCGAACGTCATTAGCGTCGACTAAATAACAAAAAATGATAATGTTGCTGTTTCGTTAGTCGGTAGTATTCGTAGTCGTCGTCATCAGCGTTGGTAATCATCATTATATTCAACATGGAATAGAAACTTAGTGACGGAACACGCCTCTCCTTGCACTCCATCACCATCCCCCAAACCAGGAAAGGTCACATTTCGATGTTGATTGTACGAGTATATTACATAGATAATGTTATGGTAGATGGTATTTGGTTGTTAGTCGGAGTCAGAGATGAGATTGAAGGGCGATCCCGGAATGTGTTGTTCACCCCACTTGGCCACAAGTACATAGTTGCCAGGATCTTGCACCTGGTACATAACACGGAATACATTGCGACCCAAATGCCTGATGGATACCTCCTCGCCTGGCCCTTGAGGTCCGAGTATGCCCACGAAGAGCATGTTGCTGCCGGCATTGCTGGCATCCACTGTGAACTCGTTCCGCTCGAGCAGATTAATGTAGGTCAGACCCAAACCACGACTTTGCACCTTACTGGCATCTGATTGGAATACGGGTACTGCAAGGAATCAGCTCAGTATCAACAAAGGTTCCTAATCCGTCGTAGATAATTACCTGCCGGATGAGGTGAATCAATTTCTGTGGCTGGATCTGCTGCTGCTCCCGCTATGGTCACAATAATGTACGGGGATTTGGGCAATGGCACGGAATTGCATTTGATGTGGACCTTATAGAGTCCTGGCTGTGTCAGATGACATTGCACTTGAAATCGTTCAGGGTCCAATTGCTCTAAGTGGAGAGCGGGACTATGCTGTCCACTGGGGTTCTCCAGCCGCACATCAAAGTTACCCTTCACTCCGTTCCGTTTGATGATGAACCCCACGCTGGTATTGATCCGTACAGCGCCGCTTGGCAGATGCAGCAACTGCACCTTGCCCACATCGGTCAACTCGGGCGCAACATAGACCTGTGGCGGCTCCGTGGGATACGCATCTGCCAACCATATTGTTTATGCTTTATAAATAGATTTTCGAAAATTCCATTTCCAATTGTGTTCGGCACTTCCGCATCCAACAGATGCAACTGCAAGTGCAACTCACCCGCATCGGGCGTACGCTGATAGCGTCCAAAAATACAAACACTCTCCGGACTGTTGCCATCGGTGGCATCTACTCTGGGTTGGCCGAGAGTTGATGCCGCGACCGTATTCAATCGCATCTCTTGCGACACTTTAAACATGCCGCAAATACTCCAAATATTTCCACAAACAAATCACTTAAATGATCTTTCAAATATTTTATAACCAATTTACTTTTAAATTAGTTCCTGACGTGACGACGTCTATGCCAATGACTGTTCCATGGCTGCTCCTCAACCAGACTGAGGAAACGGTTCTATTCGGTTCTCAGTGTGTTGAAAATTCTCTTAAAATTCTCAATAAATTGAGAATAGTTCTTGAAATGTGTGTATGTATGTGTACCTAGATAAGGCAACCCCAAGATGCAAATGTTTATGATCTTCGATGGGCATGATGCCAAACACAAGGCTATGGAAATCTCTCAAAGATATATATGTACATCGGATACATAGCCACGCATAAATATTAATAGAGCAACGTTTTCAAAATTCAATATATGGGCGTCTGTGCATTATTTATTAGCAGACACTGTGGGCCTAATGGATTACTAAAAGTTCAACAATATAACACTTAAGACTGAAAGATGGCAACTAAATTTCGTCTAAAATTTATTGGCAGGCACTGTAAGCGCCATGGATTGTCTGTCTAATATTACTATGAGGATTATACATGTTTTATTTATTCATTTAAGATTTTTGAAATTCTAAAAAAAATCGTAAACAGCGGATTATTTTGATAAATGGTGATACGATTTTTTAAACTCAAGTTAATATTAATGTAAAACAATTGAAGTAAAATTTCTTAATTTGGGATTTTGGTGCATTTTTTGACATATTTCGGCAAATACTTATTAGAAATACCTCAAATAAGAAAAATGCTAGTTTTGAGTCGGAAAATCGATCAGGGTAAAAAAATGGAATCGAAATTTTTTCGATTTTTGGTAATTTTTTGCAAGTATGCAAATATCATCAAAAGTGTGAAAAATTTAAAACAATCAATTTAAAAAACTTTTGATGCAGATTAAACAACTATAATTTGGAAAAGATATGTTTGTGGGGAGATTGGAGGTTTATCCATGAAAATACAGCATTATAGAATCTCAACGAAATCATGGATGAACTTTTTTATTTCCGTTAAATCAAAATTTGCAATGATTTTGAGTACAACATTTAAAGCGAGATCAACACCCATATGTACATATATGTATTAAACATTAAAATGTGTACTTGTAATTGTTCAGGTGGAGCCCTTGATATCGAATCCCTTTTGTAGGTAGTCATACATGGTTGGGAAAACAGTTATATCCGTCTTGCTCAAGTGTCCCTGCTCATACAGTAAAGCATAGACCTATTTGGAAATGAGAAATATTAGAAATATTGATGACAAAATTTTGAATGGATTAATTCTACATTTTCGGTGATTCTAAGATTCCTGATAGCTTCGCAGCGGGAGGTCATCCAGGTGCGTCGCAGACGCTCTTCGGCCTCTGATATGAATCCGGCTGTCCAGTTTTCCTTCAATCGATACAGATTTTGGCGCTGCCTTTCCCGGACAATTCGAGGCTGTATTAAACGTTTCCGTTTAGTATTTGCCAGAAGCAGTTGCTCCTGTTTGGCCCGCTTTTCCTCGATCTGCAATCGCATTTTCCGGGCCAAATCTTCGCGTTTCTTGCTCGCCGCCGTCTCCTGGAAAATGGATACCAGATTCGATTGGCTGTTGAATTGGCCATAGTAACTGACACGGCTGGCATCCTGGGGCGGCATTATCCTGCGGAAGTTGCCCAGGTGGCCCTCCTCCCAGGCAACCTGTTGAGCCAGGTTATCACTAGCCGCAGATTCAGCTACCGAATTTGGTTTACTGTTGGTCAAGGTTCCTTTCAAGGTTCCAGCAACAGAACGAGGACGCTGCAAACTGAAAGGATTGGGATTGTGAGTTTGTTTTTGAGTCCGATTCCAGGCACCTACGTGTCCCCCTTTGACTTGAGCAGACGCTGCTTGACCCGCTTGCGATCCTCACGCATAATTTGCCTCTTGTCCGCGAGGACTGTGCTGACCAGAGTTAGGGTGTCCCTAATGAGAGGACGCTTGACCTCACGGTCGACCTGTTCATTGATGTGGAAACTGGGCGAATGATTCACCTCGAGTATGTATGGCTTGAGCTTCCAGTCGACCAGTATATCAAAGCCCAGGATCTCGAAGCAGGCCTGTATGGTATCATGACCCGGAAAGCAGGCATGATAGTTATGCTTAAGCACTGGCCACGCGCTAATTATCGTCTTAATGATGACATCATCAACATTCGCCCAGAACTCGGTAACATCATAGTTGTGCCTGGTCATCCAGGTGTTAATTGCACTCAGCTTCCGCTTGCTACCGCAGTCATCATTGTCACAGAGATCGTATTGGGAGTTGCGCTTGTTGACCGAATAGTTGGTCAGGTGCATGTACAGATCTTGGGCATTTCCAGGTGTCGGCTCCACATACTTATTCGTGGCAAATCTTGCCAAACCCTCATTGTACACATACACACGCAACGGATCCACCGAGGTGATCAATGTATAAACTCGAAGGTCAAATTTATAGCCATCGATCAACAGAGGCTACAAGAGGGATACTCTATAATTGAACTCTAGAAGTGGAAAATTTGGATACCTACTCGATGCACATATGTCTGGCAAATGAGACGCTCATGTGGCCCTATTGTCTTCAGATCATTGGTCAGCCAAATCCCCTTGCCTTGTGCACCTGAGTCTGGTTTCAAGATGAAAGTTCGCTTGTGATTCAGGGCATAGTTCATGGCATCCCCATAACTAAGAACATAGGTTAATGTCCAAATTGTATAGATTCAAGAACTATCCACTTACTCGGCTGGCAACATCCAGGTTTTGGGAAAGATTTTGTAATCGTGGGGATAAAGCTTGAGCATGCGATTCAGATTCCTGGAGAGCAAATCCTTGCGGCAAATTTCAATCATGCCCGGAAAATGATTAATCTGTTGGAAACGCTTCATGGTCTTGAACAACTCGACACCGGGAAACGAATCGGACCAAAGTATGTTCCACAATTTGGAATCCTTGACCAGTTTATACCCAAGCAGTTTGGATACGCGACCAATCATCGCATAACGTGAATTTGCTACACATATTGAGCTCTTCGCTTCCCTGCAGAGGATTTATATACATTTATATAGCAATGGGAGTGTCATCTAAAGTTAGTAAATGTTTTACCAAAATAGAGGAGCTACTGTTTCACGAGATGCGGTTTTGTCCAACCGCCCCGCACATCCCACGCGATAGCGCTGTTTGTTCAGCTCAATGATGCCCTCCACCTCATCGGCTTTATCGGACCGCGGCGCCCTTAGCGACCGAAACCCCCTGGCCTGCGGTTCGGAAACCTCGTTCGATTTTTTGTTAATAACCCCAGATTTTGCCGTATCATCTGATAAGGTTTGTTTTTTCCTCAGTGTTCGAAATGTCTGTCTAGTATTTTGAGATTGCGGAAATTCCAATCCCATGGAAGTTGGGAGATCATGTTGCTCACGATCTTTGCGTATTTTCTCTTTAGAAAACAGTCGAAGTTCTTGAATTCGTTTGTAAAACTTGGAATTTTTTAAATTCATGGCTTAAAAATCAAAAAAATTAGATCGAAGTTGAGTCCACTGTTTTATTTAAATAAATTTAGCTATAAATTTGTTAGTTAATATTCGGTGTTAGATCAGGACTGTCACTAGATTAAAAATCAATTGTCGAGTTCGAAAATGAAATTAGATTAGCGGAATTACTTTGAGTATTTCTCGAATATTGTCTACCTTTAATCTTAGCTTAGTCTGAAATATTTTAAAAATTGTCACAATATGGAATGCATTTCATTATTCAGGGATCAGTGCTGAACGCTTTGAATTTGTCAACGATTTCTGCCATGGAGGGTCGACTCTTCGAATCGATGGAGACAGAGATTAGTCCGACATCTAAAGCTTTCAAGCAATTGTCCAACTCGACGCCCATTGGGGTTACCAATTGGTTGTCAAAGATATTCAATCGATTCGCATTAGATCTGGAGCAGTCTCGCTTCATGTTGTCCAGCAGAGTCGACTGCTCAGCCTGCTGGGTACACTCCGCCATGAGGTTGCCGGTGAACATCTCCAGCAATACGACCCCAAAGCTGTAGATGTCCACACTTGTGCTGAGGTGGTAGGAACTCAAAAATTCTGGCGGTAAATAAATCCTTGTGCCAAAAACTTTCCTCACCACCACCACCGCTCCAATGGACTTGGGACCCTCTCGTGCCAAGCCGAAGTCACCGATTTTCGGAGACATGTGTTGATCCAACAGTATATTAGCTGGCTTGATGTCACCATGGATAAGGGGCTTGTCCCGTGCCGAATGCAAAAATCCGATCCCACTGAAAGTATCATATCTTACAAATTTTATAACTTTTTCAATTTATATTATTTTCACCTTGCCGTGCCCAAGGCAATATTGAGCCTTTGCTGCCAGGTGAGTGGTGGTTTCTTAGACTTATGCGGTCTCAGCCGATAATCGAGGGATCCTCCCTTCATCAGTTGATAAACAAGGCAAGGTTTCTCCCCATTGATGCTGTAGCCATAGAGTGCCAGTATATAGTCATGTCGTATGGAATTCAAGTATTTCAACTCATTGTAGCTCTGCTGCAGGTTAATCTTGTCCCTATTCTCGTGATTCCTCACATAGTCCATGACTTTAATGGCAACGTCAATCTGCTTCCATTCGCCTTTGTAAACTTCTCCAAAGCCACCACGGCCCAGTTTGTTCTCAGGTCTCCAATGATCGGTAGCCAAGTCCAATTCTTTATAATCAATCTGAAGCAACGAATGCGCTTCCCGCTGAACAACACTTAGTCCAATTTCACTGGGGGATTCCAAGCTGTTGCTGTAGTTTACCGGGGCGGGGGTTAACCGATGTTGATTGTTGTCCGAATTTGTGTTGGGGGTCGCTCTCCTTTCACTGGCAACATCCACTGGGGGTATGTATTTGTGGTATGCACTGTCCACTTGATTTTGCATAATCCTCATGGCCTGAAACAGTTTATTTCTGCAATTTCATTGAGTTACCCATAATTCCGACTTAAACTAAACTGTGACTCACTTGTGGAGCAGCGCAAATAGATTGTATGCCGTGTGGTTGTATTGGCCACCCCAGAGGTTGAGGAATTCATTAGATGGGGAATTTCCCTGCATACATTGCTTTTTAATGTAATCCACATCTCGGGCATAAAGTTGCACAGACTCTGCCAGCTGAGGCCACGCATCTATGGAATCCAAATAGGCGCATAGAGGCTGGCGCACTGTCTCTGGCATCTTCATGATTAATATGGAGTTATCTTCAGGTCTCCGGGGCCTCGAGGCTGCTATACCTCCAGCAGCTACGCTCATTTTTACACAAGTAATGAATAATAATATCACAATAAGTTGATATTATATTAAGAGTGTTGCCACCGTGTTTGCTGATAACAATTCAAATCAGCTACTGATCGATAGTTTATATCGATAGCCAGCAATTCTTCTTATCGATTAAATACGTTCTCACCGTATCGTGATCTTTTTATTCAATATTTTAAACATATGATATTGTGCATACATATTATTTCAATAGAATCCTTCATCCGTGTCATCCGTGGGCTTCTGATCGAAATCTGCACATTTGGCTGCTTCGCCACCTCGTACTTTTACGTTGTAGCAAACATTCTCCGCTTTTAGCATACTTTGACGCATTGTTGTAATCTTCCGCCACAATTCCCGAGCCCTTTGACAGTTCAAGCTGATATACCTACGAATTTAATTCGATTAATTTCAGATTATAGAATTGTATGAAGAATATACCCACCCAGTGTAAAACTGCTGCAGGGCTTTACAAGTTTCCATACATGTGTCCGTATCTCCACTGCCCAAAGAGTTGATACAGCGACGCATCAATTCTCCAGTCAAATCCGAAACGCCAAGTATATACTCTGTTGGATCCACGAAAAACTGAAACTTCTGAGGTTCTTTACGTTCGCCAGATGCTTCTTCTCCTTCAGATTTTTCAGCTTCATCCACATACTGCATCACCGCTTGCAGATCGGACCAATTAGACATGGATTTACGTTGACCGTCACTATCCTCATTGCGTAGATATTCCATATAGGTGTAGGCCTCAATGAACTCTTGAAGTCCTGGCGAATAGGCACCTCTAAATTGATACACATCCTGGTCACGTAGCTCCAAAGCAATGGCACGGAAGTTGACCTCAATGAGCTTGGTTAACCGCTGCTGGGCTTCCTCTAATACTTTCGATTTGTTGTCCTTGCGCGGATCAATGGAATGCAAGAAAAATATGATGCGTTTCGATTCAATGGTAATATCCCGGCTCAATTTCACAATGCGCTCATGACGGTCATGTTTGCCATCCAATTCGTCGGCATATCCGCGAAATGCTTGAACAATCGGGTTCTGCTCATCAAGCTGTACCTGCTGCTTGCGAGGTGCATTATTGCGGTATCGTGGTGTTTTCGGCATTATCTACAAAATTTTTGTTTACTGAAAAAAAATGCCGGCAAAACAAAACTCTCAAGGCGATAAGTGTTAATTGGCTGACGTTGCCACCTGGTTTCAAATATCTGCATCAGTTGTTCACGTTTATCGAACATCAAAATTATCGATATACATGAGTCTGCTTAGAATTTGTAATTGGTCGTGGCAATATTTTGTAAACATAAAATTGCCCCGTTAGATACGTGTAACATAATGCATGATCCAGCCCGAAAGTCATCCGTATCTGCCGGCTCAACGAGCACTGCTGAAAAGCTCTGTTTCGACAAGAATGAGTTCATGAAGGTAATTTTAAGGCGACCATAAAACGATTATGAGTAATCGCCAAAATTGGTTCGTTTAGGAAAACTTCTCTGTGGATGAGTTTCTGCATAAGAATCGCAATGCTCCCAGTCTGGAGCTGTTGCGAGACAATCTGGGCCTCTACCTGAAAGGTCTGCGTGCCGCAATGATTGATCTCATCAATGAGGACTACGCGGATTTTGTGAACTTAAGTGCCAATTTGGTGGGTCTTGATCAGTCCATTGATACCATTCAACGGCCGCTGGAACAGTTCCGCAGTGAGATCGAAGGAATACACACCTTAATCGAAGACAATGTATTGGAGTTACGTGGCCAGTTGGAGGAGAAGCGGCAGTTGCGCAAATTCCATCGTAGCTTGGAGAGCCTTAAGAAGGTCTATGAAATCTCCAAGAAACTGGATGAGTTAATCTCTAACAAGCTGAGCGGGGAGTTGACACCACAGGCTGTTGATTTGGAACGCGCCGCTTTGGACTTGATTCAGCTGCAGTTTCACGAGATGCATTGCGCCTCTCATCTTGGTCAGAAACAGAAGGATCGGATATTGCAATTGGAGGAGAAAGTGCATCAGGAATTGCGACGATTCTTCAATCATTCACTGCAAGAGGCACGTAATTCCGCCCCCGAGCACCTGGAACGCTGCTTGCGTATCTACATTACCTTGAATGCGTGCGGTCAAGCGGAACGTGCCTTTCGGGAGGATTTTGTGGCTCCCTATATGCAGAGCGTCATCGGCGAGCAGCAGCTCCAGAATTCCCCTCAAGGGTTGGCTGGCATCTATAGCAAGATCCTGAATTTTATATCGCTGCACATGACGGATCTACTGAGGCTCACCCAGTACTCGGATAAGTTCAAGGGATTCAACTTTGTGGTGAACAGCTATTGGGCTGATGTAGAGTCTCGACTGGAGTTGCACATGAATTCCATATTCGCACCTGGCAACTCGGAAGTCTTCTATGTCAAATATAAATGCACCCGAGATTTTCTGGCCAAGATTGAGGAGCTGTTAACGAGCAGTGGAGAGGAAGCCGTCGCCATCTTCCGCCAGCACAAGCAGTCCAAGAGTTTCGAGGCACGCTGGAATCTGCCAGTCTACTTCCAGATATGTTTCCAGGAAATTGCTGGACACTTTGAGGCCCAGCTGGAGCCATTGCTCAAAGATGACTTGATGACGACTGCCAGTGCAGCTCCGGAGACGAAAGAGTTTCAATTGTCACCCTTCAATGCGGCCAAGCAGGCTCTGACTCGCTGCTGGTCTGATGGCATCTACTTGGCTGAGGTCTTTCCCAAGTTCTACAAGCTGAATGTCCAGATCATACTGCGTTTATCGCGCTGGATCCAAGATGTCCTCAAGGCATCCCAGTCAAGCTGCAGCTTCAACAAATCCTATACCAGAAACCAACTGCTGATTGCTCTGCATGCGGACACCCGGAAACTGGAGGCCTACTTGCCGGAACTCCAAAAGATCATTGTGGAGGCGGCACCCAAGACACAGAATGTGGCACTGTTCAACAATGTGCTGAGCAAGTCCATCGCCGACTTAGCGGACACATTGGGCACTCACTTGACTGGCATACAGACGACACTCAAGCAGCTGCTGATCGCTGAATGTGGCACAGACAACGTGCGTCAGGTCAATGACTTGCCCCGTCTGTATCGTAAAACGAATCGCGAGGTGCCGACGCGCTGCTCCAGTTACGTTGACCAAATGTTGCGACCCCTGAAAGCATTTGTGGCCCAACACGAGTCCCAACTGGGCGCCCTGGTGGTGGAACAGATACTCACCGAGGTCTGCAGCAACATCACAAAAGCGTGAGTTGCACATTGCTCCATTCCAAAAATAAATACGCTTAATTAACCTTTCACGTTTCGAATCTCGTTTAGGTACTTTGATGTGGTAAGTGATGTTCTGACATCAGTGCAGAAGACCGAAGAATCTTTGCGACGGCTACGTAATCTTAAGAGTGGATCTGCTCCAGCAACCAGCAGCAGTTCAACTGCTGTGTCGGATGATGACAAGATTCGGCTGCAGTTGCGTGTGGATGTCGCTGCGTGGACATTGGAGTTGACCAAGTTGAACTTTAAACCGGCACAGATTGATAAATTGCAGGATCTGTCAAAGATCGTGGAGGAGAGTATTAAAAGCAAGGAGGGAACTGCTTAAAGTTTTAATTGCTTATTCCAATTTATTATTGTTAACCAAATTCAACTATTTCTTTAGGCACAATTAGTTTCGTAAATAATGTATATAATATATATTCATATATTATAGATAAATGCATCAAATTTCACGTTTCGATATATGTATACGTATCCTACGATTCTTCCAGGGATTAGTCGCTGCTGTTCGAAAAAGAGATAGAAGAGATTACAAACGTTTAGCAACCTGTTGGCCAAAAAAGCTGCGTAACTCGAAAACAAGATTAGTTTTTTTTTTTTGGAAATTTTTCTCAAGCAAAATGCATGCTCAACCAGATCGAGAATGTTGCAAGTGTCTGTGTCTAGGACATGTTTGTATGTGTGCGTGTGCGTGTTCGTGCGGAATGTAGCCAGGAGGATATCAGAAAACAGGAGCAGGAGTAACTTATTGGTGCGGCGGCTAAGACTACAAAGCAACCCAGCTTGCATTAGCTACATTACAATTTGAGTTCCTCGGTGTCGGGCAACTTGCTGAAGAACCACTCCAGACGCTGTTCGGTCACTTCGGCGAGGGTTGGTGGCTGCCACTGGGGGTTCTGGTCCTTGTCGATGAGCAGGGCGCGAACACCCTCCTTGAAGTCACTGGTCGGCTCCAGATGACGCACAGCCAGACGATACTCCATGATCAGGCACTGGGCCAGAGACAACTGCGAACCCAGCTCCAGCTGGCGATAGGTGATCTTCAGGGAGGTGGGCGACACCTTGCAAAGGATCTAGAGTTAACAAGCAGATGTGCAAATAGATTAGATAAGGCCATCAACGTTCTCGAGGCGCTAATTTATGATCTTGTTTTGTTCGCAAAGTGTTCCACAAACAAGACCAGGTGCTAATTAAACTCAATCTCATTCTCCGTCTATTCCAATATTAATGTGCTTTTAGCGCGTGGCATATGATTGACCCAGGCAATTAGCGGGTTGAAGCTTATCTATAGATACAACTATTTGGAAGTGGGTACTGACCTCCAGAGTTTTCTTTGCCCAGTCGCTGCCATCACGCTGTAAATTCTCGATGATGCCTTCGACGGAGCTGGCATCGAAGGTCTTGTTGATCTGCTCCAGCACGGGCTGCAGTGAGAAGGGCTTCTCTGGCTTGGTGTGGAACTTTTGCAGCAATTCGGGCACATCATCGGCATCTGGACAGTTGAGCAAAGCCGTCTCCAGATCGGGAATTTTCGAGCTGTCACAATAGTGGGTGGAAATGCCCGCGTGGAAGACATCTCCGCCACGTAGACGATGACCTGTCAGACCCAAATAGAGGCCCAACTTGCCCTGTAGGCGGGGCAAAAAGTATGAGCCGCCCACATCGGGAAACAGTCCGATGGCCGTCTCTGGCATGGCAAAGAGGGTGCGATCGGTGGCGACGCGATACTTGCCATGGACACTGAGGCCGACGCCACCGCCCATGGTGATGCCATCGATGATGGCAATATAGGGAATCTTATAGTTGCCAATGAGAGCGTTTGTTGTGTACTCCTCGCGGAAGAAACTCTTCGACTCGTCCGTTGGACCAGCATCCACAAGTGCACGAACATCTCCGCCAGCACAGAAGGCTTTGTCTCCTGTGCCCTTGATGATCATTATGGACTTGGACTTTTCACATTTCTTGAGGTGCTTGTAAATCTTTCGCACCATCTCCAGATTGATTGCATTCAGTGCCTTTGGCCTGTTGATGATGATCATGCCCTTGTTGGATGACTCCGTGGCCAGCACAGAGGACGAGGAAAGGCGCGTGGAATTTGCCATTAGGAATTTTGTTGTTATGTCTGTTGCTTTGACACCGGCGCCGCAGAACAGCGGCAGTTGGCTGGAGGTATGATGGCCGATTGTGTAAACGAACCTTTGAATTGGATTTTGCTGTCAAGGGTTTAGTTTCGAGTTGATAATTGACGTTTTAATTATGCGTGTAAATTTGAATTCAATTACCATTTTGCTATTCTTTTTTGGACTTCAGAGGGAGTTGCGCAATAACAAACAATCGGAATATGCACAGTGTTGCCACACGTCGCAAATAGAACGATTAGCACGATGGGGATAACTGGGCGCAGTCTATGCTAATTTTCACAATCTTTAACGTTTCTCCCGCATTAACGTAACTGCTATCTGTCTCTATTTATACCAGTTGCAGCGTAATGGAATGCAAGTATTGTCCAATCAGATTAGAGTTGCATTTAAAACGACTGGTCTGGCAACGCTGTTTTCGCACAGAACAATGCAACTCCGCGAAATACGTTCATGCAGTAAACTATATTGTGATCAAGTACAAATCATTAAATAATGTTGTCCCAAAACAAGCTTGTTACTTGACTTAAATTATTTTATGAGCTATAGCGATTGCTAGTATAATTGTTTTTTCTTGAGGAAATAGATAATATCTTGGAATTTTCTTGAATTATCGATTATCACGATATCCGCCGAACATCGTAATTAGTTGTGTGCGTATACTGCAAATGTTGTACGCATAAACGCTCACATACGAATACAAACACGCAGAAAACTAAAGCTTAACTTTATCATTCTCATATTTAAACAAATAAACGGTGAGTAAATAGAGGTAATCAGCAGCACACGGCAGTACAATGCTATGATTCAGTGGTTTCTTAACGATCAAGAGGCCCACACTGACGAATTGTCTGTGCCATGCCCTTATTCATAAAATTATCCAAGAAATTACGTACAAAGCGACGTCGCTCATCTGTTGTTTCCTCTGCTTCCGTTTCGAAAACCAAACAGATGAACTATGATGGACTCCTCTCACAGTTGACCGACGACAAGCTGGTATTGTTCGACACCAGTGGCCAAACGGTATCCACTTTGGTCGACGGCGATGTTCAGGATGGTGCCATTGAGGAGGAGCAGGCGGCACCCATACAAACTATACCACACACAGCGGTAGCTGCTGCGTCAGCACCACCAACAACAACGTCAGCAGCAGCAGCACCAGCACCAGCGCCAACAGCACCTGTGACAATTGCAAGTCAATACCCAAAATTGGAGAATGCTGCGACAGCGACACCTCAGCGCAAAATATCGACGTCATCACGTTTCATGAATGCCTTTAGTCAGCTATATAGTGGTAGCAACAGCAACAGCAACAACAACAGTGGCAGCCACAGTACCTGCAGTCACGTGGATCACCACCATAATGATGACCCAGAGCTGACTGCCAGTCGTACACCCACCAAAGGCATGGAGTCCAAGCTGGTGGCCATGTGGCACAATGTCAAGTATGGTTGGAGTGGAAAAATGCGACAGACAAGCTTCTCCAAGGAGCAACCCGTCTGGTTGCTGGGGCGTTGCTATCATCGTCGGTTTACGCCACCAGTTAGCATGGAGAATTCCATAACTGAGCTGCCCAGTGGTGAGGAGATTACCTTGGACAATGCTACATCGGCATATGATAGCATACAGTCGTCAACCACATCCACTTCTACGCCCATGTATCCTGCATTAAATCCCCAGCAGATTGATGAGATTGTTGTGCCCCAGGAGCTGGGCATGGATGCGGCAGAGAATCAAATGGCCGAAAGTCCTTGGGAGGAGGGCATTGAGGGATTTCGTCGCGACTTTTATAGCCGCATCTGGATGACCTATCGCCGTGAGTTCCCCATCATGAATGGATCCAATTACACCTCTGATTGTGGCTGGGGCTGCATGCTGCGAAGTGGACAAATGCTGTTGGCTCAAGGACTCATCTGTCACTTTCTTGGCCGCAGTAAGTAAAGAAGGTCTGAGAGCTTAATATGATATTAATCTTTGGACTTGATATCATCCAGGTTGGCGCTACGATGCCGACTCGCAGTTGCACTCCACTTTTGAGGATAACATGCATAAGAAGATCATCAAGTGGTTTGGCGATAGTTCATCCAAGAGCAGCCCCTTCTCGATACACGCGCTGGTGCGCCTAGGAGAGCAGTTGGGCAAGAAACCAGGCGATTGGTATGGCCCAGCCTCAGTTTCCTATCTGCTGAAGTGAGTTCGTCATAATCTATACATGTAACCTCATCTAATCCATTGTTTCTATAGACACGCCTTAGAGCATGCCGCCCATGAAAATGCCGACTTTGACAATATAAGCGTTTACGTTGCGAAGGATTGCACCAGTGAGTTTGTCCCAGCTCCCTCCACCATGTCCAACAAACAGAACTTGTATTCTTCCATTTATAGTTTATCTGCAGGACATTGAGGAGCAGTGCAGCATACCGGAGCCCGCCCCAAAACCGCATGTGCCTTGGCAGCAAGCAAAGAAGTGTAAAAACTCCTCGACCAAGTCCGAGCAAATGCAATCCCAACCACAGCCACAACAACAACAGCACTGGAAGTCATTAATCGTACTCATACCCTTGCGGCTGGGCACGGATAAACTCAATCCTGTCTATGCCCATTGCCTGAAGTTGCTGCTCAGCACGGAGCACTGCCTGGGCATCATCGGAGGCAAGCCGAAGCATTCGCTGTACTTTGTGGGATTCCAGGAGGACAAACTCATACACTTGGATCCCCACTACTGCCAGGAGATGGTGGATGTCAACCAGGAGACCTTCTCACTGCACTCATTTCACTGCAAATCGCCGCGTAAACTCAAGTCCAGCAAAATGGATCCCAGCTGCTGCATAGGTTTCTATTGTGCCACCAAGGCGGACTTTGATAACTTCATGGAGGGCGTGCAATTGGTAAGTGAAGAGGAATCTTTAAGAAAATGAAGTAATTCTATATCTCTGACTAATTTTTAGTATTTGCATCCCATGCGCTGTGCGTCTGGTGCCACCATGGACAAGACGAATGTGCCGCCAAATCAACAACAGCACCAGCATCCTTCTCAGCAACCGCATCCTTCACAGCAACCGCATCCTACACAACAGCAACAGCCACCGCAAAGCGACTGCATTGAAATGAACTATCCGCTGTTCACATTCTCTCGTGGCCGTTGCATGGATCATGCACGGGATGAGATGAGTGATTCGCTGTACAAGCCGCTGATCAAGCAGGTGGCCGCATTAACCCAGGAGCTGGATGCACAGACCATGCCACACATGGCTGTCAATCACTACGGGGAGCATGATCCCGATGACAGCGAAAGCGAGGAGTTTGTGCTGCTCTAAGCCAACAATCTCACAACAATCATTCACTAGCCATAAGCCAAGATTGCCCCCATTGCCCAACATCATCATCAGCATTATCATCATCGATTCATGCCGCCAACTGTGTTAAAAATGCTATTTTGTTCATTATACTATTATTTTGTAAACTATGATAAGTTGTATCGCCGTTGCTCGCTTGCTAGCTCGCCCAAAACGTATCCGACGTGCATCTCACCATCAAAGACTTTTGTTATTATACATTTACAAACATTATTCAGATACATATGTATGTATATTGCGGTAGTTGCCTATGATTAACATTTGTGATTAATTTTTACAAACAAATTGGAAATATTGTTTCGAAACTAATTTTGTCATTTCCCGCAGTGCGTCGTCTGATTATGTGTTTCTTTATATTCCTATATTATATACACACATACATGTATATAAATATATATATATATATATAGTTTATGTATTTTTCGGTATTATTAATTTATGATTTGAATACTGCAAATGGAATTGATTCGATTTTTGTGTTAAATAAGCGCAGTTTTCAAAAGTATTTTTATGTAGTCCTTATATAGAATTAGATATAGTTTTAGTTCATTTATATTTATATTCTCTCATGTAGCTGTTCGATCATTATTTAGTTCTAATTTTAAATGTACATACCCTTGCATAAATAAATAAATAATTATAAAAAAATATACTATATTATAAAACTTGTCATAATTGGTATTCAATTGAAATATATGCTCTCAAAATATTTGAATAGCCCTAGGAGAGATTGGTGGACACTGGTGGGATAGCAACACAACCAAGTGTGAAGAAAATCCAAGATATTGCTTATGGAATGTTTTCTCTATATAAATATACCTATATATAATGACCAGATATCTTAGACTATGCAGTTCCCACTACTGTAGGTTATTGCTTCTCCTTAATCACTTCTCGTCCCAGGCGCTTCAATAGCTTGCCCAGATTGTCCCTTGCTGTCGTTGCTTTGGATCCGTTAATGCCAATAGCTGTCTTGTAGGAGTCTATAGCCTCTTGTACTTTGTCCCAGCGATGGTAGAGTACTCCCAAGTTCGTATGATATAGCATATTGTGAGGATCAAGCGCAATGACCCGTTTGTAGAGGGTTTCGGCCTCCACGTAGTGCTTCAGCTTGCCCAGCACATTGGCCCGGATGAACATGATGCTGGCTTCATTGGGCAAGTGAAGCAATCCTTGCTCGGAAAGACGTAGTGCATCCTCTTGCATGCCGCGATTATCGAGCATGGTTAGTATATTTGCCCACGCCTTGGGTTGCCTCGGATTCAAGGCGACCGCATGTTGCCAATGCTGCAGGGCTTCCACATATTGCTGCCGCTCCAAGTAGAGATTGCCCATGTTATAATAACAGACAGCATAGTTGGAGCGGAACTTCAACGCCTGCTTATAACTATACAAAGCCTCATCGTACTTCCTTTGGG
Source organism: Drosophila quadrilineata (assembly GCA_018150725.1). Taxonomy (NCBI): domain Eukaryota; kingdom Metazoa; phylum Arthropoda; class Insecta; order Diptera; family Drosophilidae; genus Drosophila; species Drosophila quadrilineata. Next base: position 1,773,465 of record JAECWN010000356.1, read on the forward strand.
CGGACTGCACAATGCCCAGATTCATCCAGGCGACAGGAAAGGCGGGATAAACGAGGAGAGCAGAGCGTATATATTTCTCGGCTGTCAGCAAATCTCCATGCTCCCGATACAGATTGCCCAGATTCATAAGGGCCGACTCATAGTCCGGATACAACTCTATAGCCTTGTGGTAGTGCTGGAAGGCTCTGGTGCTGTTGCCATTATCGGTGGCCAGTCTGGCGATGTTGTAGTGCACCTTGGCATTGTTGGGACACACCTTAAGGGCGGAGCTGAACAGTTGCTCCTCATTTAGCCAGTCGACGGCCCTTTGACGGGTTCTCACAATCAGCACGGCGAAGAGCAGCATGAGCAGCGCCTGCAGCAAATGACGTCCATGTGGCTTCTCTGCCATATAATTGTAGCAGTAGAGGAATCCATAAGCTGACAGCAAACAAAAGCCAATGGAGGGCACGTAGAGTATACGCTCGGCAATGACGAATCCAACTCGTATGATGCCGGATGCGGGCAGAAATGGAATGACCATCAGTGCCAGGCTCAGCATAAGACCAGCTAGTCGTCGGAAATTCATCAGGGAGACGAGTATAAAGGAGTAGAAGGCAATGACCGTCTGCAGACGCAGATCCCAAATGCTGGTTACCAGATTAACGCATCCCAGCGCCCAGTCGAAGCACAGCCACTGCGGGCACAGCATTATCCAGAAATTCATCACGTACAAATACTGCTGGGATAATCCCCTGGTGAGGATTTGTTCGTTGTGTGCGATGGGATTATCCACGGCCTTAAACTCAGGCGACTCAAAGTTCTGCCACCACAGACGAGCCACCAACAGAATCCCTGTTCCACAGATGTAGCAAATGTAGCGAAGCCGAGTAAATATCACCCTTTGCTGTAGCTTGAAGGGAAGCATGTAGGTGCCATTCTGGAAGTAATCCAGCATAATGCATGACATGGGTATCGTTATGGCGGATTCCTTGAACAACATGCCAATGCCAGTGAGGAGTAGGATTAAGGTGACACTGGCACCGCCTTGCTTATCTACGCTGGCAACGGTTAGCAGCAGACAGAGCAAGTGGATCAATCCAAACATGAGCTCAGCCCGGCCAACGACTCCGGATACAGCCTCTGTGTGCACTGGATGGGCAGCGAATAATGCTGATGAAATGGTTGCCCACAGCTCGATGTTGACATCCTCAATGTACAGGGAACGTACCAGGCGCCACATGAGCAGTGTGTTCACACAGTGCAGGAGGAGATTAAGGAACTTCATATGGGCGGCATTGAGTCCCAGCAATGCATATTCATAGTGGAACATGAGCGTTGTCAGCGGTCGAAATGATTTATGGGAGTCCTCACTTAACAGTGGTGCTCCCCAAAAGTCATGGCTAAAGATGGATGTCCAGTTGGTGGGCAGCGAGTAAACATTCTTGTTCTTCACAATGGCCACGGTGTCATCAAAAACAAACTTGGCGCCGGTTAATCCTCCGCATCCGTAACAGACTAAGCATATCAAAACCAAAATTGATTGACACACTAGACTGTGAAGTGTGGAGCTGAGCCGTAAATCCATTTTCATCATTTTCCTGTATATATTTTTTTTTATTTTGAATCTATTTTATTTCAGTTTCGCCTTTTTGTATACATCTTTCCGATAACAAAAATCGATTACGATAACGCAATCGCTGCGCAGTGTTGCCATCCACACGATAACGTTGACAACAGCTGATTGTAGTTAACAATAAACATAAAGGGGCCGTTCAGTAGAAAATGTCGGAGGAAATAGTTTTCGATTGCTTGCATGCCGAAATAGTTAATTATTGTTTGGCTGATAAAAAGGTAGGTACTGTAGTATCTTCCAATACGATATCATTGTGCTTATTGTAATTGCAGGATCAAAATGATTTGGCCACTTTGGAATACATAGGATTCACAACGGGCTATCGGTTAATAGAACGCCTTACACGGGATGGGACACGATTTAAGGACGAACTGGAGACGATGAAGTTTATCTGCACAGATTTCTGGACACTAATCTATAAGAAGCAAGTGGACAATTTACGTACCAACAACCATGGCATGTACGTCGTCCAAGACAAGGCATTCCGTTTCCTCACACGCATCTCGCCCGGCTCCAAGCAGCTGGAGCAGGCACCCAAGTTTGTAGCATTTACCTGTGGCCTGGTCCGAGGCGCACTCAGCAATCTGGGTATCAACAGCACAGTAACGGCGGAGGTACAGACAATACCTGCTTGCAGGTTTCACATTGAGGTCAATAGAAATTAGGATATCATTCCCAAGTCGTCTCTATATATTTATAAATAATTAAAGTACATAATATGTATTAGCTAAATTCTAATTAGTTTAATTTCCTATAGAATGTTACTACATGCTCTTCAGTCCAGTTTAGCAATAGCTTTAATGTCCAACCATCTGGCAGATCTGGCTGTATGGGATTAGGATCGGTATGTATACCTAAGGCAGGTCGTGGTCCAATCAATATCAGCCAGTTGCCTTCGAACACCTGGAGGTACTCCAGAAAGGCTTCCCGATTGTTAAAGTAGCAGAAGAGCAAAGCACAAGGATGTGATCTTCCACAGCAGCTGCTCAAAAAACTGTCATCCAGTTGGGATTCCTCAATGTAGTTCAGGGGAATGAAACTCCGCACCGCATACTTGCTGCGCCACCAGTTGGCATCCCTTTCCAGTCCATAAATGCGTACATCCTTAACGGCAGCTGCAACGAGGAGCCACTCAAGAAGCCCACTGCCACAACCAATGCTCAGTATATTCCTTATATTGAGTTCATCCAAAGCCTGATGAAAATTCTCCAAATCTAGAGCTGTGGGCCAAATCCAGAGAACTTTACGCTTGAGCTGCTGATCGATAGTCTCTCCCAGGAGCAACAGTTTCCGCCAATTTTGCTGGGCGGTTGCTCCATCAGTTAGAGCATAGATTTGCTGCAGTGCATCCAGTTCCGCGTGCTCCTGCCACATATTGAATACTGCTTAGCCAGATTATTGGCCAAACGAAGCATGAGAGGCCCCTTGGCATTGACGTCGACACCGCAGAGAAATATGGCAAGTAGCCAGCGATTGACATGTCTATATATAAATCTCTGTGACGTCTCAATTGTGGTGGTAGAGAGATTGCCAAGGGCTTCTCTATATACTGAGCATATGACGTCTCTCAATCTCTAATTGATATGCTCTTTCTCGTAGCAGTAGAAACTCTTTCGCCAGTGGCGTTCGCTGAAGTTGGAACTGCCATGGCCTGGCTGGGTTTGGTGCTGGGTCTGGACGTGGTTCTCCTGCATTGTCACCTGCTGAACGCTGACAACGTTGCCAATTGCATCCTCCATCTCCAGTGTATTCGTCAACTCCTCGTTATCCAGATCCAAAATGATTTTCCGATAGAGTTTCACGTTCTCCTTCTGAAGTTTCTCTGGGATTGTTGGTGGAACCCCTATGGGTGCTTGTATCTCTGGTTCCAGTGCTGGCGGGGATCGTTGCCTCTGTTGTGGCAGAGTAACGTTGACTGGCTCCACATTACCCACGCTCTTGATGACACTGTTGTATCTAAGCACCTGGACCACCTCCATAGGATCAGCAGCCGTTTGAATGCTTTGCTCTGTTCCAATAACTTCCACGCCTGCCTCAAAGTGAGTGCCAGGATGCATAGATCGCAGATGTCGTATCATATTGTCCTTACGATTAACCATGACGTCGCACTGTGTGCAGCGATATCGTTCCGTGGCCGTATGCTGCTTGATATGTCGAGCAAGTGCATCAACATCATTGAAGGCCTTGCAGCAGTGGGGACAGCTGTGGATAGCTCGCTTGGCATGGCGCTTCTGATGCAGCCTGAGGGTAGTTTGGCGTAGGAAGGATTTGTTGCATATGGAGCAATTATGCCGAATGCTATTCTGGTCGTGCTTCAGCCTGTGTTGCTTCAGATTCGCCTTGGTCAGATAGTGTCTGGAGCAGATGTCACACTTGTAGGGCAAACTCTCCCCGGTGTGGATCAGCTTGTGGGTGGACAAAGCTGCAGCAGTACGGAAAAGCTTCTGGCACTGATCACAGGCAAGTTTATCAGACTTATGTATGAGCATGTGCCTCCGAAGGACACTCTGCTGCTGGTAGGATTTGTCGCAACTCGGACAGCTGTAGCGTTTACCCTGGCTATGACTGTTCAGATGGTACTTGAGATGGGAATGCGACGAAAATCTCTGGCGGAATAAAATTTAAATAACATCTAACTCCATGTCAGGGATTCCTCTGGACTTACCCGACTGCATTGTGGGCAATTAAATTTCTTTAGCTTTTCATTGCCACAGGCACGATGGTAGTATTGTTGAGTGCGACTTCGAAATGATTTATTGCAAACGGTGCAACGATATCCATCTGGAGTTATTTCTATATTGTCTCCATGGGATTTACAGTCAGTCAAAGACACCTCCTTCTCAACCTGAGACAGATCTTCTTCTAAAGGAGCCATGAGTCGGCACTCCAAGCAGTCGGAGACATCTGCCAGCAGACATTGTCGACATTTGTTGTGTCCACAGCTGTCGGTGACCAAGCGGTTCTCTCCAGTTGCCTCACAATTACAACGAGGACACCTGCTCATGTTAGTAAACAGAACATGGGACGAAAACAAAGACGCCAGATACTGTTTTTATGCTCTGCTTCTTCTTTTTTAATATGGTCAATTTTGCCATTCACAACGAAATGTGCGCACTTTGCCAGTCACACTGAAAAGTCGAACTTTGTTTTTATAAAAATTTTGAATTTATTTTACTATTTCACAAAAACGCAGAAAATGTTTAATAAACTAGTAATATCTGTATTGTATTATTCCGCTATGCCCTCCAGGTCGAGCGCCGCAACATGACCGGGAAAGAGATGTGCCTTTTGCATAGGTACTTGAACGAAATAACGTTCACAAACTTTGGGATTTCGTCTGCATAAAATTTCCTGTAATATCGTCTGATGGTTGATTTTCTTGGTGATAAGCAAACGTCGATCATCGCCGATGCCATAACTCGCTGAGCGGAGTCCGAATTTGCTAGCAATTCTAAAACAGAAAATAGACTTAGATATCGATATAAGGATGGGGAAAGATTTGCTTGCATACTTATGGAAGGCAGCTCGCTCTTCCTTGGAGAAGGTGGGTTCAAACTGCATATCGCGCATATCCTCCGAGTTGGCAACATAGTTTTCTATAAGCTTTCGATAGTCTCTCAGATTCGTCTGTGGATCCTTGGAGCCAAGTCCCATGCGATTGTTTTTAAACAGATAGCTAAACAGAAACTTTCGATTAGAAATATTATCTATGAGCATAAAAATAATCACGTACCCAACGGGATCCTCGCGCCCTTGCTTTAATCGTCCTAATCCACCGCCAGTCCACCCCATCAAGCGCATCATACGATAGCCTTTGTTGCTGGCATCCAGCTTTCGATCCTCTAAGCTATCTGCCGACTCCTTGGTCACTTTAATCTGGACACCATTCTGGCCTTTTTCGACTTTTATCGTCTCACGACTTGCATTTAACTGGAGGAGGAAGATACATATTTTTTTTACATGCATTTCATAGATGTTAAACTATACTCACTTTGATACTGTAGCAATGAGTCTGGAGGACATTCACCGCCTGCTGATATGCACACTGTTTGGCTGCCTTAATGTTTTCACCCGAGCCGGTGGCTATAACCTGATCATTAACAAGGACTTCAGCTGTTTTTGATGTGGCGTCTGCCTGCTGAGAGTCGCTTTGGCGCTCATCGTATTTCACTTTAGCTATTGTGCAGGAGTTGCGTAGACAGGAGCGACCGCCGGCGAGGTATAAGATGAGATTGCCAAATCTTAATCCTTCAAAAAGATTTATCGGCTCACCACCACCAAAGCATAAACGATCTCGTCTGCCGCTGTTATCGTTATCGTTGGCTGTGCGATGTGTATGCTGAGGTTGAGTGCCACCTTTGCGTCCTAGTTGTTAGGAATAAGGAGGAGGGTGTTGTGGACTCATACATATACATACAGATATACATAGTTATATTAATCACTTTCTGCTCTACTGCTGGGGTACTACTATTTATTGTTTCCGTCTACCTTTGGCCCGCTGTTCCGCTGCATCCGAAGCGGATACAAATGTGCGCTTCAGGCGTAGGGCACGATTCTTCCGGAATTCTTCGGCCACTTCTTTGGACATCTCGGCAACCTGTAGCATGGTGTCCTTGGGATATTTGCAGCCCAAGAATTCCATATTGATGAATGTTTGAGCTAAACATACTAAGCGATCTTCGTCAAAATTTTGTTTATGCGCTAACATGAAGTTGCGTCTCAGTTCCCAGTGCTCCTCGCTCTCATATTCGGTTTTATAGTCGTCAACATCCCAGTCTGAGGTTGTGCCCTTCTTTGATTTTTTAGAATTTTTGGTTTTCTTATGTGGTTCCCCAGTCTGGCTCTGTGCTACTGCTGCCATGTTTATTTACAACACTTTTCGATTTTTTCTATTACTTTGAATGAAAATGTATTTATTTTCTGATGCCCAATGCGAAACACGCTTGATTCCACGATACACCGCTATTAATCGCCAGTCACTTGAATACCTAAATCATAAAGAATCGATAACAAGTGCACAGTGCTCTCTCTTTACCCGTCCGTGTTGTGTAGCGCTACGATTTCGCCTGCCGCCCGTGTTGTGTGTGTGTTTTAATTTCCTGGTTTATTCATAATTTTTTGTTAATTTTAATTTAGTGAAGCAGGTGACAAAATTGGTCGCATCCGTCACATAGCCTCTAAGTGCATGCCTTCACTTGCAAATAATAATATCGCCTCGAAAAACATATAAGACACCACAGTAGCAGCAGGAACTGCCAACATGAGCATACCCAACGAATACATTGCAAAAACGGAAGATGTGGCTGAACAGGTAAGTTTTAATTGTAAGTAAAAGTGGGAAAGTATGATATAGGCTGTTGTGCAAACACTGAGTGACATTTGGCAACGGCCCGTGCACCATTTTTAGCAATACATTCGCTTAGAAGTTGTATTTCAATCCAATCAAAACCAATAGAAAACTGCCAACGTCATCCAAACGCGGCAAAGTTCGAAGCTCAAGTGCAGCCTATAATGTATATATGACCAGTAGTGACCACATCAAAAGATCTCTATAATGACCCAGCTTCATTTCATTTTGACTAGCTACAGTTTTTTGGCTACGAAATATAAATTGCAGCTGCCAGTTAGAAATTCATATCTAATTGGCAATTGTAGAGACTGAGCCATATGTGTGCGTGTGTGTGTGTGTCAGTGTTGCCATAAGGTTGTTTCTAGCTATATTTGCATGCAAATAGAATCTCAGATATTTCAAATATTATGTTGTGCCTTCAGCTCAATTTCTTTCAACAGTAGCTCATAGTTTATCAAATCTTCTGTGCAAATAGAAAGTTGATAATCGTTTATTTGCGAATAATGTTTGTGATTTGGCAGTTTTGTTGTTGTGATTCCCGCTGCAATTAGCTTTTATTTGTAGCTTTATAAAACCTGCCAACACTGTTGTATACGAACGTGCGTACACTGAGAGCGAGCCTACACACAAGTGAAAGTGGTGAGAGTGAGAGCGGCATTAACGTAGTTTTGTCATATCGCCCGTTGTCGAGCTTATGAGTTCCGTAATACGTTTTGGGAAATCTTTCAACTAGATTTGGCTTTTCGATTAACATATGTACATATGCACACACGCTCAAAATACTAGCTATAAAATAGATGAGTGAATATGTGTATGTGTGTGTGTATTCAAATTATGCCCTGTGCTGATCGAACTAGGCATCGAAACCCGTTACAAAGTAAAATGAAAAGAGAGCGTGCAAAGATAACGATGGGGCCACCAAAGAGAAGCTGAGAGACAGACACGTCACTTTTCTCCCCATGCATATGCACGTTGTCTTGCCAAATCAACACTGTCTTCTTCTTGTTAAATATACAAATAACAAAAACAAAAGTCGCGCTCTGATGTCCGCTGTAAATATTATATACTTATCATAATCAAATTGAGTGGATGCCCTCTTATCAATGCTAGAAATATTTAACCACTTATCAGCACAATGTCAGAGCATAGATTTCACATATTATTCAATGCGCCGTATTTTCCCTGAGAGAGAAAGAGAAAATCACCAGCTTGAGGTATTCCACAGATACTGTAAAAAAAACCCATTGTCTACATGAAATTTATTTGGAATTTCCTTTACATCTTCAGGTCATTAAACGAGGCAAGAATGTACTGCCAACTGTCGCCCGGCTATGTCTAATTGCCACCTTCTTCGAGGATGGCCTGCGTATGTACTTCCAATGGAACGAGCAGCGGGAATACATGGACATGAGCTGGGGCTGTGGCAAGTTCTTGGCCACGGTGTTTGTGTTAACCAATCTTATTGGCCAACTGGGCGGTTGCGGCATGGTTATGGCCAGATTCAAGGTTGACATTGCTGTCGGTCTGCTCTTCTTCATTGTTGTGCTACAGGTGAGTTCCTTGCAGGATTATCAGGTATCAATTATTTACATTTAATTTTATTTTATAGACTGTGGCCTACTCCATTTTGTGGGATTTCCAATTCTTGCTACGTAACTTTGCCCTGATCGGTGCCCTGCTTCTTGTGCTTGCGGAGGCCAGAATCGAGGGACGAAGCTTATTCGCGGGTGTGCCATCGCTGGGCGATAATAAGCCCAAGAACTTCATGCAATTGGCCGGACGCATTCTGTTGGCATTCATGTTCATCACGTTGATCCGTTTCGAGCTGAGTGTGTGGAATGTTATCCAGGACATCATTGGCTCCACCTTGATGGTACTTGTTGTGCTTGGCTACAAGACAAAGTTGTCGGCGCTCATTCTGGTCGCTTTGCTGACTGTGCTCAATCTGTACCACAATGCCTGGTGGACAATTCCTTCCTACAAACCTCTCAGGGATTTCTTGAAATATGACTTTTTCCAGGTAACTTTTCAAAATTAAGTTTTAAATTAAATTTATATGCTAATCTTTGTGTCATGTCATTTTATAGACACTCTCCGTCATTGGAGGCTTACTTATGATTGTGTCCTTGGGTCCTGGAGGTGTGTCCATGGATGAGCACAAGAAGAAATGGTAGAGCGTTCGAAAATCGCTAAATAGAAATGAAATGAATTTTGACTTTTTATTGCGATCAACATTTACTGAAGATGATTTAGTTAGAATTACCATAAAATGGAACAACAGGAGCAGCACAACAAATACAGACAACAAAAGAAAACATATACTTGACTTACTGATACAAAAAACAAAAACATAAACAATTATAAAAAGGGACTTCCGCAATATCCAGGCTTATCCATTATGGCCCACCAACAACAAACATTCGCGCACGTTCGATGATAAATTTCATATACATACATATAAGACATTACGTTTTGTACATAAAACATGGCGATTTTATGCCCCTAATGAGAGACATTAACTGACTTTATATATTCATAATCTGTCCAAGTACACACTCCTTTTGCCAATCCTTTCTATTTTAATATGTTCGTGAGCCCTGAATGTGAGTTGTACCTTTGTGTTTGCGTTTGTTGATGGAAAGATAGAAGTTCGATTATGATAGAGGTGTATAAAATATGATGAATTGTAACAATTGACGATAATTTGTTTCTTTCGTTTATAAGCAAAAGTGTAATAGCATTAAATTGTAACGTTTTAATAAAGAAAACAAGTAAACAAAATGGACAAACGATACCTCGAATTTAAACAAGACCGATTAAATGGGCGCATTCGCGGTGACTGGCAATTATCGATAACAGGCTACCACTTAAACAAGTATCGAAGAGATGTAAACAATGTTTGAAGTATTCACTCGAAATCAGACTAACGCATATTTATTAAAATTTAATTGAATAACAATAAAGGTCGTTTCTACGACGACTGCACGCCGTGCGCCTTATTTAAGCCTTGGTATAGCTGCAGCTTCTCCAGATTGACCTCCTTCAATGTCTGCATCGCCAGCTCCAGTTGAACCTTCTTCAGGGCATGTTCACTTCCAATGTATTGCTCAATGAATTTAATGCAGATGTCGTCGGCTGCGAAATCCTTTTCCGTTTTACCAATCGCCGTCTGTATTTCAAACTGAATGTCCTTCTCGTTAGGTTTCTTCAGTCCGCTGCGCAGCTCCTCAAGTGCCTTTTGATCGGCCGTTGGCTGCAGTGCATCCAGTTCCTTCAGAGTCTGTCTGTAATCCACAGGCACATTGTGTAACTTGTATCTCAAGGCGATCAGCTCGACTGCGTTGTGCAGGTAATCCCGGCGAATCATGTCGTACAGCAGATCATCGATGCACCGATGCCAGGCATAAAAGAACGCCATGGGTCCAAAGTGTCGTGTGGAGCGAAGCTGGTCGAACTGCTTGGATTCGTTGAGATGCTCGAATACCTTGGCTGAAATATTGTGGAACTCAAATTCATAGGGTTCGTATTGGACAGTGAGGCGATCAAGCACGAATTCATAATTATTTTCATCCAGACATCTCTTCAAGAGACTCTCCTCGGCGAACATTCGTGGTGTGTAGGATTTGCGGCCTTCCAGCGGGAAGTACAACTGATTCATTCGTTTCGTGATGTCCAACGAGGCATAGGCTAATGTGCCATCCACTTCGCGTACTACCACTTTTCGCTGCGAGTACGGAAGACCAAAGGTGATGTCCGTGAAAACATATTTGGTGGTGGCATAGTCTTTCAGAGCGGGATCTTTGGATATGATGCGTTCGGTGTCTTCCTTGACTTTGATCACTGGCGGCATTTGCAGTAGCTTCTTAGCTTTCTCAATTGTTTGGACAAACTCCTTTTCCAATTGTTGGCTGGTCATAAACTTAGTTTGCGTACTATTGTCATGGACAGTACGTTTCCGAAAAACCTTATCCAGCTGCAGTTGCGTCATGGATGTAAGGAGCCGCTGTGTTTCGGCATCTGTGAATAGCGGCTGGGGATCTTTCTCGTACTGTAGCGTGGCATTTTTCAATGCTGTATCTGATAGTTTACGCTCCGTGGAGAGTTGGAGTCGTGGCAAGGCACTTAAATGGCGGATACGCCTCAGTAAAGACATTTTAATTCAATATTTTTACTCAAACTATCAACACACGAGACAATACCGTACACTTTCAGCAGTGTTGTGAAGTGCAGCGATAATCGATTATAATTGAGGTACTATCGATAAGCAAGTGACGGAGCTTAATCGTACATCAACAGCTGGTTACGCATCCCTGAAAATTGTTAGCGAAGAAGAATTTTGGCACTTTTGACGTGCTGTTTTTATTTTCGGCAAAAAAGTTGCGCTTCAAAAAAAATTAAGTCTGCAGACACATAGAAAATGAATAATGTGCATAACGCGTTTGCTGCTGCGCAAAAGCGTCGTCTATCGGATGGCGAATGCAAAAAACCAGACACCGCCATAAAAGTGCAACAGGAGCACTCCCAACCGAAACAACGCAAAACAGATTCAGACAAGGAACCATCACAGCAGCCGATCCAACAACACAATCTGCTTAACATTTGCAATGAGCTACTGTACGAGATATTCAAGTATCTGGACACATCGTCCATACTGGCGCTGATGCAGTAAGTAAACATTCATCAACTTTCCACCGGCTCAAACAAATTTCGAATTTCCAATTTGATTTTTGTTTTTCACTGTTTTACTTTTTCAGCTGCTCGCCACGATTTGAATGTTTACTTTTGGATCGGCGTTTTTGGCATAACATTGATCTCAGCACAGCGCCACTACCGCTGGGCATCTTGGAGGAGATACTCGGACGTGCCACACAGAAAACACACACCATCAAAATATGCGGCCCACCATCTTCCCAGCATGTTGCCGGAGAGTTCAAACAATTCACCTGTACACTGACCGCTGTATTCCCGCGAGTGGCCGATCATCTCAAGGTGTTGGAGCTGCAAGGTGTCAGCTTAGACTTTGAATATGCAAGTATCCTACTAAACGCAATGGGAGTAATACATCTTAGAGTGGATTTTGCTAATTCCAGATACATATTTCGGAATTCCCAGCTTCGTTGACGCGTCTCGTGCTAAAGGATTGCAGTGTCAAAGTTGGAGATCATCTCAAGAGCATATTTCACACAATAGAGAAACAATTGATTGCCCTAGAGGTTAGTGCACGATGTCCAATTGGCATTCCAAGCCACTAATCTTTGTTCTTATAGGACCTGAGCATTGAGGACAACGATTGGTTCGAGCCCCACTACATCATGGCGATCTCCAAGTTGCCCTCGTTGCGTCGCCTCAGTCTCAAGGGCTGTCAGATGTTCTCCAAATTCGTACCATATGGAAGCATGGCTGCTCGCTTCGGATTTCAAAAGCTAGAGGTTTGCCCGTCATTTCATTAATGTTATATATATGTATGTTATATAATTGGCTTGATTTTTAGGTTCTTGACCTGCGCATAACCCCGATCAACAATTCGGATTTGCAATGTTTTAGCGCAATTGAGACACTGCGGGAGCTGTTGTTGGAGTCACCGCCGAATATGCCACAGGAAGTGCCTTTGGTGAACAAGCCTTGTCATGGCGATGGCAATGATGATGTGCCAATTGCACCGGAGCCTCCGAAAGTACTGAACGATGATGAACCGTCAACTTCGCGCGCTGCCATGGAGCATTTACGTGCCTGCAAATTGGCTGAGAATCGGGCAGCCGGCATCGATGTGGCATCGAGTGATACAATTTCCATAACCGTTTCGTCAAATAATGGCAACGAGCCGAAGGATAATGATAGTAAGCGTGCATCCAATCAGACAAAACACGGCGGACTCACCTCATCTGAGGCGGATGATGAGGACTCGTCGTCAACATCAGCGTCTTCCTCCGATAAGTCCGACAGTAATGCTGCACTAAGCAATGGACATAGCTCCGACAACAATTCATCCGTACAGAGTCCGCTTGTGGTTATCACGTTGCCCCGTGTTGGACAGGATATATCACCGCCACCGGGTGCCGACAACGCTGAGAATCCTGAGAATGGTGACAATCCAGAAAATCCAGCTGCAGCGGCTGGTGCTGCCAGATGCATCTATCTGCAGAATGGCGTTCCTGCAATTCCTGGCCAGAATGTGAATACGATGGCCATTGTGAATTGCCTTGTGGATCAGGTGCGCAACTTGCGTGGCAATAATCCGGCTCGCAGTCGTTTCCTGCCACGACGTGATCAGGTCATCTATATGAATCCGCAGCCCCTGCTTGTTATGCATTCGCGTCAGCGTCAGCGCAGTCATCCGCCTGGCAATCTGGAGCAGGTTACCCAGCATCCGATGTTCTGGAATATTGTCGATCCCCTTGAATCCTCTAGTCTACATGTGCGTCGTCTGCGTTGCCGTCATCCACCCACAGGCTCTCACATCCCACAGTACTATGTCTCGGATCGTGCTATGTATAGCTTCGGACGGGCCCGCAATCCTGTCCAGCCCGACGTCGTTTGGATACGACATGCGAATCGCTCGCCCAACAATCGCCTCGAACGAATATCGCTCCGGAACTACACCCACATCACAAACTTTACGCTGGAGCATTTGGTTCAGTGCTCGCCAAACTTAAGATACATCGATGTAAGTGGAACGGCTGTGACCATATTGGGTGTGCGCAACTTTAAGAATATCAAGCCGGAATGTGAAGTGATTGCCACGCATTTAGCCATGGAACAGACAGCAGAAGCAACCGAGACAACAGAGACACCGCCAGCTGAACTAGATGAAGTTGAACCACAGCCAACACCAACAGTAGAGACTGACCAAGATGTTGTTTATAGCGAGAACGAACAAAGCGAAACTGAACCAGAGTTTGGCGCAGCTTCTCCAGCCCAAGCTGATAATCTCAGCAATGATGACAATGATGAGCAGCAGCAACTTGACGAATCTGGAATGAAGCAATAATTTTATTATATATATATATATATATATATATTACACCTTACCTAAATGTATATGCTGAAGATATACGATTTTTTTCCTAAACATTTTAATTTGTGCCGAACTTGATGATGACAGAACATTCTTCCCCGTTTTATGTTGAAATCTCCCCCATTTCCTGCTCCATGCATCGGAGTATTATTTAGTATTATGTTTGGAACACATGTGTACTATATATAAATTATATACATATATATATATAAACTATGACTGCTTGATAAAAATGTAAAAAAAAAAACAATATTGAGTAAATATTTGTTAAGCGTATTAAATGGTAAAACATTTTGGAATTGAACTTCATTGAAAATACTGATGGAATGTTTATTTGGTAGCGTCATTTTGTGGTAAGAATAAACAATTGTTCAAAACGCTGTTTGTGTGGCAAATATGAATGTATGTGCGAGATTAATTCAAATTCAATTTTAATTTTTTTAATTTTCATTTGGAGATGTCGCTTCTTCCGCTTCACCGGATCCAGATCCAGAATCACCAGAGCTGTCTGTGGAAGTGGTATCCTCAGAGCTGTGGCAATCGGCGATCTCCCCGGTGAAGAACAATATTGCCTTGGGAATGACGCGCTCCTTCAGATAGAAACCCAGCTCAAAATCATTTTCCAACATAGTCTAAAATTAAAAAAAAATTTAGTTTTCAGAAAGTTTTCCTAGATTTCTATTGCCTACATTTATTTCCTCAAAATCGGAATGCTCCGGATCGGGTAGTTCAGGGGGGTTAAAGAAGTCAAAGAATGATGGCTGATCCTTGACTGCTATGTGAGATTTATTAGTAAATTATTAATAAATAATTTAAATAATTAATTACCAGTCACATTTCGTGCACCTCCATCAATCCAATCTATTTTACAGCCCTCACATTTTACAATCTCGGCGCCATCGTAGGACATGGGATTTTCGGCATCGGGCTCACAATTGAGTATGTAGGTCTTGGTGAGAACTGGGTTGGTAAAGTAATCATTTATTTCGAACGTAAACTCGATAACAAATTTATTAACAGTTCCATGATAATGCTTTGTTCGTACATCAACAAGATGCTAAAAAAAAATGATTAAAAATTCAATTCGAATAGAATAGAATTTTGCGAAATAATGATACTCACGCGAAGAATACGTTCGTCCTCCTTGCCAATGAATTCCGTGTAAGAAGCCTGCAGGACTCTTAGCCAAAAATATTTCACATTGGTATTGCCGTTGGTGTCACCATGTTCCTGCTTCCTGAATTTACTGTGGACAAATGAATATAAAATTTTTAATATTAATATTTCCTCCAAGGACATTCCCCACATACTCTAGGATGCACTTGCGCAAGTCGTAGACGGCGTTATTCAGTGGTTCGTATTTTTTCTCCAAGGCATATATGTCATGTTGCATTTGTATTTCCAGTAATATTGTCTCAATGTAAACCTTTTTCAGGTCCTCCACCACCTTCAGCTCCGATTCACTAAATTCCTGCAGCATTATAAATATTAAATATTATTATTATATTATTAATCTTATTATATTATATTTCAAATTGTTGAGTTTATTTTGTTTACATCTGTCTTGGTGGGGCCTGGCACATTTTCCTTAAGCGCAGCACGAAGGCCCTCCATTTATCCAAATCAAAATAGTGTTACTTTTAATTTCCAACTATATATATAACTCTAAAATAATTTCAAATTTTTTAGAAACTGTTATGTGCCAGCACAGTTCTACACTCAATTTGTTAGATTCTAGTTTTTTCGACTATCTAACTTATCTGACAGACAATTCAAAGCCAACCCTCTAAATAACGTTTCCAATTCATAGACAGAGCTGATAATACCTAAATGGGAAATTTGAAATTATTTCGGCCATATCTCGAGAAACACTTATCCGGAAGACCTGAAATAAAAAGTTGAATGCTAGTTTCGAGCCCCAAAATCAATTGGCGTTAAAAAACTGAGGTCGGAAATTTTTTCATTACTCGTCTGCAGTTTACTTGTACATATGTATATAATCACTGACCATCTATCATATAGATGGGGCATTTCTTACAACGAAAGCGGCCACGAATTTTTTTTCCTTTTTTCCTTGCAAAAAGGGAAAAAAAGTGAAAGTTTTAAAATCGCAATTTTTGTGCCCATTAGATTTCTGTCATCAAAATTAGTATTTAAAACCTTACCGCACTTGATTTGGACCAATATTTTAGAAAATATGGCCACAATACTAAAAAAATAGCCTAAAAACAGCTTTTTGACCAAAAACTGAAATATTCCTCATCTTTGAGGAACCATAACTTTTCCACACCTTAGCCGATTTTCCATATTTTTGCATTTCTGGAAATGGCTTTGAGCATACTTTAAATCGGTGTCAAATGTTTATCACATTTTTTGAAAAATATTGCAAGGAAAGTAAAAATCGTAATAATCCTGTTTTTGGTACAAAAATTTGAGACTTTTGCAACTTTGAGACGCCATAACTTGGCTAGAAATTAACCGATTTTAAAAATTTTTGCATTTCTATAAATAATTTTGGTTATATTTTGAATCTACATCAAAAATTTTTACATACTGTCAGTTTCCAATTTTTATCAATTTTTTGCCATTTTTCCATACCTACCCCTTGCAAAAAAGGCACAAAAAAGTGAAAGTTTTAAAATCGAAATTTTTTGTGCCCAATAGATTTCTGTCATCAAAATGAGTATAAAAAACCTTACAGCACTTGAATTGGACCAATATTTTAGGAAATACGGCCACAATACTGAAAGAATAGCCTAAAAACAGCTTTTTGACCAAAAACTGAAATATTCCTCATCTTTGAGGAACCATAACTTTTCCACACCTTAGCCGATTTTCCATATTTTTTCTGGAAATGGCTTTGAGCATACTTTAAATCGGTGTCAAATGTTTATCACATTTTTTGAAAAATATTGCAAGGAAAGTAAAAATCGTAATAATCCTGTTTTTGGTACAAAAATTTGAGACTCTTGCAACTTTGAGACGCCATAACTTGGCTAGAAATTAACCGATTTTAAAAATTTTTTCATTTCTATAAATAATTTTGGTTATATTTTGAATCTACATCAAAAATTTTTACATACTGTCAGTTTCCAATTTTGATCAATTTTTTGCCATTTTTCCATACCTACCCCTTGCAAAAAAGGCACAAAAAAGTGAAAGTTTTAAAATCGTAATTTTTTGTGCCCAATAGATTTCTGTCATCAAAATGAGTATAAAAAACCTTACAGCACTTGAATTGGACCAATATTTTAGAAAATATGGCCACAATACTAAAAAAATAGCCTAAAAACAGCTTTTTGACCAAAAACTGAAATATTCCTCATCTTTGAGGAACCATAACTTTTCCACACCTTAGCCGATTTTCCATATTTTTGCATTTCTGGAAATGGCTTTGAGCATACTTTAAATCGGTGTCAAATGTTTATCACATTTTTTGAAAAATATTGCAAGGAAAGTAAAAATCGTAATAATCCTGTTTTTGGTACAAAAATTTGAGACTTTTGCAACTTTGAGACGCCATAACTTGGCTAGAAATTAACCGATTTTAAAAATTTTTGCATTTCTATAAATAATTTTGGTTATATTTTGAATCTACATCAAAAATTTTTACATACTGTCAGTTTCCAATTTTTATCAATTTTTTGCCATTTTTCCATACCTACCCCTTGCAAAAAAGGCACAAAAAAGTGAAAGTTTTAAAATCGAAATTTTTGTGCCCAATAGATTTCTGTCATCAAAATGAGTATAAAAAACCTTACAGCACTTGAATTGGACCAATATTTTAGGAAATACGGCCACAATACTGAAAGAATAGCCTAAAAACAGCTTTTTGACCAAAAACTGAAATATTCCTCATCTTTGAGGAACCATAACTTTTCCACACCTTAGCCGATTTTCCATATTTTTTCTGGAAATGGCTTTGAGCATACTTTAAATCGGTGTCAAATGTTTATCACATTTTTTGAAAAATATTGCAAGGAAAGTAAAAATCGTAATAATCCTGTTTTTGGTACAAAAATTTGAGACTTTTGCAACTTTGAGACGCCATAACTTGGCTAGAAATTAACCGATTTTAAAAATTTTTTCATTTCTATAAATAATTTTGGTTATATTTTGAATCTACATCAAAAATTTTTACATACTGTCAGTTTCCAATTTTGATCAATTTTTTGCCATTTTTCCATACCTACCCCTTGCAAAAAAGGCACAAAAAAGTGAAAGTTTTAAAATCGTAATTTTTTGTGCCCAATAGATTTCTGTCATCAAAATGAGTATAAAAAACCTTACAGCACTTGAATTGGACCAATATTTTAGGAAATTCGGCCACAATACTGAAAAAATAGCCTAAAAACAGTTTTTTGACCAAAAACTGAAATATTCCTCATCTTTGAGGAACCATAACTTTTCCACACCTTAGCCGATTTTCCATATTTTTGCATTTCTGTAAATGACTTTGATCCTATTTTCCATCGATATCTAACATCATTGGGATTAATCAGAAAATATGGACCAGGAAAAACAAATAGTAGAGATATAGATTTTAGTACAAAAATGAAAATCTTCTTAACCTTAAAAACGAACAACTTTTCCAAAATCAACCAAATTTTTAAATTCATGCATTTTTGTTAACGGTATAGAATCAATTTTTAAAATGCTTCAAAAGTTTATTAATATTGTCGTATTTAATTTTTGACTTTCTGTGGCCATTTTTGCATATTTCTGAAAACTCTCTCAACTTTGAAATGCCATAACTTTGTCAAATATAAACCGATTTTAAAAAATGCTGCATTTCTGTCAATGACTTTAATCCTATTTTGCATTGATATCTAACATCAATGGTTTTAATCAGAAAATATTGACCAGGAAAAACAAATAGTAAAGATATAGATTTTAGTACAAAAATGAAAATCTTCTTTACCTTAAAAACGCACAACTTTTCGAAAATCAACCAAATTTTTAAATTCGTGCATTTTTGTTAATGGTATACAATCCACTTTCAAAATGCATCAAAAGTTTATTAATTTTGTTATTTTTAATTTTTGACTTTCTGTGGCCATTTTTGCATATTTCTGAAAACTCTCTCAACTTTGAAATGCCATAACTTTGTCAAATATCAACCGATTTTAAAAAATTTTGCATTTCTGTGAATGACTTTGATCCTATTTTGCATCGATATCTAACATCAATGGTTTTAATCAGAAAATATGGACCAGGAAAAACAAATAGTAAAGATATAGATTTTAGTACAAAAATTAAAATCTTCATAACTTTAAAAACGCACAACTTTTCGAAAAATCAACCAAATTTTTAAATTCATGCATTTTTGTTTACGGTATAGAATCAATTTTCAAAATGCTTCAAAAGTTTTTTAATTTTGTCGTATTTAATTTTTGACTTTCTGTGGCCATTTTTGCATATTTCTGAAAACTCTCTCAACTTTGAAATGCCATAACTTTGTCAAATATAAACCGATTTTAAAAAATTTTGCATCTCTGTGAATGACTTTGATCCTATTTTGCATCGATATCTAACATCATTGGTTTTAATCAGAAAATATGGACCAGGAAAAACAAATAGTAAAGATATAGATTTTAGTACACAAATTAAAATCTTCTTAACTTTAAAAACGCACAACTTTTCGAAAAATCAACCAACTTTTTAAATTCATGCATTTTTGTTTACGGTATAGAATCAATTTTCAAAATGCATCAAAAGTTTATTAATATTGTCGTATTTAATTTTTGGACTTCTGTTGCCATTTTTGCATATTTCTGAAAACTCTCTCAACTTTGAAATGCCATAACTTTTTCAAATATCAACCGATTTTAAAAAATTTTGCATTTCTGTGAATGACTTTAATCCTATTTTGCATCGATATCTAACATCATTGGTTTTAATCATATAATATAGACCAGGAAAAACAAATAGTAAAGATATAGATTTTAGTACAAAAATGAAAATCTTCTTTACCTTAAAAACGCACAACTTTTCGAAAATCAACCAAATTTTTAAATTCGTGCATTTTTGTTAATGGTATACAATCCACTTTCAAAATGCATCAAAAGTTTATTAATTTTGTTATTTTTAATTTTTGACTTTCTGTTGCCATTTTTGCATATTTCTGAAAACTCTCTCAACTTTGAAATGCCATAACTTTGTCAAATATAAACCGATTTTAAAAAATGTTGCATTTCTGTGAATGACTTTAATCCTATTTTGCATCGATATCTAACATCAATGGTTTTAATCAGAAAATATAGACCAGGAAAAACAAATAGTAAAGATATAGATTTTAGTACAAAAATGAAAATCTTCTTTACCTTAAAAACGCACAACTTTTCGAAAATCAACCAAATTTTTAAATTCGTGCATTTTTGTTAATGGTATACAATCCACTTTCAAAATGCATCAAAAGTTTATTAATTTTGTTATTTTTAATTTTTGACTTTCTGTGGCCATTTTTGCATATTTCTGAAAACTCTCTCAACTTTGAAATGCCATAACTTTGTCAAATATCAACCGATTTTAAAAAATTTTGCATTTCTGTGAATGACTTTGATCCTATTTTGCATCGATATCTAACATCATTGGTTTTAATCAGAAAATATGGACCAGGAAAAACAAATAGTAAAGATATAGATTTTAGTACAAAAATTAAAATCTTCATAACTTTAAAAACGCACAACTTTTCGAAAAATCAACCAAATTTTTAAATTCATGCATTTTTGTTAACGGTATAGAATCAATTTTTAAAATGCTTCAAAAGTTTTTTAATTTTGTCGTATTTAATTTTTGACTTTCTGTGGCCATTTTTGCATATTTCTGAAAACTCTCTCAACTTTGAAATGCCATAACTTAGTCAAATATCAACCGATTTTAAAAAATGTTGCATTTCTGTGAATGACTTTAATCCTATTTTGCATCGATATCTAACATCATTGGTTTTAATCAGAAAATATGGACCAAGAAAAACAAATAGTAAAGATATAGATTTTAGTACAAAAATTAAAATCTTCATAACTTTAAAAACGCACAACTTTTCGAAAAATCAACCAAATTTTTAAATTCATGCATTTTTGTTAACGGTATAGAATCAATTTTCAAAATGCATCAAAACTTTATTAATATTGTCGTATTTAATTTTTGGACTTCTGTTGCCATTTTTGCATATTTCTGAAAACTCTCTCAACTTTGAAATGCCATAACTTTGTCAAATATAAACCGATTTTAAAAAATGCTGCATTTCTGTGAATGACTTTAATCCTATTTTGCATCGATATCTAACATCAATGGTTTTAATCAGAAAATACGGACCAGTAAAAACAAATAGTAAAGATATAGATTTTAGTACAAAAATTAAAATCTTCTTAACTTTAAAAACGCACAACTTTTCGAAAAATCAACCAAATTTTTAAATTCATGCATTTTTGTTTACGGTATAGAATCAATTTTCAAAATGCATCAAAAGTTTATTAATATTGTCGTATTTAATTTTTGGACTTCTGTTGCCATTTTTGCATATTTCTGAAAACTCTCTCAACTTTGAAATGCCATAACTTTGTCAAATATAAACCGATTTTAAAAAATGTTGCATTTCTGTGAATGACTTTAATCCTATTTTGCATCGATATCTAACATCATTGGTTTTAATCAGAAAATATGGACCAGGAAAAACAAATAGTAAAGATATAGATTTTAGTACAAAAATTAAAATCTTCTTAACTTTAAAAACGCACAACTTTTCGAAAAATCAACCAACTTTTTAAATTCATGCATTTTTGTTTACGGTATAGAATCAATTTTCAAAATGCATCAAAAGTTTATTAATATTGTCGTATTTAATTTTTGGACTTCTGTTGCCATTTTTGCATATTTCTGAAAACTCTCTCAACTTTGAAATGCCATAACTTTGTCAAATATAAACCGATTTTAAAAAATTTTGCATTTCTGTGAATGACTTTGATCCTATTTTGCATCGATATCTAACATCAATGGTTTTAATCAGAAAATACGGACCAGGAAAAACAAATAGTAAAGATATAGATATTAGTACAAAAATTAACATCTTCATAACTTTAAAAACGCACAACCTTTCGAAAAATCAACCAAATTTTTAAATTTATGCATTTTTGTTAACGGTATAGAATCAATTTTCAAAATGCATCAAAAGTTTATTAATATTGTCGTATTTAATTTTTGGACTTCTGTTGCCATTTTTGCATATTTCTGAAAACTCTCTTAACTTTGAAATGCCATAACTTTGTCAAATATCAACCGATTTTAAAAAATGTTGCATTTCTCTGAATGACTTTGATCCTTTTTTCCATCGATATCTAACATCATTGGTTTTAATCAGAAAATATGGACCAGGAAAAACAAATAGTAAAGATATAGATTTTAGTACAAACATGAAAATCTTCTTAACTTTAAAAACGCACAACTTTTCGAAAAATCAACCGAATTTTTAAATTCACGCAGTTTTGTTAACGGTATAGAATCAATTTTCAAAATGCATCAAAAGTTTATTAATTGTGTCGTATTTAATTTTTGGACTTCTGTTTCCATTTTTGCATATTACTGAAAACTCTCTCAACTTTGAAATGCCATAACTTTGTCAAATATAAACCGATTTTAAAAAATGTTGCATTTCTGTGAATGACTTTGATCCAATTTTGCATCGATATCTAACATCATTGGGATTAATCAGAAAATATGGACCAGGAAAAACAAATAGTAAAGATATAGATTTTAGTACAAAAATTAAAATCTTCATAACTTTAAAAACGCACAACTTTTCGAAAAATCAACTGAATTTTTAAATTCACGTAGTTTTGTTAACGGTATAGAATCCACTTTCAAAATGCATCAAAAGTTTATTAATTGTGTCATTTTTAATTTTTGGACTTTTTTGGCCATTTTTGCATATTTCTGAAAACTCTCTCAACTTTGAAAAGCCATAACTTTGTCAAATATAAACCGATTTTAAAAAATGTTGCATTTCTGTGAATGACTTTGATCCTATTTTGCATCGATATCTAACATCATTGGTTTTAATCAGAAAATATGGACCAAGAAAAACAAATAGTAAAGATATAGATTTTAGTACAAAAATTAAAATCTTCATAACTTTAAAAACGCACAACTTTTCGAAAAATCAACCAAATTTTTAAATTCATGCATTTTTGTTAACGGTATAGAATCAATTTTCAAAATGCATCAAAAGTTTATTAATATTGTCGTATTTAGTTTTTGGACTTCTGTTGCCATTTTTGCATATTTCTGAAAACTCTCTCAACTTTGAAATGCCATAACTTTGTCAAATATCAACCGATTTTAAAAAATGTTGCATTTCTCTGAATGACTTTGATCCTATTTTGCATCGATATCTAACATCATTGGTTTTAATCAGAAAATATGGACCAAGAAAAACAAATAGTAAAGATATAGATTTTAGTACAAAAATTAAAATCTTCATAACTTTAAAAACGCACAACTTTTCGAAAAATCAACCAAATTTTTAAATTCATGCATTTTTGTTAACGGTATAGAATCAATTTTCAAAATGCATCAAAAGTTTATTAATATTGTCGTATTTAATTTTTGGACTTCTGTTGCCATTTTTGCATATTTCTGAAAACTCTCTTAACTTTGAAATGCCATAACTTTGTCAAATATCAACCGATTTTAAAAAATGTTGCATTTCTCTGAATGACTTTGATCCTTTTTTCCATCGATATCTAACATCATTGGTTTTAATCAGAAAATATGGACCAGGAAAAACAAATAGTAAAGATATAGATTTTAGTACAAACATGAAAATCTTCTTAACTTTAAAAACGCACAACTTTTCGAAAAATCAACCGAATTTTTAAATTCACGCAGTTTTGTTAACGGTATAGAATCAATTTTCAAAATGCATCAAAAGTTTATTAATTGTGTCGTATTTAATTTTTGGACTTCTGTTTCCATTTTTGCATATTACTGAAAACTCTCTCAACTTTGAAATGCCATAACTTTGTCAAATATAAACCGATTTTAAAAAATGTTGCATTTCTGTGAATGACTTTGATCCAATTTTGCATCGATATCTAACATCATTGGGATTAATCAGAAAATATGGACCAGGAAAAACAAATAGTAAAGATATAGATTTTAGTACAAAAATTAAAATCTTCATAACTTTAAAAACGCACAACTTTTCGAAAAATCAACTGAATTTTTAAATTCACGTAGTTTTGTTAACGGTATAGAATCCACTTTCAAAATGCATCAAAAGTTTATTAATTGTGTCATTTTTAATTTTTGGACTTTTTGGCCATTTTTGCATATTTCTGAAAACTCTCTCAACTTTGAAATGCCATAACTTTTTCAAATATCAACCGATTTTAAAAAATGTTGCATTTCTGTGAATGACTTTGATCCTATTTTCCATCGAAATCTAACATCATTGGTTTTAATCATATAATATAGACCAGGAAAAACAAATAGTAAAGATATAGATTTTAGTACAAAAATGAAAATCTTCTTTACCTTAAAAACGCACAACTTTTCGAAAATCAACCAAATTTTTAAATTCGTCCATTTTTGTTAATGGTATACAATCCACTTTCAAAATGCATCAAAAGTTTATTAATTTTGTTATTTTTAATTTTTGACTTTCTGTTGCCATTTTGGCATATTTCTGAAAACTCTCTCAACTTTGAAATGCCATAACTTTGTCAAATATAAACCGATTTAAAAAAATTTTGCATTTCTGTGAATGAGTTTGATCCTATTTTGCATCGATATCTAACATCATTGGGATTTAATCAGAAAATATGGACCAGGAAAAACAAATAGTAAAGATATAGATTTTAGTACAAAAATTAAAATCTTCATAACTTTAAAAACGCACAACTTTTCGAAAAATCAACCAAATTTTTAAATTCATGCATTTTTGTTAACGGTATAGAATCAATTTTCAAAATGCATCAAAAGTTTATTAATATTGTCGTATTTAATTTTTGGACTTCTGTTGCCATTTTTGCATATTTCTGAAAACTCTCTCAACTTTGAAATGCCATAACTTTGTCAAATATAAACCGATTTTAAAAAATGTTGCATTTCTGTGAATGACTTTGATCCTATTTTGCATCGATATCTAACATCATTGGCTTTAATCAGAAAATATGGACCAGGAAAAACAAATAGTAAAGATATAGATTTTAGTACAAACATGAAAATCTTCTTAACTTTAAAAACGCACAACTTTTCGAAAAATCAACCAAATTTTCAAATTCATGCAGTTTTGTTAACGGTATAGAATCAATTTTCAAAATGCATCAAAAGTTTAATGATTTTGTCATTTTTAATTTTTGGACTTTTTGTGGCCATTTTTGCATATTTCTGAAAACTCTCTTAACTTTGAAATGCCATAACTTTGTCAAATATCAACCGATTTTAAAAAATGTTGCATTTCTGTGAATGACTTTGATCCTATTTTCCATCGATATCTAACATCATTGGCTTTAATTAGAAAATATGGACCAGGAAAACAAATAGTAAAGATATAGATATTAGTACAAAAATTGAAATCTTCTTAACTTTAAAAACGCACAACTTTTCGAAAAATCAACCAAATTTTTAAATTCATGCATTTTTGTTAATGGTATACAATCCACTTTCAAAATGCATCAAAAGTTTATTAATTTTGTCATTTTTAATTTTTGGACTTTTTGTGGCCATTTTTACATATTTCTGAAAACTCTCTCAACTTTGAAATGCCATAACTTTGTCAAATATCAACCGATTTTAAAAAATGTTGCATTTCTGTGAATGACTTTGATCCTATTTTGCATCGATATTTAACATCATTGGCTTTAATCAAAAAATATGGACCAGGAACAACAAATAGTGAAGATATAGATTTTAGTACAAACATGAAAATCTGCTTAACTTTAAAAACGCACAACTTTTCGAAAAATCAACCAAATTTTCAAATTCATGCAGTTTTGTTAACGGTATAGAATCCAATTTCAAAATGCATCAAAAGTTTATTAATTTTGTCGTATTTAATTTTTGGACTTCTGTTGCCATTTTTGCATATTTCTGAAAACTCTCTCAACTTTGAAATGCCATAACTTTGTCAAATATCAACCGATTTAAAAAAATGTTGCATTTCTGTGAATGACTTTGATCCTATTTTCCATCGATATTTAACATCATTGGCTTTAATCAAAAAATATGGACCAGGAAAAACAAATAGTAAAGATATAGATTTTAGTACAAACATGAAAATCTTCTTAACTTTAAAAACGCACAACTTTTCGAAAAATCAACCAAACTTTTAATTCATGCATTTTTGTTAACGGTATAGAATCCACTTTCAAAATGCATCAAAAGTTTATTAATTTTGTCATTTTTAATTTTTGTACTTTTTGTGGCCATTTTTACATATTTCTGAAAACTCTCTCAACTTTGAAATGCCATAACTTTGTCAAATATCAACCGATTTTAAAAAATGTTGCATTTCTGTGAATGACTTTGATCCTATTTTGCATCGATATCTAACATCATTGGCTTTAATCAGAAAATATGGACCAGGAAAAACAAATAGTAAAGATATAGATTTTAGTACAAAAATTAAAATCTTCATAACTTTAAAAACGCACAACTTTTCGAAAAATCAACCAAATTTTTAAATTCATGCATTTTTGTTAACGGTATAGAATCAATTTTCAAAATGCATCAAAAGTTTATTAATTGTGTCGTATTTAATTTTTGGACTTCTGTTTCCATTTTTGCATATTACTGAAAACTCTCTTAACTTTGAAATGCCATAACTTTGTCAAATATCAACCGATTTTAAAAAATGTTGCATTTCTGTGAATGACTTTGATCCAATTTTGCATCGATATCTAACATCATTGGGATTAATCAGAAAATATGGACCAGGAAAAACAAATAGTAAAGATATAGATTTTAGTACAAAAATTAAAATCTTCATAACTTTAAAAACGCACAACTTTTCGAAAAATCAACTGAATTTTTAAATTCACGTAGTTTTGTTAACGGTATAGAATCCACTTTCAAAATGCATCAAAAGTTTATTAATTGTGTCATTTTTAATTTTTGGACTTTTTTGGCCATTTTTGCATATTTCTGAAAACTCTCTCAACTTTGAAATGCCATAACTTTTTCAAATATCAACCGATTTTAAAAAATGTTGCATTTCTGTGAATGACTTTGATCCTATTTTCCATCGAAATCTAACATCATTGGTTTTAATCATATAATATAGACCAGGAAAAACAAATAGTAAAGATATAGATTTTAGTACAAAAATGAAAATCTTCTTTACCTTAAAAACGCACAACTTTTCGAAAATCAACCAAATTTTTAAATTCGTCCATTTTTGTTAATGGTATACAATCCACTTTCAAAATGCATCAAAAGTTTATTAATTTTGTTATTTTTAATTTTTGACTTTCTGTTGCCATTTTGGCATATTTCTGAAAACTCTCTCAACTTTGAAATGCCATAACTTTGTCAAATATAAACCGATTTAAAAAAATTTTGCATTTCTGTGAATGAGTTTGATCCTATTTTGCATCGATATCTAACATCATTGGGATTTAATCAGAAAATATGGACCAGGAAAAACAAATAGTAAAGATATAGATTTTAGTACAAAAATTAAAATCTTCATAACTTTAAAAACGCACAACTTTTCGAAAAATCAACCAAATTTTTAAATTCATGCATTTTTGTTAACGGTATAGAATCAATTTTCAAAATGCATCAAAAGTTTATTAATATTGTCGTATTTAATTTTTGGACTTCTGTTGCCATTTTTGCATATTTCTGAAAACTCTCTCAACTTTGAAATGCCATAACTTTGTCAAATATAAACCGATTTTAAAAAATGTTGCATTTCTGTGAATGACTTTGATCCTATTTTGCATCGATATCTAACATCATTGGCTTTAATCAGAAAATATGGACCAGGAAAAACAAATAGTAAAGATATAGATTTTAGTACAAACATGAAAATCTTCTTAACTTTAAAAACGCACAACTTTTCGAAAAATCAACCAAATTTTCAAATTCATGCAGTTTTGTTAACGGTATAGAATCAATTTTCAAAATGCATCAAAAGTTTAATGATTTTGTCATTTTTAATTTTTGGACTTTTTGTGGCCATTTTTGCATATTTCTGAAAACTCTCTTAACTTTGAAATGCCATAACTTTGTCAAATATCAACCGATTTTAAAAAATGTTGCATTTCTGTGAATGACTTTGATCCTATTTTCCATCGATATCTAACATCATTGGCTTTAATTAGAAAATATGGACCAGGAAAACAAATAGTAAAGATATAGATATTAGTACAAAAATTGAAATCTTCTTAACTTTAAAAACGCACAACTTTTCGAAAAATCAACCAAATTTTTAAATTCATGCATTTTTGTTAATGGTATACAATCCACTTTCAAAATGCATCAAAAGTTTATTAATTTTGTCATTTTTAATTTTTGGACTTTTTGTGGCCATTTTTACATATTTCTGAAAACTCTCTCAACTTTGAAATGCCATAACTTTGTCAAATATCAACCGATTTTAAAAAATGTTGCATTTCTGTGAATGACTTTGATCCTATTTTGCATCGATATTTAACATCATTGGCTTTAATCAAAAAATATGGACCAGGAACAACAAATAGTGAAGATATAGATTTTAGTACAAACATGAAAATCTGCTTAACTTTAAAAACGCACAACTTTTCGAAAAATCAACCAAATTTTCAAATTCATGCAGTTTTGTTAACGGTATAGAATCCAATTTCAAAATGCATCAAAAGTTTATTAATTTTGTCGTATTTAATTTTTGGACTTCTGTTGCCATTTTTGCATATTTCTGAAAACTCTCTCAACTTTGAAATGCCATAACTTTGTCAAATATCAACCGATTTAAAAAAATGTTGCATTTCTGTGAATGACTTTGATCCTATTTTCCATCGATATTTAACATCATTGGCTTTAATCAAAAAATATGGACCAGGAAAAACAAATAGTAAAGATATAGATTTTAGTACAAACATGAAAATCTTCTTAACTTTAAAAACGCACAACTTTTCGAAAAATCAACCAAACTTTTAATTCATGCATTTTTGTTAACGGTATAGAATCCACTTTCAAAATGCATCAAAAGTTTATTAATTTTGTCATTTTTAATTTTTGTACTTTTTGTGGCCATTTTTACATATTTCTGAAAACTCTCTCAACTTTGAAATGCCATAACTTTGTCAAATATCAACCGATTTTAAAAAATGTTGCATTTCTGTGAATGACTTTGATCCTATTTTGCATCGATATCTAACATCATTGGCTTTAATCAGAAAATATGGACCAGGAAAAACAAATAGTAAAGATATAGATTTTAGTACAAACATGAAAATCTTCTAAACTTTAAAAACGCACAACTTTTCGAAAAATCCACCAATTTTTTAAATTCATGCATTTTTGTTAACGGTATAGAATCAATTTTCAAAATGCATCAAGAGTTTATTAATATTGTCGTATTTAATTTTTGGACTTCTGTTGCCATTTTTGCATATTTCTGAAAACTCTCTTAACTTTGAAATGCCATAACTTTGTCAAATATCAACCGATTTTAAAAAATGTTGCATTTCTGTGAATGACTTTGATCCTATTTTCCATCGATATCTAACATCATTGGCTTTAATTAGAAAATATGGACCAGGAAAACAAATAGAAAAGATATAGATATTAGTACAAAAATTGAAATCTTCTTAACTTTAAAAACGCACAACTTTTCGAAAAATCAACCAAATTTTTAAATTCATGCATTTTTGTTAATGGTATAGAATCAATTTTCAAAATGCATCAAAAGTTTAATGATTTTGTCATTTTTAATTTTTGGACTTTTTGTGGCAATTTTTGCATATTTCTGAAAACTCTCTCAACTTTGAAATGCCATAACTTTGTCAAATATCAACCGATTTTAAAAAATGTTGCATTTCTGTGAATGACTTTGATCCTATTTTGCATCGATATCTAACATCATTGGCTTTAATCAGAAAATATGGACCAGGAAAAACAAATAGTAAAGATATAGATTTTAGTACAAACATGAAAATCTTCTAAACTTTAAAAACGCACAACTTTTCGAAAAATCCACCAATTTTTTAAATTCATGCATTTTTGTTAACGGTATAGAATCAATTTTCAAAATGCATCAAAAGTTTAATGATTTTGTCATTTTTAATTTTTGGACTTTTTGTGGCAATTTTTGCATATTTCTGAAAACTCTCTCAACTTTGAAATGCCATAACTTTGTCAAATATAAACCGATTTTAAAAAATGTTGCATTTCTGTGAATGACTTTGATCCTATTTTGCATCGATATCTAACATCATTGGCTTTAATCAGAAAATATGGACCAGGAAAAACAAATAGTAAAGATATAGATTTTAGTACAAACATGAAAATCTTCTTAACTTTAAAAACGCACAACTTTTCGAAAAATCAACCAAATTTTTAAATTCATGCATTTTTGTTAACGGTATAGAATCAATTTTCAAAATGCATCAAGAGTTTATTAATATTGTCGTATTTAATTTTTGGACTTCTGTTGCCATTTTTGCATATTTCTGAAAACTCTCTTAACTTTGAAATGCCATAACTTTGTCAAATATAAACCGATTTTAAAAAATATTGCATTTCTGTGAATGACTTTAATCCTATTTTGCATCGATATCTAACAACATTGGCTTTAACCAGAAAATATGGACCAGAAAAAACAAGAAGTAAAGATATAGATTTTAGTACAAAAATGAAGATCTTCTTAACTTTAAAAACGCACAACTTTTCGAAAAATCAACCAAATTTTTAAATTCATGCATTTTTGTTAATGGTATACAATCCACTTTCAAAATGCATCAAAAGTTTATTAATATTGTCGTATTTAATTTTTGGACTTCTGTTGCCATTTTTGCATATTTCTGAAAACTCTCTTAACTTTGAAATGCCATAACTTTGTCAAATATCAACCGATTTTAAAAAATGTTGCATTTCTGTGAATGACTTTGATCCTATTTTGCATCGATATCTAACATCATTGGCTTTAATCAGAAAATATGGACCAGGAAAAACAAATAGTAAAGATATAGATTTTAGTACAAACATGAAAATCTTCTAAACTTTAAAAACGCACAACTTTTCGAAAAATCCACCAATTTTTTAAATTCATGCATTTTTGTTAACGGTATAGAATCAATTTTCAAAATGCATCAAGAGTTTATTAATATTGTCGTATTTAATTTTTGGACTTCTGTTGCCATTTTTGCATATTTCTGAAAACTCTCTTAACTTTGAAATGCCATAACTTTGTCAAATATCAACCGATTTTAAAAAATGTTGCATTTCTGTGAATGACTTTGATCCTATTTTCCATCGATATCTAACATCATTGGCTTTAATTAGAAAATATGGACCAGGAAAACAAATAGAAAAGATATAGATATTAGTACAAAAATTGAAATCTTCTTAACTTTAAAAACGCACAACTTTTCGAAAAATCAACCAAATTTTTAAATTCATGCATTTTTGTTAATGGTATAGAATCAATTTTCAAAATGCATCAAAAGTTTAATGATTTTGTCATTTTTAATTTTTGGACTTTTTGTGGCAATTTTTGCATATTTCTGAAAACTCTCTCAACTTTGAAATGCCATAACTTTGTCAAATATCAACCGATTTTAAAAAATGTTGCATTTCTGTGAATGACTTTGATCCTATTTTGCATCGATATCTAACATCATTGGCTTTAATCAGAAAATATGGACCAGGAAAAACAAATAGTAAAGATATAGATTTTAGTACAAACATGAAAATCTTCTAAACTTTAAAAACGCACAACTTTTCGAAAAATCCACCAATTTTTTAAATTCATGCATTTTTGTTAACGGTATAGAATCAATTTTCAAAATGCATCAAAAGTTTAATGATTTTGTCATTTTTAATTTTTGGACTTTTTGTGGCAATTTTTGCATATTTCTGAAAACTCTCTCAACTTTGAAATGCCATAACTTTGTCAAATATAAACCGATTTTAAAAAATGTTGCATTTCTGTGAATGACTTTGATCCTATTTTGCATCGATATCTAACATCATTGGCTTTAATCAGAAAATATGGACCAGGAAAAACAAATAGTAAAGATATAGATTTTAGTACAAACATGAAAATCTTCTTAACTTTAAAAACGCACAACTTTTCGAAAAATCAACCAAATTTTTAAATTCATGCATTTTTGTTAACGGTATAGAATCAATTTTCAAAATGCATCAAGAGTTTATTAATATTGTCGTATTTAATTTTTGGACTTCTGTTGCCATTTTTGCATATTTCTGAAAACTCTCTTAACTTTGAAATGCCATAACTTTGTCAAATATCAACCGATTTTAAAAAATGTTGCATTTCTGTGAATGACTTTGATCCTATTTTCCATCGATATCTAACATCATTGGTTTTAATCAGAAAATATGGACCAGGAACAACAAATAGTAAAGATATAGATATTAGTACAAAAATTGAAATCTTCTTAACTTTAAAAACGAACAACTTTTCGAAAAATCAACCAAATTTTTAAATTCATGCATTTTTGTTAATGGTATACAATCCACTTTCAAAATGCATCAAAAGTTTATTAATTTTGTCATTTTTAATTTTTGGACTTTTTGTGGCCATTTTTACATATTTCTGAAAACTCTCTCAACTTTGAAATGCCATAACTTTGTCAAATATCAACCGATTTTAAAAAATGTTGCATTTCTGTGAATGACTTTGATCCTATTTTGCATCGATATCTAACATCATTGGCTTTAATTAGAAAATATGGACCAGGAAAACAAATAGTAAAGATATAGATATTAGTACAAAAATTGAAATCTTCTTAACTTTAAAAACGAACAACTTTTCGAAAAATCAACCAAATTTTTAAATTCATGCATTTTTGTTAATGGTATACAATCCACTTTCAAAATGCATCAAAAGTTTAATGATTTTGTCATTTTTAATTTTTGGACTTTTTGTGGCCATTTTTGCATATTTCTGAAAACTCTCTTAACTTTGAAATGCCATAACTTTATCAAATATAAACCGATTTTAAAAAATATTGCATTTCTGTGAATGACTTTAATCCTATTTTGCATCGATATCTAACAACATTGGCTTTAACCAGAAAATATGGACCAGAAAAAACAAGAAGTAAAGATATAGATTTTAGTACAAAAATGAAGATCTTCTTAACTTTAAAAACGCACAACTTTTCGAAAAATCAACCAAATTTTTAAATTCATTCATTTTTGTTAATGGTATACAATCCACTTTCAAAATGCATCAAAAGTTTATTAATATTGTCGTATTTAATTTTTGGACTTCTGTTGCCATTTTTGCATTTTTCTGAAAACTCTCTCAACTTTGAAATGACATAACTTTGTCAAATATCAACTGATTTTAAAAAATGTTGCATTTCTGTGAATGACTTTAATCCTATTTTCCATCGATATCTAACATCATTGGCTTTAATCAGAAAATATGGACCAGGAAAAACAAAAAGTAAAGATGTAGATTTTAGTACAAACATGAAAATCTTCTTAACTTTAAAAACGCACAACTTTTCGAAAAATCAACCAAATTTTTAAATTCATGCATTTTTGTTAACGGTATAGAATCCACTTTCAAAATGCATCAAAAGTTCATTAATTTTGTCATTTTTAATTTTTGTACTTTTTGTGGCCATTTTTACATATTTCTGAAAACTCTCTCAACTTTGAAATGCCATAACTTTGTCAAATATCAACCGATTTTAAAAAATGTTGCATTTCTGTGAATGACTTTGATCCTATTTTGCATCGATATCTAACATCATTGGCTTTAATTAGAAAATATGGACCAGGAAAACAAATAGTAAAGATATAGATATTAGTACAAAAATTGAAATCTTCTTAACTTTAAAAACGAACAACTTTTCGAAAAATCAACCAAATTTTTAAATTCATGCATTTTTGTTAACGGTATAGAATCCACTTTCAAAATGCATCAAAAGTTCATTAATTTTGTCATTTTTAATTTTTGTACTTTTTGTGGCCATTTTTACATATTTCTGAAAACTCTCTCAACTTTGAAATGCCATAACTTTGTCAAATATCAACCGATTTTAAAAAATAATGCATTTCTGTGAATGACTTTGATCCTATTTTGCATCGATATTTAACATCATTGGCTTTAATCAGAAAATATGGACCAGGAACAACAAATAGTGAAGATATAGATTTTAGTACAAACATGAAAATCTTCTTAACATTAAAAACGCACAACTTTTCGAAAAATCAACCAAACTTTTAATTCATGCATTTTTGTTAACGGTATAGAATCAATTTTCAAAATGCATCAAAAGTTTAATGATTTTATCATTTTTAATTTTTGGACTTTTTGTGACCATTTTTGCATATTTCTGAAAACTCTCTCAACTTTGAAATGCCATAACTTTGTCAAATATCAACCGATTTAAAAAAATGTTGCATTTCTGTGAATGACTTTGATCCTATTTTGCATTGATATCTAACATCATGGCTTTAATCAGAAAATATGGACCAGGAAAAACAAATAGTAAAGATATAGATTTTAGTACAAACATGAAAATCTTCTTAACTTTAAAAACGCACAACTTTTCGAAAAATCAACCAAATTTTTAAATTCATGCATTTTTGTTAACGGTATAGAATCAATTTTCAAAATGCATCAAAAGTTTATTAATATTGTCGTATTTAATTTTTGGACTTCTGTTGCCATTTTTGCATTTTTCTGAAAACTCTCTCAACTTTGAAATGACATAACTTTGTCAAATATCAACTGATTTTAAAAAATGTTGCATTTCTGTGAATGACTTTAATCCTATTTTCCATCGATATCTAACATCATTGGCTTTAATCAGAAAATATGGACCAGGAAAAACAAAAAGTAAAGATGTAGATTTTAGTACAAACATGAAAATCTTCTTAACTTTAAAAACGCACAACTTTTCGAAAAATCAACCAAATTTTTAAATTCATGCATTTTTGTTAACGGTATAGAATCAATTTTCAAAATGCATCAAAAGTTTATTAATATTGTCGTATTTAATTTTTGGACTTCTGTTGCCATTTTTGCATATTTCTGAAAACTCTCTCAACTTTGAAATGACATAACTTTGTCAAATATCAACTGATTTTAAAAAATGTTGCATTTCTGTGAATGACTTTAATCCTATTTTGCATCGATATCTAACATCATTGGCTTTAATCAGAAAATATGGACCAGGAAAAACAAATAGTAAAGATATAGATTTTAGTACAAACATGAAAATCTTCTAAACTTTAAAAACGCACAACTTTTCGAAAAATCAACGAAATTTTTAAATTCATGCATTTTTGTTAACGGTATAGAATCAATTTTCAAAATGCATCAAAAGTTTATTAATATTGTCGTATTTAATTTTTGGACTTCTGTTGCCATTTTTGCATATTTCTGAAAACTCTCTTAACTTTGAAATGCCATAACTTTGTCAAATATCAACCGATTTTAAAAAATATTGCATTTCTGTGAATGACTTTAATCCTATTTTGCATCGATATCTAACAACATTGGCTTTAACCAGAAAATATGGACCAGAAAAAACAAGAAGTAAAGATATAGATTTTAGTACAAAAATGAAGATCTTCTTAACCTTAAAAATGCACAACTTTTCGAAAAATCAACCAAATTTTTAAATTCATTCATTTTTGTTAATGGTATACAATCCACTTTCAAAATGCATCAAAAGTTTATTAATATTGTCGTATTTAATTTTTGGACTTCTGTTGCCATTTTTGCATTTTTCTGAAAACTCTCTCAACTTTGAAATGACATAACTTTGTCAAATATCAACTGATTTTAAAAAATGTTGCATTTCTGTGAATGACTTTAATCCTATTTTCCATCGATATCTAACATCATTGGCTTTAATCAGAAAATATGGACCAGGAAAAACAAAAAGTAAAGATGTAGATTTTAGTACAAACATGAAAATCTTCTTAACTTTAAAAACGCACAACTTTTCGAAAAATCAACCAAATTTTTAAATTCATGCATTTTTGTTAACGGTATAGAATCAATTTTCAAAATGCATCAAAAGTTTATTAATATTGTCGTATTTAATTTTTGGACTTCTGTTGCCATTTTTGCATTTTTCTGAAAACTCTCTCAACTTTGAAATGACATAACTTTGTCAAATATCAACTGATTTTAAAAAATGTTGCATTTCTGTGAATGACTTTAATCCTATTTTGCATCGATATCTAACAACATTGGCTTTAATCAGAAAATATGGACCAGGAAAAACAAATAGTAAAGATATAGATTTTAGTACAAACATGAAAATCTTCTAAACTTTAAAAACGCACAACTTTTCGAAAAATCAACGAAATTTTTAAATTCATGCATTTTTGTTAACGGTATAGAATCAATTTTCAAAATGCATCAAAAGTTTATTAATATTGTCGTATTTAATTTTTGGACTTCTGTTGCCATTTTTGCATTTTTCTGAAAACTCTCTCAACTTTGAAATGACATAACTTTGTCAAATATCAACTGATTTTAAAAAATGTTGCATTTCTGTGAATGACTTTAATCCTATTTTGCATCGATATCTAACATCATTGGCTTTAATCAGAAAATATGGACCAGGAAAAACAAATAGTAAAGATATAGATTTTAGTACAAACATGAAAATCTTCTAAACTTTAAAAACGCACAACTTTTCGAAAAATCAACGAAATTTTTAAATTCATGCATTTTTGTTAACGGTATAGAATCAATTTTCAAAATGCATCAAAAGTTTAATGATTTTGTCATTTTTAATTTTTGGACTTTTTGTGGCCATTTTTGCATATTTCTGAAAACTCTCTTAACTTTGAAATGCCATAACTTTGTCAAATATCAACCGATTTTAAAAAATGTTGCATTTCTGTGAATGACTTTAATCCTATTTTGCATCGATAAAATAATTGGTTTTAATCAGAAAATATGGACCAGGAAAAACAAATAGTAAAGATATAGATTTTAGTACAAAAATGAAATTCTTCTTAACTTTAAAAACGCACAACTTTTCAAAAAAATCAACCGAATTTTTAAATTCATGCAGTTTTGTTAACGGTATAGAATCCACTTCCAAAATGCATCAAAAGTTTTTTAATTTTCTCATTTTTAATTTCTGGACTTTTGTGGCCATTTTTACATATTTCTGAAAACTCTCTCAACTTTGAAAAGCCATAACTTTGTCAAATATCAACCGATTTTAAAAAATGTTGCATTTCTGTGAATGACTTTGATCCTATTTTGCATCGAAATCTAACATCATTGGTTTTAATCAGAAAATATGGACCAGTAAAAACAAATAGTAAAGATATAGATTTTAGTACAAACATGAAAATCTTCTTAACTTTAAAAACGCACAACTTTTCGAAAAATCAACCGAATTTTTAAATTCATGCAGTTTTGTTAACGGTATAGAATCCACTTTCAAAATGCATAAAGAGTTTATTAATTCTGTCATTTTAATTTTTGGACTTTTTGTGGCAATTTTTACATATTTCTGAAAACTCTCTCAACTTTGAAAAGCCATAACTTTGTCAAATATCAACCGATTTAAAAAAATGTTGCATTTATGTGAATGACTTTAATCCTATTTTCCATCGATATCTAACATCATTGGCTTCAATCAGAAAATATGGACCAGGAAAAACAAATAGTAAAGATATAGATTTTAGTACAAAAATGAAGATCTTCTTAACCTTAAAAACGCACAACTTTTCGAAAAATACAAAATTTTTAAATTCATGCATTTTTGTTAATGGTATACAATCCACTTACAAAATGCATCAAAAGCTTATTAATATTGTCGTATTTAATTTTTGGACTTCTGTTGCCATTTTTGCATATTTCTGAAAACTCTCTCAACTTTGAAATGCCATAACTTTGTCAAATATCAACCGATTTTAAAAAATGTTGCATTTCTGTGAATGACTTTGATCCTATTTTGCATTGATATCTAACATCATTGGCTTTAATCAAAAAATATGGACCAGGAAAAACAAATATTGAAGATATATATTTTAACTTTGAGACGCCATAACTTGGCTAGAAATTAACCGATTTTAAACATTTTTGCATTTCTATCAATAATTTTGGTTATATTTTGAATCTACATCAAAAATTTTTACATACTGTCAGTTTCCAATTTTGATCAATTTTTTGCCATTTTTCCATACCTACCCGTTGCAAAAAAGGCACAAAAACGTGAAAGTTTTAAAATCGTAATTTTTTGTGCCCAATAGATTTCTGTCATCAAAATAAGTATAAAGAACCTTACAGCACTTGAATTGGACCAATATTTTAGGAAATTCGGCCACAATACTGAAAAAATAGCCTAAAAACAGCATTTCTGCATTTTTGCAGCATTTTTTGCATTTCTGTATATGGCTTTAATCATACTTTAATATTTTAATATTTTCTTTGTAACGGTATAATATCCATAAATATCAAGAAGGCTTTTCTCTTATAATATGGCCAATTATTGGCATCATTAGAGGTTCATCGACTCTGAAGGCAACTGCCAATTCCTTCTTCATTTTGTTTACGCATATTTAGCCAAAATTGCATTGCGAAAGGGTATTTTGAATGGCTATTAAAATGCTGGCCATGTCTATTGACAATTTAACGCACATTTAATTTTGGCGCTTCTTTTCTTTTCGTTTTAAGTTAACTTTTCATTTGGCATGCAATTAAGAGGAGGACCTCCACGACCCCAACTTCCGCCCCACGGCGGGTGGCATTTTCTGATACTGCGGTTTCATTTTTGGTATGTTTTATTTTTTTTTTTTCTTTTTGTTGACTCTCTGTATGCAAATCACGTGCCCGTTGTTCAAGGGTTCGGCTTGCCGCCTACCGCCCACCGCCCACCGCCCACCGCCCAC